>CM031606.1:18022452-18032452 GCA_018398815.1 Conus ventricosus
ACAGACTTCAGTCAGCACGACCTTATACAGACTTCAGTCAGCACGACCTTATACAGCCTTCAGTCATCACGACCTTATACAGCCTTCAGTCAGCACGACCTTATACAGCCTTCAGTCAGCACGACCTTATACAGCCTTCAGTCAGCACGACCTTATACAGCCTCAGTCATCACGACCGTATACAGCCTTCGTCATCACGACCTTATACAGCCTTCAGTCAGCACGACCTTATACATTCTTCAGTCAGCACGACGTTATACATTCTTCAGTCAGCACGACCTTATACAGCCTTCAGTCAGCACGACCTTATACAGCCTTAAGTCATCACGACCTTATACAGCCTTAAGTCATCACGACCTTATACAGCCTTAAGTCATCACGACCTTATATAGTCTTCAGTCATCACGACCTTACACAGACTTCGGTCCGGGGGGCAAAGGACGGATGTAAGAGGCGGTGGCTCAGACCTTCCTCGCTGTGTGATGGGATGGGGCGTGCGGGTGAAGCTGTGCTCCACGAGTCGTCCCAGGAGGTTGTGCAGCAAGCGTTGAGGCTCCAGGGTGAGCCACGCCGCCCCCTCTTCATGCAGATCAACCCTTGTCTTCCTCGCCACTGTTTTGACATCTCTGTTTGTTCGCACTTTCTTTCGCTTTCCAGAGTCGGTGGGGTGGGGTGGGGTGGTATGGTTGTTAGCGGTGGTTAGGTGGTGATGGTGGTGAAGTGTATTGGGTGGGGGTTGGTGGGTTGATGGGGAGGTAGAACGTGGAAGGGCTGGGGCTAGGGTGGGATTGGGGGGGGGGGGGGGGAGGGGAGGGATAGGGACCTTGAAAAGAAAGAGAGAGAGATATGTATGTGGTGCGCGCTCAACCATCAGGGTAGGCTTATGTAGGCCAGTAGTTTACAGGTTAAAAAAAACAACTTTGACCTACTTTGGAGGCCACTCAGTCAACATTTTACCCAGCCTCTCTCTCTCTCTCTCTCTCTCTCTCTCTCTCCTCTCTCTCTCTCTCTCCTCTCTCTCTCTCTCTCACCCACCATATTCCAGGTGCAACAGTTGTATACGAACCAGCTGGAAACAGTCCAGTATTTAAGGTATCGCTCGTGGGACTGTAGGCTATGTTTGTTGCCTGAAAGACTTCAGGATGAGGGAGTAGAGAGGGTGGGTGGGTGGGAAGAGATGGAGAAGGCAGATAAGGCGAACAATGAGAGCGTGTGAGAGTCGGGGGGCATAGAGAGAGATCCTCCCCCCCCCCCCCCCCCTTTTTTTTTTCCTTTTCCGTGGAGGAAGAGGGGTAGGGACAGGGAGGGTGGGAGGGTTAAAGAAGTGAATGGAAGGGAAGGCGATGGTGAGATGGCGATGGGGGGGGGGGGGGGAAGAGGGAGGGAGGTAGGATGAGTAACGGTTGATGCTGATGAGAAAGTGCGTAGTGGGATGGATGTCTCGAGCTTCGGATGATGTGATACGTTTGTGGTTGTTATTTATCTAGATGGACAGATAATAAGAGAGAGGAAGATGACGGACAGAGAGGATGTTTATTTGATTTGTGCAAGCAGTATTTGATGTCTCGAGCTTGGTGTTTTTTTTTGTGTGTGTATGTGTGTGTGTGTTTACAGTGTGCATGACGTTTATTACTCCTATTTTTGTTACCGTTTGCTCTTGAAATGTGAAGCGCTGTTGAGCATTTTTATGGACACTGCGCTATATGAATATAACCTCTTCTTCGTCGTCGTCGTCTTTCTTCTTCTTCTTCTTCTTCTTGTTCTTCTTGTTCATGTTCTTCTTCTCTTCTTTTCTTCCTCTTCTTCTTCTTCTTTCTTCTTCTTCATTCCCTGAGACGAGCAGATGAGTGCAGATCCGATTCACCGATTCCGTTTCGCCTACTTTCTGATGGTCTCTTTGTCCGTTTCGCCTTCTCTGTGATGATCTCTTTGTCCCGTTTCGCCTACTCTCTGATGGTCTCTTTGTCCCATTTCGCCTACTCTCTGATGGTCCTCTTTGTCCCGTTTCGCCTACCCTCTGATGGTCTCTTTGTCCTGTTTCGCCTACTCTGTGATTATCTCTTTGTCCCGTTTACGCCTACTCTCTGATGGCCTCTTTGTCCTGTTTCGCCTACCTCTCTGATGGTCTCTTTGTCCGTTTTCGCTTACTCTCTGATGGTCTCTTTGTCCTGTTTCGCCTACTCTCTGATGGTCTCTTTGTCCAGTGTCGCCTACCCTCTCAATGGTCTCTTTGTCCTGTTTCGCCTACTCTCTGATGGTCTCTTTGTCCTGTTTGTGGCCTACCCTTTGAGATCTCTTTGTCCTGTTTCGCCTACTCTCTGATGATCTCTTTGTCCGTTTCGCCTACTCTCTGATGGTCTCTTTGCCCTGTTTCGCATACTCTCTGATGGTCTCTTTGTCCAGTGTCGCCTACCCTCTCATGGTCTCTTTGTCCTTTTTCGCTACCCGCTGGTTCTGTTTCGCCTTTCGAGTGTACGGCTTCAAGTTGTGTAATTTTCAGAGGATCTGGAGGTGGGTCAAAATTATTTGCGAGTGTATTTCACTCTGTGTGTGTGTGGTGTGTGGTGGTGGTGTTGTGTGTGTGTGTGCGTGCGCGCGCGCTTGTGTGCAAGGTGTTATTATCGAATGGTTGTATACTATGACCATACTTGAGAATGATGCAAATTGTAAAAGAGGCATTATGCTGCCGTTATCGCTGCTGATGAATTTTGTAAACATTTACACGTGTTCAGTGCCACATAGACTGAACTGAATTATCTTGTATGCAGCGTGAACGGGGATAGGCGAATCGGGATAGGGATAGGTGAAACTGGTTAGGCGAATCGGGATTAGGTGAAACGGGATAGCGAATCGGGATTGGTTGAAGCGGGAATGGCGAAGCGGGATTGGTAAAACGGGAATAGGCGAATCGGGATTAGGTAAAACGGGAATAGGTGAATCGGATTAGTGAAACGGGAGTAGGCGAATCGGGATGAGGTGAATCGGGGATAGACGAAACG
Source organism: Conus ventricosus (assembly GCA_018398815.1). Lineage (NCBI taxonomy): Eukaryota > Metazoa > Mollusca > Gastropoda > Neogastropoda > Conidae > Conus > Conus ventricosus. The sequence continues at coordinate 18,025,452 of CM031606.1, forward strand.
TGTGAGGGCAACAAAGCAGGAAGACGAGGAAGGTCGTCGTGGTACCGTAGCGTTTGTGAACACAGAACAGCAACCTTTGATGCTGACGTGTATGCGTGGCAGTGGCAGGGGTCTTCGCCTAATAAATAACGGCACGACCTGCATACAGCGAGGTGCAGAATCCGAGACGCCTGAGATGATGATGATGACGGGGGGGGGGGGGGGGGAGGGAGAGGAGAGAGAAGAGGAGAGAGAGAGAGAGAGAGAGAGAGAGAGAGGGGGAGGGGGGGAGGAGGAGAGAGAGGGAGGAGAGAGAGGCGGGAGGGAGAGAGAGAGAGAGAGGAGAGGGAGGGAGGGAGAGAGAGGGCGGGAGAGAGAGAGAGGGAGGGAGGGAGAGAGGGAGGGGGGGGGGGGAGGAGACGGATGACAAGGAAGGCGGAGGGGTGTTTCGGAGAAGGATTGAAAGGGGGGTAAGTGAGAGGGTGTCAGTGCAGCGGTGCGCGGGGGGATGGGGGGGGGGGGGGGGGGGGGGGGAAGAGAAAGAGGGGAGAAGGTTGAGGATGGGATAGAAAACGGGGAGAGGAGAAGAGAGAGAGAGAGGGGGGGGGGGGAGACCCTGGGAGCTGTACTTCTTTGGCATGGAAGAAGTTGTTTCCACGTTGAGCGACAAGGGTGGAGGGTTGATGACGCGCTGATGGAGGGAGGGGAGGGGAAGGTAAGATGGGTGGGTGGAAGATGATGTGGAACTGGGAGGAAGGTATGGGGGAGGGAGGGGTGGGGGTGGGGGGGGGGAGGGAGGGAGGGATGAAAGGAAGGGGGACGAGGCGGTGGAACTCTCAGTGTGGCGGCGAGCACAGATGGGACCTATCGAGTCGGGCGGCGGGGGGGGACTCGCCCAATAAAGCGAAGACAGTCGGAAGGAGTTGTCCTGTCAGTCACTCGTAGAGTTCGCTCCCCTAGTTTAACTGGCCCCCCCCCCCCCCCCCCCCCCCCCCCATATTTGTTCAACAGAGTCCGCGCCAAGCCAAAGCCAAAGCCAAGCCCCTTGCCTTCACCTGTGATGACACCCGAGAAAGAGATTAGCAGGGAAAGAGAGAAAAAGAAAAAAAAGAGAAGAAAAAAAAAGGAGAAATAGAAAGAAAGAAAAACCCAACTTTCACGCACACCTAAATCTCCAGGTTCCACATCCACTGCAGGTTGATATAAACCAACAGTGCCCCCCCCCCCCCCTCTCCACCCCCACGTCACCATACTGACAGAATTTAATGAGGGGTCGGGGGTGGGGATGGGAAGAGTTATTACAACTGGAGAGAAAAAAAAGGGAGGACCATGGGGTGGAGGGTGGGGGGGAGGGGGGGGGGGGACAGTATGCATCAGGAATGTGTGGAAATAAATAAGTTGAGTATGAGTGTGTGTGTGTGTGTGTCTGTGTGTGTGTGTGTGTGTTGTTTGTGTGTGTATGCATGCATGTGTTCGTGTGTGTGTGTGTGTGTGTGTTCGTGTGTGTGTGTGTGTGTGTGTGTGTGTGTGTGTGTGTGTTGTAGAGAGAGAGAGAGAGAGAAAGAGAAGAGAGAGAGAGAGAGAGAGAGAGAGCATGGGGATACTTAGTGTATGAGAAAATTACATCGCTTGAAATCGTTGCTTGCAAATGACATATGGGAGAGGGGAGGAGTGAAGTCTGATCATAATGTGTGAGGGGGGGGGGGGGGGGAGTGGAGTAAGGTGGTGGGGGCTTGTGTATGAGGGGGTTAGTTGGGGGAGGGTGAAGGTGGGTAGAAAGGAGGTATCAAAGAAAAGATAAATCCGCACCGTTCAGCACGTGCAATCACTCTCTCTCTCTCTCTCTCTGTCTCTCTGTTCTGTCTGTCTGTCCTGTCTGTCTGTCTCACTCTCTGTACGTACTGTCTCTGTCTCTCTCTCTCTTCTTCTGTCTGTGTCAAACACATTCACAATCACAAACGGCGACAAACACACGCACACACCAACACACACATACGCGCGCGCGCGCGCGCGCACGCGCACACACATGCACCCATCACACATTCACTCATGCGCGCACGCGCGCACACACACACACACACACACTAACACACACCACACACACACACACACCACAACACACACACACTACACACACACCACACACACACACACACCACACACCACACCACACACACAACTACACACACACACTACACACACACACACACACACACACAACACACACACACAGACACACACACAGACACACCACACATACACACACACGCACAACACACACACACCACACACACACACACACACACACACACACACACACACACACACACACACTCATCTTCTCACCCCTCCCAGTCCAACACCATTACATCACCTCTCTGCTCGCCCCCCCCCCCTCCCCCCCCCCCCGCCCCCGTAACCATGTGAAAGTTGTGAATCTGACCTTTTTTTTTTCTCTCCTATCTCCATCACCCCCCCCCCTCCCTTTCCCCCCACCTCCCTCCCCCTTGACGCTGACAAACCAACGCCATACCGTTGTATGCCCTACAACCGCTCTGGGTCCCTGTAAATGCTGTAACCCCCCCCCCCCTGCTCCCCCCTCCCCCTCATCTCAACTCCGCTGATTTTAGTGCACTTCACCCATTCCCCCCCCCCCCCCCCCACCCCCATCATTCACCTCATCTCGACACATCGCAGTTCCTCCTGTTACCCTGCTTAGCCTAGCTCGCTCGCTCTCTCTACTCGCTCCTGTTCTGGAGCTTCGGCTCAACCACGCCCCCCTCCCTCCCTCCCTCCCTCCCGCCCTTCACACATATTCCAACCTTCCCGTAGTTCTCTCTCTCTCTCTCTCTCTCTCTCTTACCCCCTCCCCCCCCCCCCCCCCCCCCGCCCTTCCTTCCCAGCGCCTCTCTCTCTCTCTCTCTCTCTCTCTCATCTCTCTCTCTCTCTCTCTCTCTACCCCCTCCCCCCGCCTTCCTCCCAGCGCCTCTCTCTCTCTCTCTCTCTCTCTCTCTCTCTCATCTCTCTCTTCTCTCTCTCTCTCTTACCCCCTTCCCCCGCCTTCCTTCCCAGCGCTCTCTCTCTCTCTCTCTCTCTCTCTCTCTCTCCTCTCTCTCTTACCCCCTCCCCCCGCCTTCCTTCCCAGCGCCTCTCTCTCTCTCCTCTCTCTCTCTCTCCTCTTCCCCCCCCCCCACCCCCCCCCGACTGTATCTGAGCGTGATCCAGTCGCGCCCCTGCTCTGTTTCGCCATCTGTGCTCGTTGATCTTAATCTTAGCTCTGTGCACTTGCCTTGCCTTGCCTTGCCTTGCACATTGCCAGTTTCCTACCGTTGCCGTGCCCTCCTCGTGTGGAGTGAGGGGTTGCTTGCCCCTGCCCCGTTGGCCTTGCTTGTTTGTTTGTGACATGTACTCTTTGTTCCTGTTTCCCCTTCACTCTTTGTTCCTTGTTTTTCCCCTTCACTCTTTGTTCCTTGTTTTTCCCCTTCACTCTTTGTTCCTTGTTTTTCCCCTTCACTCTTTGTTCCTTGTTTTTCCCCTTCACTCTTTGTTCCTTGTTTTTCCCCTTCACTCTTTGTTCTTTGTTTTTCCCCTTCACTCTTTCATTTGTTCCTTGTTTTTTCCCCTTCACTCTTTGTTCTTTGTTTTTTCCCTTCACTCTTTCATTTGTTCCTTGTTTTTCCCCTTCACTCTTTGTTCTTTGTTTTTTCCCCTTCACTCTTTCATTTGTTCCTTGTTTTTTTCCCTTCACTCTTTGTTCTTTGTTTTTCCCCTTCACTCTTTCATTTGTTCCTTGTTTTTCCCCTTCACTCTTTCAGTTGTTCCTTGTTTTTCCCTTCACTCTTTCATTTGTTCCCTGTTTTTTCCCCTTCACTCTTTCATTTGTTCCTTGTTTTTCCCCTTCACTCTTTCATTTGTTCCCTGTTTTTCTCCCTTTACTCTTTCATTTTGTTCCTTGTTTTTTCCCCTTCACTCTTTCATTTTGTTCCTTGTTTTTTCCCCTTCACTCTTTCATTTGTTCCTTGTTTTTCCCTTCACTCTTTGTTCCCTGTTTTCCCCTTCACTCTTTGTTCCCTGTTTTTCTTCCTCTTTCATTTGTTCTTGTTTTTTCCCCTTCACTCTTTCATTTGTTCCTTGTTTTTTCCCCTTCACTCTTTCATTTGTTCCTGTTTTTTCCCTTCACTCTTTCATTTGTTCCTGTTTTTCCCTTTCACTCTTTCATTTGTTCCTTGTTTTTCCCCTTCACTCTTTCATTTTGTTCCTGTTTTTCCTTTCACTCTTTCATTTGTTCCTTGTTTTTCCCTTCACTCTTTCATTTTGTTCCCTGTTTTTCCCTTTCACTCTTTCATTTGTTCCTTGTTTTTCCCCTTCACTCTTTCATTTGTTCTTTGTTTTTCCCTTCACTCTTTCATTTGTTCCTGTTTTTCCCCTTCACTCTTTCAGTTCTTTGTTTTTTCCCTTCACTCTTTCATTTGTTCCTGTTTTTCCCTTCACTCTTTCATTTGTTCCTGTTTTTCCCCTTCACTCTTTCTTTTCTTATATTTAAGTGACTTCTTTTCTTATTTTCGTACGTGTTTTTTTGTTGTTTTTAAAATTTTTTTTTACCCCATCCTATTTTCCTTTCGTTGGGCTCTTTTCTTTCTTTCCTCCTCCCTTTCTTTTTGTACTCCCAGTTCTTCTAGATCTAGATCAGGGAGTACTTTACAAATGCTGTCTGTGTGTCTGTCTGTGTGTCTGTCCGTGGTCAAAGTGTGTTCCACTCGCTCCAGGCAAAACTTCTGGGCCGATCTTTCTGAAAGTTTGTAGGTATGTTCATTATGGGTCACGGATGATGCCCGATGTTTTATTTATTTATTTATTTTTTTACCAGAATAGCCGTTACTAACGGCTATTACGGCCCAAAACGGGGTTTCTTCTTTATGGAATATCTCAGAAAGTACTTGTATTCAAGATAAACTTTGCATCGTGTTGTTCTTTCTATAAGGAAAATTAAGCGTTCTGCAGTTGTATTTGTCCGTTTCGTGACGTGTGTTTTAAATGAGCGTGACTCGACATCTTGTTTTGTGTGATTGTGTTTTGTATTTCGCCTTCTTTTCTTTAATTTCTTCCTTCTTTCTGGTCTTATTTTCTTTCCTTCCTTCCTTCCTTTCTATGTGTTCTTCGTTTCGTGGTTTCCTTTTTTTTCAGTTTCCATCTTTCTTTCATCCCATGCTCTCTCTCCCCCCCCCCCCCCCCCCCCCCCCATGTCTTTGCATCCTTCCTTTCTTTCTATCACTCCTTCTTCCTTTAATCCTTTTTCGTTCCTTCCTTTTTCCACGTCCTTTCTTCCATTTCCTTCTTTTCATTCATGTTTTCCTTTTCGTCCTTCCTCCCCCCCCCCCCCCCCCCCCCCCCCCCCCCCCCCCCCCCCCCCCCCTTTGAAACCCATTCTTTTAGAATGTTGGGACTTGCATGATGTGAGACACAAACATTTTACAGCAGATTCCATGAAAACCTTCCTCAGAGATGTTCCGCCTGACGCGATCTTTTGAGTTCTTGAAAGAGATTAACATTTTTCATCGGATCTGAGATTTTACAGCGTAAAGATTTTTTTTTTTAAACAAAATTTCGGATGGATTTTTAGAAGATGTATTGTAAAGAATTGTGTGAATGAATGACTTGTGAGTTGATTTTAACGTGGTGACAGCCCTGATGTGGCCCTTTGCGGTCGGCTGGGCTATAAGCAACCTTACCTTACCTCCCCCCCCCCCCCCCTTCCTCTTCCATCAGCCCGTGCCCTTCTGTTTCCTCCCTCCCGTCCTCCATTTTCTTTCCTCCTGCTTCTTCCTTCTTTCTGTTATTTCTGCCCTTTCTTTCTTTCCTCTGTTTCTCTCCCTTTGTTTAAAAAGAATTGGTTCTTTCTATGTTTATCATGCTTGCGCTCCTTTTATAAAATTTTCTTTCCTTCCTCTCTCTATTTTTCCCTGCTTTCCTTATTCTTTCTTCCTTTTCTTCTTTTTCTTTCCTTCGTTCATTCCTTCCCTTCTTCGTCCATTCTTTCCTTTTCTTCTTTCTTTCCTTCCTTCATTCCTCCTACCCAAATGTCAGAAGGTTGTTCGTGCACGTGATGACGGTTTGATTCATGTTTTTTGTTTTTTTGTTAACGCTGACAGAAAACGATGACGCACGGAACCGCTTGATGTTGAAGTATCATCCTGCGTTTTAGACAGGGAATGAATGATCCTAGATCGCGCAGGGCGTGCGTCCAGCACTTCGAGACTATCATTTGTGTTCTGACAGCTATGAACTTGTCTATTTGCAACTCCTACCGATCATCCGCTTCTGCCAACTATCAAGTGAAGGACATTCGCATGGATTAACTACCTTGTGATGTTTTTTGTGTGTGTGTGTTTTTTTTTCTCTCCCTAAAATATGAATAACATTTATTACTTTTTTAGGATGTGATTTTTTTTTTTCGGGATGTGATTTTTTTTTTTTCGGATGTGATTTTTTTTTTTTTCGGGATGTGATTTTTTTTTTTTTTTTTCGGGATGTGATTTTTTTTTTCGGGATGTGATTTTTTTTTTCAGGATGTAATTTCGGGATGATGATTTTTTTTTTCAAGAAGTGATTTGTTTTTCTACGGCGTGTTGGCGGCCCTGTACACGCCCTGTGTGGTCGGGTGGGTTGTAATGATTAAAACAATAAATTTCTTATCAGCTACACATTTCTACCAACTATCAACAAACTTCTGTCAACTGTAAGCAGCTGTACCGGCACCTGCAGTTTCTGTCAGCTGTGTTTATACTTTCGCCAATTATCAACAGCATATGTCGGGGGCCGGAATAGCTCAGTTGGTAGAGCGCCAGACTCGTAATCCTGGTGTTGCGGGTTCGAATCTCCGCCGAGCCGTTTCGGTACAGGGGGATTTTTTCCCTCGGAGTTAACATTGGTTCTGACTCCATTTCCCATACAGTCTTTCGAATGAGACTATAAACCGAGAGTTCCCGTGTGTGAACGCACGCATAACATCTTGCACACACGTC
>CM031606.1:18037452-18053074 GCA_018398815.1 Conus ventricosus
TGGGGGTCCGGTTTTCGCCAGCTGTTCTTTTAGCCTGCTGCGTTTTGTGTTCGTGGCCGGTCTGCCTGTATATTAGGCGTTTAGTTTGTCTGACAGTTTTCAATATGTCTCCCCCCTCCCCCCCCCCCCCCCCCCCCCCCCCCCCCCCCCCCCGCCCCCCCCCCCCCCCCCCCCCCCCCCCCCCTCCCCTGGCTTTCTGTCTGTAGGTAAGCGCTATTCTCTCTCTGTCTGTCTGTCGTCTGTGTGTGTGTGTGTGTGGTGGTGTGTGTGTGTGTGTGTGTGTGTGGTGCGCGCGCGCGTGTGTGTGTGTGTGTGTGTGTGCCTATGTGTGTGTGTGTGTGTGTGTGTGTGTGTGTGTGTGTGTGTGTGTGGCGCGCGCGCCCGTAAAGAAGAAAGTTTTGTTCTGTGCACTCAGGCCACTCCATCGCACGCATTCTTATCTTTGAGGACGTGATTGACGCTGCATGGTGTGTTCCGTGTCATGTCACAATGAACGTGTTCTTGTAGATGGTGGGACTTTTGGCGTGATGTCAGGCACTGTATGTCACAATGAAACGTGTTCTTTTTAGAACGGTGGGACTTTTGGCGTGATGTCAGACACTGTCATGTCGCAATGAAACGTGTTCTTTTTAGAACGGTGGGATTTTGGCGTGATGTCAGGCATGTCATGTCACAATGAAACGTGTTCTTTTTAGAACGGTGGGACTTTGGCGTGATGTCAGACACTGTCATGTCGCAATGAAACGTGTTTTTTAGAACGGTGGGACTTTTGGCGTGATGTCAGGCACTGTCATGTCGCAATGAAACGTGTTCTTTTTAGAACGGTGGGACTTTGGCGTGATGTCAGGACTGTCATGTCGCAATGAAACGTGTTCTTTTTAGAACGGTGGGACTTTTGGCGTGTTGTCAGACACTGTCATGTCGCATGAACGTGTTCTTTTTAGAACGGTGGGACTTTTGGCGTGATGTCAGACACTGTCATGTCGCAATGAAACGTGTTTTTTTAGAAACGGTGGGACTTGCGTGATGTCAAGACCCTTGTTCAGAGTGTCCACTGAAATGTTGAAAGGGATGAACATTTTTTTTTCCCATTAGAGATCAAGATTGTACGGAGAGAATGATTTGAACGAAATTTCTGGTGTGTTGTTAGAAGGTATGTTTTAATAAGTTATGCGGATGTGCGCACGCGAGCCTCTGTGTGTGTGTGTGTGTGTGTGTGTGTGTGTGTGTGTGTGTGTGTGTGTGTGTGTGTGTGTGTGTGTTAGTTTGTTCTTCAATTTAACGTCTGTTCACTTTAAGTGATATTAGACAAAATAATGCAGAAATGAGTGGATGAGAGAAATGGAAATAGTGTATGCAACATGCTATTATAGGCCTACGTGTGTGTGTTTTGTGTTGTGTGTGTGTGTGTGTGTGTGTGTGTGTGTGACTTTGACAACTGAAATGAAAAAGATGTTCTAAATGTAACAATTTAGACAGATTACAAAGCATTAAAAAAAAAACCAAAAAAAAACCAGAAAATATTTACACAAACGAGCCAACTGGGCTTAACATCAACGAATTTACAAATGTAAAAAAGGCATGAAGATTCTGGAAAATGCACAGGGAATCTTTTTGTCGGAAGTTGGAGAGAGATGAGTTAAAATAGGAACAATTACAAAGAAAATGCAGAGTATTGAACTGTCGACTGCTCCACAAGCGCATTGTAAATTTGTGTGAAATTTTGTACGAAGAGCGTTAACTTTAAGCCTGTAAAAGAGAGATTCCAGTTTCCGAAATTTTGTGTACATGCACATACGTCTTTGTATACAGTTTACGAATTTGAATGGACGCGTTAGATGGACGAGTAAAGTTTTGAATTCTTGAACAGCAACTCAGTGGAGAATCTTGTGCATGTATTTTAAAGAGTACTGAATCTTTGTACAGGTTATGAAAAGACTCAAAAGAGTCTCTTTTTAAGAGTCCATAGGCTTCGTGAAGACTCAAAGGTATTTTGATATGGACAGAATTTTCAGAGTTTTTGGATCCCATACGGGCAGTTCTGTCTGCCCATTCATTTCCTACAATCCCACAGTGTGACGGAATCCAGCAAAAGTCCACTGTTATCCCTCTAGATGTAAGGAAATGGATCAGAATTTTTAGTTCGGTGATTATCTCGGCGCGATTGGTAGCAGCAATAGATTCCATTGCTTGAAGAACAGATTTGGAATCAACACAAAAAAGTATTCTGGAAAATCACGTGGAATGTCAGTAATAATAATGCAGAGCCATTCGAATTGCTATCAATTCAGCCGTAAAAAACAGAAAACCCCTTTCCAAGATGAAAAGATTTATCTGCTTTCAAAGCAGGAATAACAAAGCCGGAACCAGCATTGCCATTTAATAGGGATCCGTCTGTATAAACTTTTAAGTGATTAGGATAACTGTCGTCAATATGTGACTTGGCCATAGCACCTAAGACGTTATTATTAACATTCTTTTGCAAATCAGTGTATTTATAATCAAACCTTGCCGGGATGAGTTCCCAATTAGGAATGGGACTCACGGGATAACGTGGGGCAATGGTTTTGTGATCAATTTTGGCAGATTTCAACAGGTTTGATGAGTACGTAAGGATGGTTTTATTTGATCGTATTGTTTTTGCGCGCTTTGGAAAATCTAAATCAGATCGCATATCAAGTTCATCCACATTTGAATTATGAACAGTAGAACATCTTAGAATGTATTTAGCACAAGCTAATTTTCGATAAGCATCCAGGGGCAAAACGCCAGCTTCATGATATGTCCCTATAATGGAAGCGTAAAGGGGAACTCCTAGGGCTATTCTGTATGCCTTGCAATCTGTGCTTTGTAGCTTTTTTAGAAGATACTTAGGAGCTGAAAAATATACTTCCTGTGCATATGAAATCCTTGTCCTGAGCAGAGAATTTGATAAATGAATTAAAGTGCACGTATCCTGTCCCCAACTCGGGTAAACTCACAACTTTAAGAAGATTAAGAGCTTTCCTTGCTTGAGTTTATGATATACTCAATATGTGTGTTCCATGATAATTTTGAAGTAAGATGTACACCTAAAAACTTTATGCAAGATGTGTAGGTAAGCACTGTGTCATCCATCTTAAAAGTAGGGAGATCATGAGAATTTCCACCAGCATCAAAAAGCATCATATGAGATTTCTCAGCAGACAGACATAACCCATTCTCAAACATAAATCTGGCGATACTGTCTAAGTCTCTGATATAATTTTTTCATGTATGTAATTGACCTTAAAGGTGTGTTCTTTTTTAAAGTAACATTCATCCATAAACATATGTCATCAGCATATTGAACTAAACTGGAATTTTAGAAATACTTTTTGTGAGATCGTGCGTTAGGATATTAAAAAGCAAGGGGGCAATTACAGAACCCTGAGGGATGCCCATCTCCACAAATCTCTTGCTAGAATATGTATTTCCTATTTTGGTTTGAATTGTTCTGTTAGCAAGAAATTCTTTGAAGTAATCATAAATGTGACCAGAGAGACCTATCATTTTAAGTTTATATAAAAGTCGCTCATGCCAGACCTGATCATACGCCTTTTTGACATCGAAAAAAGTTGCAAGTACATTTTTTCTCCGGGCAAATTGACGTTTTATCTGAGTTGTAAGTTTTACAAGGTGATCAACAGTCGATCGGCCTTTTCTAAACCCAGCCTGAGCAGTAGGAATATGTCCGTTTTTTTCACAATGATAAGTAAGTCTATTTAATACAATTTTTTTCCATTAGTTTACCAGTATGAGAGGTGAGAGCGATAGGACGATAACTATTAATATCAGAGTTAGGTTTGCCCTGCTTGAGAATGGGCACAATGACAGAATCTTTCCAAACAGACGGAGTCTTCCCATCTATGTGGTGTGTGTGTGTGTGTGTGTGTGTGTGTGTGTGTGTGTGCGTGTGTGCGTGCGTGCGTGTGTGTGTGTGTGTGTGTGTGTGTGTGTGTGTGTGTGTGTGTGTGTGTGTGTGTGTGTTTTAATATGACTTCTACGCGGTGACAGCTGTGTGTGTGTGTGTGTGTGTGTGTGTGTGGTGTGTGTGTGTGTGTGAGCGTGCGTGCGTGCGTGCGTGCGTGCGTTCGCGCGCGCACGCTTGTGTGAAAATTTCGCATTGCTCTGCATTGTGATTGTGCGTTTTAGAACGGTATCCCGGAGTGATAAGAACAATTCTTGAAAACGTGCATTAATATTCAGAGAGAGATAATTAGAGAAACAGAGGGAGGAGAGGGGGCAGAGAAGAAGAGTAATATAAATGAATAGAGCGAGAGAGAGCGAGAGAGAGAGAGAGAGAGAGAGAGAGAAAAAGAGAGAGGAGAGAGAGAGAGAGAGAGAGAGAGAGAGAGAGAGTCACTTAATATGGGCGTGGCACCAAGAAAGAGATAGGAGAGGGAGAGAAATGAGAGGCGGAAGTTGAAAGGTAAGGGAGGTGGGGGGGGGGGGGGGGGCGGGGGGGGGGGGATGAGGGTAAGCTAGGTAGTGAAAGATGGGGGTGGGGGGGGGGAGAAGGAAGGACAATATGTATTGCCTTGCCTGCAATAACATTTGACATTTAGTATAAGCTGGGATGAAATGCCAACAGCCTTTTTAAAAAAAAAAAAAAAAAAAAAAGTAAAAAAAAGCGGCACGTGATTATAATGAGTGTGAAAAGATGAAGGAAGAGAGTGGTAGCAGAGAGAGAGAGAGAGAGAGAGAGAGAGAGAGAGAGAGAGAGAGAGTTGGGCGGGGTGGAGAGGGAGGGAGGTAGGAATGTAGGAAGGGGGGTTGGGAGACACGTGGAGAGGAGGGGAGGAGACGGTCGGGGTGGTGAGGAAAGTGGATGGGGGGAGGGAAAGAGAGGGAGAATAAAGGAGGCACACGATTATTATCTACCTTGCAAAAATAGGTCAAGGTTAGACAGTACTGTGACGTGTGTTGCTCGTGACCTTTGACATTTTACATGCGATAGATCACCGTAGAGGGTACATTAGAGAGAGAGAGAGAGAGAGGAGAGAGAGGGAGAGAGAGAGAGGAGAAGAGAGAGAGAGAGAGAGAGTTCTATTGATTTTCTGGCTTTGAGCAAATTGTCCCAGCACGATGCAGGGCTATTTAGCACAGTTATTGGCTGGGAGTTCGACAGAACAAGTGTCAGGTGGATGGATATGAATGGCAAGGAGGGAGGGAGGAGGTGGGGTGAGGGAGGGAAGAGAGAGAGACAGACATTCAGAGAGAGAGAGAGAGAGAGAAAAGAGAGAGAGAGACGGACAGAGAGAGAGAGAGAAAGAGAGAGAGAGACAGACATTCAGAGAGAGAGAGAGAGAGAGAGAGAGAGAGACGGACAGAGAGAGAGAGAGAGAGAGAGAGACAGAGAGAGAGAGAGAAAGAGACAGACATTCAGAGAGAGAGAGAGAGAGAGAGAGAGAGAGAGAGAGAGAGAGAGAGAGAGAGACGGACAGCAGAGAGAGAGAGAGAGAGAGAGAAGAGAGAGAGAGAGAGAGAGGAGACTAGAGAGAGAGAGAAAGAGAGACGGACAGAGAGAGAGAGTAGAGAGAGAGAGAGAGAGAGAGAGAGAGAGAGAGAGAGAAAGAGACAGACATTCAGAGAGAGAGAGAGAGAGGAGAGAGACGGACAGAGAGAGAGAGAGAGAGAGAGAGAGAGAGAGAGAGAGAGAGAGAGAAAGAGACAGACATTCAGAGAGAGAGAGAAGAGAGAGAGAGAGAGAGAGACGGACAGAGAGAAGAGAAAGGGGGGTGGAGAAGAAAGAGATGGAGGAAGAGAAGCAGAGGAGGAAAAGAGAGGTGGAAGAGGGGGAAGGAGAAGAGAGAGAGAGAGGAGAGAGAGAGAGAGAGAGAGAGAGCGAGCGAGGACAGCACGAGACAGAGAAAACAACAACACACACACAGACCACCAAGAGCGAGAGACGAAGACACGAGAGACGAACACACACACACAACCACAGACGAAAGACAGGGGGACGGAAGAAACAAACACACACACAAAAACCACACAAGGACACACAAGAGGAGAGAGAGAGGAGAGAGAGAGGAGTAGAAGAGAGAGAGAGAGAGAGAGAGGTAGGGGCCCGTACTTTGCACAGACGCGGGAATGGCGACCCAAACTCAGCAGAGAAAAAAGATGCGGACAAAGCATTACACATGCAATCATTTACACCACCGGTCCAGTGCATTGAAAACAGCGCGACGGCACAGCCCGATAATGCAGTGCCACACAATGCAAGAGAGATAGAGTGGCACAGTGCAGTATGCGAGACTCAGCAAGAGAGAGTCCCGCACGCGCGCGGGCATCCGCACCACACACCACACACACAAAAAGCCACACCACACACATCAACTAACACACCACACCCACCATTCACACACACACCAACCCACTACAAACGCACGGCACCAACACACACAACCACACCACACCACATCAACTCATCACACGCACACGACACCACATCAAACCACACCACATCGAAACTACTCACACACCACACCACACCACAAATCAAATAACACCACACCACACCACATCAAACTACACCACACCACATCAACTATACCACACCACACAAACTACACACATACCCGCTATCGACTAACCACACTACACACACCATCACACCACACCATACTACATACCGCACTGATCACACCACACCACACCTATCAAACCCCACACCACACAACACCCGCACCACACCACACCGTATCACAACCACACCACACCACATCAAACTACACCCAACCACAACCACACCACATCAAACTACACCACACTACACCACACCCACACCACATCAAACTATACACCAACACCACACCACACAAACTACACATATGACCAACCCAAACATCAAACTAACACCCACCACATCAAACTACACCACACCACACCACATCAAACTACACTACACCACACCACACCACATCAAACTACACCACACACCACACAACACACCAAACACCACCAATCACACCACATCAAACTACACCCACACCACACCACATCAAACTACACTACACCACACCACACCACATCAAACTACACCACACCACAACCACCATCATTCCAAAGCTACATCACACCTACACCACATCAAACTACACTACACCACACCACCATCAAACTACACCACACCCACACCACATCAAACACACACTACACCACACTACAAACCACACACACAAAACCACATACACCACACCAAACACACCACACACACCACATCAACTACACCACACTACACCACACCACACTACACCACACCACATCAAACTACATCACACTACACCACACCACACTACACCACACTACACCACATCAAACTACACCACACCACACCACATCAAACTACACCACACCACACCACACCACATCAAACTACACCACGCAACACCACATCAAACTACACCATACCACACCACATCAGACTACACCACACCACACCACATCAAACTATACCATACCACACCACATCAGACTACACCACACCACACCAAATCTACATCGTACTACACCACACCATAGTGCAGTGCATTGCCATACGATGCAATACGCAGATTGTTGGCGCTGTTGGCAATGTTTTCTTCACTATCTAAAACTAAAACCCAAAATCAATTAAAACCTACACCAGGCAAACACACCCTCAGAATACGCCGCTGTGCCCAAACAACACCTTAATCAAAGTAGCAGTATACGAGATTACGACATACGCAGAAAATCACACACACACACACACGCGCACACACACACACACACACACACACACACACACACACAACACACACACAACACACACACACACCGATCTCTGATTTCCACCCCCTTCCCCTCCACCTCCAACCGCCACAACCCTGGATTCGCTCCCTTTCCTCCCTGTCAATATTAGAAGAGGAGACGAGGAGTAACATTTGCCTCCAACAGTTTTAGAGTTGTAACAGGCTGGCAGTAACATTTGCCTCCAACAGTTTTAGAGTTGTAACAGGCTGGCAGTAACATTTGCCTCCAACAGTTTTAGAGTTGTAACAGGCTGGCAGTAACATTTGCCTCCAACAGTTTTAGAGTTGTAACAGGCTGGCAGTAACATTTGCCTCCAACAGTTTTAGAGTTGTAACAGGCTGGCAGTAACATTTGCCTCCAACAGTTTTAGAGTTGTAACAGGCTGGCAGTAACATTTGCCTCCAACAGTTTTAGAGTTGTAACAGGCTGGCAGTAACATTTGCCTCCAACAGTTTTAGAGTTGTAACAGGCTGGCAGTAACATTTGCCTCCAACAGTTTTAGAGTTGTAACAGGCTGGCAGTAACATTTGCCTCCAACAGTTTTAGAGTTGTAACAGGCTGGCAGTAACATTTGCCTCCAACAGTTTTAGAGTTGTAACAGGCTGGCAGTAACATTTGCCTCCAACAGTTTTAGAGTTGTAACAGGCTGGCAGTAACATTTGCCTCCAACAGTTTTAGAGTTGTAACAGGCTGGCAGTAACATTTGCCTCCAACAGTTTTAGAGTTGTAACAGGGTGGCAGTAACATTTGCTCCAACAGTTTTAGAGTTGTAACAGGCTGGCAGTAACATTTGCCTCCAACAGTTTAGAGTTGTAACAGGCTGGCAGTAACATTTGCCTCCAACAGTTTTAGAGTTGTAACAGGCTGGCAGTAACATTTGCCTCCAACAGTTTTAGAGTTGTAACAGGCTGGCAGTAACATTTGCCTCCAACAGTTTTAGAGTTGTAACAGGCTGGCAGTAACATTTGCCTCCAACAGTTTTAGAGTTGTAACAGGCTGGCAGTAACATTTGCCTCCAACAGTTTTAGAGTTGTAACAGGCTGGCAGTAACATTTGCCTCCAACAGTTTTAGAGTTGTAACAGGCTGGCAGTAACATTTGCCTCCAACAGTTTTAGAGTTGTAACAGGCTGGCAGTAACATTTGCCTCCAACAGTTTTAGAGTTGTAACAGGCTGGCAGTAACATTTGCCTCCAACAGTTTTAGAGTTGTAACAGGCTGGCAGTAACATTTGCCTCCAACAGTTTTAGAGTTGTAACAGGCTGGCAGTAACATTTGCCTCCAACAGTTTTAGAGTTGTAACAGGCTGGCAGTCGCTTCCACAGAATCATGTTGACACGCCATTTCCTCGTTGCTGTCGTTGTTGTTGTTGTTGTTGTTGTTGTTGTTGTTGTTGTTGTTGTTGTTGTTGTTGTTGTTCTTCTTCTTCTTCTTCTTCTTTTCTTCTTCTTCTTCTTCTTCTTCATCGTCATCGTCATCATCATCATCATCTTGTTGTTGTGGTTGTTGTTGTTGTTGTTGTTGTTGTTGTTGTTGTTCTTGTTTCTTGTTCTTCTTTTTCTTCTTCTTCCTTCTTTCTTTCTTTCTTTCTTTCTTTCTTTCTTTTATTCTGTATTAATGGGAAGATTTCGGTTTTCAGTGAAACAATAGCCGAGTTGGAAGGAGTTTCACATAAATCCGCTCTTACGAGTTTAAACACACACACACACGCACGCACGCACGCACGCACGCACGCACGCACGCACACACACACACACACGCACGCACGCACGCACGCACGCACGCACACACACACACACACACACGTACACACACGTACACACACTACACACACAACCGCCTGTAAATTAATCTTGGCACACTTTGCTGTCTCGCTCTACTACAGCGCTCTGTTCGGTCCAGTGGCCAAAACACAACTAACCCTCCCCATTCCCGCCCCCCGCCCCAAATCATCCCCTCCCTCCCTCCCCCCCCCCCCAAATAATGTCACGCAGTGCCAGACACCACCTCTACACAACGCAGCAATACTATGAAGGGAGACAATTTCTCCGTGTGATCGCTGACATCAGCCACAAGCAGAGAAAGTTGTTTGCTAGTCGTCAGTTTCGCAGGTAAAGCCCCTCGACATTAGGCGGCGGGCGGGCAGGGGGGTTGGGGGGGGAGGGGGATATAGGAGGGGGTCTGTTTCATGTCGGTCTTCACCCCAGTCCCATTAAACCACCGACAGTTGGCCCGCGAAGAGGCAGTTAAGTCGAGCTATGAGCAAAGAAGCAAAGAACAACGCCGGGAGAGACAAGAGCCGAAGGGTATGGAGCTTTATTCGTATCAAAAAGGGCGATATTTTGTTGTTGTTCCCACTCCCAACCCCTCCCTCCCTTGTATTTATTAAGTCACGGTTGATTCATTAATTTTAGGTGGATGGGCATGACGCATGCGCACGCGCGCGCCCCCACCCCAGAGAGAGAGAGAGAGAGAGAGAGAGAGAGAACTCGTGACTTTAATGTGAGGCCTCCAGCCTATCCACATGAGACACGTAGCATGAAATTGTTTATGATATTGAAAATGAATGATTTGAATAGAATTTTTTTCCTCCAAAAACACACACACAAAAAGGATGCTTATTTGGAGATAACAACAGTAACAAACTTAGGTTCATATCATTTCATTTCAACTGTTTCCTCTCTAAAACGTAGCAACATCTCTCATTATGACAGCATTATAATGTCTTTAAACTGGACAGGAAATCTATCTTTATAGTGTTTATGAGAGAGAGAGAGAGAGAAGAGAGGAGAGGAGGAGAGAGAGAGAGAGAGAAAAGGGGGAGGGGAGGTTTCTTTCTCTATCTGTAATTACATAGTTTTTTTTGCTTCGTTTCTAATTTTCATTTCTGCTGCTGTTTCTGCCTGTCTTTTCCTGTTATTATTATTATTATTATTATTATTTTTTTTTTTTTAATTTTTTTTTTTTTTAACTTATATGCATTCTTTGTATTACTGTGTTCGTTTGTTTTTAATCTCGTCCTTGTTCGTTGAAATAAAATTGATAAGACTTTTTTTTTTCTAGCCCCAAAAATTAAGGGGGACAAAATTGTCCGTCATCCGAAGATGGTCCCTCCCCTCACCCACCCCACCCACCCATTTCTTCCCCCTTTAAATTAAAACACGCACACCTCCTCATGGTGTCTACGCTACCTGCCTACTCCTTCCCCTTTTCTTTCTTTTCAGTGGGTAAAGCCACTTTTCTTCCCAAACTGAAGTCCAGTGTAAGTCAGTGCTCTCCGTCAAAAGGAAAATCCTGAAGGGGGGGGGGGGGGGGGGGGGGGGGGGGGGGGAGGGGCACGGAAACAGATCTCTCCCTAATCAGGAGAACCATGATTTTTTGACACCCTGCCGTCCCTGTACCTCTCCTCAGTCAGCTGAAGTTCGGGAGGAGGCAGGCGGCGGGCTGCCAACCCCGCTCATTTCTCACCCCGAGTCAATGAGTTTGATCCGCGCGTTGATGACAGGAGTTATCGGCCTTGAGCACCTGCGGGCGGCGCGTGGCGCTACAATCGCGCCGTGTCTACAGCGGCAGAAGAAAGTCTTGTTTGTAGTCAGGCCTTTGCTCTTACTCTGCTACCTCCTACTATCACTGCAAAATGAGGAGGGAAGGGCGGGGTTGGAGGAGAGAAGGGAGGGGTTGGGGGGGGGGGCGGGGGAGCTGACCTCGCGGCAGCGGTCGTGTCAGTGGGTCTTGGTGCGTGCCTTATTAGAGAGAGACCAAGGCCCTGTGTAGCAAGGCAAAAGGGAGGAAAAGGGAAGGACGGGATGGGGGGAGGGGTGAGTGAAGGCGGGGGTGGTGGGGGTAGGGGGGCGGGGTTGTGTGGCGGGTGGGTACAGCTGGGTCTAGGTGGTTAAAAAGAACGACTGTATGTCGTGGAAAGAAAAGTGAAAAAAAAAAGTGGGTTTACAGCGCGCAGACTTGTGTAGGGTCTGTGGGGGGTTGGTTGTCGTTGTGTGCTCGTGCGTCTCAGTCGCTGTCAACAAGGCAGCCCACCACTTGGCAAGAGCGAGAAGGATTGGGAAGGGTGTGGGGGGTGGGGGGGGGGGGGGGGGGGGGGGGGGGGGGGGGGGGGGGGGGGGGGGGGGGGGGGGGGGGGGGGGGGGGGGGGGGGGGGGTGCTCCTGCTGGGGCGAATTGTCTGCTTGCCGTCTTCTCCTTGACGATTAGTGCTGATGGGATTGAAGACTGGCACTAAATAGGGGGCGGATTAAAGAGAGAGAGAGAGAGAGAGAGAGAGAGAGAGAGAAGAGAGAGAAGGGGGGAGGAGGGAAGCATAAGGAGGATGTATGGGACATAGAGGGGCGGGAAAGGTCGGGGATAGGGTGACAGACTTTGTTTCAGAAAAAAAAAATCAGAAAGTGCGCTCAGCCCTTTACGGGGAGAAAACAAAAAGTGAAATGAAACAAAAAGATACAGGTTCCGTGTGTGAACGCACGCACAACATCTTGCACACACGTCTAATCCCATCACCAACTTTCTGGAAGAGAAGGCCAGTTTGGCCGTTGGTATGGATGACACGTTACACATAGCATGCACCTTTTACCCGAAGATGGAGTATGGCTGCCTCAATGGCGGGATAAAAAAAAAAACCGGTCATAGACACAAAACTCCGCTGCCTGTCTATACAGGCAGTAGGAGTATTAGCCTGCTGCGTACGCAGAAAGAAAGAAAAATATCGCCTGTTGGTTTGTACGTCATTGACAAGGGTAAGGACGAAGGGTGGGAGTGGTAGTGGGGAGGGGGGCACAGGGAAGGGGGTTGAGGGAGATGGTGGTGGGGAGATGGGAGGTTGGTTGATGGACGACAGGAGGAACGTGTGCGGAGGGGAGAGGTGGACAGCCAGTGTTTGTTGACGTTGTCTTCGGGATGACTGCCTCTGACCTGATGACCGGGTTTTTGATGGCTGTGTTTTGTATCTGTCTCCCCGCACCCCCCCCCCCCCTTTCCTCACCCGCGCACCCTCTCTCTCTCACTCTCACTCTGTCTGTCTGTCTGTCTGTCTGGTCTGTCTGTCTCTCTCTCTCTCTCTCCTCTCTCTTTTTTTTTTTCTCTCAAGAATGCTCCCTCGCTCGCTCTTTTTCTTTCCCCTCCACCCTTCGTCCCACCCTCTGTTAGGACGGAAGGGGGTCGCATGTCCTAAAGGTGAGGAGAAGGAGAGGAGGAGGAGCAGAAGGAGAAGAAGAAGAAGAAGAAGAGGGGGAGAGAGAGAGAGAGAGAGAGAGAGAGAGAGAGAGAGAGAGAGAGAGAGAGAGAGAGAGAGAGAGAGAGAAGGATTGGGAATGGGGTTGGGCGGAGGCGAAGAGGGTGAGAGAAGGAGGGGGGGGGGGGGGGGGGGGGGGGGGGGGGGGGGGATGTGTCTTCAGTGGTACCAATACCAGCAGATGGTGTGAATTAGCCGAGTGACAGAAACCCGATCAAAACAGCGGCCATCATCTGTAGCTCCTGCAAGGCAAGGTGGCCATAACTCAATAAAGACGTGGTACTACAACTGCTGCTTTCCTTGTTACTGCTTCTCTCCAGGTTTTGTAATGCGTCTTATACACTTCAACAGTGGGGCGGATACACGTGTACACGGACACCCTAACACACGTACACGCACCCCCCCCCCCCTCCCCTCACATAACGCGCGCGCGCGCGCGCGCGCGCACACACACACACAACACACACACACACACACACACACACACACACACACACACACACACACACGCATGCACGCTTGCACGCACGCATGCTCGCACGCACCCACGCGCGCGCGCACGCATGCTCGCACGCATGCACGCACGCACGCACACACACACACACACACACACACACACACACTCACTCACACGCAAAACACACACACACACACACACACCTCGCACACGCACGCACGCACGCACGCACGCACGCACGCACGCACGCACGCACGCACACACACACACACACACACACACACACACACACACACACACACACACACACACACACCACTCCACCCCCGCCTGCCAATTCTATTTTGTGTGTGTGTGTAGTTCCAAGAGTTCCTTTTGACCTCTCATTCTTTAAAGACATTATTGATCTCGTTCATGCTGAAGATGTGGATGCTGAACGGAAAGAACCGGAGGCGTAGACTGGTTGTTCGAACGTCGTCATTGTCGTTCTTCATTTTGGTCTCTTGTTTATTTTGTAGATGCTAATGCATATGTCATTCTACGTGATTGGTCAAATTCTGTAACTTTCTTCTGGCGATTGGTCGAGAGAACCGCCGGCTTCACATGGTGGGAGGCTGTGACAAAGAAGGATGTTTGGAGAAAGGGGGGGGGGTGGGGGGAGGATTTTGTGGGGGAGGGGGTGGGGGGGGAAAGGATGGGGGGGGGGGGAGGAGAGGGGTGAGGATGGGGAGAGAGGGATGGGGAGGGGGGGAATGGAGGGGGCAGCGGACGAGTGTGGGAGGTGGAAGGGGAGGGGAGGGGGGGGGGGGGGGGGGGGGGGGGGGGGGGGGGGGGGGGGGGGGGGGGGGGGGGGGGGGGGGGGGGGGGGGGGGGGGGGGGGGGGGGGGGGGGGGGGGGGCTGTTGACTGATGGAGGGAGAGGGAGGTTACAGGGAAAAGGTGAGAGAGAGAGGGAGAGAGGGAGAGGGAGAGAGAGAGAGGAGAGAGAGAGAGAGGAGGGATGGAAAAGTGATCACGACAGTTGTCATAAATTGCCATGTGACTGAGAAAGAAGAAAAAAAGGAAATCGAGACGAAACAAAATGGAGGAGGGAATAGAGGGGGAGAGGTTATCCTGTGAGAGAAGAAGGAAGGGGTGAATGGAGAGGGGAGAGGTATCCTGTGAGAGAAGAAGGAAGGGGTGAATGCAGAGGGGGAGAGGTTATCCTGTGAGAGAAGAAGGAAGGGGTGAATGCAGAGGGGGAGAGGTTATCCTGTGAGAGAAGGAAGGGGTGAATGCAGAGGGGGAGAGGTTATCCTGTGAGAGAAGAAGGAAGGGGTGAATGCAGAGGGGGAGAGGTTATCCTGTGAGAGAAGAAGGAAGGGGTGAATGCAGAGGGGAGAGGTTATCCTGTGAGAGAAGGAAGGGTGAATGCAGAGGGGGAGAGGTTATCATGTGAGAGAAGAAGGAAGGGGTGAATGCAGAGGGGGAGAGGTTATCCTGTGAGAGAAGAAGGAAGGGGTGAATGCAGAGGGGGAGAGGTTATCCTGTGAGAGAAGAAGGAAGGGGTGAATGCAGAGGGGGGAGAGGTTATCCTGTGAGAGAAGAAGGAAGGGGTGAATGCAGAGGGGGAGAGGTTATCCTGTGAGAGAAGAAGGAAGGGGTGAATGCAGAGAGGGAGAGGTTATCCTGTGAAGAAGAAGGAAGGGGTGAATGCAGAGGGGGAGAGGTTATCATGTGAGAGAAGAAGGAAGGGGTGAATGCAGAGGGGGAGAGTTATCATGTGAGAGAAGAAGGAAGGGGTGAATGCAGAGGGGGAGAGGTTATCATGTGAGAGAAGAAGGAAGGGGTGAATGCAGAGGGGGAGAGGTTATCCTGTGAGAGAAGAAGGAAGGGTGAATGCAGAGGGGAGAGGTTATCCTGTGAGAGAAGAAGGAAGGGGTGAATGCAGAGGGGAGAGGTTATCCTGTGAGAGAAGAAGGAAGGGGTGAATGCAGAGGGGAGAGGTTATCCTGTGAGAGAAGAAGAAGGGGTGAATGCAGAGGGGGAAGTTATCATGTGAGAGAAGGAAGGGTGAATGCAGAGGGGAGAGTTATCCTGTGAGAGAAGAAGGAAGGGGTAATGCAGGGTGGAGATTCAGTGAGAGAAGAA
>CM031606.1:18053174-18055674 GCA_018398815.1 Conus ventricosus
GTATGTGCTCCAAGAATGGGTTATAATCGCGATAGGAGGAGACTTTTTTGATAGGAGCTCGCAGATCATGCTGGACTCCATAGAGGATGGGTTACGGATATGGAGGGAGATATGAGAGCCGCGCATGCGTAAGACCGCCCACTTCAGAGTGAGAAATACACCATCTATATAAAAATGATCTGAAATGTTTTGATAACAGTAATATTACATGCATCTGTCTCAGTCTTGAAGTCCACTTATCAGAATACACAACTATCCTCTCTCTCTCTCTCTCTCTCTCTCTCTCTCTCTCTCTCTCTCTCTCTCTCTCTCTCTCTCTCGTATGGCACACCACCCACGCTCTCACACACTTAAATCAAAAACTAGCAAGCAAACAAACGCTCAAACAAAAGAAACGATCCACTACACACACCTACAACAACTACGTAGTGCATCTAATTGAAATGCATCTATGCGGAAAGAGGATGTAAGAAGCATCAGTCAACAAAATAGTATCAGTAGCATAGCTTGAGAGAGAGACAAGACAAGACAAGACAAAAATTCTTTATTTACGAGGATAATAGATAAGCACTAACGTACTTTTTTACATCCAGTCTCGCCCTGAGTAGGGACTACAACATGCAGTGAAATCAGTTAATGTAAGAAATCAAAGAAGCAAGCAAAGCGGTCATGCAATCATAGAGGAACATCAAATGAAAATAGAAGATAAATGAAAACAAAACAAAAAATAAGAATAATAATAAACAAAACAACAACAAAAATAATAATAACAAAAAAATAAAATATAAAATAAAAATGAGAATAACAATAATGAAGAGGAAGGAGAGAGCGGGGGTAGGGAGTGAGGTGGGCTGGGGAAACAAATGTAAGTGTACTACAACGTACAAGATTGGCATGTATGAAAACAGTGAAGTGAATATGACAAAGTGCGTACATATTTTTGAACACACAAATACACGCACGTTCGCACGCAGAGAGAGAGAGAGAGAGGAGAGAGAGGAGAGAGAGGAGAGAGAGAAGGAGAGAGAGAGAGAGAGAGAAGAGGGAGGGAGAGAGAGAGAGAGAGAGGAGAGAGAGAGAGAGAGAGAGAGAGAGAGAGAGCAAGCAAGGCACCACATGCATTCATTTTTCGCAAGGCATGAAAATACGTAGAACGTATTAAGCAAAGTGAGATGACATTTGGGGGGGGGGGGGGGGGGGGGGGGGGGGGGGGGGGGGGGGGGGGGGGGGGGGGGGGGGGGGGGGGGAGAAAAAAAAGAGAGAGAGAGAGAGGATGGAAGGGAGAGGGGGAACAGCATGAGATGTAATGATTTGAAATGGAACTGTACTAAAACGTACAATAATTAGCCTGTATAAAATCAGACAGTAAATGAACATGACAAAATATGTACGGAATTCGGAACATACACACGCACACATGCACAGACAGAGAGAGAGAGATGAGAGAGAGAGAGAGAGAGGAGAGAGAGAGGAGAGGAGAGAAAAGGGGACAACATATAATCATTTTTCATAAGATTATATCCATATGCACACATATATATACCTACACATTATGCATATATACACACACATACATATATACATTATATATTATATATATATATATATCCATATATATACATATACATACATACATACATACACACATACACATACATGCGCACACGTACATATTATATATATATATATATATATATATATATATATATATATATTATATATATATATATATATACAAACATACTACATACATACACATCACAGAGAGAGAGGAGAGAGAGAGACAGACAGACAGACAGACAGACAGAGGAGCGGGGGATTAAAATTCCTGTTCGGTGAGATAGTTCTGTGGTAACGCTGAGGTAACGCAGTTGTCGAGAGCGCTCTCTTTTGCCTAGTGGATTTCCACACCCACGCCACCCACTTTGACACGTCGACATCCTCTTCACCATGAAAAGAGACGGTGTTGTGACTACATGGGGGACGTAGGGGATGCCCATGAGCGAAGGACACGCGGTGGCGCGCCGCGTACAGCACACGTGCGTGTGTGTTTGTGTAGCTGGCGAACTTTTCTGCACAGAGCAGAAATGACCCGAGACGGGCCATTCCCCGCTCACAATGAGTCAGAAGTGTGTGTGTGTGTTGGCATCGATCTTTATTCTGTATCACACAAAAACACGCCGATCTCCATCAGCGTGTATAAATCCGGAAAATGTGTCAGGTTGTCCGGAGTCCAGCAGGATATGGAAAGTAAAGACCGCCCCCTCCCTTGTCTCCCGGGGTCATCCCGATAGATCCCGCACCGATAGATCCCTGCACCGAACCGATAGATCCCCGCACCGATAGATCCCCGCATCGGTAGATCCCCGCAAAGGGATAGGGTTAGGGTTCGGGTTAGGGATCTATCGGTGCGGGGATCTATCGGGGTGCACCCGTCCTCCCGTTCTACCTCCTGCCCTGTCGCCCGCCATCCCCTTTCGTCCACCAATCATGTGATCGT
>CM031606.1:18065674-18073174 GCA_018398815.1 Conus ventricosus
CTACTGCTGCTGCTACTATACCACCGTTTTTACTGCTGGTGCTGCTACTGCTGCTGCTACTACTTCTGCTGCTGGTGCTGCTACTGCTGCTGCTGGTGCTGCTACTGCTGCTGCTAATACTTCTGCTGCAGTTGCTGCCACTGCTGTTGCTGCTGCTTTTACTACTGCTGTTACTCTATTGCTGCTCTACTATACCACTGCTATTACTGCTGGTGCTGCTACTGCTGCTGCTACTATACCACTGCTATTGTTGCTGGTGCTGCTACTGCTGCTGCTACTATACTACTGCTATTACTGCTGGTGCTGCTACTGCTGCTGCTACTACCTCTGCCGCAGTTGCTGGCACTGCTGCTGCTACTACTACAATAACTACTAACTTCTACGACCAGCACCATCACCAGTACTTCTACGACGACGACGATGACTATTTTTACTACTACTTAAGTTGGTTGTACTGCTACTGCTGTTCGTCCAGTGACGAGCAAAAAGTAAGGAAAAGATGAACAAAAGAAGAGCGAGAGGAAAGGTATTACGGGGGGTGGGGGGTGAAGAAGAGGAGAGACAGAGAAAGAGAGAGGGCGGGGGATGGCGGGATAGTGGGCGCAGGAGGACAGAGAGAAAGAGGATGAGGGGAGCGGACGCGAAATGAGAAAGAGAGGAAGAGGAGGAGGGGGGGGGGGGGGGGGAGTGTTTGATTAATATAAGCAGGTTATTCCGAGAGTCGTTTATTATACCAACCACCAGCAGAGTTATACAGCCTTGTCGTGGTGGTTGTCGTCGTCTCTGTATATAACCCACCGGCCGAGATGTCATCCCATGTGGCTTCTGCCACGCGTACCTGCTCTTGTCAACAGGTGATTGGTTCCCACTTCATTTCCACTGTCATCGGGTGACGTTGCCATGGCGATCAGTCAGTTTCTTCTCCCAGCATGGGGGCTGTTGATGAAGTCCGTGGTTTGATCCCGTGGTTCTCACCTTCAGCACGTCTCCTGGAAAGGTGGTCAACTGATATTACTTTCCTAATCAAGAGCCTGGCAGCTTTATGTTTAATATCACAGATAATCAGCAGTTTAAACAGAAAGGTGATTATCTTCATTTCCCTCAGTAAGGGCCGAATCTGATCTTGCGTTTTGTTTTCTGTAATTATCGTATGTGTAAACCGAGACGGTGAGTTTTCACTCGTTCTGCTTTTGTATTAATACAGAGAGGACTTGGAGGATCTGTGTGTGTGTGTGTGTGTGTGTGTGTGTGTGTGTGTGTGTTGTGTGTGTGTGTGTGTGTGTGTGTGTGTGTGTGTGTGTGTGTGTGTGTGTGTGTGTGAAGCTTGTTACTTTTCTCTCGCTTTAGTTGTTTTCTCAGAACTGGATATCCCGGTTTTAGAGAGATGATAATGATGATCATCGTCATTTACCCACTAGGGCAGATATTTGTTAAAAAGCAACAACAACAACAACAACAACGAATAGAACGAACTTGAAACGGGGAATAAATCGGGAGATGAACTCCTTGAGCGGCAGTTCCACTTGCGGAATTTAACCGTGTTTGTGTCTCGATGTGCCTTGACCCAAGAGCGACACTCTTTTAAACGCGCGCGCAAAATCGCGTCCAGCTGTGTCTGCTTCTTCAACAACACGCCGGTACGTAAGAAAACACGCCGGTACGTAAGAACAACGACGGCGGCTAGAGACTGAAATATCGGGGGAAGAGAGGGAGGCGGGATTGCTTGACGGTGAGAGGGCATGACTTTATTTTGCATGCTGATGAATCAGGTTTGAAAGTGATTTATGTTGGAAAAACCTAATTTTTACTGTAGTTCCCCCCCCCCCCCCCTCCCTTTTACAAAAATGTGGAAGATTTGTACACAGTCTTTGCAGTCACTGCATCCACTTTTGTTGAGAAGTGGACTTGTAAAACACAAGTCTGGGCCGTCTGCTCTTCTTGAACGGGGCACAATTTACAAAACGTAGTCTGTGCCCAGTACTATTTACAAGATGGCTGAAGTTCCAAGAAATATGTACGAACATCATGTTCTCATTACAGAACCTGACAGGAAATGCTTAACATCAGTAAATTGATTATCTCTTGTAAGTGTTTGTTTGTCTTGAAAAACAGAAGCATACGTTTAATCGAAACTGGTTAGGATTATAATAATATTACAATGGTTTATACAGTATTCGGAAATTTCTCTACAGGACTGTAATGAGTCGGCCGAATGTTCTCGAGCATTTAGGCAAATTAAGGGTAGTTTTGCTGTTGAGAGCAAGTTCCTTGGTTCTTCAAGTGTGCGAACTCAGGCATCACCAGAGGGAATACCCCGAGTCGTATACTGAAGGAGGAGAGTTACTGGGAAGTGTTTCGCATGTCCGAGTGTCACGACCGACCCATGGAGGTCTGCCCTGACAGGATCGGTCTAGAAGGGAGTGAAGGGAGTGACTGACCTCACACGCCCCGCAAGAGACCACACAAGAAAGATTACAATACAATACACCATTTATTCACACCAACACACACATAGTCACAAATAAGCATCCCAACACACACAACATGCACAATCACAATTAAGCATTTCAACACACACAACATTCACATAGTCACAAACAAACATTTCACCGCACACAACATAACCATAATCATAAATACGCGTTTCCAACACACGTTCCTTTTGTGCTTCATGTGGTTCTCCCTCACCCCTGTCTCTCCAAAGTCCTCTGAGAGTACCGTGTCAAATCAGTGTCCCAAACCGGGGCTGTTCTCGAACAGAGTCTTTCAATGCTGACACCCTTGACACACACACACCCCAAATTGCACGACACAGAGCTAACCACACTGGTCACATGAGTTGTAGGAAGTCCGAGGACAGCGGAGAACGCATCCCACGGGACGAGGCGTTGTCGCTGAAGGTCCCGGACAGGGGTTAGGACCATCCAGCAAGGTGCTCGTGCTCCTCACACTGCGCTGGCCCCAACAGCGCAAGCTTCGGGTGAAGCCCCCGGGAGGAGAGAAAACGGAAGGAACTGGAAGGAAAGAAGAAAGGGTACTGGAACCCCGCAGTCAGTACGGTCTGAAATATGCTGTTAAATCCTAACAGCCACTCGCATGGTGGGTGAGGGGAGGTGTTTGCTGAATACATTAGTAACACCAGCTCAACACAGACCTGAGCATAACACAGTAAACAAACCAAATGAGGAATGTTCGCTAAAGGTCTCCTCACACGAAGCAGGTAAGAGATTACATTAACAGGCTAAATAAACGAATAGCAATTTATATCTTCATCCTTCCCTCACTCACGTTCAACATTTTCCTTTCTTAGGAACTGAACTAATACAGCAACCATTGCTTTATAACTGCCACCACAATTGCAAATATCATAATTCAATGGCACGATTATCCCCACATTTTATAGTAACATTTCAAAAATAACAATTTTCCAACCACGCATCCAAATGACTAATCACGCGTACGCACGCTCGCAAAACACAAACACTCGTTCCCCCTGCAAACACAAACAGACGGTGGCCGAAGAATAAGAGACCGGCGATTGTGACAGGGGCGGACGAGCGAGACCAAGCAGGTCCCAACCCTAAATCACCAGGTTCTCCACCCATCCCCGCCGACTACCGCATCACCAGATGCATAAAAAGGAGAAAGACTTTGGATATAATTTTGAATGGCCAGAGAAAAATGGTCTCAAACAATATTTCTTTTTTATAATTTTGAAAACAAAAGGAAATTGCGCAAAAGAGAAGAATTAGCCGGCTAACAAAAAAACAAACCACGAAAACTGATGCTTACCAGCTACCGTGGGTGACCCAAAAGTGGCGGGTCAAGCGACTCTCTGCCCTCTGTCCAGTCGAGAGGACCAGCAGAGCAGATGCGGAAAAGATGACGTGACGTCCCTCCCCTACAGGCCGACTGTAGGAATGAAGGTACCGACCGTACCTTCGACGATGTGGTAGAGAACCAAGACCGGAGCGGGCGCTCCCAGGGACATCTTCCGCTCGAGTGAAGAGAAAACCTCCTAACCGATGGCAGCCAACATGCCACCCTACGTCACAGAGTGAGAATACCTCAAGCCTAAGAGGAATGCTGCACGTGCGGCAGGTAAAAAGACAGGTGAGAGGCCGATAGAGACAGCCAGTTCAAGAAAAAGGTACCAGCCACCCGTGAACCTGCAGGATGAATTGCACGGACAGTGAAATTAGAGAGAGAGAGAAAGTAAACCTAACCTGGGCTGAACAACATTAAGGTGCAAACACACCACAAGCCACATTAAGGGACACGACACACAACAACAACGACAATAAATAAATGAACAATTCCACCACCCTAGATGGGCCAATCGTCATAGGACTCGTGACAAACTCGTGACACCGAGGGATAGTGACAAGGAGTTGCCAACCTGCCGGTCCTGGGTAGAGAAGAGTGTCCACTTTGAGCACTGGCTATTCACTGGGCTCTCCCGTGGACCTGAAGGGAAGGCGGTCGTGTCAGGTGACCGTCACGGGTAGGTGACCGTCAGCCTGCAGGCAGAGTACAGCGACCATTCAGTTGTCCTTGTTCTGAGGAATGAATGGAAGGCTTCGGCCTATTGAGTGGTTTGCACCTTGTTGTCTATAGAGGTAGTAACTGCTCGAAGCATCAGTCCTGGCTGGTAGAGAAGTCCAGGCTGTTAGTACACTGGGTAGCTTGGGGGAATCGAACATGAGTTTGAATAGGAGGTGTACCCAAGTCTTTGTTGGCGCTAGCAGCTGTGGTGTGTGTGTATGTGTAGGTGACTAGTGATTCATTGGTGGAATAAAAATAACTTGGGGATTTATTGGTACAAATCGTGTGATGTGTGTGTGCCAGTGATTCCATTGGTTGAGCCAGTTAAACTCGGGTTCTCTCTTTCTTTGAGAACGAATATAAGGTGCTTGGAAAACCAGGAAGGTGTGATTCACTTAATTAAGGGAAAGTGAACTCGCCCGTCTTGCGGAGGGCTCAAGAAAGTACAGCGAGAAGCAGAGGTTTGCTGTCGCCTCGTTGTCTCCTAGGTGGGGACGTAAGACAGTGGAGGTTGCTGTAGCCTCGGAGCCGACGACGAGAAGAATTGTCTCCCGTATGGGGACGGTCGACAGCAAGACGTGTCAGCCTGTTGGAGCCAAGACGGGGAGCTGCCAGACAACGGTGGGGTGTTTGCAGCCAAAGAAGACCTGTGGGAGAGGCCGACAGGAGCCCTTTCCGTGGAGAGGGCGAAGTACGGTGGAGTCCGGGAGACTCGGTGTGAGGGTGCGACTCAAGCTATGTTGCCAGTGTCCCCCAACTGGGATTTGGCCAATCGGGAGGACACAACAGTGTGGCAGCTTCAGCTCGTGGTCGTACAGTGGGACGAGAGAAACTGACGGTCAACCAAGGAATGCTGGCAAGTTATGGACGCTTTATTGCTCTTAAGTTTATAAGTGTGCAAACGGAAGAGTGGAATATTGTCTTTCCTGGCTAAGTAAGAATAACTGAAGGAAAGGGGATGCGATTTATGAAATTGTCTGTATGATGTTTACATTGTTGTATGATACAGATAAGTGTGGTGTAGTGACGGGTGGGGGCTCGGAGTCAAGTTAAATAAAAGTTGATTATTTTCTATGAAATGTGATTGGTTTCCCGTCACTTTTGTGCGGGCCCGATGTGAGTGACAGAGTGCGTGTGCCTATGCGAGAGCGCATTTTGGTTGTGAAAGCGTAAATATTTCTGTCTATAACCCCCTGCATCCCTGAATACGAAAATCATATTTTAATAACGAGGGGGAGCGTCGGAGACCCGTCACAAGGACAGACAAAAAACCAAATGGTGAGATGCCTTATTTCCTACCCCTCTCCCTCCATCATTCTCTGTCTCTTGCCCCCTCGTCCTGCCCTTTGTGTGTGTGTGTGTGTGTGTGTGTGTGTGTGTGTGTGTGTGTGTGTGTGTGTGTGCGTGCGTGCGTGCGTGCGTGCGTGCGTGTGTGTGTGTGTGTGTGTGTGTGTGTGTGGTGTGTGAGTGAGTGAGCGCGTGCGCGTGCGCACGTGCCTGTATGCGTGCGTGGTTAATGAACGAGCGCTTTCCATTGCTACTGCAGGAGCTGGTGACCTCTGACATGTATTGATCGGGACCAAGAGTGACTTCTGGAAACGACTGAACAGTTCGTCAGTGATCGACTTTCTTTCACATTACCAGTCTTCGATTCTTTCCTTTGTTTTGGTTTCTGTTCGTTAGTTGTTTTGGCTCGTTTCGATTTTTTGTTAGCTTTTTTTTTTGGTGCTTGTAGAGGAACAAATCGAACGAATGTGCAGGCATGTTATTGTACCTAGATAATCAATTATTATGATCATGGTGGTCGTTTGGCGCACGCACTCACCGCATATGATCATGTGTATTCGTACACGCGCGCGCTTTGGCGGACGAAAACGCGTATCTAATAATCCACTTCACCTTCGTGACCACTGACTTTGCGCTCCTTTCATCCCCAGCCCCTTCTCCTCACCCGACGTGAGCGCAAGCGCCGATATTCATGCGTACCACACAGAAGTTTTTCTGATGCGTTCATGTTTGTCAGAATTTTTCACGGTGATTGCATTAGACATCTGTGATTGTTAACTGGTGTAGATTCTGGACACATTTCGTCCAGTAATGATGGATGTTGAAGATGAGAGGAGGAAGAGGAGGAGGAGGGGGGGGGGGGGGAGGAGAAAAGAGATATCTGTGTGTGTGTGTGTGCGCGCGCGCGCGCGCGTGCGGTGTGTGTGTGTGTGTGTGTGGGGGGGGGGGGGGGGGGCACGCGCACGCGCGTTCGTGCGTATGGACGTGTGTGTGTGTGTGTGTGTGTGTTCCCGAAATAGGCTGAAGAGGTGAGAGACAAGAAAGCCCATGACCTCTGTCCCATGCCTATCGCCTCCCATCCTGAAACGTGCCGGAGACAAGCAGGCATTTGACTGATTGCATTGACCTCATTGTTCATCCAACAGGCATACATTCAATGAGCTGTTTCTGAGCGTTCATTTGTACCGTCGTTCCTTCCTTCACCCTCTCGCTGTATTCTCCCCCCCCCCCACTCTCTCTCTCAATCTCTCTCTCTTTCCCTCTCTCGCTGTCTGTCTGAATGTCTCTCTGTGCCTCCTGGAGGGGGGAGGGGGCGAGAAGGGAAAGGAGGGAGAAGCAATACTTGGGTTACTAGATGTATTAAACTGGTTTGACTGGATTGATGATTTCTGTTGGACACCTGCGCGCTCTCCCCGGCCTCAGTTTTTCTATCTCCCCCGCCCTCCTTTCTGTTTCTCTGTATGTGTGCGCGCGCGCGCATGTGTGTTATATATCGAGTCGCTGAGCGAACAGACTCACGCGTTGAAGGAGAGCAGCGCGCGCACGCACGCGCGCGCGCTCGAGACAGAGAGAGAGAGAGAAAGAGAGAGAGAGAGTAGACGAGTTCGTGTGTGTGTACACAAAGGGCGTGTTGGCCCAGCTCAAGTCAAACAAGTGGAATGGGACGGG
>CM031606.1:18075674-18093174 GCA_018398815.1 Conus ventricosus
GTGATCGATCTAGATCACGTGGTTTTGAGTTCGAAATCGTGGGGGAAGGGAGAAGATGGGTGAGGCGCTGGAGGGGGGGGGGGGGGGGGGGGGGGGGGGAGAGAGGCAATGTGACAGTGTTCCGAAGGGTTAGTTGGGATTTAACATTTAACCTCCACATTTATTTCATGTAATACGGGAATAGACATCCAAGGAGAGCGAGAGACATGGCTGTAGGATTGGGGAGAGATGGGGGCCTATCTAATCCTAGTACACCGGTGGCACTAGAACGACGGGGCATTCAGATGGATAACGAGTTTTTTTTTTCTTCCCCAAATCAGTGGTAGGCTTCTGGGATTTGAACTCAAAACTCTGGGCTTTAACCCACTAACATACAATGGGGCCTAAAACGACGTGGCAGCCCACTGTCGCGACAAAACGACGTTGTGGCAGCCCACTGTCACGACAAAACGACGTTGTGGCAGCCCACTGTCACGACAAAACGACGTTGTGGCAGCCCACTGTCACGACAAAACGACGTTGTGGCAGCCCACTGTCAAGACAAAACGACGTTGTGGCAGCCCACTGTCACGACAAAACGACGTTGTGGCAGCCCACTGTCACGACAAAACGACGTTGTGGCAGCCCACTGTCACGAGTATTGTCGGCCACGGGATGTCCATGTCGCGTTGGATTTGCATTTCTCGGTAAAAGGTATGGATAGTTTTATCTCAGCTGCGAGAGTGTCAGCTTTGTATGTTTGCATTGTATTTATGGGCCAGCCGATCACGGTGGTATTGGCAGCAGATGGACATGTATTGCACAGGGCAGTGCTAGTGAGCGGTGAGAGCCACGTGCTCCCAGCCGTCCTACTTCATGCTTGATGACTGAATGGCAATGCGGAGTGCAGAGGTTTTGCATCAGCTCCAGGACTGCACTTGCTGACGTCGGAAACGACTGTATCACATCAACTCGGGCAGGCGGTTTGCTGATGGAGCACGGCTGACGTGGGCTGGGTACACGTGTTTCCAACGTATGGAGGGCCGATGGCTGTCAGGTGGCTTTGTGCACTGGCTTGTGAAGACAGTTTGATCACTATCAGCTGTGACCACACCTCGTGCTAATGGAGGGAGGGGGGAGGCTCGCGCGTGTTGCCATGACACAGAGATGCTGGGAGGCAGGGCGTGACCAGCTGCTGCCCAGTAGCGACACACAAGTTTGGCTGACCAGCGGAGATTGTATGTGTTGGCCACGTGGCACTGTCTGTCAACCTGGACGCGGCAGGACGCTGCCTCATGGCCATGTTCGTGCAAAACGAATTTTTGGTTCGGACGTTGAAACCCTTCTCTCTCTCTCTCTCTCTCTCTCTCTCTCAAATAGAGGTGGGCTAGGTGGGGAGGAGACAGGAGAGGAGTGAAAGAGAGAGGGATCGGGTGGGGTTGGGGGCGACAGAGATGCAAACACAGTGAAAGAGAGATCAGAATGGACCGACGAACAGATAATGAATAATAGAGGACTGCCATTAGCGTAGTGGGCAACTTCCAAAGACCGGGGGAACGGCCAGTCCAGGCATGTAGTAAATGGGAAAGTCCAAAATCCCTGCAGCGGGTGATGGGTGGGCAGCCTTACAGACGAGCAGATGGGCAGTGCGAACAGGTAAAGAGGGGGGTGGGGGGGGGGGGGGGGGAGGGAAGGTAGGGGCTTGGGAGGGAGGAGTGGAGGGTGGATGGGAAGCTGCATTGCTATGGTCATTGTGGGCCTTGACTGGCGGCGGCGTTGCGGGTGGATGATCGATCTGTTTGATTGCATTGTGGTGTGGAGTTAGTGGGTCGTGTGACTGTCCCCTTGTCATTGCCCGGCTTTTATCTCTCTCTCTCTCTCTCTCTCTCTCTCTCTCTCTCTCTCTCTCTTTGTCGGTCGGTCTATTGATATTCGTGTATGTTTGGGTTTTTTAAAAGCTAGATTTATTCTCCAGTTCTTTTTCCCTATTCCTTCCTCCCTTCCCGTCCTCCCTCTCCCTCCTCTCTTGCGCACACACATGCGCAAACACACACGCCTAAATACTTCGTGCGCGCGCGCGCACGCACGCACGCGCGCACGCACGCACGCGCGCACACACACACACACACACACACACACACACACACACACACACACACACACACACACACACACACACGTGCGCGCGCGCAGAGAGAGAGAGAGAGAGAGAAAGAGAGAGAGAGAGAGAGAGAGAGAGAGAGAGGAGAGAGAGCGCATGCTGAATGTCACGGCATTACATGACAATGGCTCTTGATGGTGACAGTGGTGATGCTGTATATCCCCAAAAGAGCGAGATGGTGGAGGGGGGCGAACAGCGCGATAAAGAGGCACTAAATATCTCATCAATAATTAGTCAGCAAAGCGTGTACTGCTCAGGCTTTGGGGCTGCGTCCGGGATAAAACGCCATACATATTATATGCTACATTGGCGCCACGAGCCAGTGTGTGGCTGTACGTGTCAACGTGGATAGGTCACTCTAATAGTTCCTTGTTGGGAGTCGGGTCGTGCAAGCTGTTGTGTGCGCTACAGTGTGGCGCGATCATACGAAGTTTGTCCACCCCCCCCCTTCTCCCCCATCTCTGCCCCACTCACAGCGTATAGAGCGTTGGTCCATTCGTCAGTGTGTCCCGCCGTCATTGCCCCGTGGTGACGATGTACGCTGTGGTCCCTTCAGACTCCTACATCTGTTTGCCTCCTCTGCCTTCAGCCGCTCCTGCCCCGGTTCCTGCCGCTGCTCTGCCGACACAGCATCTGCCTCCCCTGCCTCCGCAGCTGCACTATCTGTACGCCTTCAAGGTAGGGTGGGGCAGGGGGGAGATGGGCGGCTGCACTATCTGTACGCCTTCAAGGTTGGGCAGGGCAGGGGGGAGGTGGACGTCCACAGAATCCTTAGGAAAACAAGAGCGATCTCGTAGTGAGGGACGTGTTTCAGGGAGGGGCCTCGTGGGCTGTGTTGCGTTGGTCTTTCAGACTGGGGTCCGGGGGAAGCTGCGTTTAGTTTTTAGACACCATGAAGCTTGGTGGCCTGAGCGAACACGCCTAATGTAGAGATCAGGATTGCCATTGCGGTGTGTGTGTGTGTGTGTGTGTGTGTGTGTGGTGTGTGTGTGTGTGTGTGTGTGTGTGTGTGTGAGCGCGTGTCCCCTTTCCCCCAGTACATCTTTACCGTGGAGGATTTTGGAATTCTGTCGTTGATTGCGTAGCTTTGAGCTATGGGTCTCATAGGGCCTGGCAAACGGCATTGTCAGTTAGCTTAACTCTGTGAGAAAGACGCGGATAATGCCGCACCTGCCTCAGTACCCCTGTCAGCCATTTCAGGTGGGAGAGACTGGCTGGTCATCTGCTACATTATGTGTCCACTTGTCGGTGGTATGAAACTTATTAATTATATGCACGCGTACATCAAGATTGTCTTTTGAGATTTAGATAGCTGCCTTTTGCTATACTATACAACCCCTTCCCACTTCTCCCCTTCCCGTTTTCAGCGCTTCTTTACTTCACGAGTACGCAGGTTATCGAAACTAGAAATTTCTTGCTGAGTGCAAGTTTTCCCTCCGAGGTTTTGGAACGTTTTTGTTTTTCTCTTGTCTTTTGTTGTTGTTGACAGGCTCTAGGGGAGGAGGATCTGAAATTTTATTTCCTTTGACGATCACCCGCCAACTTCTCGGTTTAAAACTAGCTAACGAAGAGACCCGACTTGCTTCTACGTATGGCTATTACCCCGTGTGTCTTAACCACCAACATTTGAAAATGTGTATGTCGATGGTCACAACGAAGAGGCAGATAACATTATTTTCTCTTTCTGTGATACGATGGAGAGGAGCTGCACATAAAAGGGATATAATGATCCGCATGTATTCAGGGTTAGCGGAGTATCATGGGTTTTGACCATTTGAATGTTTGGTCGTCAGAAGATCGGCCTCGCTTTCCATCTGAATTCTGGAAGTAGCGGACACATTGAGTCAGGTTTTACAACGCACGGTATTTGGAGGTTGGGCCTTTTGTGGAAGTGGAACGTTTGCGTGTCAGCGTTTTGTTCGTTCGTGTGCAAATCAGTGACGGATGTTTATGGATTCTTCTCCAGTGTGCGCTGTATTTTTCTGGTTTAGCAGCATATGTGTTTCGTTGTTTGTTTTTAGGAGAGTTGTATGTATTTGTTGGATCCGCGCTCCGACCGAATGCACGTGTGTGTGTGTGTGTGTGTGGTGTGTGTGTGTGTGTGTGTGTGTGTGTGTGTGTGTGTGTGTGTGTTAGAGAGAGAGAGAGAGAGAGAGAGAGATGGCAATGATTCTGTATTTCATAATTAACAGTAAAAGTATTGGCATAGTCATTTTTCATAGTTGCCGAGAGGAGAGAAAGTGTGTGCTCATCAATTAAATGTTTCACCATTAAAAGTGATATTAAACAACACGGTGTGGGCTCTGAAGGTCTGCACGTGAATCTGTATGATTGTATGGTTTGGCAGTGTTTCATCTGGATATTCGTCAGTTACGATCATGCCAGACAAACGTAGATCTATGTTTGTATATGAGTTTCTGTATATGTGGGTATGAGTTGTATGCTTTGTGTGAGTATGCATTTCAGTGCATGTGTGTATAGGGGAGAGCGTTCGAGTGATGGTGGTTGTGTATATATGCATGCGCAAACGTGTGTGTGTGTGTGTGTGTGTGTGTGTGTATGTGTGTGTGTGTGTGTGTGTGTGCGCGCGCGCGCGCGCAATATTCTGGGAAATGTGCCAGCGAACTTAAGATAATAATGACTCTGTGTGTGTGTGTGTTTTGGTGTGTGTGCGTGTGTGCGTGGGTGCGTGCCACCTTCCAACAGCGTTCAGTATTGACAAGTTGATGGTGTTGTTTAATGAGTTTCTTCTTTCTTATAAGCGTGGTGCACATTGTTCCATGCAACTGTGATCACGGTATTATTAAGATACCTGCGGTGCACATGAGTAGGCCGCTGTAAGATGATCTATCGCACGTATGAAGAGAGAGAGAGAGAGAGAGAGAGAGAGAGAGAGAGAGAGAGAGAGAGAGAGAGAGAGAGGAACAGTACTGATGATGACTGGTAGCCTTATTGTTGTCGTACTTTTGAGAAAAAACGGTTTTGATAATGTTCACACATAGAGCACTCAGAATCGGGATGCAGAGTGGGAAGAAGGAAATAAATAGTTAACCGGCGTCGTGACTAACGTCGAGGAGCAAAGTTTAACACGGAAAAATGTCGTGAACAAAGTGGCCTATTGTACGCAGAAATTGACTTAGAGCTAGAAACCCTCGCGTGAATCCACTCCGACACACAGGGTCCAGTCATCCCTAACCATGACATGCTTTTCTGTCCTCCTAGTGTGTAACGACGGTACACATTGGAATGCTGTTCTGTTGTCCCAGTGCGTGTTCTAAGCAGTGACAACATTCGTGGTTGAACATCTGTGTATATGTGCTCCAGTTAATCATGTAATGCCTCTTTATTCACTATGTTCCCGAAAGACGTTCACAGCGTTTGACTCAACCGCAGTAAGACGAGCGGCGTTTCAGTTTACAAGATGTCAGAATTTGCGGAAGAAGAGATGCAAAGGGAGGATTTTTGTCTGCATTTCTGGTTTTGTTTGTTAAAAGTATACTGCTGGGCGTCGAACTAGACTAAGTGTTTTATTTGCTGACCCCTTTTCATTTTCTCTAATATCCCCGACTTGTTATCTACGATGTCTATACTGTGGCCTCTCCGCCCCCCGCCCCCCTCCGGCGTTCTTTACTACAGAGAAATTAAAAAAGAAAAACAGTATTGTGTAGAAAGTGGTGCACTATTATGTCAAGTCGTCACTGAGTTAGGAAGTGGTGCACTATTATGTCAAGTCGTCACTGAGTTAGAAAGTGGTGCACGAGTATGTCAAGTCGTCACTGAGTTAGAAAGTGGTGCACTATTATGTCAAGTCGTCACTGAGTTAGAAAGTGGTGCACTATTATGTCAAGTCGTCACTGAGTTAGAAAGTGGTGCACTATTATGTCAAGTCGTCACTGAGTTAGAAAGTGGTGCACTATTATGTCAAGTCGTCACTGAGTTAGAAAGTGGTGCACTATTATGTCAAGTCGTCACTGAGTTAGAAAGTGGTGCACTAGTATGTCAAGTCGTCACTGAGTTAGAAAGTGGTGCACTATTATGTCAAGTCGTCACTGAGTTAGAAAGTGGTGCACTATTATGTCAAGTCGTCACTGAGTTAGAAAGTGGTGCACTAGTATGTCAAGTCGTCACTGAGTTAGAAAGTGGTGCACTAGTATGTCAAGTCGTCACCGAGTTAGAAAGTGGTGCACTATTATGTCAAGTCGTCACTGAGTTAGAAAGTGGTGCACTAGTATGTCAAGTCGTCACCGAGTTAGAAAGTGGTGCACTAGTATGTCAAGTCGTCACTGAGTTAGAAAGGTGTGCACGAGTATGTCAAGTCGTCACTGAGTTAGAAAGTGGTGTACTAGTATGTCAAGTCGTCACTGAGTTAGAAAGTGGTGCACTAGTATGTCAAGTCGTCACTGAGTTAGAAAGTGGTGCACTAGTATGTCAAGTCGTCACTGAGTTAGAAAGTGGTGCACGAGTATGTCAAGTCGTCACTGAGTTAGAAAGTGGTGCACTAGTATGTCAAGTCGTCACTGAGTTAGAAAGTGGTGCACGAGTATGTCAAGTCGTCACTGAGTTAGAAAGTGGTGCACTAGTATGTCAAGTCGTCACTGAGTTTGTTTCTGCAGCCTGAATACAGTCAGCTTGAAAAACGGTCATTTGCTTCATACCTAATCAGCAAGCTTGAAAAGCGGTCATTTGCTTCATACCTAATCAGCAAGCTTGAAAAGCGGTCATTTGTTTCTGCAGTCTGAACACAGCAAGCTTGAAAAGCGGTAATTTGCTTCATACCTAATCAGCAAGCTTGAAAAGCGGTCATTTGCTTCATACCTAATCAGCAAGCTTAAAAAGCGGTCATTTGCTTCATACCTAATCAGTAAGCGGTTGAATGTTATACAATTGACCAAGCAGAACATCTGGATTTCGATTAAGTTTCAAGAGGGAAAAGTAATTGAACAGTACACGATATTATTTATGAATGAAAGAATGCGTCCATTTCCTTAAAACAACCAAACGAACAATCAGACAAACAAAACGTTCTGGTTGCAGTCTGGCGTAGCAAACAAAACAAAGCAATCAAGCAAACAGAGAAAAAGAGTATGGGCTGAAATGGGCCTCATGGCAGCGACAAGAAGGAAGGTGTCGTTGCGTTCCATCAGTTCGGCAGCGGCAAATGTAGCCTAGCATCGCTTACTCGCCACGCACATGACATGGGCACCAAATTGTTTGCTTGCTGTCATGACACTGACGGGTTCCGCTTATCGGCTATCTGTCAGAGGTATTGGTGGCGGCAAAGGGGATGGGAGGTGAGGGGGAGGGATATGAGAGTTGGGGATATGGTTTGGGGTGGCCTCTCTTTAATAATTATTTCATTTGTGCTCTCTGCTGCCCATGACATATTCCCATGGCAGGGAGAGAGAGAGAGAGAGAGAGAGAGAGAGAGAAGAGAGAGAGAGAGAGAGAGAGAGAGAGAGAGTGTGAGTGTGTGTGTTGGATCTGAATCACTGTACTTTGAAATAGACGTTGGGGCAGAAGGAATGGTAAGCAAAAGCAAAAAGCAGCACATAAACAAGTCTGTTGAGCCAGCAACCAATTTGAAGTAGTGACAGAGTGAATAATGGAAACTCGCGCTTTCATTCAACTCCACCCGTGGCAGGCCTGTTAGTACTCTAAGGGGTTATTCGAGTGGAACGTTGGGCATCGGAACAAGACCGGTTTTGAAACCTGCCCCCACGACCTATATACTATGTATAACTTGTAAACTCTCTCTCTCTCTCTCTCTCTCTCTCATGTGGACGCATACATCATGAAATGAAACAGTGAGACCTTTTTGAATTGAGGGGTCTGCACATGAGATCGCTTGAGGGGGAATTGTCGATGTGAACTATACTGACTTCCATAAAAAACGCGAAAACAAAACAAGCTGAAGGTTGGGGGTGAATTTTATTGGTCACAATTGTACAGAGTGGAAGCGAGAATTCAACGTGATTTGATTCATTACACCGGTAATGTGTGAAAATGTCATCAGCAATATGTCTTTTGTGTGGAAAATCCAAGGTCACGTGACAAACCAGCTTGAAGTCCTAATACCGTGTGTGGCCACCATTTGCGTTGACAACTGCTTGACACCTGCGGCTCATTGAGTGGACCAGGTGGTTGATGCGTCCCCTTGGCACACCAGCCCACACATGGACGATGGCCTGGTGAAGTTGAGCCGCTGTTGCTGGTCGTGGACGCAGAGGTCCAACCGTCTGCCAAGTTCATCCCAAAATGTTCTATTGGGTTTAAATCGGGACTGAGGGCTGGCCAGGGCAGCACATTGACGTCGTTATGCTGAAGAAATTGCTGGGTGGCCCTGGCGGTGTGTGGTGTGTGGTCTTGCATTGTCCTGTTGGAATGTCCAGTTTGGGTGTTTCGCTAAAAAAAGGATCGACATGGGGTCTGAGCACCTGGTTGATGTAGCGCTGTGCATTGACACCCTGTCCGCGACCAGGACCAGTGTTCTGAAAGATGACTGGTCCTATGGCGTGGTTAATGCCAATTGCACCCCATATCATAACGTTCGGGCCTCCCCAGGGGTTCCGCTCTACCACACAGGAGTCAGCATAGCGTTCACCAGGTCGACGCCATATTCTGACACGACCGTCAGCCATGTCAATACAAAAACGGCTCTCATCTGAGAACAGTATGCGTCCCCACTGCTGCCTGCGCCAGTTGTTCGGGCTTGTGCCCACTGCAGCCTGTCCTGCCGGTGTCTTGGTGTCAGTACCGGACCTCTGTGAGGACGCCTACATGCCAGCCGTTCTCCTGAAGATGCCCCGCATAGTGTTGAGGCTGATTCGTTGCTGGAGATTCCCAGACACCTGTCGAGCAGTGTTAGCAGCTGTTTGCCGCCTGTCCCGCAGATGGGTTCTAACAAGATGGCGATCCTCTCTTTGTGTGGTGACCCAAGGACGGCCTGGCCGGGACGATCATCAGTGGTACCAGTGACTCGCATGCGGTGCTGCAGACGATAGATGGTTGAGATGTGGACGTTAAAGATGTTGGCGACCTGCCTGGCATCCACACCAGCCTCCAGATGGCCTACGGCACGATTGCGTTCCTCTGCTCGTAGTCTTGGTATCTCTGTAGCGCGCAGACGGCAAGTCGTTACCTGAACCTTGTAGCGCGGCTTATAAAGGCTGCATGCCTGCGTACTTGTCGCTGGTTAACTTTGCTCTGCATGGTGTGCACGTGCCTCACATGCAGCAACCAGTTTGCCATTTTTTGTTGACCCTCCAATGCCGGGAATGATGTGTTGCTCACACAATTTTTTCACTGCACGTGAGTCTTGGACCCAAACAACTTGCCACAATGGTTCAATATTGTATCCTAACCCCCCCCCCCCCCCCCCCCCCCCCCCCCCCCCCAAACCATGACACATGTGTGTTGAATGAAGGACGGGCATGTCTGGTTGGTTTCCACTCCATCAGTGGGTTCTCCTGTATAACGAATTTCCGTGTGCGCTGTTCCTTAGTTCATGGTGTCGACTTTGATGGGTTCACTGAACTTGGTAATCCAATGAAACATTGGCTGGTTAACAGAAGAAATAAGACGATGATGGCGAATCTCTTCATTTGCCAGTGATTGGTTGTATACTTTATATTTTCGTCATTAGTTTAACAATTCGCCCCAAATACTTGCTTTGATCAGTGAAGGGGTATATTTGAGCCCGGCAAGAGATGCTCCTATGATAATAACTTGACCATAATTCCAAATCAGTGCTGCCACGACACCGAATCGCCTTTGTACAAAGTACCCATACAAAGCACATCGGCGTTTGTGCTAGACGGTTAGGTGTCGTGGCAGCGTTCATTTTGAGTTGTGGACGTGTAATGATCTTATCATAAGAGCAAGAGTTACCCTACTTGATCATTATCTACCGTTTACTGTTCCCTACTTAAGTCAACATTCACTTTCCCAGTGAAAGTCAGCCGACCGCGATGCTCAGATTATTGCTGACATCACAGCTGAGAATTTAGTCTTCCAACTGTCCGGGTGTTCAAACTGCCTAACGGTCGGCCACGTGCATTGTATTCTGACGTATATGCGTGGCA
Organism: Conus ventricosus; assembly: GCA_018398815.1. Classification (NCBI taxonomy): domain Eukaryota; kingdom Metazoa; phylum Mollusca; class Gastropoda; order Neogastropoda; family Conidae; genus Conus; species Conus ventricosus. The sequence continues at coordinate 18,085,896 of CM031606.1, forward strand.
TCATACACTGTGTCCTGGTCGGGCGTCCTGCACACGAGGTGAAGTAACTCCAGCCCAGTGTTGATGAAGTAGAAAGCCCGAAGTGATGCAGCGCGTTAGACCAGCCACCAGCGGCACGGCGGAGGACAGAGCGCCGAGTGGTGTGCAGAAGACAGATAGCGACACTGCGGCATTGATGGCAAGTACCCCCTTCCTTCATGGATCCGCTTGTCTTCCTCCGGGGCCGGAAGACCGCGCTGGTTTGTCTGATGCAGCGGTCAGGATGGCCACTTCCGGCACTTGGGAGTGATGGCGGAACTGTCGACTGTTACGGACAGTTTCTACGTAACGAATTATCCAAAGCTGAAAGGCGATGTTTTCCTTGTAGTGTTTGTAGTATTACTGATCTTCGGCCATTACACACACGCACTTAAACGCACACACATACCCACACATACACAGAGGGTAATAGTCCTTGTGGACGGGTTATGACATGTGGTCTGCGTTCATTTATGACGGACGGGACTCCCTTTGGCAGGAATATGGGAGTAGTGCGTCGTAAGAAGATAGGCATAGCTGGAAGTGTGGCAGATGTCGGGCTCTTTTTCAGGACGCAGATGTAACTTGCGCCGAGTGGTCATGTTGTAACAGGATAACTGGTGCTCTTCGTAAGTTGAAAGATCGTTTTTATTGTCTGTTGAAATTATATATACCAGGATGCAGGGGCACTCCATGTTAAATGGTAGTTTGTAGTAACCGTCCGAAAGCTAGCTTTGTTGTGCTACATATACTCATGCATACGTTACCATACTGTTAAAATGGCCTTCTGCTTCCTGAAATACGAAATGCGAAAAACCGACCGAGTGTCAAACTGACAGACCGCCTGACATGACAATCCCGAGTGTCAGTACATTTGATTTAGTATAAGATTTACGAAATGAATTCTGAAAAACAAGGGTTGTATTGTGTCGAATCGGGTCGAGAGCATGAGATATTCGGAGACAGTTCGGTTCGGATTTGGACATATTACAAGATCATAACAGACGCGACAAAAATGGAACCGATCTCTCTCTCTCTCTCTCTCTCTCTCTCTCTGTCTCTCTCTCTTCTCTCTCTCTCTCTCTCTCTCTCTCTTCTTCTCTCTCTCTCTCTCTCTCTCTCTGTCTCTCACTGTACTCTGCCTGTCTCTGTCACTCTCTCTGTCTCTGTCTGTCTGCCTCTCCTCTCTCTCTCTCCTCTCTCTCTCTCTCTCTCTCTCTCTCTCTCACACACACACACTTACACACACACGCACACACTTTACACAGACACACATAAACGCGCGAGGGCGCAAGCACGCACACACTTCACGCACGCACACGCTTCACGCACGCACACACTTCACGCACACAAACACACACTCACACACACACATACACGCGCACGCACGCACGCACGCGCGCGCGCGCACGCACACACACACACACACACAACACACCACACACACACACACACACCACACACACACACATCACACACACATACACACACACACACACACACACACACACACACACACACACACAATTGTATAGAATCATTGTTGTCAAAGTCGTTCTCTAGCAACAGGGGTAAAAATGCTACACCCAGAGAACTGACCTATTATGATGAGAGACTATGATGGGGGGGGGGGGGGGGGGGGGTGGGGGGGGGGGGGGTAGGAAGGGGTAGCGAAGGTAAATCAGATTGAGGGGATGAGGGGAGAAGGAAAAAGAATATAAGAAGAAGAAAAAAAAACAGAACAAACACAAGAGGATGTAAAGACAAATGTGAGAACACATTGCAGTACTTTGTCTAATGAACAAGATAGAGCAGAACCTGCAAGAATGGGAGAAGCATCAGTGCCTGATAGTGGGTATAGGGGGGGGGTGCGAAAGGGAGCGCGCGCAGCGTTCAGGGAAGGCGTGATAGGGGGGCAAGAGAGAGAGAAGAGAGAGAGATGAGAAGAGAGAGAGAGGAGGAGTGAGGGAGGGAGAGGGAGGAGAGCAGAGAGTATACGCAAATATTGATGATGTGTGTATTGGGGGGGAGGGGGGGGGGGGGAGGAGGGGGGGGGGGGGGAGAGGAGGGGCGGGGGGATCGCTAGGGGGTGGGGGGGGGGGGGGGGGGGGGGCGGCTAGAGGGAGAGGGTGTGGAGGGGGGGGGGGGGGGGGCGGGATAAGCAAGCAGTGTGAATGTTCAGGAGGTGGAGATATGGGGTGGGGGGTGGGGTGGGCAGGCATGAAGGGGGAGGACAGTGATTGCAGTGTGCACCCCACTGGAAGAAGAAGGATGGGTGGGGAAGGATCAGATAAGAGGACACACAGAGGCGAGTGCCGGCTGTGGCACGACTGTATCAAACACGTTAGACCCCAGTGTAACAAAGGACGCGTCCTTGACAGCTGCGTATCCATGGAGCATCTCGGTTGCTTCCAAACGCACGCGGCGCGCGCGTACATTCACGCACGCGTGTGAACCGCACGCACATACGTCGTTTTTTTTTGTTTTGTTTTGTTTTTTTCTTCTTTTTTTTTGTCACGTGATCTGAATCTCTCTCTCCGTGCGTGTTGCTATATTTTATATCGATCGTGCGTTTTCCGAGTCGTTTTTACTCATACCATCCCGAGTGATTGTTTTTCTCTTGCAACATTTATTAACTCACGTGGAAATGCAAAAAAAAAAAAAAAAAAAAAAAAAAAAGAAGAAAGGAGGGTGGGAGGTGGGACGAGAGCAAAGCAATGACTGCTTCGGAAGAGAGATTGAAATTGAAACTTGGGCATCGTTTGTTTGCTTATTTTTAAGTTGTCAGACAGGATCTCTAGAAGGATGACAACAGAGAGACAGAGTATGGGCAGAGGGTGACGTGGTCCTGGAGAGAGAGAGCAAGAGAGAGAGAGAGAGAGAGAGAGAGAGAGAGAGAGACGGGGGGGGGGGGGTTGGGATGAAGAGAGTGGAGGTAGGATTCAGAGGGGCAATGAAGGGAACCAATCTAAATCGAGCAAAACAACAAAATCATCATGGCCCGAATTGACAACTGGCCTTGTGTGACAGATTGGACTGCTGCTACCAGTCATTATGTGCATTGTTGAAACAGTACCGCCGTCGACACGACACCTTGTCTGTGTGTGTGGTGGTGGCGGCGGTGGCGGTAGTGATAAGATGGGACTGGAAGTATGGGGCAAGAGGAGACGGGGGAGGCGACGAAACGGGAGGTGGTGGGGGGGGGGGGGGGGGGCGGCGAAGCCAAGGGTGGTGGTGGTGGTATGGTGGGCTGTCAGTATAATAAAACTCGGGACCAGCTGTTGTGAGGGGAAGAAGCCGGTTTGATTTTTGGCGTTAGACCGTTGACAGGTGGCAGTGAAGCCGACGCCAGGCCACCAGCGTAGGGCTATCACGGCTATGCTGGCCTTACTGGATTCTGAAGCCACGGGAAGAACACACCTCGGGAGGTAGGTGTGTGGTGCTAGTTGGATAATTTCTTTTTGATGCTACTCGCTTTGGGGCTCCCCACCCCCCTCCCCGCTTCTTCTGTGTGTGTGGTGTGTGTGGTGTGTGTCCGCGCGCTTGCGCGAGCTTTGTCACACACGCAATCACCGTGTCGTGTATACAGCTGCTGTGTCGTTTGTGCAGCTGCCGTGTCGGTCATGCTTGCGGCTTCAGCACCAGCAAGGGTGTGGTGTGTGTGTTGTGTGTGTGGGGGGGGGGGGGGGGGGGGGGGGGGTGGGCGTGCGGGTTTTTGATTTTTTTGGGGAACAGCGGTCCATACAACAGTTTGTGTGTTCGTGTTGTGTTTTGAAACAAATGTACATCGGCCCCCGGGCTGTTTCGTACCGAAAAGGGGGGGGAGGTTTAAATTACCCAAGCAGTGCAGTAGAGTGGGAGGTTTTAGTGTTTACCTTTTGCGTTGGTCTGCTGTGTCAGGTGTCGGGGAGTGTCTGTGTCCATACCTAAGGTTTTAAAAGGGTAACTAGTCGGAAAAGCAGCCAGACAAGGGTTCGGTATGAACAAGAACCCCTGTTACACGTCTTTTTTTTTGTTTGTTTGTTTTGATTTTTTGAAAATTCGGGCACTTGGGCTTCCCGAAACGATAGTCGGGTGTTTGAAAAAAGTTTTTCTTTTGGAAATGCCCTTTTAGACGGGTTTTAGACGTTGCGAATTTTTTAAGAGGGGTGTGTTTTGTAAAATCAGTTTGTTTTGGTCTCTGTTGTTCTTTGACATTCTCTTCTCTCCTTCTCTCTGTCTTTTCTGTCTGTCCTCTCTCTGTGTCTGTCTGGGGGTCTCTCTCTCTCCTCTCTCTTTTCTTCTCTTCTTCTCTCTTGGGGATTGGGGGAAGAGGGAGGAAATATTTAAAAAAAAAAAAAAAAAAAGGTTTTTAGATCCTGCGTTTCATTTTTTTGGGGGGCGTGGGAACGGAAAAGATTTTTAGGTGTAAAAAATTTTTAAAAATGGTAGGGTGACGTGGGGCGTTTCCCTTTCCCAAAACAGCAGGGGCACCCCAACACCCGGGGAAAACGCCTTCTGCAAGATCTTCTCGGCTTTTGGAAGGGAGGGCAACCGTCAAGCAGTTTGGGATGAATAGTTTCTGGGTTTCCCCCCAGCGGGGGGGGGGGGGGGGGGGGGGCCTGGCCCCACATCGCCAAGGGGCTTTTGAAGGGAAAACAGCGGTCGGTTTGAACCATTTTAGTTCCCCTAGATGGGATGGGGATGCCCTTTTTTTTTCGTTAATTCTTTCGTAAAGGGGGTAAAAACACCACACACCAAACCCCCCAAAACAAACCCCCCCCACCCCCACACACTGCACACACGGTCTCCACTCTGCCTTTTCTCACAAACACAAAACAAATACCACACACACACCCCCCCCCCCCCCACGCTCGCGCGCGCGCGCGCGGGGACGCACGCACGCCCCCGCACGCAGCCGCACGCACACACCCACGGGCCCCCCAGGGGCACGACACAACACATTCCACAGGGGGCACCCTTTCACCTCGCTCACACTCCGCACTTTTAAAAAAGGGGGAAAAAAAAGGGGAAAAGGGAAAAGGGGGGGGGGGGGGGGGGGGGGGGGTCAACATTTTGATGCGGTCGTTGGGGGTTACAAGGCTAGGCATTACACAAAAACGTTTATGGTTTTAGATGGGTTTGTAAAAAACGCGGTTCCCAGCAAAGGGTAAACGGGTGATCTCATTTTCCCCCAGTCTGTTGGCTTATTTGTCTGTCTGTCAAACCCCCTCTCTTTCTCTCTCTCTCTCTCCCCTCTCTCTCTCTCTCCTCTCTCTCCCCTCTCTCTCTCTCTCTCCTCACACACCACACCCCCCCACCACAAAACCAACACCACACACAACCCCACACACTCTTCTCTCTTCTCTCTCTCTCTCTCTCTCCTTTCCAACGCACACACGCAGGGACGCACGCCCCCCACGCACACAATAAAGTTATTCCCCAAAGGATGGTTTAAAACCAAGACGTCCTGGGAAAGGGGCAGGGAGGCGTGCAGCCCGTGGGGCCCGAAAAGAGGCAAACGCCCGGTCGTTTTTTTTGTGGGGTTTTGTTGTTTTGTTTCTGGTGACCGAAAAGCCCCGGTGTCGTACAAAACTCCCCAAAAGCCCAGAGCTTTAAGTTTCTCTGTCGGTTGTGTAAACAACACGAAGGAAAGATGTAGGCCAAAGAGGGAAATACTATAACAAATTTTATTGAATTGTCTTTTAGTTAAAAAAAAAAAAGAAAAAGAAAAAAAAAAAAAAAAGGTCGTTTGGGGAAATTTAAATTTCACGTTTACCCATTTGCGCCGGCGCAGTTTTACAATTGTTTTATGAAGCAACCCCTTTTTTTGGGTGTCCCCTGTTTCCTTTGTGATTTGCACGCGAAATTTGCCTTTTACTGCCGGGAAAAATGTTGTGGCCACGGATGGAAGGGGACAGTTGAACCCAAATGTATTTTTATTTTTTTCATGATTTGTCGCGTTTTTGGAAATTTTTCCCCTTTGGAAAATCGGGGGCTCTGGTGGTTTTTGATTTTGGTTTTGGGGGGTGGAGGACAAAAAAAAGTTTTGGGACAGTGGGGTTTTAGAGAGTGGGGGGTGGTGGGGGGGGGGGGGGGGGGGGGGGGGGGGGGGCAGGAAGGGGGAGAGAGAGAGAGAGATTTTTAAAAAATAACCCTTTATTTTGTTTGTAAAGTCTTGGCGTTTGTTTTCCTGGAAACCTTTTTTTTTTCCCTTTCTCTTTTGTGGTTTGTTTGTAGTCTTTTAAAACATCTAGTCATTTTAAGCTTTTTTTCTCATTTGGAAAAATGTATGCGGGCTTGTGGGTTTGTGAACCTTTTAAAAACCCCCGTGCGAACCTTTTTTTTTTCCCAAACCCAATTTATCTCGAAAGAAGGTTTTACCTTCAGGTTTACCTGTTTAAAGTTTGTTTTTTCCCCTTTCTGGAGTTGTTGATGTGTTCGGGGGGGGTGGCGTTTTGGGACCCGTGGTGGTGTTTTGTTAAAAGCGCGGGTTTAGAGAAAATGTTTTCGCAAAAACCCTGGTTTCCAAAAAGGGAATTTGGGTTTTTCCGCTGAAAGGGGAGATGAAGGACCCCCCTAAAAAAAGGGAGTATCTTTTGACCCCCTGTCTCCAGCCCCAAATTTTTTTTTACCGTGTCTCTTTCGCCCCAACCGCTTCCGTTTTTTGTTTCGTCATTTCCCGTGTTGGCATTTTTTTAAAAAAAAAAAAACATTTTTGGGCTTCAGTGTCCGTTGGTTTTTTTTTTTGGGGTTTGTTTTTCAAGTGTTTTTTCCCCGGTTTTTCTGTAGGGCGGGGTGGTCCCCTTTGTGAATTCTTTGGGCGCACCCCCTTTCGCATGCGCACCTTAAACAGGAAGCAAAACCCGCGCAGTTTTTTGCCTGTTAAGGTGTGCACATGGGGTGTGCGTGCATGTATGAAAACCCAAAACCCCAACCCCCACACAAAACCCCCCACCCCCACAAAACACACACCCCCACACCCCAAAATATTTAAATTTTTTATATTATTATTTATATATATTATATTATATATATATTAAATCTATTATATACACACCAAGGTAAGTACGCACGCACACGCACACACGCCCACATACAACCCCACGGGAAGCAAGCACGCACACATATACACCTAAAGGCAATACACACATGATGCATTTGGGACATTTCGTGAGGCGGGGCGCACGCACGCAACACACACACACACACACACACACACCCCCGTTTTCAGGGGAGGGCTTGCTGGCGGGCATCTTTGTTCACCCCCCCCCCACCCCCC
>CM031606.1:18100674-18164107 GCA_018398815.1 Conus ventricosus
TATAAGCCACTTGTTTGACAACTTGCGCGTGCAGCTGACACTTGCGTGCCCGTTGTCGTCAGCAGTGAACGAAGCGTCGCTCCGGACTGTTTTCTTCGATCGGTTTCTTCTCGTAGGCGGCTTCGTTCCTCTCTCCCCTCCCCCTCCACCTCCCGTCTCCTCCCTCCCCCCCCCTCTCTCTCTCTCTCTCTCTTGTGATGCTCCTTTGTTTTAATAACTTTTTTTTCCCCATTTGTTTTCACGATCCTCTTCTTTGAAAGCAATGTCAGATTAAGCGCGCGCATTTCTTGATAGTTCAGCTCCTGTCAAGAATGCACTCACCTGTCTATTGAAGGGTGCACTACTTATCTAATGAGTGTATCACCTATCTAAGGATGTGAACTACCCATCTAATGAAGGAACCACCTGCTTAGTGAAAAGTCAACCTGACAGTGACGATTGGAGCACCTGTCTAATAAAGAGTAAAACCATCTGATGAAGGGTGAACCAAGTGTCTGATGAAGAGTGAACCACATATCTAGTTAGGAGTGAACTGTCTGTTCTCTCTAATGGAGAGTGAACCACATATCTAGTTAGGAGTGAACTGTCTGTTCTCTCTAGTGAAGAGTGAACCACATATCTAGTTAGGAGTGAACTGTCTGTTCTCTCTAGTGAAGAGTGAACCACATATCTAGTTAGGAGTGAACTGTCTGTTCTCTCTAGTGAAGAGTGAACCACATATCTAGTTAGGAGTGAACTGTCTGTTCTCTCTAATGGAGAGTGAACTGTCTGTTCTCTCTAATGGAGAGTGAACTGTCTGTTCTCTCTAATGGAGAGTGAACCACATATCTAGTTTGGAGTGAACTGTCTGTTTTCTCTAATGAAGAGTGAACTGTCTGTTCTCTCTAACGGAGAGTGAACTGTCTGTTCTCTCTAATGGAGAGTGAACCACATATCTAGTTAGGAGTGAACTGTCTGTTCTCTCTAATGGAGAGTGAACCACATATCTAGTTTGGAGTGAACTGTCTGTTCTCTCTAATGAAGAGTGAACTGTCTGTTCTCTCTAACGGAGAGTGAACTGTCTGTTCTCTCTAATGGAGAGTGAACCACATATCTAGTTAGGAGTGAACTGTCTGTTCTCTCTAATGGAGAGTGAACCACATATCCAGTTAGGAGTGAACTGTCTGTTCTCTCTAGTGAAGAGTGAACCACATATCCAGTTAGGAGTGAACTGTCTGTTCTCTCTAATGGAGAGTGAACCACATATCTAGTTAGGAGTGAACTGTCTGTTCTCTCTAGTGAAGAGTGAACCACCTACCAATTAAAGCGCATGCTACCTGTCTTACGAAGAATGCGCCTCTTAACGAAGAATGCATCGCTTATCTAATGAAGGATGCATCATCAAACCACACGCCCCTGATGAAGAATGCATCACGTGTCAAATTTAAAGAACATATCATCTACCTAGTGAAGAATGCACCACCTATTTAATGAAGAACGCACCGCCTCTCTTATGAAGAATGCCGTGAAGAACGTGCCCCGCATCTAATGAAGAACGCACCACCTATCCTAAGAAATGTGCACCTCCAGCACAATGTAGAGTACATCACATATCTAATGTAGAGTAGGCCTACATCACCCGTGTCATAAAGAATGCAATAGCTATTTGATGAAAAAATGCACCCAATGAGTGCTCCATCTTTCAAATAAAGAGTTTCGCTGCTACCTGACTTAGAGTGTACTACCTATCCAATGAGTGCGTGTTTCATCGTGTTCGTCGGTCTGTTCAGTCTGCAGTCTTTGGTGTTGATTCTACGAATTTCCCTTTGGGTTTTTGTATACTCTGCTCAAACTGTGACACTCGTTAGCACGCAAGACAGACCAAGAGCGAATCACTTTTGTTCTAGAAAGCCGCCTTAGTCGCAGTTTTAAGGCGACTATATGAAGGGTTGTTAAGATTTCCAGGAAGTCAGTATGCTTGCTGTTAACGTTCATAAAGATTAGAAACTCCATGCTACTGATGCTTCTGAGCGTTTGACTGTAAATTCACAGATCGCTGGTTCAAACCCGTATCCAGGCACTCTCCCACCACCCATGTTTTTTCTCCTCCAAGCGTTCGAATTGGGTCTAAGGAAAAGTGGAGAGCGGTAAGGGTGAGAGAAAGGAGGAGGGGACGGGAAAAGTAAAAAGGGAAAAGGGGGAAAGGGGAGAAGGGGGAATAGGGTCATAAGGGGAAAGAGGAGGCGGGGAGGGGGGGGGGGGGGGCACGGGGAAGGAGGAAAGGGGGGGGTACAGGGGACTGGGATAAGAGGGGGGGGGGGGGGAGGGAGGAGGAAGGGGAGGCGACACTATGAAGCTGAGTTAGATCATGATTTGTGCTTAATCGCATTTAATTTTCTTCATGGCGTTCTGTAGCTGGCTCGTTTGGAATGGACGTGTGCAGACGCTGTAAACATCAGCAACCTGCTTAGGATTGATTTGCAATTACTTTCCGTTTTAAAAATCCCTTCTGCTGTTGATTACTTAATGAAATGATCAATACCTCGCCCCTATGCACTACCACAAGGTTACTTTCAGTTTGTGGAATTCCTGCCCCTGTGCCCCTGTGCACCACCACTGGAGAAGTAGATAATGGTGCATGTTTCAACCGTCAGATTTATCTGAAGGGTGCTTTGACACGCGACCTAAATTATGTTGTTGGTTGTTTTTGAAATCATCAGACTACAGACTCCTGCCTCCCCCTTCATGGTCCATACTAACAACTAACAGCACGGGTAATAATTGCTGGACGTGAGGCAGTTGTCATAGGGCATTGATCAGTGTACCACACTTTGATGTTTTTTGAACAGATGAATGAAATAATTGAATTTCGTGTACTAACGACACTGAAAAGTATTGCATATTAAGTGGATCGTGACGTTAAAGTTGGTGAATTTTACAGCGAGTGATGTGTTTCAGAGTCAGTTGGTCAGACTCCGTAGTCTGGAAAAGGTCTTAAGTAAACAAACAAAGAAACCGAAAGCTGAATCTTTTTTTATGTGACTGGTTTACTTTCAGTGTCAAGGAAATTGAATTAATCAATGAAGTATAACCACCTCGTGTGACCTCCAATTCCACCCTACTTTCCCAAGAAGGAAAGAAACAAAATCAGCTGTTTTTAAACCTATCGTTAGAGCATTAGGCCTAATGCGTATTGATGGGAATTATTGAGTTCTCCTGCGTTAGTTATTCCTCATTATTCCTGTGTCTATGTAGGATCTGACATGTGATATAGCTCTTTGAAATGTCAGCAGAAAGGGGAATTGGGAAACATGTGATACTTCGCTCTACAATTTTTCACAACAGGGAGGGGAGAAGGCTGGGGAGGGGTTTTCATTGCGTGTGTGGTGTGGTGCTGGCGGTAGTAGTACTAGTAGTAGTAGTAGTGTGTGTGTGCGCGCCGGGACGCGAATGCGGGCGTACGCACGTGTAGGCCCTTGCTCGTAGGAGGACCAAGACTGGGAACGGATGATAAATCTTGCAAGACAGACGCGAGGAGGGCGCGCTCACGTGGAGAGACGAGGTCGTCTGCAGTTGAGGGTCGGGCTTTTTAGAGGGGTTTCCATTAGCGGATGAGACTAGCTCGGAATAATAGAATAATAATAGATGGCTGCCATCCCTTGGGGAGGGGTGGGGAGGTAGGGCTCGGGGTGGAGGAGGAGCTCGGTCACAGCCGTTATCCGACCGTTCGATCTGAACCGAGAACGAATGACACTCCGACGTTGCCGACTGCCTGCAGGCTTATGATTGGTCGCCGACCTGCCAGGGCCCTTAAGCTGGCGGGTTTTGATTGGTCCTCACCCTCACCTCCACTCACCTCCCTCCCCACCTCCCGCGCCACATGGCTCTCTGGAGACGTGCCTGCAGCTGCTGCTGCCGTGATGTGAAGCTGGGAGAAACTGACTGACTGATGCTTCGACTGGTTCACAACCACACATTGCGGTGTGTGAACAGTGATTCGATCCCCGTAATGTCTTCTGTGGAGGGAAAGGGTGATGGCGGGAGAGATGGGAATATAGAGTTAGCTGAGATGGGAATTAACCGGCCAGCTCTTTTACTGGGATGGGGGAAATGATTGGTGGAGTCGGCCCGTGGTATTGGTAAGGGCCAGTAGACCTTTATCCAGAGGGCTTTCAATAGTCTTTCTTTCTTCCCTTTTTTTGGGGTGGTGGGGTGGGGTGGGCGGCTTGCGGTTTTGATAACCATCTGAAATTGTACAATTGGGGACAGTTAGATCACTGCTTGTGGTTTCGTTATGGAGAAGGGGGGGGGGGGAGGGATATCTTCGTTGGGTGGGTGAGTTGGCTAGGCAGCATCGGAAGGGGGGCAACGAGAGAAAGGAGAAAACGAGCTACAGAGGACTGCTGTCGTTACCGAAGATGTGTTTGGACGATACTTTAATGGGTCCGTCGGACAATACCCTTATGGGAACATTCTTTTCCTGAGCTGACTCTTTGTCTCACACACACACACACACAACACGCGCGCGCGCGCGCGCGCACGCACGCACGCACGCACACGCACACACAGAGTCTGTGAGAATGGGCTTGGAGGTTGTGAGGGCGGAATGATTGGTCTGCTGCATCAATGAGCGGAAAGCTGAATTTGCATACAGTTGGACTGTGATACTCCAAGGTGTATCGTAGTATCAGGAAGTTAAAGAGTATGCATTCAGCTGATTTACTGGTTGATTTAAGAGCAAAAGAATACCCTCTCTCTCTCTCTCTCTCTCTCTTCTCTCTTTTCAGTCTATTTTCTTTTTCTTTCGGTGGACTGGACCCAATAGGAAACGGGGCAAGAGTTCGCGTTCACGAAACCAGCCCCTAGACTGGCTCGGACGATGGGTTTTTTTTTTTTTTTTTCCAGATTTCAGTTTAGTTGTTGATATGAACAAACCTGTAGGCTGCTTAAAAAGAAAAGAAAAACATTGTTTAAAAGGCTTCAGTTTAGCCTTATGATATGAACAAACCTGTAGGCTGCTTAAAAGAAAGAAAAAAGAATTGTTTAAAGGCTACAAGTATGGGAAGAAGGAGAGGGGAATTATGGCCGTGAAAACGGCCGCCCTGAATGCATGAGGCATGTTCTGTTATTACTAGTTGGTGCTTAATTAAGACAGTTATGACAGATTGTGCTTCATATGTGTGTGTGTGTGTGTGTGTGTGTGTGTGTGTTATGCTTTTATAAACGGGGAGAGAGAGAGAGAGAGAGAGAGACGCTGTGTGTGTGTGTGTGGTGTGTGTGTGTGAGCGAGCGAGCGAGCGAGAGAGAGAGAGAGAGAAACGTTATATACGCATCTTGGCATGTGCGGGGTTGATGTTGAAAAAGATACTGATGATCGCATAAGCAACTGCGTATTATACAAACAGTAATGCAAAAAAGAAACGTATAGCGTTATTACAGCAAGAACTCCGCATTCCCCCCTTTCCCCTCTACCCCTTTTTTATGCCAGTCTTTATTTCACGGCTGACTAGTTACTTACCAAGCTCCAGTAGCACAGAGTCCTTTCATCTCAGTATGTCACGTGGTGGTGGTGTGGTGCTGGTGAGAGAAAAAAAGTGTGTTGGGGTGGGGGAAGGGAGAGGGGGAGTTAGTGGGGCAAGTACGGTTGTTTTTACAGTTGCCAGGGTGAGAGGGGTAAGGGGTGTGTGTGTGGGAAAAGAGCCATGCGAGAGAGCGAGGGAGCAAAACCTGCAGAGCAGGATTTCGGATGGACTGAGCCATTGCCTCCAAACAACTCTCTCACCCCCCCCCCCCCCAAGCCCTTCCCTAGTCCTCCTTTCACCCACACCCTGCCCGCCTACTCCCTCCGTCTCCCTACCTCTCGCTCACTGTCTGTCTGTCTGTCTCTACTGGTCTGACAGTCTCTCTCTGCCACTATCTTTGTTTCTCTCACTCACAAGTGTGTTCGGGGCATGCATGTGCGCAGGCACGCACGCATGCACGCACGCATGCACGCACGCAAGCACACACACACACACACACACACACATTCTGAATGGGGGGGGGGGGGGGGGGTTGTTCAGTGTTTTATCGTTGATCCATATCCTGCAAACATCCTGAGTTGTCATGTCAAACGTGAAACCCAATCGATGTCAGTGTGCTGTGTGTCTGAGGTAAACATCTGAAATGGGGGGCCAGGTTGATGTCAGGGTGCTGTGTCTGTGAGGTCAAATTGGTGGACGAAATTGTGGGACAGGGGTTATGTTGCCACGGTGTGTGTGTGTGTGTGTGTGTGTGTGTGTTTAACATATTTCTATTATTATCTGTCTCACCTCGCCACGCCCTCTCCCTCCCTGCCCTCCTTCTGTCCAATTCTTATCAGTAATTCTTGAACATTGTACTTGCCTTTTAGTTTATGAAAGTGTTGTGTAATGTTGTGTTAATTCCCTGGTTGGTCGATTCCCTTTTGACCATATTGCTTTGCATTGATACGTGAGTGTCTGACCTCTCCAGCGGTGGTGCCAGACCCCACTTTGAAGATGTTGGATCTGACCTGTCAGGCTGTTTCTGAGTGTTGGTTGCTTTTGACCCTTCCGGCTGTTGTGTCTGACCCCCCAGGCTGTTGTGTCTGACCCCTCAGGCTGTTGTGTCTGACCCCTCAGGCTGTTGTGTCTGACTCTTCAGGCTGTTGTGTCTGACCCTTCAGGCTGTTGTGTCTGACCCTTCAGGCTGTTGTGTGCTGTTGTGTCTGACCCTTCAGGCTGTTGTGTCTGACCCTTCGGGCTGTTGTGTGTCTGTCCCTTCAGGCTGTTGTGTCTGACCCATCAGGCTGTTGTGTGCTGCTGTGTCTGACCCCTCAGGCTATTGTGTCTGATCCCTCAGGCTGCTGTGTCTGACCCCTCAGGTTGCTGTGTCTGACCCCTCAGGCTGCTGTGTCTGACCCCTCAGGCTGTTGTGTCTGATCCCTCAGGCTGCTGTGTCTGACCCCTCAGGTTGCTGTGTCTGACCCCTCAGGTTGCTGTGTCTGACCCTCAGGCTGTTGTGTCTGATCCCTCAGGCTGCTGTGTCTGACCCCTCAGGCTGTTGTGTCTGACCCCTCAGGCTGTTGTGTCTGACCCCTCAAGCTGCTGTGTCTGACCCCTCAGGCCTGACCTCACAGGGTGTAGTGTCTGACCTCACAGGCTGTAGTGTCTGACCTCACAGGCTGTAGTGTCTGACCTCACAGGCTGACTTGTCTGATCTCACAGGCTGTAGTGTCTGACCTCACAGGCTGTAGTGTCTGACCTCACAGGCTGACTTGTCTGACCTCACAGGCTGTCATGTTTGACCTTTCAGGCAGTCGTGTCTGACCTGTCAGGCTGTTGAGTCTGACCTCGTCCAATTTTTCAGGCCATTCTGTCAGATCGTTTAGGCTGTTGTATCTAACCTCAGGCTGTCATGTCTGTCCAGACAGGCTTTTATGTCATCGGCTCTTGGGTCTTGCCTTGCTGGTGTGATGAATGCTCTGAATGTCACATGTTCAGGCCATTGGAGTGCCATCCCTTCCCTTCCTACTCACTCATGTGTATTTGATTTCGCCCATGAAATTTTAACTGCCAGTGTTTTTAATCCTGAAGATTCTTTTAAGCTTGACTGCTGAATCAGACATAGCAATTGTATTCTGGAACGGGCATTGATCAATGTTTGCATTGATTTCTTTCAAACCAGTAGGGCGGTGTGTGTGTGTGTGTGTGTGTGTGTGTGTGTGTGTGTGTGTGTGTGTGTGTGTGTGTTTGTTCTTCAAATGTTAATTTGTGGGTATCATTGTTTTTGATAGATAGTCGGCGCTGCCCATCCCGATAGTCGGTTTGGGTGTGAACGGTATGAATTCAGCTGACAGTGGTGATGGGCATTGTGTGTGCTGCAGGTGAAGCTGGATGGGGCGGCAAACCCCCCTCCCGTGTGGTGCACATCCGCAGCCTGCCCCATGAGGTGGCTGAGACGGACGTCGTGCAGCTAGGCATGCCCTTCGGCAAAATGACCAACGTCCTCGTCCTCAAACAGAAAAACCAGGCAAGTCTTCTTTGCTGTTTCAGTTCAGGTCACTTTGGACTGTGAACAAGGACGACAAAGTATGACAGACCAACTACCGAAACGAATGGCGAGAAAGAGAGTGAGAAAAAAAAGGAGAGGGGGGATTGTAATATGACACAACTGAATACCGAGTTATTATTCATCAGACCATGCTTCTTCATGAAGGGGTGAATTAACTATTACCTGGAACCAGTGCAAAGTAAAAGAAAAAGAAAAGCAGCAATAATTATGCAGTTACATGTATCAATTATTATTTATTTATCTTAATTATTTGCATATATCAATTATTATTTATCTATATTATTTGCATTGAGCAATGATGTGTATGAGTTGTGTAGACGTCATGTGAAATGAGGTCATTTAAGATACTGTGGTGAGGTCAAACACAGTTCTTCTGTCACTATGAAGTAGACTTGTTCAAGATCAACAGCTGACCACAAATTCGATGGTTTGCTTTGTAGTCAAATGAAAGTTTCTCCAATAAATAAATGAAGTAAGTGAGTTTATACGTAGAAAGTGAGTAAACAAAAATATCCAAACAAACAAATTGATAACTCAGGAAAGAAAACAAAGATTAATGAATAAATGAACAAATAAGTGAATAGAAATAAATTATGGTCATGAAAATGAAGTGCATTTTATAAGTAGCCTTACATTCTCATTCAGAGAATGGATAGTATGTCAGCCGTCTAGTTTTTCAGGTGTTCCCTTTTCATTTACCATTTTGTTTGCAGAGATTTTGAATTGACTTGGATTTTTAAATTTAAAGTGTGTGGATGTGTTAGTGTGTGTAAGTCTGTTGGTTTGTGTGTGTGTGTGTGTGTGTGTGTGTGTGTGTGTGTGTAAAATACTTATGCGGTTGATTGTATCATCTGATTGGCTGACAGGCCTTCCTGGAGTTCAGCGATGAGAATGCAGCAATCAACATGGTGTCATACTATGCCACCAACCCTGCTCAGGTCCACCTCAAACCCTGCTACGTCCAGTTCTCCAACCACAAGGAGCTCAAGACCGACGCCTCTCATGCTTTTCAAGTTAGTTGTCTTGCTACTTAGTGGCAGGGAGAGGGAGAGGTTGGGAGTAAGTGGAGGCAGGCCTGTTTATCGTATAGTTGTACCATGATTATCAGTGAATTGAGTCATTGACTATGATGTTCGCCTGAAAGATTGGAAAAATTCTGGTGAAGAAAAAAGGAATAGAAATAAGAAAAACAGTGACTTGCACAATTTTGTCTTTTTTTCTGATCGTAGAATAGGGTACAGATTGCTGGGAATTTGGTATGAAAAGCCACTTGCTTGACACATTTTTAGCTAAGTCTATGGCTGAGTGATCCCTGATGAACCTGAGTCCTGTGAACCTGAGTCCTGTGAACCTGATTCCCATCTTTGACTGCAACTTCGGTAAACCTGTACAGACTGTGCTGATTTGTTAATAGAGCCTTTGGCCTGACTGCAACTCCGGTAAACCTGTACAGACTGTGCTGATTTGGTAATAGAGCCTTTGGCCTGACTGCAACTTCGGTAAACCTGTACAGACTGTGCTGATTTGTTAATAGAGCCTTTGGCCTGACTGCAACTTCGGTAAACCTGTACAGACTGTGCTGATTTGGTAATAGAGCCTTTGGCCTGACTGCAACTTCGGTAAACCTGTACAGACTGTGCTGATTTGGTAATAGAGCCTTTGGCCTGACTGCAACTTCGGTAAACCTGTACAGACTGTGCTGATTTGGTAATAGAGCCTTTGGCCCATATGAGGACTGGACAGCAACTTTGTTGTCCAATTGAAAATATTTTTTTGCGTTTCATGGAGGGTTGATGATTAACTATGTCTCTCTGTATATATTATATACCGTGGGCTTCTATGTCGGTTAAGCTTTTACATATAATTTATTTGCTCATACTTACACTGTGGGTGTACCTTTGCAGATGTGCACATTTTGTGGTGGCAATGAGAGGAATGATAACTTATCATCTTCCATTTCCATCTGTGAAAAGAATTATTCATGCGACAGAGCACATCATGAATGCATGGGATGTTTCAAATATAAACACAGTTGCAAAGATTTACAACAATTTGCAATGAAAATTAAACTGGTATCTTAGAAAATAAACATGCAAGTAGGTAAACAAGGTGCAAAAGCACACGATGAGATATAATGTGGATTCAAATGCGCACAGTGATCAAAGTCAACCGAATACATTTCAGAGCACTGATGCACAGACAGAAAGATCATGTATTGAACAGAGTCCTTGAGGAAAATGCATGTAGTCTTTGAGCACACCAACACACAGGCACACACAGATGCATGCAGTGACACTTGGAGCTGGTGACAAAAAGTGTGTGCAGAGTTTTTAAACTTTTTCTGTGTCAGTGTCTCTGTCACTTGCCAAGAGGGAGAGTGTGTGTGTGGTGTTTCAGAACACTAACGCACAGGCAGCATTACAAGCAGCACAGGTGGTGCAAGGGGGGTCCCCTGAGGATGCACAACAGAACACCATCCTGCGAATCATTGTGGACAACCTGGGATATCCTGTCACGCTGGATGTCCTCCATCAGGTCGGTGTTGCTGACCTGCTGCTGCTCACTGCTTCTTTCTCCTCTGCTTTATCTCCGTGTTTGTTTCTTACATTTCAATGATATTCCACTCAGTATTATTTGAAAATTCTCTCCGTTATATCTGTCTGTCTGTCTCTTTCTCTCTCTCTTTCACTGTCTATTTGTCTGTCTCTATCTCTCTTTCTCTCTCTCTCTCTCTCTCTCTCTCTTTCTCTTTCTCTCTCTCTCAGTCAGTCAGTCTATCTGTGTGTTCATCTATCTATCTATCTATCTATCTGTCTATCTATTTATCTATCTATGTTTCTGTCTGTCTATCTATTTATCTATCTATGTTTCTATCTGTCTATCTATATCTATCATATGTGAACACTTTTTCTGTGTGTTCATCTATCTATCTGTCTATCTATCTATCTATCTATGTTTCTATCTGTCTATCTATATCTATCATATGTGAACACTTTTTTCATGAAATGTTTGTCTTCTTTGCTTTCAGCTCTTCTCCAGATTTGGAAAAGTTCTCAAGATCATCACTTTCAACAAAAACAGTGAGTAATGGATGAAGAGTTGATTTGCCATGCGCTGTGATTGATTCTTTACTGGTGTAGTGTGTGTACCAAAGACACTGTTGTCACAATTTTAAAACATTGAATTGTTTTGCCGCAGTATGGTGGAGCATGTTCCATTGCTTCACTGTTTGGAGCCAAGATTGTGTGTGTGTGTGTGTGTGCACGCGCGAGTGTGTGTGTGTGCGCGCGTGTGTGTACGCGCCTGTGTGTGTGTGTTAAATATTATTGGAAATATTACATAAGAACAATCTTTAGAAAAAGCAACATTAACAAATCAAACTGACAATAGTCTAAACAAAACGTCTAAAATATGCAGAAATCATAAAAAACGAGCCGACTGGACTTATCATTAAGTTCTGAACAAAGTTCAAAAGAAATACAGGTTCTTGGAAAATGCATTTTAGATATCATCTTTTCTGAATTTTGATAGAGCTGATTCAAAATAAGGACAAAAGTACAAAATATGTGTTGTTGTACAACTATCAACAGCCCGCATACACATTGGATGTTTTTTTATGAACTTGGTTTTGAAAGCGTTTAACCTAAGTCTGTAAAGCAGTGAAACAAATTTTTTTGTGGTGCTTTGGGTGTTTATTGACATTATTTTGATAAATGTGTAATTTATTAATGAATTCTTTTTTTTTTTTAATTGTGATAGAGCGTTTTAAACAACATTTTATGAAGAATTAGGCTTATGTACTTTGGGAAGCATGTAGTCTTTATACATCTTTTCAAAATTTTCAAAAGAAGCTTTTTGTAATAGAGAGTAACCTTCTTGTAAACTTAAAAGAATGGGAATATCCTTGGATTTAAAAGATTTTTTTGCACCTGCCCGAGCATGTCCGATCTGCCCATTCATTTCCAGATATTGAAACAATGAGATGGGATCCAACAAAAATCAACTCCGATACCCCTTGATATAAGAACATGAATAAGTACTTTAATTCTGTGATGACTTCAAGCCCGGATTTTCGATTTGTTGATTCTAAAGCTTGGAGAACGGATTTAGAGTCTACACAAAAGAGTGCACCATAGAAATTGAATGGTGTATCAATGACATACTGAATAGCCATTAAAATAGCTATTAATTCAGCTGTGAAAATAGAGAAGTCCTTACCAAGATAAAAAGATTTCTCAATTTTTAAAGTGGGGATGACAAAACCACAGCCAGCCTGATTGTCTAATAAAGAACCATCAGTGAAGATTTTTAGATGACTGGGATAAAAATCATTCATATGGGATCTAGCTCCATATGCAAGAACATTGATGTTATCAAATTTGGACAATTGTGTATAGTTATAATCAAACTTTGCCTTAAAAAGCTCCCAGTTTGGGATTGGACTTATTGGAAAACGCACAGCTAATTTCTTTTGATTAGTGTTTAATTTTGTCAATAGTTTAGAAGAAAATGTAAGAATAGTTTTATTAGATCGGATACGTTTTGCGCGCTTAGGAAAATGAATATCGGACCTAATTTCAAGTTCCATTTGGTTTGAATTTTGAATGGTAGAGCATCTTAAAATGTATTTAGCACAGGCTAATTTTCGCTGATCATCAAGAGGCAAAACACCTGCTTCATGGTAAGATCCTACGATGGAACCATGAAAAGGAACGCCAAGGGCTATTCTATATGCTTTACAATCTATGCTCTGCAGCTTTTTCAATAGATATTTTGGAGCACTAAAGAATACCTCTTGTGCATACGACAATTTAGATCTAACTAAAGCAGAAGACAAATGATTTAATGTATTTGTGTCTTTACCCCAGCTTTGTCTGCTTATGACTTTTAGAAGGTTCAATGACTTTCTTGCTTGATTTACAGCATGTTCTAAATGCAGGTTCCAAGAGAGCTTAGACGTTATATAAACCAGGCTGGGAACTCTCCTCGGATCCGAGGATTTCCGAGATTTTTTAAAATGACTTCCGAGGAAAAAAAAGATCGTCCGAGGAAAAAAAAATCCGCTGAGAAAAAAAAAAAAAATCGCGAAGGACTTGATCACTCCCGAGTCCAGTACCGTTCCGTATCCAGTATTTCCAATCCAGGTTTTAGTATAAGGCAGTTCCGCCCGCGGTTGTGAGGGTATTTCCGCGAGCTTTAGGAAGCCATTGCCGAGGTGGGCGCATCAGTCTGCGAACGCAATATTCGCAGTCATTTTCTGCATCTTTCACGAGTCAAAATGTCGTGTGTATCACGCATCGTAAATCGTGGCGAGTCGTTTGATGAAGGATCGATTGCCAACAAATGGAGATGGGACTGGACTGAAAAATCAACGAAAGTGGCGGGTTACGATCAGCGAGTTTCAACTCTACCAAAACAAAACAGGCTTCAATTGCTAGTTTTTTTTAAATAGTGTCCCCTTTTGTCTTATCATGCTGTGTAAAGATATAGTGAGTCACTGAGTGTTAACTATTACTATTACATATATTTTTTTTTTTGCATTAAACTATTTCCATTAATTTGACTTTGAAGAAGTTTGACTTTGAGGTTGATGCATCATTAGTACTGAAGAACTACCTGTTTATGGGCCTCAGTGTGTGAAGACTGAACAGTTAAAGCAGGCGCTTCATTACACTAAGAAAGTGGAGTGAGTGTTGACTATATACTAGACTGATGTCAGTATTTGACTTTGAATATATCCGTGGGTGATGCTTCATTTAGCAGAGACATACACTGAACATTACTGGGACTCAATTTGTAAAGACTGAACTATTGAACTTATGAAGCAAGGCACTACAGCACATCAACAAAATGAAATAAAGTAAGTTTTTTTTTTGTTTTTTTTTAAATTTCTTTGCATGCTGCATGTAAATATGTTTTAGTTTGGTTTCTTTGCATGCCACAGGGTAATTTGCCTATCACCAGAAGCCACGAAAGGGTCTTCAAAAGTGCTCAAAATCAATTTCGGCAGGGGGGGCTTCGCCCCCCTGGACCCCCCACCAGGGCCTAGGCGGCCCCTGGACCCCAGCCTATTTTTCAGAGATTTTTTTGATCAGCTGTTCCCCCAGCCTGATAAACACCAAGAAATTTAATGTTTGAAGCGTATTTAAGAGTGATGTTGTTAACTTTGAATTCTGGAGCATTGTGAACAGATCCACTTGCATCAAATAACATCATGTGAGATTTTTGAGGTGATAAGCTTAAACCATTTTCAGACATAAACATGGCAATATTATCTAGATCAGATTGATATGCTCTTTTTATAAAATTTACAGACCTTTTTTGATGTTTTATTTTTTAAAAACAGATGTCATCGGCATACTGAATAAAGTTACTTTTTTTGGAAATAAATATTGGTAGATCGTAAGTTAGGATACTAAATAGAATAGGAGCAATTACAGAGCCTTGAGGGATACCCATATCAAGGAATCTTTTAGAGGAATAAATGTGACCAATTCTTGTTTGGATACTTCTGTTGGCCAAGAATGTTTTAAGAGTGTGTGTGTGTGTGTGTGTGTGTGTGTGCGTGTGTGCGTGTGTGCGTGTGTGTTACTTTGTTGATAGAGTGGTCTTCCTTTTTACTCTAGTATACGCGTATTAGTGGAGTGGATGGCAATGTGGGGCTTCGTGAAGTTCAGCAGTTCCTATTTAAAATCTTACATATTTTTCAAACATTGCTTCTTATTCCCTGCATCATGAGGTGTAAATGTGCCAACTTGTTTGTTTATTTGGTATTTGCAGAACATTTGAATTAAGTTTATTTCGACCTTTGATGGAAAGAAAACAAAATAGAGAAATGAAAGATTTGTAAGCAAATGTTTGTTGAAAATAGAGGGCTATTGAACTCGCAGATTTGCCAAAATTTATGTCTTGCAGTTGTATTTGTGTAAACATGTCAGTAAATGTATGTGAATGGATGTGTGTTTGTGTAAACATGTCAGTAAATGTATGTGAATGGATGTGTGTTTGTGTTTGCTGATGTACTTGTGGTGTTTGCAGACACGTTTCAAGCTCTCATCCAGTTTTCAGACCCGATCTCAGCTACTACGGCCAAAGTGGTGAGTGTCATCGATCAAGTGACAGCAGTTTGTCTTCGCTTGACTTTCTCCCGTATTTTCTCTTCAGTGTTTTTCTATCTTTTCTTTTGTTTCATTTTTTTTTGTCTCACATTCTTTCATTTTCCTTTATTCTTTTTTATTCCTTTATTCTCCCTTTTTCTCTTTTTTTCTTTCTTTTTTTTTTTTCTGTCCCAACCTCTGTGCCACCTAGTGGCAGTGCACCCACGCCGCTCATTCCGACGCCCCGTCCACAGCCCACAGCCCCGTCGGCCCTGCCGCAGCCCCGGCACCGGCAATCCACAGGGAGCAGTCAATGTCAAGTCGTCAAGAGACAACCCACCGGAGGAGACACTGCACTGCCGCCGAGTCACTTCGGTGGAGTTCAGTGGTGCCTGTTCTGATCTAACATACGCAGGACACCACCTACTAAGCCCCTACTGACGACAATAATTGCTTAGTCGCGGAGCCGGCGTGAGTGAGCTCTCCCTCCGGAGGGCGCCACCACGTCCGTCCAACGACAGCCCCCATGGACCCCCCGATACCGGCATGGGTGAAACTTTTCCGTCTATGGATGGAAATCCATCAAAATGACTTTCAGTCTTGACGGAACTTCCGTCATTTAAAAAAAAAAAAAAAAAAAAAAAACACGATTTATCGGTTCCGATTTTGTGTTCGATCCAAGTTTTGCATCTCATACCGGAAGTAGCTGTTTCTGTGTTTCCGGCATCTTCACAGGCTAACATTGGCGCGTCTGACTGACAACGAAAGTTTGCACGGTGCTCCAGAAATTAAGTAGTCATGGCTTTTTTGAAAGAAGGAGATCCAGTAGCATGCGTCGAGGGCCAAATTAAAAAACAAATGGAGATGACAATGGCTAAACGAAACTGATGACGACGGCAATGAATATCGCAAGTGGTGCAAGAAAATAAATGTGGCCAGCACGTGTTTCTGTATCGTTTGTTCAAAAACGATCAGTTACGGAGCGAACGGAAAAAAGAAACTTCGAAGCCATGCTGATCACCCAGAGCATAAGAAAACCATGAGGCGAGTTAACATTTTTGTATTCTTTGCTAAAGTAATTAGAATCAAATTAAAAAAGTTGATTGGGGGGGGGGGGGGGGGGGGGGGGGGGGGGGGGGGAGGGATTGGGGGGGCTAATTATACTTATAGTTGACATTTTTGGTGGGGTGGGAGTAATTCAATGTATATCAGGGGTGGAAAATTTTCCAATTTTTTATTGCTTGGATTTTTTTAAAGAGTAAATTTCCCTTTTTTTTTATTTTATATATTACTTTCAGGGGGGGGGTGATGGGATTCCTAGAATTTTATTATTGTGAGTGGGGGTTTGTTGTTGTTCAGTTTTCATTTTTGTTTGTTTATTTATTTATTTTTTTAGTTCCTTTCCTTAAAAAAAATCATGTTTGTTATGATACTTTTTTAGGAAAAGAAAAGGTGGAAAAACAGAAATGACCTGAATCCTCCCTACACTTTACTTTTTTTTTTTTTTTTAATTTCACCAATTCCCACCTCGGAATATATTTATCACAAGCAGCCAAAAAAAAAAAAGTAGCTACTGTCTCCTCCACGTCTAGCCTATTTCCAGCTGCAGCCCCACCTGTCAACATTTCTACATCTGTATGTCCATCTGTGCCCCGTCATGTTCAGTCTGCTTCTTCAGCTGCTCCATTATCTCCAGTACCTGGCTCCAGTAGAAAACGAAAAGCTGGTGCTGCAGACATCAGCAGTTTTTTAAGCGCCCACTACTGGAGTGAAAGACTTTTTTTTCTTCATCTTTCCTTTTTTTTCTTTTTTTTTCTTTTTTTTTAAAGTTTTCTTTACCACTCATTGTTTGACATGGCAAGAGAATTTCATTAATATATAACTGCTTAATCAAAATCAACAGGAATCATAATGACTCGTCCTTGCTTTGTTTGACACCATGGAAAATGATAGAAATGTGGATGACAGCTTAGCACTTTATTGATGGACAATTCTGAAAATGATTGAAAGGATGAATTATACTTCATGTATATGGTGGCTTTTGACAGTGAGGACAAGAGGAACTGACAAGATAAGAAGGCCACCTTTGTTTATCCATTTTCTATATGTGGTGTGGTTGCTAGGAAAGACAAAATGTGCTGACAACATGTCAACTTTGATTTCTCATTTAAAATGGTGTGATTCTTTGGACTTAAAAGACAAATGGTGCCGGCAAGAATAAGGCTACTTTGGTTCCTCATTGTGCATCTCAAATGTGTGTGCATGTATATTCTTTTTACACACAGTCTTGATTCAAATAGTAAAGTCACCATTTTAAACAATTTGTGGGGGAAATTTTGTTGATTTTTGGAAATGTTTTGATCAGTTCAGATTGGTGAGAAAAATTTCCTTTTTGAGTTTTTATATTCTGGTTTATTTCTACACTTTTAGACTTTAACTTTCCTGAGCTTGTACAATAAGGCATGAATATTATTTTTATTCATTTAAATGAATTAATGGAACATAAAGTCTAACAGTAACTCACAAAAGCATGTTACAGTTAGCTTTTTACTGCAGAAATCATGTTACAATTAAGCTTTTTCTGGTGCAGGAGAGCCAACGAAATTGGCCTAAAAAATTTAAAAATCAATTTCTCTCCGGGGGACTTCGCCCCCCTGGGCCCCCCAACGGGACGCTGCCCCTGTACCCCGCTGGGCCATGGGGCCTAGGCGGCCCTGGACCCAGGCCTAATTTCAGTCAAATCAAGTTTTGTAGGTTTCACCCATGTACCGGTGACCCCGACGGAACCAAACCAAGGCCGCAGACGTGGAGAGGACATTGAAACTGAGGTCACCATGCGAGCGGGGCATGAACGGCCACAGAATTTGAGACATTTTTTTATGCTGATCAATGGGAATGAGGATGATTAAGATGATGCTACGGATTTCCATTTCGGTCTGAGACTACATGACAGGGCTGTACTCTACGCTTCCTTTCATAATATATCCTAGCGTCAACCAGGCCTGAGAGATACAGTCACCTGCAGTGGTGGTCAGGAAATTGACCAACACTCTCAGAAACGCATCCATTAAGTGGATGAAACTCGACTGTGTGGTCCCAGTCTTCCCAACTGAGTCCGCAGCAAACTCAACTCTGGGTAGGAGCCGGTCGGGGCAGAAAAACCCACATGACTTGATGGGATTCGAACCTACGACCTCCCAGCCGGGAGTCCGCGACGCTAACCACTTCGCCTGGCAGCTGGTGATTCTCTCTTTTTGCATACTTACACTGTGCCTAAATCTTTGCTTTGTTTGTCAGCCGCTGCAGCTGTTCTAAAGATGAAGCAAGGGAGATAATGGGGCCCACCCAGACATTTAATTGAAAAACGATTAACAGTAGGGGAACTCTGCTCCCACAAGAAAACATAACTCCAAAGGAATGCTGCTTACGACACCGAATCGCCTAGCAGTAAGCAGCATTCCTTTGGAGTTACGTTTTCTTGTGGGCAAGAGTTACCCTACTTGTTAATTGTTTATTGGTTCACTGTTCCCTGCCTCATTTCATATTTACTTTCATTTAACTGAAAGTTAACAAAAATAAATTGCTCACCAAACTTACATCGGCTCCCTCATTCCCGTATACACTCCACACCTTATCCACTCATGTTCTGTAAACAAAACGTTAGTTGTTGATTGTGGCAAGATGGAGTGGGAAAAAAGTTAATGATGTTGTGGTTTGTTTCTGAAAAAAACACACATCAAAACTGTTTTTTAGCTAATAGTTGAATTGAGGTCATGTGTTTGCTGATTGTGTTCTGATTGGAAGACTTCACATATTGTGAAGAAACTGTTGAAAGCACAGAAATTTCCTTGGTGCATGATGTGTCCTGAAATCTTTCCCTAAGGAACACAAGTCTTCTTCTTCCTTTATATGATCAACATCATTTTGCTGATGGTTTTGTCGTAAGTGACCGCAAAGTTCAGGAAAGCGTGTGTGGGTGTGGTTTGCATGAATGCTTTCTCTGTTGTGTGCCCAGTCTCTGGACAGTCAGAACATCTACAATGGGTGCAACACTCTGAAGATTGACTACTCCAAGCTGACCAACCTCAATGTCAAGTACAACAATGACAAGAGCCGCGACTTCACCCGCCCGGACCTGCCCACTGGGGATCCTGCCCTGGACCAGGCGATACAGATGGGAGGTAGGGCATCATGCTGGATCAGAGGTAGTTTGCTGGTCAGCGATCTTTCTAGAAATGCAACTGATTTTCATGAAACCTTCAGCTTTTTGTAGGAACTGGTTTTTGTTGAAAATGAAATAAGCCGTCTCAGTGATAAACCTCCAGAAAACTGTCAAAATAGGATCTGAAATGAAAAAGACTTTACAGAGAGGCAGTATAAATGAAGAGAAGAATGTTCCCAAAGAAGCAGAAGTTTCAGTCTTTCAGTGAAGGAAACCTTTATTTGAAAATTTCACCTTGATATGGAAATAACTAATTATGATGATAATATTTGATAGACATAATGTAAAATTGTGAGTGTATGTGTGGATATGTCTTTGATGTTAAAAAGAAATAAGGGAAGGTGATTAACTGGAAGATTGAGTTTGACTGGCTTCTAAGTTAATGATTCCTCACACTGCATGTATGATCAGTCATCTGTGAGATGTACAGTTAGCTACAGAAAGTCAGAGAAAACAAGAATGTTGACACACTGCAAGCGAATAGGATTAGGTCATTGATGTTATGAATAACTCATTTTTCTTTAAGAATATTGATGAAGTGTAGACAACTAAAAAGGTCCATGACTTTTTTGTTGTATGTTTTTGTGTATGTGTTTAGCATAAGCACAGTCACTCTAAATGATTTAACTGTTTCAAATTATTGCAAAGCCGTGTTCATGTACTTTTGACACACAACCGACCAACAGTCTTTGTGGCTTGTGATGTGTCTTAATTGTCTGTCATAGCAAAGAGAGAGAATGCATGAGTCAGGTTAGCCAGCACTTAAGTGTGCGTGGGTGGTGGTGTCTGTCGTCGGATGAGCATGAGACTTAGCTGTAGCTTGCACATGATAGTTATTAGTTATATCCCCTGATCACACAGTACATGTGCTGCTTGATTTTTGTTTATCTGCCCATCGTCAGAACTTTCTCTCAGAGAGCTTAGAAAGTGGTGCCCTTTTGTTTATGTGATGTAAGAAGAAGACAATAATGGTCATGCTATGGTGTTTTAGGTATAGATTAACCTTTTCATAGGAGCTGTCCACCTGGTACATAGCCATAATGTTAATCATTCAGAGGTATACTGTAGCTGAAAGTATGGATTAACCTTATAGTAGCTGTCCACCTGGTACATAGCCATATGTTAATCATTCAGGGGTATACCGTAGCTGAAAGTATGGATTAACCTTTTCAGTAGTAGCTGTCCAGCTGGTACAAGTAGCCATATGTTAATCATTCAGGGTATACTGTAGCTGAAAACCATCTGGGCAGCAGAGTTGGAAATGTGAGTGTGGGTACTCGTTTAATGTAGCCATAACTCTCTGACTGCTGAACCGGTTGTTATCAGCTATTCGCTGTTTAAATGTGAGGGAAGGCAAGGATTCAATTTGTATGCATTTCTGTATTTGTATTCATATAGAGATATAATTTCATGTTGTTTGTTTCTACCATGCCCTCGTTCCCCCGAGTCAGTACTTTCTTCCGGTGGCTCAGGAATAATGTCATTGTCATTGCCACTTCAGTTCAAACAAATGATATAGGAGCTATACAGACTCAAGATACACCATATAAACAGTAAACACCAAAGGTTTTCTACATTACACTTTCATTACTACTATTCAGCTACTATTTTAACTACTAAGGTTTGTTACAAAACATTTCCCTAATTACCAAATTAATTTTTGAGAGCACCAGACTAACTTAAGTGGGGCTTTTGAAACCTGTTACTTAACACCAACAAGAAGATAGTACTGCTGGTCTTGACAGCTCAAAATTTTGTATGAAAATCACGAAGTGGGTGTAGTTTTCTGTGCACATGTCTATTACTGTATTATGGAGGTTTATATGATCATTGCGATGTCTTACTCCACAAAGGAAAGTCCAGAATCCATCAGTAACATCAACACCAGTTCTCCCTCTTGTTGGTCATCTCACACACGGCTACAGAAGTTTGAAGCATGACTTGATGCTCCTGCACAGTCTGTATAGCTTTCTGAGCCATAGCATTAATTGAGCTGTGTGTGGTTAACTGAATGGTCCACAGTCACGATAAGTAAACAGCCCCCAGTCAATGTCGCTCATAGTCACACTCAACAGAGGCTGAAAATTCTATTGTTTTAAACTTTTTCTTCCTTTAGCTTGAATTGAAACAACTCTAGTGAATGGTGGCCATATATTCAGCAGCACTGGTCTTCAAATCTTCAAATGATGCTTTCTAAGTTAAGCTTGCCAAATAAAATAACCTGGAAAAGAAATTGAGGGTCACCATTTATGAGAGGAATAGGTTTGGTTAGTAGTAAATGGATATTTATTGAATGATGGTAAAGAAGATTGGCAGGTAATAACCTGGTTTGATTACAGGTGAGTATCTTTCTCCAGTACATCTGAAGAAGAGGATAGTGGGTGTACAGAGTTGATCGTTGACATATCTGAATCTCTCTCTTTCTTTGGACAAAATTACCATTTGTTACTTCCCACTCATACCGTGATGGAAGGTTGCTAATCATTTTTAGCATGTTCTAGCCTTACAAGTGATAATTTCAGGGTTGGAAAAGAAATATAGCTGGAAAGGGACAAGACATTGCACAGTAATGTCTAGGTTCTTGACAGAATTTAATCTACAACCTTCAGCTTGTGTGTCGGTGGTGCTGACTGCCGCGCCAGGATTGCTCAGTTCTTGATTTTTGTGTGTCCTTTAAATCATCGCAGTGAATTATGAACATTAGGAGAAAAATAATGAAGATAAATACAATTTACTTTATTTAAAAAGGTAATGAAAATTAATGATTCCTCTTGAGGATTTTGTGTGTCTGTGTACGATTTTGAACATCAAACGTTGAAAGAAGACGAAGTGACCTGGCTCTGATATAAAAGAAAAATCAAAGGAAAAGAAGTTAACAGTTGTGATTGACAGAGATCTTTCTATGGAGTGAATAGTGGTAGAACTGTGTGGCAATGACAGCAGTGCCTAAGAACAGGGTCTGTATGCACTGTACTCCCTTCATGCTTCTGGCTTTCCTCTGGCTCACTGATTTCTCTTTTGCTGCTAGCTCTGCTCTTCCTCCTTCGTTTCTTCCATGCTCCTTTCCCACCCAGCCCCCCTCCTCCTCCTCTCCCCACCTTATCCACCCAGCCCCCCTCCTCCTCCTCTCCCCACCTTACCCTCTGGAAAGTAGGAGGGTAGGGCAGTTGGGGACACTAATAATGCGGAAGTCTGCTCTCTGCCCCTTGTCATCAAGGTCCCCCAGGAATGATGCCTTCTCCTTTTGCGGGTGTGCCGGGTATCGCTACGCTCTCACCAATCAATGCCGCAGCTGCCCAGGGAGGTAATGATGGCTTGCTCTTGTCTGCGACTGCTGCCTCCCTTGGCTTTCTTGCTTGTCTCCCCTTCTTTGCCTGCCTGTCGGTCTTCTCACCCTCTTGTCTGTTCTAACCCCTCTTTTGTGTCATTTGGTATACCGTACAAACAACTGGGTCATTCAACTGGTTTGGGTTAAAGAAAGAAAAGAAGGGATCTAACCCCTCTTTTGTGTCATTTGGTATACCATACAAACAACTGGGTCATTCAACTGGTTTGGGTTAAAGAAAGAAAAGAAGGGATCTAACCCCTCTTTTGTGTCATTTGGTATAACGTACAAACAACTGGGTCATTCAACTGGTTTGGGTTAAAGAAAGAAAAGAAGGGATCTAATACCTCTTCTGTGTCATTTCGTTTAACGTACAAATAACTGGGTCATTCAACTGGTTTGGGTTAAAGAAAGAAAAGAAATAATACAGAGAAGTGCCAAAACAAACAGGAAAAAAGTACAGAAGGAAAAGTTGTGATGCTGTCCTTTTGTTGATGAACCCATGAAAAACCAGGCAACCATTATATATTAGCAGCAAATAATCATAATGCAGATGATGAAATCAGATCAATAAACACTTTTAAGATTAGTGAATTAAATCATCAGGATGCACCATCCAGAGATGGGTTGTGCCATGGTTAGAGTGCTCATTTTTTTTAAACAGAGGTTAAACATAATAGAAAGCATGTACCCACAATGAATGCACCTCCCATGACCATACATCTGCAGATGAGTTCCCCTTCATTTTCTGAAAAGGGGAAGGTGAGGCAGTGAAGGAGAGAAGTGTGATGCCTGATGATGTCAACTGTACAGAAGGTGGGATCTTTGACATGTTGCTTCTTGTCAGCCCTTACAGTCAGTGAAATACCTTGTTTTTGCACCACTCAAAGACGCTAAAGCTGGTTGCCTTAGAAGGTTATGAAAATAAAAAAATGAAAAGTTCAATTTTGACAGAGCAAAGCGAACTACTTTTTCTTTTGTTTGCACTTCTGTACATCCTGAACAAACCAAATTCACTTAAAATTAAAAGCATTTTGCAGATTTGATGAATTGGATTTTCATAATGGAGGTCAACAACCAACTAATTTTGAAGTAATTTAACTTGTAATGCATTCTTAACTAGAAATTCAGGTGATAAATAAATTGATGTATAAATAAACAAATTGAAAGGGCATCACATGTATTATAAACAAATTGATATATGAATAATCAAACAAAAAAGGAGAGTGCATTTTTTTTTAATCAGGAGTACTAACACTTGACTGTGATGAAAGCAAAAAAATGTTCAAAAATTTCTGAGCACAAAATCTGGGGATGTGATAGCCCACATGAGGAGGAGGTAGCAATAGGAAATAATCATTACTAACCCTGAGCCTTCCTTTTTGCATGCCCCATGTCGTAGTGGTCACCGGCGGACTGGGTCCTCCTTGTTTATTGTGTACTGGTACGTAACCTCTCCCTTCTCCGTTCCTCCCTCCCTGCTCTCCGCATCTCTGTACAGCTCCTCTGCTGCCGTGTTGCTGAGATCAAGGCCATGTGTTGTGATGTGTGAAGTGATGTACCCCTTCCAGTGTGTCAAGGTACATGATGGTGAACTGCTTGATCAGTGCCTCGCTGGGGTCTGACTTGTTCCTGCCTTTAGCATTGGTTGTTTTTTTTTTTCTCTTTACTCCACATTTGTTGTTGAGTGGTCAGGCCAAAGAAGTGTGGCTGATTGGGTGGACTCCAGTCCTGCTGAGGCTCATTGTGAACTGGTGTCATCTGCATTCACTCAGGTTTGGGGACAGGTAACTCCTCTGTCACTGTCACTGCCAAAGGTGGAAGTGTCATAATACATAATTGGACTGAGGACACTTTTAGAGGGAAAAAAATGTCATAGAATGATTGTAGATGACAGCTTCAGAGTTAAATATGAAAACAGCAGTGTTTAGTCAGTGAACGATCTTTGGACTATCATGATTTGTTCTACTGTTCTAATGGCGTAGATTGTCCAAAAGTCGTTTGTAAGATAATGGTATAGTGGATATGAAGTTGATATCCATGAAGACTTTAGTTCACATATTAAAAAACAACAACAACAAAATATGCCCCCACCCCAAAACAGCCCCCTCCCCCACCTGTGGTGATTGTTTGATGAGCATGTTCTGAGTTCCATGGCTTGGTGTACAAAGTAAATCATGAAGGCAGCTTGTAAAGGCTGCAGCCTGATTCAGTGACAAAGCTGTAAGGAACAGAGCAGAAGTCAGTGGCTGGGAAGAGCAGCAAGATCTGTCCTCTCGCCTGTGGTGTTGGTACTTGTGTCTTTTCTGTTCCATGCCATGTACTGTGTAGCATTCTCCTGTCATTTCATGTCATGTCATGTGCCTGACCATGTTTTCAGTGTTTTTTCTTTCTTTTTTTCTTCACAGCACATGCCTTTGGGCTGCCAGGTGAGTTCCCCAACTGCACGCAAGGACATCCCTTGCCCTCCACCCCCCTTCCTTCTCTGCCTTCCCCCTCCCCTGTTTGAGCTCACCACACTTCTCTTTAAGCTTTGCTTTTTTGTAGGGTGTGGCTTGGAGCAGCTCCTGTTTTTTCATCTTTTTTTTTTTTTTTTTTTGATGCTCACTCCTCTGAAAGAGAGGAGGATTGGCTGTGATTGCTCTGGGGCTTATATTGATCTGTATGATTTACTGTGTGTGTGTGTGTGGTGTATGGACATTGTATCTGTGCAAGACATTTCCCTTCTTGTTGTTTTCCTTGGTTAGCTCTCAACTGGTGCAGAGTCAGATCTGTGATTAAAAAAAGCAACTGGAGATTCCCAAATTTGAATGAGGCTTTGTGTGTGTGTGTGTGTGTGTGTGCGTGTGCGCGCGCGCACATACATGTGTGTGTCACTGTGTGTGTGCCACTGTGTGTGTGTATGCTAGAAGTCTACATTTACGTCCAGTATGACAACAAGAGTGGAACGGAGAGAATTCGCCTGTAATGCATGAAGCTTCAGTTAATCCATCCTTAGACTGGATTTTTTTTGTTCCAGTTAGTTTTGCTTGCTGTATTGCTCCTCTAAAAAAATGAAAAAAAGTTAGAATTGGAATCATTAACCTTCATCAGTTATCATCATTGCCATTATTTTTTTTACATTTTTAATATTTTTTGCTATGCTGATTAATTATGTCTGCTTGTGATTTGATTCCCTCTACCCCATCCAAAGAACAGGTTTTTCTTTCTTTCCTTTTTGTTCAAGAGTTCAAGCTTGCAGGTAATTGGAAGTACCAGCAAATAGACCAGCAGACTCCAGGGGCAGATGTACATACTTAAAAGTTAGAGAGTCGGAATCCGTAAGGCCAGTGTGCATATCTAGATATCAAAATGGCATAGAGTGTCGGAATCCGTAAGGCAGTGTGCATATCTAGATATCAAAATGGCATAGAGTGTCGGAATCCGTAAGGCCAGTGTGCATATCTAGATATCAAAATGGCACAGAGTGTCGGAATCCGTATGGCCAGTGTGCATATCTAGATATCAAAATGGCATAGAGTGTCAGAATCCGTAAGGCCAGTGTGCATATCTAGATATCAAAATGGCATAGAGTGTCGGAATCCAT
Source organism: Conus ventricosus (assembly GCA_018398815.1). Taxonomy (NCBI): domain Eukaryota; kingdom Metazoa; phylum Mollusca; class Gastropoda; order Neogastropoda; family Conidae; genus Conus; species Conus ventricosus. Next base: position 18,126,957 of record CM031606.1, read on the forward strand.
AAAGCCCAATGTGCATATCTAGATATCAAAATGGCACAGAGTGTCGGAATCCGTAAGGCCAGTGTGCATATCTAGATATCAAAATGGCATAGAGTGTCGGAATCCGTATGGCCAGTGTGCATATCTAGATATCAAAATGGCATAGAGTGTCGGAATCCGTAAGGCCAATGTGCATATCTAGATATCAAAATGGCATAGAGTGTCGGAATCCGTAAGGCCAGTGTGCATATCTAGATATCAAATGGCAGAGTCATAGGGCAAAGGTACCTATCTGGATGCAGAAGTGTGCATACCTAGGTGTTAGAATGGCAAAATCTTGGAGCAAAAGTAACACCCAGTTGTTAGAAAGGCAGAAAACCTGGGGCAAAAGTACATACTTAGGTGTTAGAATGACACCTGCACATTGCTAAAACAGTGTACAGGCACCTGATGTAGTAGGCTGGGAGGTCTGGGGTTTGGGTTCCATCAGAGGCATGTTTGTGCCTTAACGGCTGAAAGGTATGTAATGAAGGTAAGGGCCTGTATGGCTTGACTAGGACTTGAGTGTGCTATGGTTTATGGGAATGCTGAAACCACTCGGTCAATTTTGTGTGTGTGTGTTGTTTATGAGTCTTTCTACCTTAGAGCTCTATTTTAATGGTGAGTTTGCATAAGTGTGGGCAAGTTCCCATAGACAGTAGATGGATGGATGGATATGGCCCCTGGCACTCTCCAGAGGAGTGAATTTTTACTCATGCTGGCTCATTGGCTACGCAGTTAGTGTCAGTGTGGGGTATAGTGGGGTATGTCCCCCATATTCTGGATCAGAACAGCTCAAGACACTTGGCAACAAAAAGCAGTGAATCCTTTTGGTAGGAAATCTCATGATCTGGCATTGAATGCTCTTTGTGAAATGCCAGAGTTGGGACAAACCTGAGAGGGCAGTATAGGGAATGGTGGGAATGAGTGGCATAGGAACTATGTTGATGTGGTATGAAAGAAAAACCGAGGAGAAAAAACAGACAACGTAGGCATACCTAGAAACAGTCATCTGTACTTCATGAGTTTTTATTTAGCTTTAACATGGCATGCCTCTAGGACACTCTTCCCTCCCTCCTTCATCCAACCCTCCACCTCCCCCCCCCCTTTTTTTTTTTCATCTTTGTCACAGTGATTTGCAAATGAATTTTGTAAAACATGCCACTCATGCCTATAGATAGCAATAATCTGCAGTCTGCTGAATAGAGAGAACTTGCATGCTGTAAATGTATGAATGAATTAGTCTTGAACTTGTAATATTCTGAGAAGATGATGTAATAGGCCTCATTTTATGACTTTATAAGTTGGTTATTGTGGCTGTTCAGAAACGCTGAAAGCAGTTGATGCAAAAAGTATAATTTCTTCCTGCAAATGTAGGTTTGCAAACTGTTTGAGAAATGTAGGGCTGGTTGATAAGAATTATTGCTTGAGTCCTGCAGTTGTCTGACATGCATGGCTGGGTTGAAGTGTTCCTAATCATTCATTAGCTGTGAATGTGATGGTGTGTCTGGTCGGTAAGCAGCTGTGAATTGTGTGAACCATCTGTTTATTGCCCCTTCATTTAATCAGGTGTGGTTGTATGTGTGTATTACTTCATGTGGAGCATCCTGCGGGCACATTGTTCCCAAATCATTTGTGTTTATTTATTTTTTTATTTTTTATTTTTTTCCCTAATTACACAGGGGCTGAAACTGCTGCTGCTTTATCAGTGGAATGGACATCCATACTAATTTCCTTTTGTTCCATGCACGTACAGCCTGAAGTTATTACTATGGAAGAGACGTGTCTTTTGTTATTTTGTGCATGTGTTTCAAATATAAAACCTGGAATTCCTGTTGGTGTTTGTTGACTGAATGGCCCTTGCAGTACAGATCTGGTGTTTACTGAATGGCCCTTGCAGTACAGATCTGGTGTTTGTTCACTGAGTGGCCCTTGCAGTACAGATCTGGTGTTTGTTTACTGAGTGGTCCTTGCAGTTCAGATCTGGTGTTTACTGAATGGCCCTTGCAGTACAGATCTGGTGTTTGTTCACTGAGTGGCCCTTGCAGTACAGATCTGGTGTTTGTTTACTGAATGGCCCTTGCAGTACAGATCTGGTGTTTACTGAATGGCCCTTGCAGTACAGATCTGGTGTTTGTTCACTGAGTGGCCCTTGCAGTACAGATCTGGTGTTTGTTCACTGAGTGGCCCTTGCAGTACAGATCTGGTGTTTACTGAATGGCCCTTGCAGTACAGATCTGGTGTTTGTTGACTGAGTGGCCCTTGCAGTACAGATCTGGTGTTTGTTTACTGAGTGGCCCTTGCAGTACAGATCTGGTGTTTACTGAATGGCCCTTGCAGTACAGATCTGGTGTTTGTTTACTGAATGGCCCTTGCAGTACAGATCTGGTGTTTGTTTACTGAATGGCCCTTGCAGTACAGATCTGGTGTTTACTGAATGGCCCTTGCAGTACAGATCTGGTGTTTGTTGACTGAATGGCCCTTGCAGCACAGATCTGGTGTTTACTGAGTGGCCCTTGCAGTACAGATCTGGTGTTTGTTGACTGAGTGGCCCTTGCAGTACAGATCTGGTGTTTGTTCACTGAGTGGCCCTTGCAGTACAGATCTTGTGTTTACTGAATGACCCTTGCAGTACAGATCTGGTGTTTGTTTACTGAATGGCCCTTGCAGTACAGATCTGGTGTTTGTTTACTGAATGGCCCTTGCAGCACAGATCTGGTGTTCACTGAATGGCCCTTGCAGTACAGATCTGGTGTTTGTTTACTGAATGGCCCTTGCAGTACAGATCTGGTGTTTACTGAATGGCCCTTGCAGTACAGATCTGGTGTTTGTTTACTGAGTGGCCCTTGCAGTACAGATCTGGTGTTTGTTCACTGAGTGGCCCTTGCAGTACAGATCTGGTGTTTACTGAATGGCCCTTGCAGTACAGATCTGGTGTTTGTTTACTGAATGGCCCTTGCAGTACAGATCTGGTGTTTGTTTACTGAATGGCCCTTGCAGTACAGATCTGGTGTTTGTTTACTGAATGGCCCTTGCAGTACAGATCTGGTGTTCACTGAAAGGCCCTTGCAGTACAGATCTGGTCCTTTCCAGGCTTTGGTCACATACACGTTTGTGACCAGTAATCAACTACAATGAGTTTCTTCATTGTGACAGATACAATCGATAAAGCTTCAGAAATTGTTGGTCCTCTGTATGAGTTTTGAGATATGTATTTTGAATGTTTGCAGTAATGGCAAACATAAAGTTATTTGAAAAAGTTTGAATTTTGAAAAATTGTTTGATAAAGATCTAAAAAAAAATGTGGGTTAATGCAATGTTGCTCTGGTTGAACAGTCCGGCTTTAGGGATCTTTGTCATTTGACCTCTTTTAAAAGAATTCAACATTCCTTAATCCTGTCCCGGCATAACTTACCTGTCAAATCTGCATCATTGAAAGGAGACACATTATCATGTTTCATGGTGTGACCATTATCAGTGTGTATAAAATCTGGGCATGGTGGCATGGTGCTCTTTTTTGCTTACTAAAGTAACATCCTGAGAGGTAACGTTATGTAGCAAGCGCTCGTAGTGGTTTATTAACATCCTGAGAGGTAGCAAGTGCTCGTAGTGGTTTATTAACATCCTGTTGACCAGCAGAATGTTAAGTATTTGTGTGAAGAAAAAGAATCGGGTGCAAAACTAACATCTGTATGTGTGTGTGTGTGTGTGTGTGTAAGCATACACATAAGTGCATGAATGTAAATATGCAAATGCACTGCCAGTGAATGAAAGTACATGTGTGCATCAGTATTTTATGTTTTAGCACTCTTGAACATTGTGATTCATGGGATGATCCTTGCGGTTGACTAGAATTGACACGCGGCTTAGTTGTAAACAAGAGTAGTTATATCAGTGAATGCTTACAGTTCTGAAATGTAAATTATGTACAAATGAATGCAATTTGTTTCCAGTGTGGTCATAAGATGAAGTTGCCTTTGATGCCTCTTCAGTCTAGAAAAGAAAAAAGTGTTTATCTGCTTCATCCAAAGGAAGAGGATCCTGGCTCTGGCATTTGTTGTGAAAAAAATGCTTGTCCTCGGAGCTTCCTGACATAAGGGCTGCCAGGTCCAGGCAGTACAAAATTTTTTTCTTGTTTTTTTTTTTTTTGTGGTCTGGCTTGGAAAGGCCTTGGGGAAGAATTGGGAATTGAGCAATATGAAGATGAGAACTTCGATTCTTTCTCTGTCACTCTTTTTCTTTCTGAGCATCCAAATTGTCTAGGGCCTCATTCATACCGCGTGGGAATAGGCATTTGTTCAGATAGGTGAAACATGTTTGTTAGGAACATTCCTTTTACAGTATTTCCCTCTTTCAAGTTTAAAATCCACTTTTCTTTTTTGTCGGCTGTGACTCTTCAAAAAAGGATGTGTAAGATGATGAGAGCTATAGACACTGCAGAGGAGCACTATAGACTGCAGAGGAGCATTTTTATCATGGTCCCACCCCCTGTCCCATCACCCCTCTCCCTTTTAAAAAAAATCTTATTTTGATTTTTAAGTGTTTGTTCATTGTCAGAAAACTATTTTCAAAGGTGAACTGTGGTGTTGTACGGAACTGCACTTAGTGCTGGGAAAGTTTCTGTACAAAATCTTCACAGATTGCAGTTCTTTGATGGTGATTTACACTGAGGGAATGGTTTTCTTGGTGTACTGATACACTACAGATGTTTTCACTGTGCTGAACTGCTCTGGCAGTTAGTTTTGATCCACAGTTTTTCATAGTGTAGTAGGGAAGAAAAATCTGCCAGTTCTAAAGTGAAAATGAAGACTGCAATTTTGTACTGAAAATGGTGGATGCTTCCAGATGCTTATTTGATAAAGGCACTGCAATGACACATCTGTGATGTGTACAAAGATCTGTACTTTGCACTAGAATCATGTATGCTGTACGGAGTTGTAGCTGCACTGACAATGGTTTGTAATGAAATGAAAGTATTTTTATATTGGAAACTGCAGATTGTGATAGATCAAATAGACTAATGAACATACTAGATAGAATCTATGTATAATTCAAATAAAACAACAACAAACACCCAAAGCATTTTAAAGAAGCGCTTTCGGTTTTTGTAAACCTTCCTCAGCTAACCATGGAAGTCGTCTAGATACATAGAATCTATGTATGCTTGAATTAATATATTTTGTAGAGAATGTGATGTTGTGCTGTTATCTTGCTATGCTTCTGTACAGATTTTAGAAAAAACGTTTAAAGTGATATATGCTGAACAGTATGTAATGTTCATTGGCATTGCTGAAGTGTATAATGTAAGTAATGTATGCTGTGTATATTCTTGTCAAATGATTGATATGGTGCTGAACTTTGATGGATGTATGTGATCTTAATTTGTGATTTTAATGGATGACATATTTGCCATAAACTGCAATGTTAGATTGTGTTCGCTGCATAGTGTCTCATGTTGGTATTCATAAAGAGGAAACTTTCTTTGTGTCTGCTTTGTGCAGTCATCAGTGTGTTTAACTGCTGTTGCATTTTTGAGTTTCCCTTTACTGTCATACAAAAATTAATGGTGAATTTTGCACTTTTTTTTAGAGAGAAGAGAGAGGATGTGATTTTGACTGGAAGGTGATGTTTAGAGAAATATGTTTAAGAAAATGCAGACATGTGAGTTTTGATATGCAGATGATGACCGGGGTGCCTCATGCTCTGTGTCCTAGGTGGAGTGCCCATGGCTGGCTTTGGGATGCCCAGTCCAGGGCCGTTTGGAGCAGCAGCTCGACTGGGCATGCCACTTCAGGCCCAGGCCATCAGCAGCGTCATTCTGGTGTCCAACCTGGATGAGGAGGTTGGTGCCGCCCCAACCTTCTCCATTCCCTGCTCCTCCCGTTGTCCCCCTTACATTCGATCTGTACTGTTCTTTGTTTTCTCTGGAGCAGAGCTATGTGTAACCTTCACTAAACCTATTCTTTTTTCAGCCATTGCTTGCCTGGTGCGCAAACCACCATGTCACACAGTAAGACGTAGGGATGTGGGAGATGATGTCAAGGGAAAGGGGGTGAATTGGTGGTGAAGCTCAGGAAGACTTGGGGTGTGCTAGGTTTTTCTTCAGTGTGGATAGGATGTGTGCATGAATGTATACATGCAGGTACAGGGAGCGAGAGTGAGCATGTCTAATGCAGAACAGTCTGCAATGATGGGTAAGAAACTAAACATGATAGAACTGGCCATTTACAGGGAAGGTTCAGCTGTAACAAGAACTAGATTTGGTGGTTTGTGCAATTGTAATTGACTTTGAAGTTTTGAAATGCACAGTGTGCATACTTGAAGGCACAGTGGTTCACTTCATGCAGTATTTACTTTCTTCACCTTCCCCCCTCTTCTATTTTCATTTCTTCTTTGCTTAAAATGCTCTACCCTGAAATTGATGCTGTCTCTGTCAATTACTCTGCCATCGCTCCCATTCTTTCTGAATGATCTGATAGTGGCTTTAGATTCTGTAACAGAGATGGAGGACAATGCATATGCCTATTAAGTGTGTGCTAAAGCCTTAGTGTTGTTGTCTTTGCTTAGAGTTGTCAGGATATGTGTAGACTTCAACAGGAAAGTGACTTGATACTTTGTGTTGCACGTGTATGTCAGGAAGCTTTGCACATATAATCAGAAACTGATTTTGTTTCCATTGGTTCTGACAGTCAGAGTTTACATAACATGTACGATGTTAACCACTCCTGTCCTTTCTGTTTTCTGTCTGTGATGAAGGCAGCAGTGGGGAGGTAGGGCTTGTTGAGTCTTGTGACCGCGCCATATTTTGTAATGCAATGTAGTCATGGTGGATGAAAAGGGCAGAGTTTCAAAACTGCTGCTAGTGAAATGGACAGTGCAGTATCATCTACAACACAAAGTCAGAATCACACAATATACAGCACAACATGAACAAGAAAAAAGATGCGTTACAGTCTACTGCAGAGGGATGAGAAAAGCTGCGTGCATCATCTTAAAATAGAACATGATGCCCCAATGCACGATTCTGGTAACAGGCTTAATGGTGTAAATGAAGAGACATGGACACCAGGACTGTATATTTGTTGAAGGGCAGTTGGGAGGTGGGGGGGGGGGGGGGGGGTTGCAATGGTGAGAACTGTCATTCCTGAAAGTCGAGGTGCGGCCTCTTTGAGCACAGTCACCAGATCCACGCCCTCCCCTCTGCATGCCACACCTGTCTACTCACCTGTTCCATGTTCGCCATTGGGAAGGTAAAAACAGGGAAGAGGGATGGACAGCCACCCTCCCACAGTTGGTCACAAGAGAAGTGCAGGTCACTTTATGCTCACATTCCTGTGGCAAGTTAAAGTTATGAAATACTTTCTGTTTGTGATGAATATACCCGTTGCCAAATGACCGACTCTCATGTCAATCTGATGGGACATGTGACAGCCTGTCTTGGTTGAAGAATAGAATCGGGAGAAGGGAGGTGAAGTGTGGGGGGAATGTGTTGGAGGGTGAAGAATGAAGAAATGTTCCATCTCCTAGGTGTCACCCCTGCTGATGCCAGAAATCTCTGATTTTGAAAATGCATGCATGGGACTCCATGTATGGACATTAACGACCATGTGGGTTAAATGATGCAGGAAACCCTGAATAAACAAACGCCAAAGCATTAAGCTTAAAAAGAAGTTATAGACCGAACTGGTCACACATGCCAAAACCTACTTGTAGAAGTTGTGAGATGCATGAAGGAATACAGTGGGCGAGTACAAATGGAGAATGAGATTGAAGTAGAGAAAATCCATTATATTGTGTGTCCCACAAAAGAGAGAAAGGTATTTGAAATTCTCAAGCATCCCATGCACCATCACAAATATACTTGCAATTCATTTTAAAGGCAAATACCATGTCGTGTTACTGCCCCAGTAATAAGGGGGATCAAGAAGAAAAATTGGAGATGACATCTGGCTTGAATATGGATTCATTTATGAGAACTGTTAGATAGGAAAGACAGTGGAGAAAATAATGACCTTTTACACATGCTCTATCCATCACAAGATACTGATGTTAACAAAATTTGACGGGACAGGAAGAGGAGAGAAGGGTGGTGGACTCGCTGTCTTTGTCTCTCTCTTCCTTCTTTGGCCTTTTAACTGCATGCCTCAGCCTGCATGGGGGGTTCATTGTCTTCTTTGTGTTTATTTTGTATACCCCTTTTCATTTGATTGTCAGTCTTCTCTTTTTTTTACCTTTCTTGAAGGAGAGATTCATTCAAGTTGATCTGTGGTGTGTGCTGGCATGCAAAAGGCAGAATTTAATGATTTAGATATCGACTTTCATAAAATGGGGCGCTTGATTTCAGTTCTGAGTACTAGTGACTGCTCCTGTGACAAATAGCACACACTGGTCATAGTCTGGAACCAAACCAGACTTCAGCAATAGAATTGGTATATTCTTTGGTGTGAAAATCATTTGACACGTATTTCTCTGCATGCTGTAAAAATATAACAAAACTTTTAGGTTATTTCAAGCGATCAAGGGGATAGAGGTAGGGTTGTTTGCAGATTTGTTGTCTTCATATCCTGAACGGATCCAGTTTTTTTTATAAGCTTTACATAAAGGCCAAGCAACTGGAGATAATTTCTCAGAATGTACACACAATCCGATTAAACAAACCCACACTGCTGACTAAGTGTTGTGCGAAAAGAGTGGCAAAGTGGAAACCAGCATTGTTTAAGGCATTTAGTCAAAGGAATAAAATGTGTTGAAAATCACACTTGTTTAACATACGAGACCATGCACATTGGTAGCAAATTTTCAAGTTAGCAAGATGCACCACTGTTTTTATTAGTATGACCATTGTTGCCGACATAGCCAGCTTTTGAGATTAATATAGTTTCTGCTACTTTTTTTGTTTTTTCCTTTAATTTGTGAACTTAACGGAATGAGATTTGATGTCAGATCTTCATGTTCTAGAGGAAGCAGAATACAAGGGAGTGAGGATGGTAAGGATGGTGGTTCTGTCAAATTGCATGAGGAAAAAAAAATCAAGGTGGAGATGAAAGGTGTGATGGTTACAAAGATTGAAAGCTTTTGGTTTAATTTTTGGTTATTCTGGATGCATCTCGTGATTCTCTCTCTTCGTTTCTAATATTGGTGTGTGTGTCTGTGCGTGAACACAGTCATGCACATTTATTTGTTCACCTGAGAGTGTGTGTGTGTGTGTGCGTGCGCGCGTGTCTGTGTGTGTCTGCACGTGTGTGTGTGTGTGTGTGTGAGTGTATTCCAGTTCATTTTATAATGGACTGTCACATTGCAAGTTCATCAGATGTTGATCAGTAAGTTGATCATGAAGATTTCCTAGCTCAAATGACGAAATAGACATTGACATCAGTCAACAGAGAGAGAGCACCTGCTGTCTCTACTGTGTACCTTCCTCCTGTGAGAAATGAGAAAGAAAAACCCAAGCCCACCAGGGCTCAAGGGTGATATGCAAAGCTAGTGCACTTTAACAAGTTTCCCTTGACAAATGGAAATACTCTTCAGCACCGAACTGTTTCTCCTTTGGCATTCATCAGTTTGGCATGTAGATCTCAGAATGTCATGACAGCTACTGACCCTTCAAAAGCTTTGTAAAATGCAATGATGGTCCACCAGGTTATGGTTATTTGTGAGTTATTTTGCCGACAGACATTGAAAGACAGACAGGACCAGGACCCAAAGTGGTACCCTGTTCTGCACACCTTCAGCGGCCTCCAGAGTGAAAAGGAGAATGGGGGCTTGGCTTGGGAATAAGTTTTGTGGTTTGTTCTTGCAGTTAGGGACTAATCCTGCTGTTGGTCCGTTTGTTGTTCTCAACGCAGCTTTAGGATAGCAGCGTAGTAATCAGTATAGCAGACTGCTTTTCTTTTTGTTGTCTGTCACTGCCGTCATTTCAACTGTATCACGTGTATTGTCTTTTTGTTTGTGATCTGGTCTGCTGCCCCTCTTAGCACTGCCTCCGCTGGTGCTGTGTCTTCAGCCGTTCTCCTGTCTGTGCTTTTGTCTGTATGTGTTTAGCGCTGTGTGGAGGAGCTGAGTGATGTGACGGTGTGTGTGAAAATGGGAACGTGATGCGTACTTTGAATGAATATTTGAATGTTTACTTGTACTGCAGGTGAGCGGCTCTAACCAGTTTTTTCTTTTCTGTTTTTTTTCTTTTCTCTTGTTCTTCCCGCCCACCCACTCCTGCTGGTGCCCTCACGTGGAATCTCTCTCCTTCGCTCGGACTGACCTTGACCTTGAACTCTTCTTGCTCTGCCTCTCATCTTGTTGCTGTATTCTAGAAGGTCACGCCAGAAGCTCTCTTTACCCTTTTTGGTATGTTTTCAACGCACTTTTTCTTCTTCCTCCAGTTTGTCTTTCTATCCATAGTATTTTTTGTCCTGTCTATGTAGTTCTCATTGTCTGCATAATTGGTCAATATTAATGATAAATCTTTCATTTCTCTTGGTCATGATATAGTATCCAATTTTATCCAGTATTAAAGTAATGATCATAGATCAGAGAGCACTAGATTAACAGGTTTCTGTTTTGTAAAACTGACAAAAAACCTTTTCTCTCCTCTTGTGGTTATATTTTTCTCTCCTGTGCTTGAGCAATGCTTGCTATTTAAAGTGTTTGTATCAAATGATTTATGCACAGATGTTAGATCGTGAATTGTACTTTTCTTGGAGATCAGAATTTCCTATGACAGATAAACAAACTCTTCATACAGTGACGTGATGATTAATGTTTCGTTCACAATTTTTTTGTGTACTGATAACTAAGGTGATAAGAAAGCCAGGTACAGTGTAAATGAGTGAACTCATGATTAAGTATTTGTGTACCATACATGGCTTCAGGTCACAGTGTAAATGAGTGAACTCATGATTAAGTATTTGTGTACCATACATGGCTTCAGGTCATGGTGTAAATGAGTGAACTCATGATTAAGTATTTGTGTACCATACATGGCTTCAGGTTTTACAAGATGTCGAACAGTAAAGTCTGGTTCTTCAAAAAGGCAAAATTCTTAGATTTTGGATGGCTCCACTTTCACATCCATTCACAGTATTTTGGCACACTTGAAGGAGTAGACAAAAGTGCATGTGAAAAGTTACTCCTGTAATTTACAGTGATTCTCCTATGCAATAACAGTGACAAAGAGCTTAACACCCTTTGACAAGGGATTGAAAATGGCGCACACACACGCACACATACACACACACACACACTCACTCACTCACACACTCACACACAGAGGATTAAAGTGAATTGTTATTGCAGATTGATTCAAATTTGCTTTTTCCAATCTTTATTGCATGTGCTGATTCTGTCTAGCGGTCACTATCCTAGAAATTAAATTTGGAGTGGTTCTTGCCAAAATCAAATGCTTTGGTCATAAAGGAATTTATGGTGAATACTAGTAAGGCAGATCTTGGGTGACATTTACAATTCCACATGCGAACTGTGTAAACAATTTGTGAGATGATTTGTTGGCTTGTCATTCGGCAAGTGGCTTTCGAAAAAGAAAAGGAGTGTCTGTACTGTTTAAAAAAAACAAAATGACTCAGAAGTATTATGTCTCTCAACATAATGCTCACAGTCATGCTTGCAAGTGTGAGTACACAAGCATGCATAACCCTAAAGATAAGCCAGTACATGCATGTGTTAACACAAATATGGATGCAGATGGGTGCACACATGCTTGCATCCACATCTGTCTCTCTCTCTCTCTCTCTCTCTCTCTCTCTCTCTCTCTCTCTCTCTCTCTTCTCTCTCTCTCTCCCTCCCTCTCTGTCACACACACACACACACACACACACACACACACACACACACACACACACACACACACACACACACAGAGGCAGACACACAATCTTGCAGATATGCCCACTGATGCATGCTTATGCATGTAGATAAACATGCACACAAATAATGTCAATGCTCACTAATGTTCTCACACATTCACACAAAAAAGAAGAAAAATACCCACCAGCAACAGTAAAACATATATATATTATATATATGCACACACATTTACAAAGAGCATGATGAAAAAAGAAATCTGAAAATAATTACAGGTGTCTTCTTCCCCACTCTCTGTCCAAAACATGCACACACAAAAACAAAACAAAAAACAAACAAAAAAATGAAGAGAAATGAAAAAGTAGTGACACAGCTGTTGTTCAGGTCCATGCTCTGTCACTTCAGTTAAAAGACAGGTATTGTTTTCATGCAAGAACTGACCTGGCTTTCTTACAACCATGCCACCTGTCATGAACAAAAACAGCTACCGTAGGGATGATTTTGATATTAATGAGCATGGTTCCTGTACCTGACCAGGTGTGTATGGGGATGTGCACCGAGTGAAAATCCTGTTCAACAAGAAGGACAACGCTCTGATCCAGATGGCTGACCCCCACCAGGCTTCACTAGGTGAGATGGTCAAGCACTGACCACAATGTCCGTTGTGCACTAAGTCGGTTTTTTATCCCCCATCTTTGGTCAGTTTTCTGTTTTATAATTCATACTGTAAAATCAGTGATTTTTTTTTTCTGTTAGCCTTTAGAGAGAGAGTGAGAGAGAAGGAGAGAGAGAGAGAAAAAGAAGAGAGAAGAGAGAGAGAGAGAGAGAGAGATTCTCACATACACATGCATACATACCGTATTCATTTACAAACACATAGATGCAGAAAACAGGACAAATTTATTTTACTTTGTCATTTAAAAAAAAGTTTTAAAAATCTGATCAGTCCCTTTACTGTCTAGTGATAATGTGAAGTAACGACGATTTAATGCACGACACCAAAACAGGACAAGAAATTTTTGGCAAAATGCCTTCCTCAGCGACAAAAAAAAAAAAAAAATACAGACAAAAACCATGCACAATACTCCCCTTGTGAAGCCAAAGTGGTAGAATGGAGGGGAAGAAGTAGAGATTTGGGATCAGGGAAGAGGGTGGGTGTGAGGAGGGAAAAGGAAAGAGGAGAGGAAAAGAGGGGGGGGGAGGTAAAGGGGGGGAAAGGAGGAAAAAGGGGGAAAAAGGGAGAAGGAGAGAGAGAGGGGGGGGGGGGGGGGAGGGGAGAAGATGGGGGAGAGGAAAAACGAGAAAGGAAATAAAAAGAACAATTAAAAAGAAAAATGAAAGGGAGGGGGAAGGGGGGGGGGGGGGGGGGGGGGGGGGGGGGGGGGGGGGGGGGGGTGGGGGGGGGGGGGGGGTTTGGTTTTATGGGGGGGGGGGGGGGGGGGGGGGGGGGGAGAGAAGGGGGTCAGCCGCCTAAAGCTCCGACCCAAGTCTGACCCAAGGGTAGGTTGCCCTACCCAAGCACGGGGGTGAGAGGGAAAAGGGGAGAACCCCGAGAAAAAACCCACTAGCCAGACGCAGCTAAGAGCTGCAAGGCTCACCCCCCCACCACACGAGAAAAAAAAAAAAAAAAAAAAAGCACTGCCCGCGGGCAAAAACACACACACACACACACACACACACACAACACACACACACAAGTGCGCGCGCGCGCACGAACAAACACGCAACGCACACATACACACGCCAATAAGCGCACACACTGGGGGGGGGGGGGGGGGGGGGGGTAACAATGGGGAATAAATGGGTAAAATGTACAAACAAGGCATACATAAGACATCTGGGTGTAGCATGGGGGAAGTAGGTGGTGCTTTTGGGGGCGCAACAGAAAAAAGGGCAAAAAAAAAAAGAGCATTAACGCAAAAGATAGATATGCGGTCATGATGAGAGGCGCTAACAACACCCCAATGACAAAAAAAAAAAAAAAAAAAAAAAAAAAAATTATCTATACATAATATATCTATACAATATATCTATAATATATTTTACAGAAGACAAAAAAATAATTAAAAAAAGGGGAAGAAAAAAGGGGGGGAGGGAGGGGAAAGGGGAGGGCCGGGGGGGAAAGAAGGAGAGACATAAAGAGAGGACAAAAAGGGGGGCCTAAAGGAAGGGTGGAAGTATGAGGGAGGGCGAGGGGGAGGAGGTAGGGGGGGGGGGGGGGTGAAAGAGGAGAAGAGTAGAGGTCGAAAGTAGAGAGAAAGAAGAAGAAGAAAGTAAAGAGAAGGAATGAAAGGGGGAAGGAGCCCTTCAGAGGACGATAGAAAAGGAAAAAGGACGGAGGAGATGAGGGAGAAGAAGGGAAAGGGGGAGAGGGGGTAGGGGGGTAGAAAAAGGGGGGGGGGGGGTGAAAGGGGAAAAAAAAAAGGGGGGGGGGGGGGGGGAGAGGGGGGGGGGCAAAGGAGGGTAGGAAGGAGAGGGATAGATACAAAAGCAAGTGAGAAGAAAAATAAATGAATAAATTTAAAAGAAATAGAAAAAAACAAAAAGACAGGACTGGGGAGCAAACCCCTACTCAGAAACTCCTGGCAAAAGATATAGGCTCTCAAACGTTTCATTCCAGTAGGCGCCAGGCTCAAACGGTCACGAAGAGGCCACTGATGCAGACCAACCATGCACAGGTAAGTACAAAAAGGGTAAAGGGAATCATAAGTCTTGTTCCACCTGAATTGTCTCGGGGAAAAGAAAAATAAAAATAAAAAATAAAAAAAATTAACAGAATTGCTAAGCTTTTTCATTGATACCAGCTGGATTTCTGGTGCCCAGTTTTTGAATCAGGTGGACTCCATATCCTTCCTGTCTCTAGAGTCACTATTTTCATGAGCCACAGCCCTTCACTTTGCATTGTACACGGAATGGCTGGGGAGGTTGAAGTGCTTGGCTACTGGTTTGTCCCTGTTGTATTTAATGTCAGCGAGGTGTTCCTTTAATCTGACAGTCAAAGTGCGTCCGGTCTCGCCGATGTAAAGTTTGAAACAAACGGTGCAGTGGATGATGTAGACCAAGTTAGTGGTTTGGCAGTTTGAAGAATTTGGAGACAGTCATGCGTGAACTGGGTCCTTTCACTTCAATGGCAGTGCAGATGAAGGGCAGGTCTTGCAGTTGGGCAGATTGCATGGGCTTGTGCCTACAGAAGATTGACGTCTGTGGGGGCTGGAGACTGGAACGCACAAGCAAGTCACGGATATTCTTGTCCCGTTTGTAGGCAACTAGAGGGGGCTGGAAAAAAAATTCTAGCTGAGTGGGCACAAGACTGAAGGATGTTCCAGTTGGTTTGGAGAATTTTGCGCACCTGGTGGACAGAAGGGTGGTAGAGCAGGCTGACAACAGGTCTGTCTCTGGTTGATTCCTGGGGTTTGGGTTTCCAGAGCTTGTGGACGGGCGATGAGCTGGACTTTTTGGGAGCACGATCAATGATGTCTTCAGGGTAGTGGCGATCAAGAAAGAACTGTTTCATTTCAAGGGCTTTTACGTTAAAGACAGAGTCTCAGAGCAGAGTCTGCGGAGCCTCAAGAACTGAGAATAGGGTATGCTGGTTTTGGTACTGGGATTATGTGACGATCTGTAGTCGAGATAAGAGTGGGGTCCGTAGGTTTGTAGTGGATGGAAGTGGAGAGTCCACTATCAGTGATCGAGAGATTCATGTCAAGGAAGTGATTTCGCTTTTCAGATTTTGCGTAGGTGAACTTGATAGCTGGATGAAAGTTCTGGACTGCTGTGATGAAGAATGGAGATCACTGATGGGCATGGAGGGAGCACCAAGTCCATCATCATGTAGCGTTATAGAATTCAGGGATAGAAAACCCTGGTAAATTTTTGCAGGAAGTTGTGTTCAAAGTATCCCATGAAAAGGCATGCGTAGCGGGGCCCCCCTTTTGGTACCCTGGCGACACCACTGATTTTGTTTTTAAAGTGTCGCCAAGGAAGGTTAAAGGTGTTGTTGGTGAGGACAAGTTCCGCAAGGCGAATAATAGTGGGTCGCAGGGGATAGATAGATGATGTTGCTTATAGCCCAGCCGACCGCAAAGGGCCACATCAGGGCTGGGTCGCAGGGGAAGGGTCTGTTCTTTCGACTTTGGTTGAGAAAAAATGACAGGGCTTGCAGTCCATCTGCATGGGGAATACAGAGATGTCACGTCCCAGAGTGAATAGATATTTAGGCTGAAATTCGGATTGAGGTGGAGGTCATTAATGAGACTGAGAGCATGAGTAGTGTCCTTGATGAACGTGGCAGGTCTTGAACGAGGGGTTGGGAGGATGGAGTCGAGGTATTCAGAATATTTTCTGTGGGCAACTGCAGGCTGAGACGATAGGTCTCCCAGGGGTTTTAGCCTTGTAAATTTTTGGGCCCAAAAGGGAGAAAATTAAATCTGTATTTTTTTTTTTTTTTTGTCGCTGGGGAAGGCTTTTCCCGGAAAAATTTCTTGTCCTTTTTTTGTTTTGTGCTTTAAAATTTCGTCGTTACTTCCCACTTTGTTTTGTGTGCTCTTCTCTTTTTGTGGTTTCATTTTCCCCGCAGTTTGTTTCATTAGTTTGATAATGTTTTTTAGCCATGGTGCCCAGCTTGTTTTGCAGTTGTTTGTGGTGAAAAATGATCCCCATATTAGCTAATGCATTTTTTTGGGATTGTTATAAAGATTTTCTTTGACATCATTTAAAAATCACTCTTTCACTTTTAATCACTACATTTTTGCACGTGTCTACTTTGTCCCTGCAGGATTGTTGGGGTGTTTGGTGAAATTAAAGGGAGGGGACGGGTAGTGACTACAGCTGTGATGGCAAAAATGATGGTGGTGGAAAAAGATATGGGGAAAGGGATACAGGTGAAGATGATTTGGCAGGGGAAAAGATTTTGGGTGCTGTTTGCACCCATCACATTCCTGGAAAAGGTGAGGGGTGTGGGGTAAGAACATTGGGGCCCAGTCACGTAAACCCATGGGCAGTTGGCCCAAAGGAGGGACAGCCTGTGATTTCCTTTTTCCCTTCTGTTTTCCCAGTTTTTTTGTGTGTGTGGGTTTTTGGAGTGTGGGTGTGTGTGTGTTGTGTGTGGAGTGGGGTGTGTGTGGTGGTTTGTGTGTGTGGAGTTTGTGTGTGTTTGGTGTGGAGTGGTGTGTGTGTGGGTGTGTGGGGTTTTTGTGGAGTGTGTGTGTTGTTTTGTGTTTGGGGAGTGGGGATTGTGTGTGTGTGTGTGTGGGGTGGGTGTGTGTTTTGGGGTGGAGTGTTGGAGGGGGGAGGTGGCTGTGTGTGGGGAAATGTGGTTGTCCGTTGTGTGGAGTGGGGAGTGGGGAGTTGTGTGTGTTTTTTGTGGTGTGTGTGTAGGGGTGGGAGTTGTGCTGGGTGTGGGGTGTGGTGTGTGTGTAGTGTGTGGTGTGGGGTGTCTGTGTGTGTGGAGTTGTGTGTGTGTGGATTGTGGAGTGTGGGTGTGTGTGTGAGTTTTGGAGTGTGTCTGGGTGGGGTGGAGGGTGGGGTGTGTGGGGTGTTGGGTTGTGTGTTTTTTGTGTGTGGTGTGGGGGTGGGGAGTTTTGGTGTGTGTGTCGGGTTTGGGGGTGTGAGTTTTGTGTGTGTGGATGTGGAGTGTGTGTGTGTGCGGTTTTAAAAAGGACCCCTTTCAAAAAAGGGGGTTGAATGCCCCAGGCAAGAACAAATAGACCGTATAGGAAAGTAAAAGCTTTGCCCAAAACCCCTTCACTTCCTTTCTACGGGATAAAATAAGGGGTTTTTGATTTTGATAACAACACTGAATTTAAAAAAGTAAAAATTTTCGATGATGATGATCTGCAGTGAATAGTCGTATTGTTTTTTTAAATTGCTGATATCCGTTTTTTCCCCTAGAAAGAATTACACACAAAAAAAATTTGATCATGCAAAATACACTTGTAACAAAAACCAAAATCCCCCCGTCCTTTTTCACTTCGCTTCTTGCAGTTTTCCCAAATATGATTGTCCCCTTGTGCTACAAAAATATTTTCCGGGGGAATACACGCAGAAAAAAGTTTTTAAACAGAAAAAATAAAAAAAAAATGTCTGGTTTTTGTTTTTACGTGCTTTAGTGTGGAGGGGGTGTGTTTGAATAATTTGCACTCCGCTTCACGGAATTTCCCTTTGGGGTTCCCGGGGAATTCCCGGGGGCTTTGAGTCCACCTCCGGGTTCCCCATAAGGGTTTTACACACCAGCACGTTCCTCTCAACAAGAATGCAGCAGAAAAAGAGGTGGGATGAATTTAAAAAAAATGCGGAGAGATGAAAGGATGGTTTAAAAGGAAAATTTCAAAGGACCTGCAAGATAAAAAATTTTTTTCCCTTGTTTTTGACTACAGGGCACATCACTATTCCAAACCCCCTAAAACCCCCTAGACGCAAATTTCAATTTTTCATAGCTTTCTCTATTTATTTTCCCAAATTTAATTTTCCCTTTAAAAATTGCTTTAAAATATAACCTTTTAAAAAAGAAAGGGAAAGGGTTTCATGAATAAATTTCCCAAACTGCCCCTTTACTGATTTTTTTCGCCAAAGGGTTAATGCTTGATGAAATTTCCCAAATTTTATTTAATCCTTTTAAAAAGATTAAATAAAAAAGGCCCCAATCTTTATATTTTTAAAAAGACACTTAGATCCCAGAAAATCTTTTGTTCATTTCTTGAACTGTTTTCGATTCTTTAAAAAATTTTTTTCTGCATTCACAAAAAATATTTACATCTTCTAATTGGTTGCATACAACGGTGAGCTAAAAAAAAAATTTTTTTAAATTGGTTTTTTACATGGAAAACGAATGAGAGAGCAAACAGATTAAAAAGACAGCTCTACGAAACAATCATACAAAGTTGACCGGTAAACCCGAAATATTTTAAAACAGAGCATATTAAATTTTATCGCGCGCAAAAAAAATATTATTGAACTGGGGAAATGTTCCTTAAAGCGATTATAATTTAAAAAAAAATTTTTTTTTGCGCTAAAACCCCCCCCCCCATTTTGACTATTTACCCAAGCCCGCCTTTTTGCCCACACTAACAGGGCTCGCCCACGGGAAAGATGGGGAAATCGTTTTAGACCTTCCCCTAAAAGTTTGGGGGGTCGTCCTATGCCCTGTAGTGCCCCAATTCCCGTCCGGGCCCCGACGATAAATTTTAAAAGGTTTTGCTTTCGAATAATTTGAACCCTTTTTTGGGGAGCCAAAATTTTACGGCGACCGGGTTGACCGATCGTAAGAAGCAACGGTTAAAAACTTACTGCACTGCCGGCGGAAGGGGAAAAACCACTGAAACTTGGGTAATTTGGGGATTTGGGCAAGGAGGGGCTGGTTTTCGAAACCCTTCATTTTAAAAATTTTTTTATTATTAATACAAAAACGAGTTTCATAAAGCTTGAAATTTTAAAACGTACTGCCGAAAACAAAAACTAACTTTTTTTTGTCGTTTTGGGCATTGAAAATATTAAAAAAGGGGCAGAGCGAATAGAAAATCAAAAAATCGATTGCGTATTTTCCTTTTTTAAAAAGAGCCCAGCTTATGAATTTAAGCCCCCAATACCCCCCCTTTAGCGAAAAAAACCTTTTTTTAAACAAAACCCAAGAAAAAATGACAGTCCATTAATAAGTCGAAATTTAGTTAAAATGTTAAAATTAAACCCCATAAAAAACATCGATGCAGGATCAAATAAACAAAATTTTTCACAACCCTTTTTCCCGCATTGCTCAAAGATATTCATTTTCAGGATTCCCAATGCTTCATCTTTAAAAAACTGTACTTTTTGCTCATGTTGTCGGGACCCAAAATTATCTTTCCCCGCGTTTACTCTGATTGTAAATCATGATCTTGGGAGGTATTGCCCCAAAATTTAACAGGCCCAACCCTTTTTTCAGCTTGTTTTTTTTTCAGCATTTCAAAGGTTTAGGGGTTTTTCCTTTTTTTTAAAGTTCGTACCGTTTGAGATTTTGGTTCAAACTTTTTTTACTGCCGACCCCAACTGGCCAAGCATTTTTTTTCTCCACTGTGGCGTAGTTCCTTTCGGCTTGGTGGCTTCTTACTGGCATAAGCCCAACCGGGGTTTTAGCATTTCATCAAGCCTTTGAAGGGAGAAAATGCTCCCCTTCCCATTCCTGGCCTGGGCGTGCCCCTTTGGGGGTTTTTCCCCCCGTCCGGGGGAACGAATTTAAGGTGCGCTGACGAGTTTTTCTTCAGCGTCCTCCTTGGGTTTTTCGCAAAGCCTCTGACCATACAAAACTTCTCCGGCTGGGCTTTCTTTGTCAGTTTTAATTGGGTCCGCAATCAGGCGAAGTTTTGGAAAAAAAATTTTAGATTAAAAATCCCGCCAAACCCAGGAAGACCTAGCTCTTTCTTGGTTTCGGGCTTTTGGTTTTTTCAAGCTTTTTACTTGTCCCCTCTGGTGACCTGACCTCGTCCAACCTGATGTCCCAAGAATTTGGTTTTTTATGAAAAACCAAAAAACATTTGGATGTTTTCGCATTTGAGCCCGCCCCCTTGGGAGTCTTTAAGTTTCGGCTTTGTTTTCCCCAACAGGGTTTCCCCCAAAATTTTAGAAGCGATTTAAAAAATCATAATTTAAATTTTTGGACATCTTTTGATTTTTTTGTCATCAAAAATTTCCTCATCATTCTTGTGAACCGGACTTGCGTTTTTCTTTCCAAAAAGGGGATACCTTTCCAAGATACGTCCCCTTGGGGGGACTGAAAGCTGTTTTTTGGGGGGGTTGTCTTTCTCATCCATTTTGGAAACGCCCAAAAACCCCTTTGGGCGAAAAATTTTGGAAAAGTATTTTTTTCTTTTTCCCCCTTTTTTGCCAAAGTTAATTTTTGATGTCTTGGGATTTTCTCTGCATGAATTCTTTCAAGAGATTTTGTCTCCTGTAGTCGGGTTCAGAACCGGGCTGTTTTTTTTTTCTTAAAAATACATGGGCCCATTGTATGGTGATATGGGGGGTTCTATCACTCCCATGGCTAGCATTTGATCAACCTCTTTTTCAACGTTTCTATTTGAGAGTGTGGCACCGGGTACTGATGTACTTTCACTGGTTGTTTTTGATGCCAGTCTCAACTACAGGTAACCCGATTGGTTTCACCTGGCAAATCGGTGAAAGATTTTGTCTTTACGACGAACAATGTTTCTCCAGCTCTGTCTTCTGTTCCCTGGATAGCTGTGGTCCATATACAAAATTGCTGGAGTCCTCGGTTCTCTTCAAAGGTATGAGTGGTATATGGTCAGTCAGTAAATCTTTATTTATCCTTCTCCTGCATAACAACTGCGACGTACTCCTGTTGTTTCAATCCTTCTCTTTCGAAGTATTCTTTGAGGAGATTGATGTGGTTTTGTCTTCTCCTTGCCCTTGATCTCCAAATTTTTTTAAAATTTCAAAATGGAGTGACTGATGGCGGCGAACGAAGCAAAATTTTGAAATAAAGCAAAATTTGAAATAGAGTTTGGTTTCTTACCGCCAAATGACACTGACAAACAAAGCACATGACAAGACACGATGCATTTCAACCACTTGGGTCTTCTTCAGGCGGGAAAAAAAAAATCACATTTAGCATTGGGAACAGTTACAAACAAAGAACGAAAAACGAGAAAAAGAACGAAAAAATGACTCATCCGTTGTCCATGTGGAGGGGAGAATAGCTGGTAGGCGGAAATGACGGGGATTATGGGAGAAGGAAATGACGGGGATTATGGGAGAAGGAAATGACGGGGATTATGGGAGAAGGAAATGACGGGGATTATGGGAGAAGGAAATGACGGGGATTATGGGAGAAGGAAATGACGGGGATTATGGGAGAAGAAACGGGGAGGGGGTAGGGGGAGGTGTGTGTGGTGTGATATGATAGGGTTGGGTGTCTAGTTTATTGGGATGGTGTGATATGTTTGTGATGGTTGTGGTAATGGTGGATTGATAATAATGAGAAAAAAAAAAAAAAAAAAAAGGGGGGGGGGGGGGGGGGGGGGGGGGAACGAGAGAAAAAAAAAAAAGAAAAAAAAAAAGAGGGGGGTTTATACATAGGGTATCTTATGAGTGGTGGTAATAATGTAATGATGATGGTGGTCATATATTGGGAAACACGCGCGCACACACACACACACACACACACACACACACACACACACACACACACACACACACCAACAACCACATGTGCATACATCCAAGCATACCTGTATGTCGAGGGGTGATCATGAGATACAAGGTACAATGGGGACGAAGGAAAAGAAGTGGTCAGTGGGGAAGGGGGAAAAAATGTGTGTGTGTGTGTGTGTTGCAAGTTAGTGTGGTGTGGGTGTGTGTGTGATTTTGTGGAATATATAGTGGGTTGTTGTTGCAGTGGTGGACCGGTGTAATCATGTACTTGGGTTGGGATGCAGGTGATGCGGGGGTGAAGGTGCGGGGGTGACTTACCTACACCATTTCGCAGTCGGTCAACTTCCTAGACATCACCATCTCCTTGAAGAAGGCCTACTCAAAACCTCCATTTTCTACAAACCCACCGACGCACATGCATACCTAGACTACTCATCCTCCCACAATCCATACACTAAAGACAGCATCCCATACTCACAATTTCTCCGTCTTCGCAGACTCTGCTCCAGCGAGGAAGACTTCACTATACAAGCAGCCAAAATGTCACAATTTTTCAACAACCGCGGATACCCCAGTTCCATCATCAATGCAGCACTCCGCCGCACCATAGCTGTATCCAGAACATCTGCACTGGAAACCCAGCATCCAACCAAGACAGACAGACCCACAGCCTTCCTCCTCTACCACCCGCACACCCTCCCCATCTGTAGGATCCTCATATCCAATTGGCACATTGTACATAACCACAAACCCGCCTTCCATACCAAACCATGATCACATTCAAACGTGACAAAAACCTCAAAGACCTCCTCGTGCGGTCCAGTTTGAACAGAACCACAGCTACACCACCAGGTACTCACCCCTGCTCTAAACCCAACTGCAAAATCTGCCCCCTCACCAAACCAGACACCATCTTACAGGGCCCCAAAGACTCCTTCACATTCAAACGCACATTCTCATGTCAGAGCCGCAACATTATATATGCCATCCACTGCCAGCTGTGTGGCAAGATCTACATAGGGGAAACATCACGCACACTTGAAACACGCATCTCTGAACACCTGGCTGATATCCGCCACCACCGACCCAAACCCGTCGCCCTACACTTCAACCACACCCAACACAACATCGACCATGTCAAAGTCATGGCACTCTGGCAGTCACAGAGTGACAGCTTTGAACGCACAACTCAAGAATCCATCTCATTGCCAAAAACTGGGCACACTACACCCCAAGGCATCAATATCCAACAATAACCAAACACACATACCCACCACTTCCAATCAGTTGGCAATATCCCCTACCAACACACACACATACACACAACATACATACACCACCTCCACATCCCCTTCACTCACCTCATACAGTAGTTCCAGCCCCCCTCCATCTATTTAATCTTAATTTTGTCTTATCCTTCCCCTTAAATCCCTCCCCCCACACTTTGCTTCTTTTTTTTTTTTTTTTTTTTCCCACCCTCCTTCATCTTTCATTTTCCCACCACACCCATGTTCTATACAATCAACTACCTACCCTCTGATCTACCCCGTACTCCTCCTCCCCCCCCCCCCCCCCCCCCCCCCTGCTCTTTTCCCCTTCACCCCCGCATCACCTGCATCCAACCCAAGTACATGATTACACACGGTCCACCACTGCAACAACAACCCACTATATATTCCACAAAATCACACACACACCCACACCACACTAACTTGCAACACACACCACACACACACACACACACACACACACACACACACACACACACAACACACACACACATATTTTTTCCCCTTCCCCACTGACCACTTCTTTTCCTTCGTCCCCATTGTACCTTGTATCTCATGATCACCCCTCGACATACAGGTATGCTTGGATGTATGCACATGTGGTTGTTGGTGTGTGTGTGTGTGTGTGTGTGTGTGTGTGTGCGCGTGCGTGTTCCCAATATATGACCACCATCATCATTACATTATTACCACCACTCATAAGATACCCTATGTATAAACCCCCTCTTTTTTTTTTTTTTTTTTTTTCAATTATTATCAATCCACCATTACCACAACCATCACAAACATATCACACCATCCCAATAAACTAGACACCCAACCCTATCATATCACACACACACACCTCCCCCTACCCCCCTCCCCGTTTCTTCTCCCATAATCCCGTCATTTCCTTCTCCCATAATCCCGTCATTTCCTTCTCCCATAATCCCCGTCATTTCCTTCTCCCATAATCCCCGTCATTTCCGCCTACCGGCTATTCTCCCTCCACATGGACAACGGATGAGTCATTTTTCGTTCTTTTTCTCGTTTTTCGTTCTTTGTTTGTACTGTCCCCAATGTTAAATGTGATTTATTTTTTCGCCTGAAGAAGACCCAAGTGGTTGAAATGCATCGTGTCTTGTCATGTGCTTTGTTTGTCAGTGTCATTGGCGGTAAGAAACCAACTCTATTTCAAAATTTTTTTTTTTTTTTTTTTTTTTCTCAATTTTGTAATCGACTGGATTGACTCTTCTGGAAATGGTGTACGGTCCTTTCCATGTTAACTGGAGCTTGTTATGTTTCTGTGGAAGTAGCACTAGTACTTTGTTCCAGGAATGAGATGTCTCATTTTCGTCTTCCTGTTGTAGTGCTTCGCTTGTTGTCCGGCAGCCTTGTCTAGATTGTCACGAGCTATCTTGCATGTTTCTTCGATTCTCTCCTTCAGATCAATGACATATTCCGCTGTAGTTCTGACGTCTGTTTCTAGCTCCTCGTCTGTCCATATTTGTTTTAAGACCTGCATTGGTCCACGCACATGTCTCCCATAGAGTAGTTCAAATGGTGAGAACTTAGTGTTTCCCTTGTGGTGTTTCCCCTTAAAGGTAAGAAAAATAATACTGCAGGAAAAAAAATCTGTTCCCCATTTTTGGGTTGATCCAAAAAAAAGTTTTTTCCAACATAACCTTCAACGTGCCTTTGAATTTTTCCACAGTCCGTTGGCTGAGCTGGTATGGCGTTGTGGTGATCCCTTTTTAAAGTTCAAGAGTCTGTTGACCCTTGCATTGCCCAAAAAAAATTGACTACCTCGGGTCCGTGAGAATTTGTGTTGGAATTTCCCCCAAAAACTCGCGTCCAGATTTCCCCAAAGCTTCACCACTGTTTTCTGTTTGATTTTTAAGGGAGTGCTGTTGCTTCTGCTTACGCGAACCAAAATCAAATACGGTGAAAAAGTATCTTTTCCCCCTGATGATGAAAAGGGGGTTTGAGGGGCCCCAATTTATGTCCACTCAACAACTTTGAATGGTATCTCAACAGTGGCATCCCTAAACCTGGTGTTTTCCTAATAAAATTCCCTCCCGATACATCCGGGGAAAAAACCGTACCCAAATGACGCACAAAAAAAAAAATCTTTTTGACGCCCCCTTCCACTCCGGCCAAAAAAAATCATGAGAACGCCTTTTTCGAACGCTTACCCCGAGGTGTCCAACATAAAAAGTCATGAGCTACTTGTAAAACGTTAATAATTTCCCCCCCTGGGTACCACAAAAATGGGAAATGTTGCGTCGATGGGTAGAAACCATCCTAAAACAGAAATTCCTTTCTTGATCATAAATAAAGTTTCAACACCTTTTTCCCTGGTACGGGTTGTTTTTTTTAAAAGGGGCCCAAAACTAAAATCAGCTTCTTGATTTAGGGGCCCTTTTTTGTCGGTTTTTCCCTTTTAACTCTGCGGAGTACAATGCGGGCCTGTCCTTCTTTGACCTTGGCGGTTTCATCTTTTTGCCGGTAACGCTGCCGCTTGGGGGGGAAAACAGGTATTTTAAAGACCCCCTTTTTCCCTGCTTGCGTAAATTTTCCCCAAACAATACGGGGGCAAAGGGGTTTTTTCCCCATAACGAGTACTTCAGTTTTGTCTGAGAAGTGGGGCCCTCCATGTGCCCTTTTCGCCACGGGAAATTTTTTGTTTGACTGATACGATCCCATAAAACCCTTTCTTTTCCCGACCGTATAACAATGCTCTGGAACTAATTCCTACCTCACGATCGTAAAGGGGTAGAGCCTGTGTCTCTAAAGCACCCAAACCGTTTTTTCCTTCGACTTTTCTGCCGTGCAAAAAGTAAAAAATTTCGATCCCCTTACAACTACCCAAAACAACTGTTGACCACCCTTTTAAATTTAAACATTGTGCACCACTTTTGTAGTCCCAAAACGCTGTGCCATTTCTTTTTTGCGTGAAATCCCTCGGTGATGTGGTCCTCCACATCGTAACACTTTATCTAAAACGATAACTTCTCCTGTTTTCCCGTGTCCCTTGTCGGGTTTACAGGCCCCCCGGGGTTTTGGGCCCTTTTTTTTCCACCTTCCTTGGGGGAAACCCTTCTTTTATAAAATTTTCCATGACCATACCTACGATGATCGGGTTTTTGCTATCAGGGTAACTCCCTCCACAAGCCCTTCTCTGTTAAAAATAGATCTGCTGTTTAAACATTTTCCCTTTTTCCAGTCTGTGGATCTCCCCTCTTTTTACAAATCTTGCCTTTTTAAAAAGGCAATGCTTCTAAAATTTTTCTCCGGGATTAACATTTTTTTAAATCCTTTTCAGCCCTGTTGGAAAAATTTAAACCAAACCTTTTCTACCACATAGACAGACACCCCAAATACAATGACGTGTCAGTGCTCTTTTTTGCGTGCGAAACGAAATTTCTGTCTGAAAATGACCACACCCCCGTTGATACTTATGCAAAAGTGCCTTTTTTGGGGGTTATAGTTCCCCGGGGACTCTGCCGGGGGTTATTTTACATACGTTTCCCTAGCTCTCCCCCTTGAGTAAGGGAAGCTAAATTTGGCACCCCCATTCCCCCTCTTTCCATCCTTTAAAGACGCCACCTTTTAAATTGAGTCAATATGACTAAAGGGTCGCCCTTTTTCCCCTTCTAAGAAAGGGTAACTTGACCTTAGCCGACACTACAGTTTTGTAGAAGGGATTGGGCGCTAGCACATGGTTGACACACCACCGTTTCCCTGTTTTAAAACCTGCTAACTCTACGAAACGCCCCTCGGCCTCCTTTCTTCTCGATCCTTTTTCCTCCTTTCTTTCTTCTCGTCTCTTTCCTCCTCTCGTTCTCGTTCTTCACGCCCCTTCTCTCTTTCCGTTCCTCACTTTCCTTTTTCTTCTTTTTTCGTTCCCACTTTCCTTCTCCTTGAGGGAAAGAGCGAGTTTTTTTTTCCCTTTTAGCCTAGCAAAAAACCCTTTCGGTTTTCCCCTTTGGGTTGGGAATTGGGGAAATTTAGTCAAATTTTGCTGAGACGACTTCGTCAGGGGCGGAGCCTAAAACGTGGGGACTTTTTTTGTCGGCATTTTGCCACCACTGCAATTCCTGTTGTCTTAACAAATTTAATAAATAAAAAATAACGGGGAAAACCCAAAACCACGCTTCACGTTTTAAAAACCCAAAAAAAAAAATTGACACACTTTTAAAAACCCCGAGGCAAAGAAACAACTTTCCCACCAGGGACGGGGAAACACACTACACAACCCCGTTTTAGAAAAAAAGGGGGGAAAAAACCACCTCAAAACCCCAAACACTTTGAAATTAAAAACACGTCAACAAACCAACCAGGGTTTGTACACACACTCCGAACGAACGTACTACTGACGAACGGACTTGTTTGAAAAAATATTTTTCCCGATATCGTACGTAAAAAACCCACAAGAAAAAAAACGGCCCCCCGCAAAAAAACCCGGGGAGGCCACCTTGCACCCATTTTAAATTTAAACTTTAAAGGGCCCCCTTTAGAGAAACCAAAGCTTTACTCAAATCGTCGTGTCCCAATCCGAAAACAAATAAAACCCACTCCACGACTCCAAGCAGAAAACGAAAAATTTTTCCCAAACCCGGGCAACTTGTAAAAATCTTTTTTAAAACAATAGTCTAGTGAAATAGATCTAAAAGAATTTAAAAACATGTGGGGTTGGTAAATATGACAAAAGGCCAAATTTCTTATTTTTCCCCTCTGAACTGGTTGGGGCCTTTTCCTAGGATTAGGAAATAATGAAAAAACGCCGCAACTAACGAAATAAATATAAATAATTTAAAGAACAAAAAATTTTAAATTTAAATTTTCTAATTATTTTTTTTAGAGGTCAACACATATATAGATCACAGACGCACCCCCCCAACCCCTCCCCCTAGAAAAAAGTTGGGGTTTGGGCGGCACAATTCTTCCCTTTGCCCCACGGGACCCCCCAGGTTCTTCAGATCGAAAGATCCCCGGGACGACCCCCCCAAATAATATGGGGACTTTTTTAAAAAGGACCCCATTCAAAAATGATGGTTGAATGCTCAGGCAAAACGAAAGACCGTAGTAGGAAAGTCAAGCTTTTGTCCACCCCCTTCACTTCCTTTAAAAGATTTAAATAAGAGGTTTGATTTTGGGGTAACAACAAATGAATTTAATAAATTTAAAAATAAAGATGATGAAGGGTCCCGCATGAATATTCGTGTTTGGGGGGGGGGGAAAAGCTGAATCCGTTTTTTCCCCAGAAATGAATTACACACAAAAGAAATGTCGCCCCATACCCCTTGTAACAACCAAGTCTCCGTCCTTCTTTACTTCGCTTCTTGCAGTACACAAATATTGAAAAGTCCCCCTTGTGCAAAAAAATATATCTTCCGGGGAATACACGCAGAATTAGTTAAAAAAAAAGAAAAATATACAAAAAAAAATGTCTGAGTGTGTTGTACTTTCTTGGTTGGGGGGGGGGGGAGGTTTTTTGAATAATTTTTCACTCAGCTTCACGGAACCTGTGGGGGTTCCGGAGTTCCGTTTTGGGGCTTTTAGTCCACCCCCGGATTCCCATAAGGTTTACACACCAGCCCCGTTCCCCTCAACGAAGAAAGCCCGCAGAAAAAAGATTTTGGGTGAAGATAAAATGCGGAGAGATGAAAAGGGATGGTCCTGAAAAGGAAAATGTACGAAAGGACCCCCAAGATAAAAATTGTCTTAATTTGCACTATGTGGCACAACACTATTCCACTCACTAAACCTCTTAAAACACTTTTTCAAAGCACAACTTGGGTCTATTTATTTTCAATTGATTTCCCTTTTAAAATTGCTTTACGATATAACCGTTAACAAAGAAGGAAAGGTAAAAATGAAAATTCCAATCTGCCTTGACTGAGTTATTCGCCAAGGCTTAAAGCTTATGAATTACAATTATATTTTTAAACCTTTAAAAGAATTTAAAACAAATGGCGTCAACTTCATAATTTTACAGAACACTTAGATCCCCAAAAATGCTTCGTTCATACTTGAACTCGTTTAAAATTCTTTTAAAAAATTTAAAACTGCATTTACACAAATATCACTCTTCTTTAAAAATGGTTTTTTCATACAACGGTTTTACTGAAATAGAATTTACATAATATGGATTAGAAAATGGCAACACGATATGAAAAGAGCAAACAGATGAAAAAGACACTCTAACCCATCAATCATACGGGTTACCGGTAAAAACCAAAAAAATTAATTCAGAGATATTTAAAAGATCGCGGCGACCAAAAAAATTTTTGAACGTAAATGTTGGGTTAATGCGATTATATTGAAATAAATTTTGTTTCGCTTAAAAAAAAAAATGATTTTGACCTATTTAAAACCCCAAGACACCCCTTTTTTTCCCCCAAAATTTTTCAACAGACCCCGCCCCCGGAAAAATGGGGAAATCGTTCAACCTTTCCCCCTAAAATTGTGGGGATCGGCCAAGGGCCCGGGAGTGCCCTTCAGTCCGGCCTCGACTGATACCCTTTAAAAGGTTTTCTTGCTCTTTTGAATAATTTTTGACCTTTCTTGCGGGGCCAATTTAACGGGGACCGGGTGACCAGACGGGAAGATTCAACGGGGTTTAAAACTTACTGCACATGCCGGACGGAGAAAAACCCCTGACACTTGGGTAATTGCGAAATTTGGGCCCGTACGATTGGTTTTTGAAACCCTATAACGGGGGGGGTTTAAAAAATTATTTTTTATTAAACAAAAACGAAATCTAACATTTAAACCCCCGGGAAATTTTAAACGTACTGCCGAAAACAAAAACCCAAACAATTATTTTTGTATTTTGGAAAATAAAAAATTAAACAGGCGCAGAGGCCCAATAACGCAAGTTTCGATTTCGTCCCTTTTTTAATGAAATGAGCCCACTTTTGAAATGGGGCCAGTGTGTGGGGTGGATGGGAGTGTTTTGTGTGTGTGGGGGTTTTTGTGGGGGGTGTTTTTGTTTGGGGTTTTGTGTGTGGAGTGTGTTGGGGTGGGGTTTTGTGTGTGTGTGTGGGGTTTTGGGGTGTGTGATTTGGAATTTTGGGGTGGTGTGTGGGGGCCGGTTTTGTGAGGTGGGAAAATTTTGTGTGTGTGTTGTGGGGGTTGTGTTTGGGGTGTGTGTTTGGTGTGGTGTGTGAATGTGGTGTGTGTGTGTGTGTGGAATTTGGTGTGTGTGTGTGTGTGTGTGTGGGGTGGAATTTTTGTGTGGGGTGTGGTGTGTGTGTGTGGAATGTGTGGGTGTGTGTTGTGGGGTGTGTGTGTGTGGGTGTGTGTTTGGGGTGTTGGGAAAAGTGTTGGGGTGGGGGTGGGGGGAATGTGTGTGTGTGTGTGTTTTGGGGTGTGTGGGGTGTGTGTGTGGTGTGTGTGGGTGTGTGTGTGTGGTGTGTTGGGGGTGTGTGTGTGTGGGTGTGTGTTTGGGGTGTGTGTGTGGTGGTGTGGGGTGTGTGTGTGGTGTGTGGGGGTGGGGGGTGGGTGGGGGGTTTTTGTGTGGGGGGTTGTGTGGTGTGTTTTGGTTGGTGTGTGTGGGGTGTGTGTGGTGTGGTGGGGTTGTGTGTGGGGGTGTGTGTGTGTTGTGGGGTGGGTTTTGTGTGTGGTTGTGTGTTGTGTTTTGGGGGGTGTGGGGTGTGTGTGTGGTTGTGGGGGTGTGTGTGTGTGTTTTGTGTGTTTGGGGGTTTTGGGGTGGTGTTTTTGTGTGTGGTGTGTGTGTGGGGGTGTTTTGGTGTGTGGTTTGGGGTGTGGTGTGTGGTGGGGTGTGGGTGTGGTGTTGTGTTTGTGGGGGGTGGGTGTGTGTGGTTTTGTGTGTGTGTGGTGTTTGGGGGGGGGGGGGTGGGGGTGGGGTTTTGGGGTGGGTGTGTTTGTGGTGTTTGGGGGGTGTGGGTGTTGTGTGTGGGGTGGTGGGTGGTGTGTGTGTGGTGTGTGTGGTGGGGGTGGGGGGTTTTGGGGTTTTGTGTGTTTTGTGTGTTTTGGGGTGTGGGGGTGTGTTTTGTGTTTGTGTGGGGGGGGGGGGGGGGGGTGTTGTGTGTGTGTGTGTGTGTGGGGGTGTTGTTTGTGTCTGTGTGGTTGTGTGTGTTTTGTGTGTGTTGTGTGTGGGCTGGTGTGTCTGGTGTGTTGTGGTGTGTGGTTGGTGTTAGTGTGTGTGTGTGTCTGTGTGTGTATGTGTGTGTGTCTTTTGTGTGTCTGTGTGTGTATGTGTGGGGTTGTGTCTGTGTGTGTATGTGTGGTGTGTGTTGTGGTGTATGTGTGTGGTGTGTCTGTGTGTGTATGTGGTGTGTGGTGTGTGTGTGTGGGGAAAAATGTGTTTTGGGGGGTGTGGTGTGTGTGTGTGTGTGTGTGTGTGTGGGGTGTGGGGAATGGTGTTGTGTGGTGTGTGGAATTGTGTGTGTGTGTGTGTGTGGAATGGTGTGTGTGATGCGGATGATGTGCCCTTTTTTGTGGTGTGGCGGGGATGCGGACTGCCCAAAGGGACTTTGTAACCCCCCATTGCATCGTTAAAAGCCCAGGGTTAAGAATTGTCAGAATATTTTCCCCCCCTTCCCGTTCTTACTTGCCAACATTCCGGAGTTTTTCTTTGGGTAGACGGGCCCAATTGGCCTCCCCCTCCTTCCATTTTCTGCCTCTTTTGAGTTTTATCATAGAACAGTCTGTAAACCCTTTTTTTTTTTTTTTTTTTTTTTAAGAAAAGCTGGAAAGGTCAGAAATGTGTGTGTGTGAGATGTGGGGTTCTTTTCAGTAATATTCGGTTTAAACTGCTCAAAATGAGAAATGTTGCTGTTTTTTGCCCTGGCAGGCTCAGAGCCAGACATAAATTGCTGTTGGCATGATCTATGAAGAAGAAGGCACAGTGGTTTCGTCGGTTTGTGGTTGGAATCTCGGTTTTCTTTACCACACTCTGTTTCGCTCTATGGGCCTGGTTAAAAGGTTTTTGTGGGGGAAGCAAAAAGCCCCACTTTCATTGACCTTTTTCAGAACACTGTTTGTCTCATCTTTTTTTAGTTTTAAAAAAACAGGAAAAAAAAAATTCTGTGAACCATCATGTCCCTGTTATGGGGAGTTGTAGTTTCTTTTTGCCGCTTCCCTTGTCGGAAAAACTAACCCTTTTCACACCCAACATTTTTTGAGCAAAATCCCAAATGTCCAATTATTTGCTAGACATCGAGACAAAACGGGGGGAAATAGTTTTAAAAATTTAAAAACATTGCCAGAAAAATCGCCCAAAAATTTTGTTTAAAGTAGTAAAAATGAAATTTTAAAATGTGCTGTGTTTTTTTGTGGCGCTGTAATTTTAAAGTGCTGTGTTTTTTTGTTGGCGTGATGGCTGTGACTGATGACTGTGGTCACTTTACTGCAGCACAAGACACCAAATTTATTACATCACCGTATTGTAAAAAGAGTAAAATTTGGGGTGGCCATGCTTTTGCAGACCACAGAGAGACAAAGGGTAGATTGTTTTTTAAAGGGGTGGTGCCATGTTTTGTGGACCCAGAGAGACAAAAGGGGAGGATTGTTTTTTATGGGGGTACCTGTTTTGTGCAGACCACAGAGAGACAAAAGGGTAGGATTTTTTTTTAAAGGGGTGGACCCGTTTTGTCAGACCACAGAGGACAAAGGGTAGATTGTTTTTTAAGGGTGGTACCCTGTTTTTGGGAGCCCCACAAGAGACAAAGGGGAGGGTTGTTTGGGTGGGACCATGTTTTGTGGGAGCACAGAGAGACAAAGGGAAGATTGTTTTTTAATGGGGTGGTACTTGTTTGGCGTATATACTATACCATGCAGACCCTAGATTCAACGGCAGTTAGCCGCTTGTCAGGCCGAATTTTATCCGTGGGCCCAAAGCGTCAAAGACATCACGTGACGTCACCCCACTTCCGCCCCGGGAAGAAGCCGGTTTAACTTTTCTACCCCATTCACCTTCGGGGGCCCCCGTCAAAACAAATAAGTCTTGTGCTCGCTGCCTAAATTCCTTGTTTAAGATGCTGGTGTCTTTGTTTTTATCTTATTCAGTTGTCCCTTTCGCAAACCCTGATATTCTTGCCGCTTTAGGCTCTTTGGGGGAGTGTAATTACTGGAAATTAACTTTTACCCCCCTCTCCGACTTTGGTTTTCGAGTCGGGTTTTGTTTGGGTCGTCGCTCACTTGTGCGGGTTTTACTCGCCACGTGGGTCACTTCTTCAAATTTTTTTCGGATTGCCCCCTACCCCGTCTGGGTTTTTTCGCATCTTACTGTCGCATTCCTCCCCCTTTGTGGGCTCCGTTTTCCCGGTTATCTCGCGATTTTCGCCCGGTTGCCCTTTTTTCTACCGCGACTTCCTCCCCGGGCGGCGGCGGATTTCTCTTTTCCCCGGTGGTTTCCCCACCAATTTCCCCTGGTTTTTTCACCCCTTTTAGCAAGACTCCTCTTAAGGTTTAGTGCGCAAGAAAAGACCATTATCCATCTCACTTAGAAGTGGTTTGTAAATGTGTGTGATTTTCCGATCGGTGGCATGTCGGGTACTTGAGATTTGGTCGATCTTCCCAGGACTTGCACACCCACACGGGCGCGAGTTAATTTCCTTTTCGATCGACCACCGGTTTTCCTCTTTGCGGTGTGGTTCCGGGTTTTTCCCCGCCCCCTGTGCCCAACATGGGGAAAGGGCACCCCCGGGGCGAGCCACTCCACTGTCGGGTTCGCTCGTTTCCGGAAAAACGGGGGTCGATTCCGTCTCCGGCATGTTCACGGGTGAACGTACGGTTCGGGTAGATAGGACGATGCTCCGCGGGGGGGAGGTGACCTTTCCTCTTTACCGAGACGGACGCACGACGCGGCGCGAAGGGGATGGGCAAGCGGCCACCTTCTAAATGCCTTTCTTTTGACCTGCCGGGAAAGAAAGGAATACCCAAAAAATTTAAAGGGGAAAGGCCCCCCCTGGGGGCCCTCCGGCTAAAAATTGTGGGGACGGAATTCGCCCTACCCCCCTCTCCCGGCCAGTTCCCCTCCGCCCCGGCGCGTCGGAGACCTCCCCTTATCATGCTGGTCTGTGCCCCCGGGTCCCGGGGAAATCCCGAGCCGCAGCCAGCCGGGGACGGGTCTGGTATGGAACGCATCCGTCACTCGCCTTGGTGAGACATGCCCATTTTTCCCCGAAATTGCCGTGTATCACAGCGCTCGCCCCCCCGGGAAAGGGGCACCCAACACCTGAGCCCGAGGAGCGCTTAGACTCGGATGATTGTTAGGTACCCGAGGGGACGACCCGGTGGTTTTTTATTTCGGGGCGTGCTGTCACATGCGCCACCGCGCGGGGGTACACGACAAGGGGACGGTCGACCCACCCCGATGCCATCACCTCTCCCCTGGGGTTCGGCGTTGGGGACAGATTTTTCGGGCCCCCCGTTTGGGAAGTCCCGGTCCCGCTCTCCGGGGGGAGGATCTACCCCCGGGCCCGGGGTAACTGCCTATCCGGGGGGGGGGGGGGGGGGGGGGGGGGGGGGGGGGGGGGGGGGGGGGGGGGGGGGCACGGGCCCGCACCCTGACAATGCACGTTCGCGGGTTTGGGAGGCTCGGCTTCCGCATCCCCCTCCGTACCAGCCCCGGCCCTCACGGCCCCACAAGGACGGCAAGGTGCAGTCCCGGCTGTGGGGGACGACGGCACTACCTCTCGTTCCCCCAAAATGGGGC
This sequence comes from Conus ventricosus, assembly GCA_018398815.1. Classification (NCBI taxonomy): domain Eukaryota; kingdom Metazoa; phylum Mollusca; class Gastropoda; order Neogastropoda; family Conidae; genus Conus; species Conus ventricosus. The sequence goes on from CM031606.1 coordinate 18,161,886, forward strand.
TAGGTTACCGGGTCCCCGGGGGGAAATTCTCCGCACCCCAAAGGGGCCCCCACAGCCTTTTTTTCCCCCGGGGGCCGGTGGCTTTTGCCCGGAGGGCCAGGGCTAAACGCCCGGCAGCGCTTGCCCCGGGTCGACCTTGGTCCCCCTCCTTGGGCGCTGTCCCATCGGCGGGATCGGCTGGGAATTTTCGCGAAAAACGTGATTTCCCCGGGAGTAAAATTGTTTCCGCGAAAACGAAAAAAGGTCGCGAAAAAAAAAAAAACTGGGGTACAAAAAAAATAAAGACGGTTTTTGTTGTTTCTGAATGGTCTCGGCTGGCCCGACAAGTTTTTACTAACGGAGCGTTTTCTGTTCTCTGTTTCGTTTTCGGGAAGTTTGGGTTGGGCGACGGACTATGGGGGAAAGCGAGCGTACTGTGTTTGCGTGCTGCGAACGCCTGTCTCAGTTACCCGAATCGCCAGCAACAGCAGCTATTAACTCTCGCGGGCAGCCCAAATTTGTGAATGTCGTGACTTTCTGCGCATGCGCAAACTTTGAACAGGCGAGTTTTCAACATGGCGTGCCTTGGTCGTGTGGTAAACTTCGGCGATCCGTTCGAAGACAAGTGCCCAAATAAATGGAATGGGAGCGGATATTTGTAGTTGTGGAGGTGGAAATGGAGATGTAGTAAAGAAGGAGCGCCTTGGGACGCGCTTTCGCAAGATAAATATCAGTGGAGCTGCACGGTGTATTGTCTGCAACAAAGACGTATCTTACGCCAGTCGTGGTGTTTCAACACTGACTGACCATCTCTGCTCAAAGAAGCATCTGGATAAGTGTGCGTCTCTGGAAAGTAATCAACGTTTGCCAGGTAAGATTCTTCTCAGTGACAGCAGTAAACAAGGGAGCTGCTTGTGTGACATTCTTCTCAGTGACAGCAGTAAACAAGCTCAGTGACAGCAGTAAACAAGGGAGCTGCTTGTATGACATTCTTCTCAGTGACAGCAGTAAACAAGCTCAGTGACAGCAGTAAACAAGGGAGCTGCTTGTATGAAATTCTTCTCAGTGACAGCAGTAAACAAGCTCAGTGACAGCAGTAAACAAGGGAGCTGCTTGTATGACATTCTTCTCAGTGACAGCAGTAAACAAGCTCAGTGACAGCAGTAAACAAGGGAGCTGCTTGTGTGACATTCTTCTCAGTGACAGCAGTAAACAAGGGAGCTGCTTGTATGACATTCTTCTCAGTGACAGCAGTAAACAGGGGAGCTGCTTGTATGACATTCTTCTCAGTGACGGCAGTAAACAGGGGAGCTGCTTGTATGACATTCTTCTCAGTGACAGCAGTAAACAGGGGAGCTGCTTGTGTGACAGTCTTCTCAGCAGTAAACTTCAAATACCTTCCTGTTTTCTCTTCAGAGATACTTGCCTCAGCTCTAGAGGTAATGCCTGGTGCCAGTGTCTGTAACCAGTTTCAAGTGAATGTGTGCAGGCTTAACTTTTCTTTTGTGTGTGTGGGGGTGTTTCTTGTTTGGTTGGTTGACCAGTTGGTTGGTTGGTTGATTGGTGATTGTTTGGATTGGTTGGGTTGGCTGATTGTTGTTTTGTTTTTGTTGTTTGTTTTGTTTGTTTTTTTGAGCCTGTGTGATCTTTGTAGTCAGCTGGAGATAAACTCATAGAACTGAATAAAAACATTTTGTGTGAAAATTGTTTTTGTTTGTTGTTTTAATGCTAATTTACTTCTTTTTTTTTTTACGTTCATAAATGCATAAAAATGAAGTCCGGATAGCCCAGATTACACAGATTTTGATCTTGAAAAAAAAAATTTTCTGGGGGGCATGCCCCTGGACCCCCCTAGATTTCAGAGTTTTCCCTTTCAGTCAATTCCCATGCCTGGGGATGAGGTCCCGTCCGCCGATCATAGAGCCACCTGGGAGACACCGCAAGTACCCTTGACGGTCCTCCTGACGAGGGGTGCTCCGAACCTGCCAGGACCTTTACCTCCTGAGGCAGACGATGAGGAGGACCTAGCCTCCACCTCATTGTATGATGTCCGCACGGTGGAACGGTGGCGCCCAGACCTCGTTAGGAGGGAGGCCGCACCCGCCGACGAAGTCCTCTCCCTTTCACCGCCCCCCCCCCCCCCCCCCCCCTCTCCCCGGCCCAGCGGTCCAAACAGGATCGTCGCCCCCAGTCACTCACCTCATCTGGGAGACGGTATCGGATGGGAGCGCAGGCCGGTACCC
>CM031606.1:18165107-18265107 GCA_018398815.1 Conus ventricosus
TAAAAAAAAATATACAAAAAAAATGTTGAGGTTTTGTAGGTGTTGAGTGTGGGGGGTGTTTTGAATAATTTTGCACTCAGCTTCAGGGAATCCTGTGGTTTCCGGATTTCCCGTTGGCGCTTTGGCCCACCCCCGGTTTCCGAAAAAGGTTGAAACCAGCCGTTCCTCTCAAGAAGAATGGAGAATAGAGATGTGTGTAAAGATAAAGATGGGGGATGAACTGGATGGTCGAAAAAGGGAAAAAGTCGAAAGGACCTGCAAGAAAAAACAATTGTCTTGATCTTGCACTATAGGGGCCCTAATTTTTCCCACTCATACCGTCTGAAACTTTACAATTGCACTAGCTTGCTCTTTTCTTTTTCAATTTGTTTTCTTTCAAAAATTGCTTACGATTAACTGTTAAAAAAGAAGGAAAGTGTACTGAATTTTCCCCAATCTGCCTTGATGGTTATTCCCCAAGGCTTATGCTTGATGAATTACAATTATATTTAATCCTTGAACAATTAAAATCAAATGGCGTCTTTCATATTATACGATCACTTGACCCGAGAAAATGTTCGTTCATCTTGAACTCGTTTACGATTCTTTAATTATAAATCTGCTTTCACCCCCCAAATTTTTAAAATTCTTTTTAAATTGGTTGCTAAATGGGGGTGAAATAATTTTACATTTAATTGGATTTAATGGCAACAGTTTTATGAAGAAAAAGTGAAAATGCGTTAAATTTTTTTTTTTGTGTTGACCGGGTTTTTGTTTTTTTTTGGTTTTTTTTTTTTTTTGGGCCCTTTTGTTTTTGGTTTTGTTTTTTTTTTATTAAAAATTAATTTTTTTTTGCGCTATACAAAAAAAATGATTTAGCCTTTTACCTCATGACAGTTTTTTTCCCACGCTAACGACTCGCCAGGGACGATGAGATCTTTCAGACTTCCCCGAAAAAATTTGTGGGTATCGCCTATCCCCTGTAGTGCCATTCGTCGGCTGCTGATCCTTCAAAAGGTTTTGCTCTTCGAAAATTTGACCCTTTTTTGGGAGCCATTTCACGTGACGGGTTTACCGATCGTAAGTGCAACGGTTAATCTTACTGACATGGCGGCGGAGAAACCCTGACACTTGGTAATTGCGATTGGTCGTCGTGGTTTTCGATACCTACGATTGTAAATTATTTTATTATTAATACAAAAACGAGTCTACATAACGCTTGAAAATTATAAACGTACTGCCGTAAAGCAAAAACTAACAATTAGTTTTGTCGTTTGGACATAGAAATATTAAACAGGCGCAGAGCGAATAGACGTCATGTATCGATTGCGTCATTTTCTTAATGAAAATGAGCGAGCTTATGAATGAATGTCACAGTGTGTGTGTGGAGTGTGGAGTGTGTGGTGTGTGTGTGTGTGTGGAGTGTGTGTGTGTGTGGAGTGTGTGTGTGGAGTGTGTGAGTGTGGAGTGTGTGTGTGTGTGTGGAGTGTGTGTGTGTGAGTGTGGAATGTGTGTGTGGTGTGTGTGGCGCGTGTGTGTGAGTGTGGAATGTGTGTGTGTGTGTGTGTGTGTGTGTGTGTGTGTGTGTGTGTGTGGTGTGTGTGTGTGGAATGTGTGTGTGTGTGTGTGTGTGGAATGTGTGTGTGTGTGTGTGTGTGTGTGTGTGTGGAATGTGTGTGTGTGTGTGTGGTGTGTGTGTGTGGAATGTGTGTGTGTGTGTGTGTGTGTGTGTGTGTGTGTGTGATGTGTGTGTGTGTGTGTGGAATGTGTGTGTGTGTGTGTGTGGAATGTTGTGTTGTGTGTGTGTTGTGTGTGTGTGTGTGTGTGGTGTGTGTGTGTGTGGTGTGTGTTGTGTGTGTGTGTGTGTGTGTGTGTGTGTGTGTGTGTGTGTGTGTGTGTGGTGTGTGTGTGTGTGTTTTGTGGTTTGTGTGTGTGTGTGTGTTGGTGTGTGTGGGTGTGGTGTGTGTGTGTGTGGTGTGTGGGTGTGTGTGTTTGTGTGTGGGGTGTGTGTGTGTGTTGTGTGTGTGTGTGTGGTTTTGTGGTTGTGTGTGTGTGTGTGTGTGTGTGGTGGTGGTGTGTGTGGTGTGTGTGTGTGGGTGTGGGTGTGTGTGGGGTGTGTGTGGTGTGTGGTGTGGTGTGTGGTGTGTGGGTGTGTGTGGTGGTGGTGTGTGGTGTGTGGTTGTGTGGGTGTGTGTGGTGTGTGGTGTGTGTGTGTGGTGGTGGGGTGTGTGTGTTTTGTGGTTGTGTGTGGTGTGTGTGGTGTGTGTGTGTGTGGTGTGTGTGTGTGTGTGTGGTGTATGTGTCTGTGTGTGTCTGTGTGTGTAGTGTGTGTGTGTGTGTGTGTCTGTGTGTGTCTGTGTGTGTATGTGTGTGGGGTGTGTCTGTGTGTGTATGTGTGTGTGTGTGTCTGTGTGTGTATGTGTGTGTGTCTGTGTGTGTTGTGTGTGTATGTGTGTGTGTGTGTCTGTGTGTGTATGTGTGTGTGTGTGTATGTGTGTGTATGTGTGTGTGTGTGTCTGTGTGTGTATTTTGTGTGTGTGTGTGTGTGTGTGTGTGGAATGTGGTGTGTGTGTGTGTGTGTGTGTGTGTGTGTTTTGGTGTGTGTGTGTGTGTGTGTGGAATGTGTGTGTGTGTGTGTGTGTGGAATGTGTGTGTGTGTGTGTGTGTGGAATGTGTGTGTGTGATGCTGGACTGACTGTGCCCTGTTTGTGTGGTGTGCAGGATGCTGGATGACCAAGGACTTTGTCAACTCCCCATTGCATCGATTCAAGCCCAGGGTCTAAGAATTGTCAGAATATTTTCCCTCCCTCTCCCGTTCTTCACTTGTCCAACATTCCGTGAGTTTTCTTTGGGTAGCAGGCCTTTTGGCCTCCCCCTCCTTCCATCTTCTGCCTCTGTTGATGTATTATCATAGAACAGTCTGTGAATCCTTTTTTTTTTTTTTTTTTTTTTAAAGAAATGTCTGGAAAGGCAGCAATGTGTGTGTGTGAGACTGCTGGCTGTTCTTTCATTTAATATCTCGGGTTCAAACTGCTCAAATGAGAAAGTGTTGCTGTTTAAGCCCTGGCAGGCTCAGACCCCAGACATAACTTGCTGTTGGCATGATCTATGAGAAGACAAGAAATGGCACAGATGAGTGTCGTCGGCTTTGTGGTTGAGTTTCTCGGATTTCTTTACCAGCACCTGCTGATTTCTGCATTCTTTGGGCTGGTTAACAGGCCTATGTTGTGACAGGAAGCGAAAGCACACACTTATCATGTGACACATTTTCAGAACACCTGTTTGTCTCCATCTTTATTTTACGTTATTCAAAAAACAGGAAAAAAAAGATTCTGTGAACCATCATGTCAGCTGTTATGCTGATTTTGTAGTTTCTGTTTCTGCCCCGCTTCCTTGTCAGTGAAAACGTAACCTTTTCACAGCCAACATTCTTTTGAGCAAATGCACCAACTGTCCAATTTATTTGCTAGACATCGAGACAAAAAACTGGGGAAAATAAGTTTTTGAAATTAATACAAACAGCTGCCAGCATAAAATCGCACCAAATTTTGTTTTTAAATGTAGTAGTAAGATGTAATTTAATGTGCTGTGTTTCTTTGTGTGGCGCTGTAATTTAATGTGCTGTGTTTTCTTTGTGTGGCGCTGATGGCTGTGACTGATGACTGTGGTCATTTTTAACCTGCAGCACCTGACACCAATTCATTACATCACCGTCATTGTAAAAAGAGTAATGGGATGGTACCATGCTTGTGCAGACCACAGAGAAAAAGGGTAGTTGTTTTTTAATGGGGTGGTGCCAGGTTTTGTGCAGACCACAGAGAGACAAAGGGTAGGATTGTTTTTTAATGGGGTGGTACATGTTTTGTGCAGACCACAGAGAGACAAGGGTAGGATTGTTTTTTAATGGGGTGGTACATTTGTTTTGTGCAGACCACAGAGAGAAAAAGGGTAGGATTGTTTTTTAATGGGGTGGTACCATGTTTTGTGCAGACCACAGAGAGACAAAGGGTAGGTTTGTTCGGGTGGTACATGTTTTGGCAGACCACAGAGAGACAAAGGGAAGATTGTTTTTTAATGGGGTGGTACTATGTTTGGCGTCATATACTATACCATGTCAGACCATAGCATTCAACGGCAGTTAGCCAGCTCTGTCAGGCCGAATTTTATCCGTGGCCAATGCAGTCATAAGACAGTCACGTGACGTCACCCCACTTCCGCCTCCGGAAGAAGCGGTGTCAACTTCTCTACCTCATTCACCTCGGCCCGCCGTCAAAGCAAGATAAGTCTTGTGCTCTGTCTCGCCTACACTTGCCTTTGTGTTAAGATTGCTGGTGTCTTTGTTTCTATACTTGATTCAGTTGTGCCTTGCGCTTAAACCCTGAGTATTCTTGCCGCATGAGGCTCTTGGGTGGGAGTTTTAATTACTGGAAATTTACCACTTTTACCCACACTCTCACGACTTAGCGTTTACGATCGTCGGTTCGTTCGATCGTCGCTACCTTGTGGGGTTTTTTTCATCGCCACGTGGTTCACTTCTATCAAATTGTTTTCGGATTGCCCCCTACCGTCTGGGTTTTTCGGGCGCTCTTAATGTCGCATTCCTCCTCCTTTGTCGGGCTCACGTTCCTGGTTATCTCGCGAATTTTCTCGCCCGGGCGCCTTTGTTCTACCGCGACTTCCTGCCGGTTTGGCGGCGGCCATCTTTCTCTTCTCGCCGTCGTGTTTCCCCCCATATTCCTAGCCTCGGGTTTTATCACCCATTTGACGCAAGACTCTCATTAAGGTTTAGTGCGCAAGAAAAACCATTATCCATCCACTTAGAACGTGGTTCTGTAAGTGTGTGGTGATTTTCACGATCGGTGGCATGTACGGGTACTTGAGATTTCGGTCGATCTCTCGAGGACTTGCACGACACCACACGGGCGATCGAGATTAATTTTCTTCTCGATGTCCACCTTGTCTCCTCTTTGCGGTCGTGTGTTCCGGGTTTGCTCTGCCACCTGTGCCCAACATGGTGAAGGACACCGCGGGTCGGCCACTCCATGCTCGGAGTTCGCTCAGTTTCCCGGAGAACCGGCGGGTCGATTCCGTCTCCGGGGCAAAACCCTTCACATGGATGAACGTACGGTTCGGGTAGATAGAACGACTGCTCCGGGAGGGGACGCGTGACCTTTCCTTTTCTACCCGACCGACGGACGCCGATCGCGGCGTCCGAAGGCGGATGGGCAAGCGGCCACCATTGCTAAATGCCTTTCTTTTGAAACCCGCGGGGAAAGAAAGGAATATCCAAGAAGTCTAAGGGCAAGGCGGCCCTCAGGGGCCCTCCCGAGCTAAGAATGTCGACGGGAATTCGCCCTCACCCCCTCCCCTCCATTCGGCCAGCTTGCCCTCTCGCCCCCGGACGCGCTCGGAGACCCTCTCTCTATCATGCTGAGTCTCGTGACCCTCGGTCCCAGGGGAATCATGCCGAGCCGCAGACCGCACGGGTGACGGGTCTGGTATGGAATCGCCTCCGTCACTCGCCTTGGTGAGTCCCCATGTCCCTTTTTCCCCCGAAATCGACACGTGTACTCACAGCGCTCTGCCCCACCCGGGGACAGGTGCAGCCAACACCTGAGCCCGGGAGCGCTTAGACTCCGGAAAGCGTGTTTTGGTCACCCCGACGCACGACCTCGGTGGTGTCCATAATTCTGGGCGTGCTGTCACATCGCGCCATCAGCGCGGTCGTGTACACGCACAAGGACGGTCGACCCACCCCGATCGACCATCACCTCCTCCCCTAGGGGTATCGGACGTTGGGGATCAGACCTTTTCGGGTCCCGTTTGGGCAACGTCCACGGTCCCGCTCCTCCGGGGGGAGGATCTACCACGGGACGCGCGGGTAACTGACCTATCCGGGGGGGGGGGGGGGGGGGGGGGGGGGGGGGGGGGGGGGGGGCACGGGACCGCATCTGACCAATCCGCCCGTTCGCGGGTTGGAGGCTCGGCTTCGCATCCTCCTCCGTACCAGACGGCCCTCACAGGCCCCACCAAGGACGTGCAAGGTGCAGTGCACGGACCTGTGCGGGGACGACAGGCACTACCTCTCGTTACCCCACAATGGTGGCTCAGGTTACCTGGGTCCCCGGGGAACTTCTGCCGACACCCAAGGGCCGCCACAGCCGTTTTTCTCCCCGGGGACGGTGGCTCTATGCCCCGAGAGAGACCAGTGGCTAAACGCCGGCAGCGCTTGCCTGGGTCGACCTTGGTCCCCCTCCTTGGGCGCTGTCCGATCGGCGGGATCAGGCATGGGAATTGTCAGCGAAAACGCTGATTTCCGCGGCAGTAAAATTTGCTTCCGCGAAAACGAAATTGCGTCCGCGAAAAAAAAAATCTGGGGTACAAAAAATATAAAGCACGGTTTTAGTTGTTGCTGAACTGGTCTCGGCTGGCCTAGACCAAGTTATACTAACGCGAGCGTTATCTCGTTCTCTGTTCTCGTTCTCGCGGAAGTTTGGGGTATGGACGATGAGACTATTGCGGAACGCGAGCTTTACTGTGTTTGCGTGCTGCGAACGCCTGTCTCAGTTACCCGATCGCCAGCAACAGCAGCTATTAACTCTCGCGGGCAGCCCAAATTGTGAATGTCGTGACTTTCTGCGCCTGCGCAAACTTTGAACAGGCGAGTTTTCAACATGGCGTGCCTTGGTCGTGTGGTAAACTTCGGCGATCCGTTCGAAGACAAGTGCCCAAATAAATGGAATGGGAGGGATATTTGTAGTTGTGGAGGTGGAAATGGAGATGTAGTAAAGAAGGAGCGCCTTGGGACGCGCTTTCGCAAGATAAATATCAGTGGAGCTGCCACGGTGTATTGTCTGCAACAAAGAGTATCTTACGCCAGTCGTGGTGTTTCAACACTGACTGACCATCTCTGCTCAAAGAAGCATCTGGATAAGTGTGCGTCTCTGGAAAGTAATCAACGTTTGCCAGGTAAGATTCTTCTCAGTGACAGCAGTAAACAAGGGAGCTGCTTGTGTGACATTCTTCTCAGTGACAGCAGTAAACAAGCTCAGTGACAGCAGTAAACAAGGGAGCTGCTTGTATGACATTCTTCTCAGTGACAGCAGTAAACAAGCTCAGTGACAGCAGTAAACAAGGGAGCTGCTTGTATGAATTCTTCTCAGTGACAGCAGTAAACAAGTCAGTGACAGCAGTAAACAAGGGAGCTGCTTGTATGACATTCTTCTCAGTGACAGCAGTAAACAAGCTCAGTGACAGCAGTAAACAAGGGAGCTGCTTGTGTGACATTCTTCTCAGTGACAGCAGTAAACAAGGGAGCTGCTTGTATGACATTCTTCTCAGTGACAGCAGTAAACAGGGGAGCTGCTTGTATGACATTCTTCTCAGTGACGGCAGTAAACAGGGGAGCTGCTTGTATGACATTCTTCTCAGTGACAGCAGTAACAGGGGAGCTGCTTGTGTGACAGTCTTCTCAGCAGTAAACTTCAAATACCTTCTGTTTTCTCTTCAGAGATACTTGCCTAGCTCTAGAGGTAATGCTGGTGCCAGTGTCTGTAACCAGTTTCAAGTGAATGTGTGCAGGCTTAACTTTTCTTTTGTGGTTGTGGGGGTGTTTCTTGTTTGGTTGGTTGACCAGTTGGTTGGTTGGTTGATTGGTGATTGTTTGGATGGTTGGGTTGGCTGATTGTTGTTTTGTTTTTGTTGTTTGTTTTGTTTGTTTTTTTGAGCCTGTGTGATCTTTGTGTCAGCTGGAGATAAACTCATAGAAACTGAATAAAAAATTTTGTGTGAAAATTGTTTTTGTTTGTTGTTTTAATGCTAATTTTACTTCTTTTTTTTTTTACGTTCATAAATGCATAAAATGAAGTCCGGATAGCCCAGATTACACAGATTTTGATCTTGAAAAAAAAAAATTTTTGGGGGGCATGCCCTGGACCCCCTAGATTTCAGAGTTTTCCCTTTCAGTCAATTCCCATGCCTGGGGATGAGGTCCCGTCCGCCGATCATAGAGCCACCTGGGAGACACCGCAAGTACCCCTTGACGGTCCTCCTGACGAGGGGTGCTCGAACCCTGCCAGGACCTTACCTCCCTGAGGCAGACGATGAGGAGGACCTAGCCTCCCTCATTGTATGATGTCCGCACGGTGGAACGGTGGCGCCCAGACCTCGTTAGGAGGGAGGCCGCACCCGCCGACGAAGTCATCTCCCTCTTCACCGCCCCCCCCCCCCCCCCTCTCCCCCGCACGGTCCAACCAAGGATCGTCGCCCCCCAGTCACTCACCTCACTCTGGGACCAGGACGGCTACTCGGATGGGTGCGCGGCCGTCACCCCCGCCAGGACAGGACCCCTCTCAGCACCATAATGCAGCCCAGTCGGTACCCTCCCTCGGGGGACCGCAAGAACCCCTCAGTGCCCATCCCTGTTCACCGACAACCCGGTGACCAGGGAGATGGGCATTTCACAGTCAGACCGTCGGTTGATCCCACACCTGCCCCCCCCCCCCCCCCCCCCCCCCCCCCCCCCCACGTCGGGCACCATCTCCTTTAAGAATTTAAGGAATGGGACCAAACAGCCAGGATGGGCATCCTCCACACCACGGCGGGACATATTACCTAGGTATGCTCTACAGCAACTGGAGGCTCTATGGCCGTGAGGACGACAGTGCCGCCCCTGTGCCTTCGGACCTGGACTCCGAGGTGTACAGGAGAATGATCCTCGCTTGTTTTGCGACCCTTTTATGCGACACTGGTCAACAGGATTTCGCATCATCTTTCGGCTGCGGCGGACAGCGCAGCTAGGAGCCACTTCAACTGTTTGTTGGTGGCAGAGATGCCGTGCTGGCACGGACCTCTCTCTCCCAGCGCTTAAGGCAGCCTGCGGTGTGTCCCGGGCCAGGACCAGTCGCTGTTCGGCGAATACTCGACTGACGTGATAACACAAGCAGTCGAGGAACGCAAGCAGACGGCATCCTTTGTGCCAGGCCACTGCCGCGCCTGCTAGACCCCCCCTTCGGTCCTTCCCAGGCCCAAACCCTACCCCAGGCAATCGCCTTCCCACACCGCACGGCCCGCCAAGCGTCCCCAATCTTCCCCCAGGCCCAAACCGAAATCACAGCTGCAAAAATTTTCGGTTCGGCCAACAGTCACGCCCCGGAGCTGACTGGGGCCACAACCCGAGGGAGACTTAGATCGGGCGGCACCCCCACACGCCCGTTCGCCCTCTCCTCCGCCCACGTCCCCGCCCATCCTGGCGGGCAGCCTCTCCCGGCACACCCACCGGTGGAGACGTATGGGCCTCAGCCCCTGGGTAGTGGCGGTGCTACGGGAGGGGTATCGTCTTCCTTGGATCCGCGAGCGACCCCCCCCTCATGCACTCTCCTCCTCCTTCGCCCAACCCTCCCCCGCTCAAGCAGAGGCGCTCCACGGGGAGGTCCAAGAGCTCCTCCAAAAAGGGGCCATCACAGAGGTGTCCCACCCAACCCGGCTTCTACTCTCACCTATTCGTGATCCAAAACCCTCTGGAGGATGGAGGCCCATCCTAGACCTATCACCCCAACAAGTTCCTCAGGCCATTCAAATTCAAGATGGACACCCCCACCAGATCCGGGACTCAATCCATCATCTTGACTGGGCCACTTCCATAGACCTGAAAGACGCGTACTTTCAGATCCTGATTCAACCGGCCCACAGACGATTCCTACGGTTCGTCTGGCAGGGCCGAGTGTTCCAGTTCAGGGCCCTCCCATTCGGCCTCTCACTGGCACCCTTCCTCTTCACGAAGGTTGTCAAGGAGATGGCTTCCCTAGCCAGGCAGGAGGACATCCGCCTCCTTGTCTACCTGGACGACTGGCTCGTCTTGGCCTCCTCCCGGGCCCAGTGCCAAGCCCACACCACCCGCCTCCTGAGTCTTTGCTCCACACTGGGGTTTGTCACCAACCCCAAGAAGTGCGAAGGTTCGCCTTCCTGGGAATGAGTTTCGATACTATCTCCATGATAGTCTCCCCGACCGGAGAGGTCCACACGCATACTGGACCTCATCTCCGCCTATCACAGGCACCCCACACCTCGGCCAGAAACCTGTCCTCCCTCATAGGAATGATGGAGTCCCTGCTCCCCTCATTCCCCTGGGGCGAGTCCCCAAACGCCAACTTCAGAGGGAGTTCCGTCGACGTTGGTCGCAGACCTCGACCACTGGGACCAGGTCATTCCCCTCGGACACTGGTTTATTTCGGCGATAGAGGAGTGGCTCAATCCGGGCACTCTCTCAACCGGGGTCCCATCTCCCTCCCAACCCAACCACTGGAACTGTACACAGACGCCTCAAACCTGGGCTGGGAGGCCCACTTGGAGGACGGTCATACCTCAGGGGAGTGGGACTCACAAACTGCCCGCCTCCACATCAACATCTTGGAGCTGGAAGCGGTGGGCTAGCCCTTCTCCACTTCCAGCACAAGGTCGCACACGACATGTTCTCCTTCTCACGGACAACATGTCGGTAGCTTGTTATGTCAACAAAGGGGGGGGGGGGGGGAGGGGGGGGGGGCACGCTCCATCAGCCTTCCCTCAGAACAGAGGCCCTCCTTTGCTGGTGTCACGCGCGGGGGATCACCCTCCGCGCGAGACACATAGCAGGAACCCGCAACATCCTGGCGGATTCCCTCAGCCGGTCGAAGTCTCTACTCCACACGGAGTGGACCCTCAACAGACTAACCCTGTCTGTGGTGTGGGAACATTGGTTTGTGCCCATGATCGACCTGTTTGCCTCCAGGTTCAACCACCGCCTGCCCCTGTACGTCTCCCCTTTCCCGGACCCTCAGGCGTATGCAGTCGATGCGCTCTGCCTCCCCTGGACGGGCCTACTGGCGTACGCCTTTCCCCCCTTTCCTATCCTACACAAGGTGATCAGGAAAGCGAGGCTGGAGAAACCCAGGCTGATCCTCATTACCCCGTGGTGGCCGACCCAGTGTTGGTTCCCAGACCTCAAGTCCCTCACTCACGTTCACCTCTACGGCTCAGCCCTCGGTGGGACATGTTGAGAAAACCCGTTCGGGTCTTCCTCACTCCAATCCCAAGATGGTTCGCCTACACACGTGGCTGCTATGCCAGCCAACTGCGAACATCTTCATCCACTCCCCACTAGGACAGGCCCCAGTCCGTCCTAGACACACTAGCCGGGGCAGGGGCCCTCTCAGGGATTGAGGGACTTAGCCTCGGCATCTCGCAGAGCCGGCACCGAGTCCCTCTACAATTACCGGTGGGAGAAATGGGTAGCCTGGTGCTTAGATAACTCGGTTCCCCAGGACTGCCCCTCCAACATCCAGATAGGCAATTTCCTCTTCCACCTATCTTCCTCACTTAAGCTGTCAGCTAGCTCCATTCGGGGCTACAGATCGGCTATCTGTACCACCATTCGCCAACTGGGCGGCCCGTCTTTTGACAATGACTTCCTGCTCAGAGAGGTCTCTGGAGGAATTGCTCTATGGGAAGCCCAGTCCCCTAGGCGCATCCCCTTTGGGACCTTTTCATCGTCCTCGACGCCCTCAGAAAGCCCCATTTTGAACCCATTACATCTATTCCCTTTGACCTTCTCTCTTTTAAGACCACCTTTCTCCTCGCCCTGGCCTCGGCCAGAAGACGAAGTGAGATCACGCCCCCAGCGGTGATCCCAGAGATATCGCCTTCCACAGGGACGGCTCTGTTTCCCTCAAGTTCCTTCCAGAGTTCTTAGCTAAAATCAGGAACCGGGCACCCCTCTCCCTCCTCGTCATCCGCTCCCTGACGGATATCTTGGGAAGGGAGAGAAATCTGGAACATTAACCTTTGCCCTGCTAGGTGTCTCAGATACTACTGGGAGCGCACTCGCCCAGGCGCACCTCCAGAGGCGACTCCTTATCTCACTCAACCCAACAATACTAGAGACATCTCGGCGGGATCTATCTCTAGGTGGCTCTCCAAGATTGTACCATGTGAGATCTGCCTACGCTCAGGCGCACAAGGATCTCCCGCCCAATCACCCAGGGCCCACGAGGTCAGAGCACTGGCCACTTCCATGGCGCTCCCGTACACTGTCCTGTGCGCCATCTCCTGGAGGCAGCCTACTGGCGTTCGGAAAATCCCTTCATTAACTTCTACTTGGATATCCGCATGACCAGAGCTGACGGTTCTAAAGGGATCTCCTTTGTGGTGGCCAATGCAGCCATAATAGCCAACCCGAGAACCACTAGGGCGCTCGCCTCCTCGATTCCTTTTAAATTTCTGCTATGGTCTGACATGGTACAGTATATGACGCCAAAATGGGGAGTTTGTGTTATACTCCTGTTTGGCTAATATACTTGCCATGTCAGACTCTAATGCCCTCCCTACCTTCCCCTCTAGCGCAAAGGTTCTCGGGGTTACCTTGCGCACAGGCCTCGCTGAATGAGGTAGAAGAAGTTGACACCGGCTTCTTCCGGAGGCGGAAGTGGGGTGACGTCACGTGACTGTCTTATGACTGCATTGGCCACGGATAAAATTCGGCCTGACAGAGCTGGCTAACTGCGTTGAATGCTATGGTCTGACATGGTAAGTATATTAGCCAAACAGGGAGTATAACAAACTCCCATTTTTGTGCAGACACAGAGAGACAAAAGGGGAAAATTGTTTTTTAATGGGGTGGTGCCATGTTTTGTGTAGACCACAGAGAGACAAAGGGAAGATTGTTTTTTAATGGGGTGGTACCCTGTTTTGTGCAGACCACTGAGAGACAAAGGGTAGGATTGTTGTTTAATGGGGTGGTACCATGTTTTGTACAGACCACAGAGAGACAAAGGGAAAATTGTTTTTTAATGGGGTGGTACCATGTTTTGTACAGACCACAGAGAGACAAAGGGTAGGATTGTTGGGGTGGTACCATGTTTTGTGCAGACCACAGAGAGACAAAGGGTAGATTGTTGTTTAATGGGGTGGTACCATGTTTTGTACAGACCACAGAGAGACAAAGGGTAGGATTGTTGTTTAATGGGGTGGTACCATGTTTTGTACAGACCACAGAGAGACAAAGGGAAGATTGTTGTTTAATGGGGTGGTACCATGTTTTGTGCAGACCACAGAGAGACAAAGGGAAGATTGTTTTTTAATGGGGTGGAACCATGTTTTGTGCAGACCACAGAGAGACAAAGGGTAGATTGTTTTTTAATGGGGTGGTACCATGTTTTGTGCAGACCACGGAGAGAGAAAGGGTAGATTGTTTTTTAATGGGGTGGTACCATGTTTTGTGCAGACCCAGCATCACGGAGGAACAGCTGAAGAGCTGGTTTGCTGACTTTGGCACTGTCAAGGGCTTCAAGTTTTTCCAGTGAGTGCTTCACTTTCGTCATCAGTTGCTATGGACATCTTCACACAGTAGCGATCTTGGAAGATGAAATGTTTTGATGGAACTTTCTGTTTTACTGGATTTTCTGTTTTGTCTTCATAATTTACAAACCACATTACTATCACTTAGTGTGATGAGGAACAAAGGATTTTTTTTTAATGATTTCTGTGTTGTAGTCAGTTGTCTGGTTATTGAATTAATTCAAGATTACAAACACTGAAATATTTTGCTGAACTTTGTCTGGTAACCAAATCACTTCAAGAAAAACAAATGCAGGAATATTTTGCTGAATTTCATTTGTTATTATTTTTGCTTTGGGGAGCAAAATCAAAACAATTAGAATGACAGGCTTGATTGTTTAATTTCTGTTTAATGGTTATCTTTCCAATTGTTTTTCAGAAAGGACCGTAAAATGGCGCTGATCCAGATGAACTCAGTGGACGAAGCTATCCTGGCCTTGATAGTGAGTAGCAATGATCTTCATTACAACTTGTTCCCTGACAGCCCTGTTAATACAGAATGGTGATATGTTAGTTTATGTATAGCATTATTAATACATGATTATGCTAGTTTATGTATAGCATTATTAATACATGATTATGCTGATGGCGATTTTCATCACAGACAGCCCCATTGATACCTGATGGTATTGTGTTGTTTACAGGCCGTTATTGCAGTGCATTGAGATGTGTAGACAAAATACTATAGTGATCACATTGACAGTACACTACAATGATTAAGTGACAAGACACTGTGGTAAATGTCTGATTGTGCTGACAATGCACTATGGTGATTATGTTGACTATTCATTTTGATGATTGTTTTGACAGACACTATGATGATAGTGTTAACCATATATTATGGAGATTTCGTCATCTAGACACTATGGAGATTGTGTTGACAAGACGCTATGTTAATTGTCTTGACAAGGCATTGTGATGATTATGTTGACAAGACACTGTGGTAATTGTTTTGACAATATGATTAAGGTGATTGTGTGTTGACTGTACACTGTGGTGACTGAGTTGACAATACACTATGGTGACTGTATTGACAATACACTACAGTGATTGTAATGACACTGATGATCTGGTTGACAACATGGTGCTTGTGTTGACCAAATATATAACGGTGAATGTACTGACAATGCATCATGGTGACTGTGTGTACAGGACACTTGTCAACAAGACATGGTGACTTTGTAGACAAGACATTATGATCATTTTGTTGGCAAGACATTGTGATGATTGTGCTTACGAGATGTGGTGATTGTATCAACAAAAGACATAATGGCGACTGTGTTGACAAGACTTTGGGTGATTGTGTTTACGAGATGTGGTGATTATGTCAACAAAAGACATAATGGCGGATTGTGTTTACGAGATGATGTGATTATGTCAACAAAAGACATAATGGCGACTGTGTTGACAAGACTTTGGGTGATTGTGTTGTTTGCAGGGCCTGCACAACATGCAGCTGGGGGAGAACAGTCACCTGAGGGTGTCCTTCTCCAAGTCCACCATTTAGAGGGGACCCAGAGTTCTGCCCATGGCCACAAAAACACTCCAGCTACACATGCACCAATCACCAGCAGACACAGGCTGGGCTTGGCTGTGACTTTGGCTTCTCAGTGGTTTATACACGGACTGCAAGACCAGACAAAAAGGAGATGGAGTAAATCAATGAAAAATTAGTAAACAACAACAACAAAGACCAAGAATGTATTGAATTAAAAAAAAAAAAGAATGCGCAGCCTCACCTCAGGAGTTGAGTTGACAAGAGGCAAGAGCAGTGTTCCCCCTTGGTAATTGTCCCCCATTTCTGTTAAAGATGGCGCCTCCAGCAGTGTTACTTAGGGATTGCTGTGTCGCACCATAGCATCTGCATTTTTTAAGTGCCTTCCTTTTCAGGCTGTGCTTCTGATGGCTCTTGCCCAGATGTCTAACAGCTGTTTATCTCCCTTCCCCCTGGTGGTTTTTTTTAGTTTTTTTTTTTTTAAGTTCAGGGCATTGTAAGCCAGGGGAAGATTGAATGTATACATATATTTAAGGTTACTGTTTTGTTTTAGGCTTTGTTTGACATACTTTTTTGCAGCGTGAAATTATTGTTTAAAATGGGATGACATGATGATCTTAAACATTGTTATACGTCCAGATTTCATGTTGCAATTTTTGTACGGGTTTGAAGATGTTTTTGCAGACTACAGTTATTCTCAGATGTGCAACATTTTTAATTCTGTTTGTTTTCATTTTTAAACAATAAAATAACACAATAAATATATGTTTTAAAGATGATTTTGTTAAAGAAAAGAAAGCAAACTGTACCAAATGGGAATGTGCATTATTAGTGCAGACCAAATGGTGGCTACGTTTTTCCCCTCCAGGAACTTCATGAATGTCTCTTATATCTTCTCATTGGATAACAAATGGAAGTACATGTAGTTGTCCCTGTGCGTGTGTCCCGCTTGGACAGAGGATAGCTAAAAGGTGAGCAGTCACTGTGGTGGCGTGCAGGGACTGTTAACAAGGCAGCACCAATGCCCTCTGAATGTGTTTGAGTACTTCAATTAGCAGTTCTTCAAAAGTCAAACAGTTGACCAGGGAAAAAAAGTTTATGAACAAGGAAAATATATTTCCAGTTTAATTCTCTTGTGATAAGTGATGAACTAGGTAAACTCAAATGTGAAGAAAACAATGATCGAAATAAATGTTCCTTCATGGACAGAAGAGTGTCAGCATGGATTTTGGTGAAGTTTGAAGTGAATGTTGAACGATAGGGTTGAGGGGCCCAGCAGGCTGGCAGTGTGTTCATGCCCCCTTCCAACACTCCATCCTGAACCACTCAGGCTTCCTGCAAGCAGCGATGCCGTAACAGACCTACACTGCAAAGCTGACATGGAGTTTTGACACTATTTAGTACCATGTCCATGTGATGAAGTTCAGTGCAGTATGATCTGGGTCACCTGGAGCAATGTGCAGTTAACATGTCAGTTCGAGTATTGGGGCAAGTCTTCCATCAATAAGCTAAGCCACTAGTTTTCAACAGTGTTCTTTGTTAAAAAAAAAAAAAGTTTACGGAATAGGCAAGGCTGTAGGCAGGGTTGAATGTTAGCTTCTGGTTGCAGAGAGTCTCTGTGTCCCTTTCCTTGGTGAATAAAGGACCTGACACAGACTTCCAGTAAATCGCCTGTCCTTCAACGCGTACCTGTCTGATTTCTGAATAATTTTCCAGCCTCAAAAGGATCTCTATTGAACCAAAGCTGAACTAAAACACCAACAACCTGGCCACTTTGAACATCAACACTTTGGTTAATTCATTAAAAAAAAAAAAGGAATATAAAGTTTTTATCAGCTCATGTGTTATTTGAACATGAAAATCTCAGTTCATTCATCAAAAAAAGAAGAAAAGAATATGAAGTTTCTGTCAGCTCATCTTAATATTTGTGAAATATGTATGGAGGATTGATGTACAGCTTGTCCTTATAGTTCAGCCAGTGATAAAAATGCTGTCTTGTTGAGAGGTATCAGACAATGATGAACAAACTGAAAGTAAGTTTTGTGGACACCAAAGATGCAGATTCTCTTGTGGCAGTCCTGGTAACTCTTCAACAGCCAGCTTGCCTTGCTGCCTGATCCCACACACCTCAAGGCTGTGTTCTCCTTCACAGCCAGCAGCTTGGAAAACAGTATGCACTCCTTTGTTTGTCCTGGTTCTGTACCACCATCTTGTTCTGTCCACATCCACTGGGATTCAAGGAAATTCCAGTTGCTTAGTGACAATGGTGGTTGTGGGCATTTATTTCAACCAGTAGTGGACATGTCCTATTACACAAATTAACTTTATGCCAACCTGATAAAATTAACAGCAAAAAGTGTATGTTTGATCTGTATAACAGAATTGCTCACCTATTAAGGCAGCCTAGATTCAGTTCCTGAAACACTTCAATGCAAACTGGTAAAGATCCAGCACAGCCAGCCTGGTTCTTTGGCTCAGCTGAGTACTGTACAGGGTATTTGAAGGCTGAAGATACTCTGTACACAGCCTGATCATACCATCCAATGCGGTTCACCTGGCCCCATACATCCATCACACACCCAGTCCCTCGCACCAGAGCCTGACAGTCCAGAAATCCAGAGATCTGAAGCTGCCTGTGAAGAGCTGATTATCCACTTGGACCCGAGCTGGTCGGGGCTGTGGCAAAGTACTATACCAAGGTTAATGGGTTTCATTTTAGTTTCTCTTTAGATTGCAGCTCCTGTTCAACCACTGAAAGCTTTTTTGTGGATTGTAGAGGGTGAAGGTGGTGTTTTGTGATGGTGAACTACACACCATTTATCTGTCTTACACCAGTATCTGTGGTGGTTCTTGTTGTCCTCATGCAAACCCAATTTTGGTGGTGCCTGTCACTGGTCTTGCATTACATGATCATCAAAGTTGAAATATCTATTTTTGCAGTTTCTTACCCGTGTGTTGACTGGTGTTTTGTATATGTGATTTTTTTCATGACCAGGGTGTTGCAACATGTAATGGACAGTTTTGTGCTAACGATCACCATTGTTGTTTACTCTTCAATTTGTTTTCCCCTCCCCTACTTAAAAAAGAAAACAGGAAAAAAAAAAAAAAAACTTTAAACACAGCCATCGCATCTCATGATTTTAGATGCAAGTGCAAGCATTATATGGCAATTTATTTGTACATGTTACCTCTTCACTACAACACTGTGACAAAGTTTGGTTGTAATTAACTGCATGCAAAGTCCAGAAATGCTATATGATTTTTCTGGTATTCGTGTTGGTGGATCATTTTTTAAGCACTTATAAATGTGATCTGAATGAAATCAGCCTTCTAATGCTGGACAGCACAGAGAACATTTAGCATTCCAAATTTACTGTCCTTGTGAAAGACATCCAAGTATTCAGAAACATTTTAATATATAATTAAAAATTTAAAAGAAAGAAAAAAAGTCTCTGCTCCATTGCTTCTGTGTGTATAATAATGTGGAGTGCTCTTTTGCCCTGGTTTGTTTTGTTGTGTACAAACTGTAGTGTGTAGAGAAAGTTTATCCTATTGGCCTGATTTTAATTCTTTCCGTGTTTTAGTAGTCGTCAGGATTATTGTAGTTGTAGTTTTCCTTCCTTCTCTTCCAAGCTATAGCCATGCTTTGTTTGCCTTTTAAACTCATTTTAACATACACAAAACCCCACCCTATCCCCCTCTTTCACCCTTTTTCGGATCTGTTGTGCATGCTATTTGTAGTTTTTCTTTCAGAGTTTATTGTCCAAGCAACAGTATACCATTGAAAGCTAGGATTCTTTTTTATGATGGTCATTTTGTCCTGTTGTGTGTCATGGGGGGGTCTTCGGGTTTGCTCTTGTTAGCTTTGGTGTGTGGAATTGTAGTTAGGATGCCTTGATTTACTAGATCTGTCTGATGTGATCATTTTTTTAGTAGTGCCAACATCATGTTTTTAAATGTAGGTGTTATGGATGCTGGCGAGTTGTAGATTCCTTTACAGCATAATGGGTGAAGGAGTTGATCAAGGCAGTATTTTGCACTGAACTGTATCTGTAGCTCTCAACTTCAACAGCTGGTGGTGTTTATTTTACTACTTTTTTGTTGTTTTTGATCAAGCAGTCTTATGGGGTTGTTTCTTTGTTTTTAAGCAAGCAGTCTTAGGTTTTAACAGTACATTGTGGTTATAATTGGTTGGTGTTAAAAGCAGTTTAACTCGAGGGGGGGGGGGGGGGGAACAAGTAATGCTGGAAATAAAAAAAGAAAAAGAAAATTGCAGCAAATAAGGAATGAATTTCACTCCAGGCTTTTTTTTCACAGGGGAATAGGATTATGTGTAGTTCTCAACTTAAACAATTTTTGCAATAAAGTTAGATTTATCCGTAGTGTGTGATTTTTAGAAAAAAAAATTTCAGCATTGGAAAAAAGCAATGTTGGAAAATTTTCAGAAATATATTCATGTATATACATTAATCTGTATTTGTTATCACAAATCAATGGTAGACAAATGCTTACTGTCTACAAGCTTTCCTTGACATGAAACCACATTTTTACCACATATGTGTGATAACTTTGTTGATGGTTTATCGTCGATGGGATTTTATTTCTTATTTTTGGGGAGTGGGGTGTAGTCAGGCCATTTTTGTGGCTCCTGTCCCAACAGGTGGCGTTTCCATGGTAGTCTGTGTATGTTGTGTGGTGTCGGTCATTGTCTTCAATGTCCTTCTCCCTTCGCTCCCTTGTGCCTGTCCTCTCCACACGTCTGGATGCTGGACAAATGTCAGGCCTCGATCACCAAGCCATGACGGCTTTTTATGCAACCTGTTGTCATGTTGAATGGGGGCATGGTGCGCGGCAACACCATCAGCTCAACAGTTTGTTGGTTACGTTTCGTTTGTTGTTATACATTTCGTCTTTTGCTGTGTTGAAAGGAGGGGAGAGGGAGGAAACGGGCGGGGATGGGGAGGGGAGAGGGAGGAAATGGGCGGGGATGGGGTGGGGGAGTGCATGATGTTCAGCAACACCAACTCAACATTGTGTACGTTCTGTTCGTTATCTGTGTAGTTTTGGTTTGGTCAAAACTAAACCAATGTGTACGTTCTGTTCGTTGTTATCTGTGTAGTCTTTGGTTTGGTCAAAACTAAACCAACTGCGTGGTGAAGAATTCTGTGTGATGTTGTTGAAGAAATATTTACACATCTACATTAGCACCACAATTTGTATAGAAGGCATTGTTTTGCATGAAGATGTGCATATTGAACATCACCATGCCAACTGACTTGAGTGTGCCTAGAGCATGTTTTGTACACGGCTCCCTTCCCCCTCTCCTCCCCCACCCATCCCACCCTTCCCTCAAATGAGGTGACGATCTCTAATTAGTCTACACTCTGAGATAAGTGATGATCTGGATTGTGTGTAACGTCATATGCAACAAACTCCGCTTGTTGGTATGGAGGAAGTTAGTAATGCTGTGTCAGACCACAGCGTGCGTACACCACGACTTTACATGGAGGGCCTTGGGTGTGACCGGAGATGTTTGTTCAGAGCAACTCTTAATTACGTGAACATACGATGATGCACAATACAGGGATCCTTCATGTTAGCTGATGAAGAGAGTGGCTTCATCCCCCATCTGAAATGTCAGAAGACATTTTCACCCTCATTTTCAAACCTTGGGGATTTCTTCAGCTCCAGGTGTTGGTGGTGAAAGTGTTAAATGTAGTTTCAATTCCAGTAATAGCAGCGAAAGCAGAAAAAGTGCAATGAAATCAAATGGTCATATCCCAGAGAAATGAATGATGTAATAATGTAAATGGTGAAAATGTCAATTTTACTTTAGCCACAGGCTGAAACCCATCAAACACTAGGGTTGTCATATTCAGAGCAAGAACTTTGACAGACACAAACCTGAACAAATAACAAAAGTGACGGTGTCATCAAGAAGTCCTCAAAAGTGCATATTCTAGATTTACAGAAATTTTACATCCCAACGTGTGTTTAATTAAACAATCATAAAAATAAAAAACTGTGAGAAAAAATGTCCAACACTTATGATTGAATAATTCCCTACGTAAGACTGGCTTTTGGAACATGCTTTTCAGTGACAGTATTCCATTCAGTTGTCTGCCATGTTTCCTGGAAAGACATCCAGTAGTAACTGTAGTTAGCAGGACTCGCTGTATCTTCCAGTAGGATTATCAGTGGCACTGGTTTTGACAGATAAATGTGCCTTTAGATTCCATGTTTACTATTCAAAATTGCACTTCTGAAACTGTATGATGAAGTGATAGGTCTTTTTTTTTCTTTTTCTTTTTTTTGTACAGATAGTTCTGAGAATTTTTTACTTGCTGTGTGAGCGACCAGTGACTGAAGCGGATGTGCTCAGATTCTTCAAGACAGAACCCACACCAAGAATTTAATTTTGGAAGGTGAAGTCCATGAACATGATCAAAGAGAGAATAATAATACTTTAACGCATGACTGATGCCAGTTGGTGCATCATGAGGGGGCCCTAACATTACACCAGTTGTTGAATTTGGAGAAGTCTCTGTCATAATACACCTGAGTGATTATTGTGTCCAAGTTGTATGTACTGTCACATACATATTAAACACATCATTATTTATGTTGGAAACTGTGCTGTGTATCATATACAAAAATGATGTGTCCAAGTACAGGGCATTGTGTATAGTAGTATCCACAGCCTCATTTGATGTCAGAAGAAATCTGTGTAGTGTGTAGGGTCACATGCAATGCATACCAAAATGTTTGTTGACAGCGTTTGTGTGGTTTCAAGTGGAGACTTCATTGTTCATAAGATGTGGGGACTGGGAGAGAGGAGAGGGAAAGTGATCTGCCTTCTAAAGTTTTTACTATTATAATTGGCCATTGTGCTTGTATGAGGGATCAAGACATTTGGCATTTGTTCTAACCCAACAAGAGGGGGAGGGAAAGGAAGGGGAAACAGAGGAAGGGTTTACTATTTATTGGTAACCATTTGAACCTTGCATTTTGATGTGGACTTTTGCAGTCTTGTTTACAAACATGCCTTTTTTGTCTTTGAAAGATTTTTTTTTTTAATTGTACCAATTGAATTAAAATTTACAAGAGATTGAATTGTATATCACAATCGTATGATATTAAATACCATTTTGTAATAAACGTTTGAGACATGATTGTGTTGCGCCTACACAGCAGAACTCTGTTCCCCCACTCTTCTTGTTTGTTGCAGCTGCACTTGCAATATCATCTGATCTGATCTGTGCTCTTCTGTACAACAGTGGGATAAAATGGTTTCTTCTCTGCTTCATCCCTTCCCTGCCTCATATTTGGGTTAATTCCTATCTTTTTCCCCTCTCTCTCTCTTTGTCTGTCTCTTCCTTTCTCTCTCTCTTTCAAATTTTCATTCCTTTTTTTCAGTGTAATGAATTTAGTTTTCAGCCAGACTGTAAACCTGTGTCTTGCTATATTCACCAGACGTCAGGTTTCAATTCTTTGATTCTGCCCTGTTTTTTTTTTTTTCCCTCATGCTTTTTTCCCCCTCCTCTTTCTTCTGTTACAATATGTCCTTTGTGTATTCTTGGTCTGAATCTTTCATTTTGGTGGTTCTTCTTTGACTGGGTGTTAAGCTTGGCTATACTGTACTAATACTGTATGTAGTTGCGTGTCATGTTGTAACCACTATCTTTTCTGATGCTTTTTTGGACTTTTTTTTTGTTGTCTGGATAAGGGTTCAATAAAACTATCTGTTCTGCACCCTGCTCTTTCTTTGATTCTTCTTCACTTCTGGCTGTCTCACTCTGGACAAGCAAAGTACCAGTTTGACATTTTGCTGCAAAAGCTTGCCATGACTGTGCCAACAGATGCCTGGAAGCTTGAGCAGCTGATGAGGCTTTGCCAGGTAGGATGTTCTCAGTTGGCCCAGTAAGAAAATAATGTGATAAAAGGCTCTTAAAATAAATTCAAAAGACTTGTTCTCACCCAGTGCCTCTCTGTGATCTTAATGTGGTAGAACCTGTGACAGTGCTGACTGTGATTTGATCATAACACTCAAAAAAAGAAAAAAAAGAAAAAGATGTCTTGGACATCAGGTTGACTTTCAGGCAGTTTTCAGCTGCACAGGGCTGACTAATGCATTATAACATGATTGAGAATCTCACAATTTGCAGTCTTCAGTACATCCTGGCAAATGGCAAAGTCAACAACTTTCCAACTTTTTTCTTTTCTTTTTTTTTTTAATAATCGAAGCCATTTCAGACATTTTGAAAATAAAGCCATTTTGTTTACACAAGAAAACGGGGACAAAACATTTTAGCCTCAGAAAGTCGGCATAGCATGCTTCTGTTAAGCTGGTACTGTTTGATGGCAGATGGTGATGGGCTGTCTTCTATGGTGTCCTATCCTGATCCTCTCCGTGTGCTGTGTGCTAACTGCTCCGACTGTCACTGTGAGCGCACGATCACACATGTATACACACACTCTGAGAATGACCTTTCTTTCTTTGTAATACATCCCAATGCTTTTCCTCCACTGTATTTAACAAGCAGATTCTCTTTTCCTCTGTGTCTTTGTGTAGGCAACCTCAATTTCATGCCCCCCCCCCCCCCCCCCCCCCCCCCCCTCCCAGTCAAAAGAGGGGAAAGAATTGCCAACTTTATATGGAATTACAAACCAACCAATGCCAATACAAAGGCTCGATTTACATGCAATGCAAGATGAACCTATCGCAACAAAACAATACAGCTAAATGCTTTATTGGCATTAAAGAGACAGTTGATTAAAGAGCAACCAAACATTAAAAAAAAAACCAAGAACAAACACGTTCATTCTCTGCATGGTAATGGATGTATGAGTGCACAATAGATCTATACACACCATGTCTCCAAAAGACAAACCAGTAATACTAAAATGACAAAGCCCATGTAAAAGGCTCCACAATTTACAGCCCCACTCTGGACTGTCCTGTCGCAGCCCCAGCACAGGCAATAAACAGAAAACAGTCCTCATCAAGTCATCCAGAGGCAACCCACCAGAGGAGACACTGCTGCTGTTGTCACTTCAGTGGTGTTCACTTTGATCCAACATGTGTAGGACACACCTATACTAAGCTCCCACCCCCACCCCCACCCACCTCATCCCCACCATCTACTCATGGCCCTCTCTCCTTGACGACAATAATTGCAATCTGGACTGAAGCTCTATGACTGTATTCTATGCTTCGGTTAATGAAACATCACAAGCCAGGTAGTACAGGTACCTGCAGTGCTGGTCGGGAAATATGGCGAAACACTCCGAGACGCATCCAGTTAGTGGAAACAGTGAAACTAACAATGCGTCTCTTGAGCAAAATCGGCTGTGGGCAGAAAACGATCGGGGCACAATTACTCGGTCTAAATTTTACCTTACTTGTGACCTTGACCTCTGTCACTGTGACATACATTCTGTTAACACGGCCCTAAATGTTGGTGTGGATCCCTCTGATCCAAACTAAATCACTTTGATTTCTATCCTCCACATCTGTGTCACTACAGAACAGACCTGGTCAACTTGAGGTTAGATTTCAATGCTGGTTGCTTGAACTTTTCTGTAAGTCATCCTGCGCCATTCTGGTGACAAGACCAGTGATAGTGAGGCTGACCCCTGCAACCCATTTGGATTGCCTGACCTCTGACCTCGCTCTAAACATGTTATGGTGATCTGACTTGTAATTAACCTTGCCATGGGTAACTTTGACCAATTTCAATTCATTTGTCCTTTTATCTCGACTGGACTGATTCAAATGGACTCAAACTGGATGACCATCTTGACTTTTGACCGTGATCTCTGTCACTGTAACGGCTTTCTGTTGTACACCTTGGTCTGAGTCAGCAAGACATGATGACCTACTTGAATTCAAACTTAAACCTTTCTTGAGGTCACATGGTTCATTTCATTGGTTGGCAGACTTTGATATCAGTCTGCATCATGACATTTGAGTCACCTTAGACCTGGTTCATACAAGGCAGGCAAGGTTAATTGTCAATGGGATCATTGTTTGGTGCTGTAGCTTTAACTTTGATGTGGGACACCACAACACAGTTTGTGTAGTTTATCTTTTTAATGGTGATGTTGGCCGCTTGATGTTTCAACTGACCTTTGTCATTGTAACCCATTCTTTGTTACCAGGACTTTACTTCCTTAGTCTTGACTTGTGTCATCATTGTGGATTATGGGTCGCTTGACTTTTAATCTCAATCTGGGTTGCCTTGCTCCAAGTTGCAGCACGCCATCATAGGTCTTGACTTGGGTCATCATCATGGATTATGGGTCGCTTGACCTTTATTTAATCTCAATCTGCGTACACCATTGTGGGTCTTCACTTAACAGGACACTGGGTGAATATCAACCAGTCTGAGTCACCTGACATTCAATGTAGGTCTAGGTACTAACCATGTATGACTCAAGGTCACACAACCCATTTCATGTTTGTTGACACTGGTCCTAAGCCTCAGTCACTTGAACTTTTTCACTTGACATCCTAGAGCTGATACCCCATTCTGGTTCACTTAACCTTCAACATCCCTCAGGGTCACCATGACCACTGATACCTGACCTAGTTAAAGATTAACAACTTAGCATTTAAGTAGATGGTGACATTTTTAAGTGCTATCAACTGACCAGAGTGGTCAGGCACTATTCCACTGTCAGCTAAACGCGAACCCTAAGCCTGATCTTTAGCTTCAACTAGGTCAACATGACCCACTATGGGTCATCAGAGTTTAATCTAGGATTTTTCAAAAAGGGGGGCAGTCCCCCCCTCATATCAGAAAAAGGCGCCCCACCCCCCCAACCCACCCCCGGGCCACTTCTTCAGCCAATCGTCTTGAAACCGGTGTTCCCTTGCACTGGCACTCTTTTCGGGCTGCTTCTCCGAGCTTTTGGATGTAGTCGCGGTTTCTTCATGATCTTCTCCACCCTCGCATGGCACAGAATCTTTTTTTTTCACTTTTCTTCCACGAAAGTCGAAGTCACAGGGCTACCATTTGTACTGACAGACAGGGGGTCCCAGGGACTCCTTCACTGATGCTATAGAGGGTCCCAGAGGGGTATAGAGAGTCCCCATGAACAAAATTAACCAATACAGAAAATGTAGTATTTCTTGCTTTTTTAATTATCGGCTTGATAATCTGAACATTTCAGAGAAAATGAACCTCTCTCTCTCTCTCTCTCTCTCTGAAAACATTTCTTTAAAAAAAACCCATTTCTTGTTAGGTGGTGTTGCTGTAGGTATTTCTTTAGGAATCGACGATTCACTGTCTGTAGCATCTTCAGAAGATGTTTCTTTGCATTTTTTAGGAGCGCCCAACCACTGAAGCAACGACATATTTACGAGATGGGATAGCCGTGAACTTCCTTTCTGCTTCGTTCGCCTAGGCTTGTGCATGCGATTGTTACAACTTGTGAGTCATCGAATTGGTTAATTAGTGGCGGCGGGCGCCACAGTCTGAAAAAGTCAGCCTGTCGACTGAGTAACCGTTCAGTGACGTGGGCCACAAGGCGAGCCTATCAGTGTTTACGCAACTTCTCGGCTTACTGTACTTTCGCGGGCACACGCTGTTCTGAATTTGACGGCAGGCAATCGCGCGCGAAGCTTGTGGTGTGCTCAGCTTTGATCACTGACCGCGGCACGTTTTGGGGTTTGCCTGATTTTGTAGTGCGTCCCGCAGGACTCGCTACACGTTTTGTCAGTGCGTCCTTTTCGCTCATAGTGCGTCATGGACGCACATATGTGCGTCATTGGGAGCCCTGAGTCAAATAGGGTGGGTGCACGCTTCATTTTGGAAAATATCCAATATGGCATCTTAAACTCTCGCAACTTCTCGTCGGTGATTGAGAAGGAGGAGATGAATGCCGCCGATTGGTTGATTTACACTAACAGCCAATGAAATATCAAGAAATCGTTCGCTCCTGCTCAGTTCTAGTTTCAGTTTTTCAAGCAGACGACAAACCAGCGCCCGCAACGATCAGTGAACAGGGCGGGCAGTCCTGCAACTGTGCGGAAGTCTGCCCGCGTTAAGACTCGGTAACTGCGGGAAGGAACAGATTTTCAGGGGATTGTACAAATCCCGCGCTCTAGAGTAAGCTCTGGGTCATGTGAACTTCAACCTCAACCTGGACTGCAGTATGCCACTCTAGGGCTCCCCTGGCCATTGCAGTATGCCACTCTAGGGCTCCCCTGGCCATTGCAGTATGCCACTCTAGGGCTCCCCTGGCCATTGCAGTATGCCACTCAAGGGCTCCCCTGGCCATTGCTCCTGAGGGACCCCAGACCCCCAGCACGGCAATTCCGAAGAGTCCTTGGACCCATATGTTAAAATTGACAAGGAATCTGAATCCTAGCACTGTCATTTTCAGGTCTGAAAATTTGTGACTGTCACGTTTCTACTACCTTTACTTAATGGAGATGTATCCAAACAGTCGCAACACCAACAGCGCACAACTTGCCTTTACAACACATCACAGCTTAGATGTCACACTGCCACTCCTTCAAAATGCTTGCATATCCTGATCAACATTTGAAACGCAACATAGCCGCTGAAACATAGGGAACCTATTTTTGTAGTCATTGTTGACTTAAGTTTCATAACAAATCTTAAATAAATTTTAGCGAACCGCCCAGAGAACGTGGACAAACGAGTCACAAGACAAAACACAACGCGTTTCGACCTCTTAGGTCTTCCTTGGGTGATACATAAACGAATAAAACAACGAAAATTCACTTAGCTTTGATCGCTTCAGATCGCTTAGGGTTCAGCGCAAGGAAGAAGGCGTTCACACGCCTTCTTCCTTGCTTGCGCTGAACCCTAAGCGATCTGAAGCGATCAAAGCTAAGTGAATTTTCGTTGTTTTATTCGTTTATGAATGCCTTCTTCCTTGCGCTGAACCCTAAGCAATCTGAAGTGATCAAAGCTAAGTGAATTTTCGTTGTTTTATTCGTTTATGTATCACCCGAGGAAGACCTAAGAGGTCGAAACGCGTTGTGTTTTGTCTTGTGACTCGTTTGTCCATGTTCTCTGGGCGGTTCGCTAACATTTGTTTAAGATTTGTTTAGATTTCCGCCTGCAGTCGTCTCGCTTTGCAACTAGATTTAAGTTTCATAGTTAATGCCTAATTAACTAATAATTGCCAGTTTCAACCAGCCACTGTGGCGAAGTGGTTTTAGCGTCACAAATTCCTGGCTGGGAGGTCGTGGGTTTGAATCCCATCAGAGTCATATTGTGGGTGTTTCTGCCCCGACCGGCTCCTACCCAGAGTTGAGTTTGCTGCGGACTCAGATGGGAAGACTGGGACCACACAGTCGAGTTTCATCCACTTAATGGATGCGTTTCTGAGAGTGTTGCTCAAATTTCCTGACCAACACTGCAGGTGCCTGTATCTCTTGGGCCTGGTTGACTCCGGGATATATTATGAAAGGAAGTGTAGAGTACAGCCCTGTCATGTGGTCTCAGACTGAAATGGAAATCTGTAGCATAATCTTAATCATCCTCATTCTCATTGATCAAGTCTCAAATTCTGTGGCCCTTCATGCCCTGTTCTCATGGTGATCTCAATTTCGATGTCCTCTCCATGTCTGTGGCCTTGGTTTGGTTCCGTTGGGGTCACCAGTATTGGCAAGTCCATGGGGCTGTCGCTGGATGGACATGGTGGCGTCCTCCGGAGGGAGAGCTCACGCCGGCTCCGCGACTAAGCAATTATTGTTGTCAGTGGGGGCTTAGTAGGTGGTGTCCTGCGTATGTTAGATCAGAACAGGCACCACTGAACACCACCGAAGTGACTCGGCAGCAGTGCAGTGTCTCCTCCGGTGGGTTGCCTCTTGACGACTTGACACTGACTGCTCCTGTGGATTGCTGGTGCCCGGGCTGCGGCGGGACCGACCGGGCTGTGGCTGTGGACGGGGTGTCGGAATGAACGGCATGGGTGCACTGCCTCTGAGATGGCACAGAGGTTGGGACAGCAAAAAAAAACAAAAAAAAAAAACAAACAAAAAATATAAATGCCAGTTTCCTTTTACATTCATCAAAAGGCATCCAGGACATTATTTAACAATAACACACACACGTACAGATAATCTCTCTCATAAACAAACACACACAAATCAGGAGGGAGGGATAGAGAGAATGACAAAGTTCACTCTAATGCATTCAAACTTGCTCTCTGTCTAAAAAAAAAAAAAGTTTATAGCTTGACTGATACATATGCAGAATTATCAAAATGTTAATATGTCTCTGCAGGGGTTCCATTTATTGCAAAATTTTGCGTAATTATTGCGTTTTTCTGCCTTCCTACGCATTTTTTTTCGCGGCCGTGCGTTTAGCGACGCAATTTTCCCAGGACCCTGTTCTCAACCGCAAGCCTATGTCAGAGGGGCAAAACACGGCACAGACCTACAGCAGACTGCTTGACACCGCTGACAAACGAGCCTCCCCGCCCGTACGGTTGAGACGAAACGTTTGAACCTGTGCGCTCCGACCAGTCAGTGTCGAACGGACGGAGTGCTTCACGAAACGTTTGAACCTGTGCGGTCCGACCTATATGCGAGTTTTAAACCTTTCGAGTTTGATCCCACATGCCGCTTCAAAGGACTGTACAATTGAATACGAATCTTTTTCTCGAATATTTAGATTCTTATAATTTTTTGAGTTGACATTCCAAAGCACATCATGGCCTTGGTACGATTCAATCAAATGTTTGGTCTCCGAATCGGACAGTCTGATCGCCTTGCTGGACGACGCCATTTTTCCGTTGTCATGGGTGTTCGCTCAATGCTGAGCGTTGATTGGTTGGAGGATACTAGCTGTCCGTTTCGAATAGATCACGGTGTATCTCGAACGGTCGGGTCGAACTGGATGCCGAAGTCCGTTTGAGACGTACGTTTACTATGACAGACGCTCCGTTTGGGATCGGGTTCGACCGGTACGTCCGAAGCGTACGGGCGGGGAGGCTCGTGTGTCAGCACATTTTACTCTGTGGCACTGGCTGACTTTTTGCTAGATCAAGAATGTTCCAAAACACCTCATCCTTTCTCCCCTCGAAATAAAATGGAATCTTTCCCGCGTCTGCGATGGTGCCATCTTCCAATCGGAATACGTTATGACTTCCCACGCACACACGATCATCCCGGACTCGTGTGGCACAGAAAACGATTCAGAGCTGTTTTGACGGGAGTGAGTACAGTTTACTTTGTTACGCATTTTTTTCAGCGCTGACGCAATTTTTGCGGAGGCGTGCGTTTCTTGACGCAAAAACTAAAAAGTCAGTGGAACCCCTGGTCTCTGTCTATGTTCCCCCAGGTCTATCTTTAACCATGTGTCGATCTGTATGTTACTCCCAGTTCCCCTAAGTATATCCCCCCATCAACCAAAGCAGAACTTTACAAATAGTGTCTCTCCAGATAAGCAGCTGGCCCAGATCAAGGCTAAAGGTCAGCGACCCTGAATCAGATTTAAGCTCGGATTGAGGTTAGTGGCATAATGGGCACTCTCATCCAACCAGGTGTTTTTAAATATGATAGAACAGCTTGAATATCCATGTTGTCCAGTATTTCCACGGCAAAGTGTTGGCCCTTTCTCGTTCATTTTTGTAGATTTCATTTGCAATGCATAAACTAGTGTCACTTTCTTCAGTAGAGGAAGAGCAAATTATTTTTGCTCTGTTATTATCACTCATGTCACATACATGCAGTACATTTGGTGTTACACATAATATTTCATGATGTTCCACTGTCGGTTAGTCGCACATTGATACTCTCAAACTGATGTTCATCGTCATACACAGTAATCCATAGAGCAGAAGATCGGTGGAGATACATCCAAACAGTCGCAACACCAACAGCGCACAACTTGCCTTTAGAACACATCACAGCTTAGATGTCACACTGCCACTCCTTCAAAGTGCTTGCACATCTTGATCAACATTTGAAAAGCAACATAGCCAAGGGCCTGCTGAATCATAAGGAACCTATTTTTGCAGTCATTGTTGACTTAAGTTTCATAATTAATGCCCAATTAACTAATAATTGCCAGAAAGGAGTTGAGGTAACCTGCGACTTCCTTCACCAAAAATTCATCCTCCACCAGTCGCCATGGCAAAGTGGTTAGCATCGCGAACTCCCCGCTGGGACGTTGTGGGATCT
The DNA here is from genome assembly GCA_018398815.1 of Conus ventricosus. Taxonomy (NCBI): domain Eukaryota; kingdom Metazoa; phylum Mollusca; class Gastropoda; order Neogastropoda; family Conidae; genus Conus; species Conus ventricosus. The sequence goes on from CM031606.1 coordinate 18,196,121, forward strand.
ATTCCCATCAGCCATGTGGGATTTTTCTGCCCCGACTGGCTCCTATCCAGAGTTGAGCTTGCTGCGAGCTCAACTGGGAAAACTTGGACCACATAGTCAAGTTTCATCCACTTACTGGATGCATCTCTGAGAGAGTTGCTCAAATTTCCGGACCAACACTGCATTTGCCTGTATCTCTCGGGCCTGGTTGACACCAGGATATATAACGAACGTAAGTGTAGAGTACAGCCCTGTCATGCAGTCTCATACTAGAATGGAAATCCGTAGCATCATGTTAATTATCCCTAAGAACAGGCGCCACTGAAGACCACTGAAGCGACTCAGCAGTAGTGCAGTGTCTCTTCCGATAGGTTGCCTCTTGATGACTTGACATTGACTGCTCCCTGTGGATTGCCAGTGCCGGGGCTGTGTCAGGCCGGGCTGGGCTGTGTCTGTGGACAGGGTGTCGTAATGAGTGTCATGGGTGCAGTGCCACAGAAGATGGGACAGAAAAAAAAAAATGATCATCCTAAAACAGTTTTGTTCTAGCTAAGATGAATTGCTCCCAGATAAAAGAAAAACCCAATGTACAACATTGCCCAACCCCCTCCCTCCCTATGTAAACATTTTTTCCTCCCCTAATAAACAGGGGAGTAAAGGATGAAACAATTTAAAGATAAAACCCTATAAAACTATTTAAAGATTTAAAAAAAAACTAACACCATTAATATTAAAAACGATGAAATGCATCTTGATTCTGTCATTGGTAGTTCTTGAAATTCACAGTGTTGAATTACTACTGGCTTTGCGCAGTAGTGAGTGCTGAAGAGCCTCTCTTGTAGCCGTTCTCATCCCATTCATCAGCATTGATATCATAGTCCACCATGGATCGGTTCAGACGATGCCAGCGTCCCAGTGCCCCCACATCCACTACCTGTTTGTGAAACTCCAACCACCGTGGTTTTACTAGTCCACACCGGGCTTCAAATTTTTCCACTGCGGGATCGTGCTGCGCCACCCACATCAATGAAAACAGTCCACAGTTGGTGTACCTTAGGGTACCGTCTCTGTAATGTTCCAGCAAGAAATGAACGTGGGAGTCAGAATGCCTGTTGCGGATTTGCTGCCCCAGAAGGAGAAGGTCGTGATGACAGTGCCAGACATGTTCCTGGAAGCTCAGTTCTGAAGGGTTGGTCTTGGCCAGCACACCACCAGCACCAAGGAGGGAGAGGTACACAGTAGCTTTCCTGGGAGAGGCTTTCATGTCCTGGACAGTGTCCACCACTGCTGCCTTGTAGTCTGTGGCAATCTGCATGAAGTAATCACCTGGCCAACACAGCAACACAACAATTCATCTGACCCATTGTCAACAGTAATTCTCATTTCTTTGATGCAGCACAAAAGTACAATAAATCTACTGCAGAATATTTATAAAAAGTAACAGATGATGTAAACAATGGGATTATCACTCAAGTTTGAATCTGTACAGAGGAATGCTCATGGTCAACAGACTGATTCAAATGAAACTAGGTATAATAATAAGACTTGACTTACAGAACAATGCACAAAGCCAACAGACTGATTTAAAGGACACAAAGAAAAATAAGACTTGCTCTTCATTCAGCAATGTTCTTTCTGCTTATTCCTTTGTTGAAGATGATACAAGCGGTTTCTCGTTCTTTGTTTTTACTGTCCTAAATGTTACTTGTTTTCGCCTGAAAAAGATCGAGAGGTCGAAATGCATTGTGTCTAGTCCTGTACTCTGTATGTCTGTGTCCTTGGCGGTAACTAACCCCCTCTCTTTCTAAATTTTTCTTTTTCTTTTTTTCTTTTTGTAAAGCACAAGTACATGTATGCATATCAAAAATGAGAAAAAAAAAGAAAAAAAAAAGAAGAAGAAATTAAGTTAAAGTTCCAATAGCATGTCAGCCATAAAGGCAATAAATTGACAGATGGACACTGTGTCTTCGGCACAGTATGACGGAAGGTGATGCCCATCTCTCTTCTTCCACCACCTTCAACCTTTCCTGAACTGAATTAAGTACCCATTTATTGCTAGATGCAAACACACCCGTGTAGTGGCACAGGTAGGTACCCAAGGTCTGCACATTGGGCTAATGCTCCGGTCAGACAACTGTTAAGCCATACCCATTTCAAATCCTTTCCTCTTAGTTACTAAGTGATTTAATTTTATCCATTAGCTGTAAATCCTGCACACTGTAGTTTTGTAGCCTAGTAGATGTGGTGTAGCATACAACGTACTGCTGCATGTCGACTGGTGCATGTATACTGCTATTACATGATACATGGACCAGTCCACATGCAGCAACACCTCCCTGATGAAAGTATTGAAGTGAAACTTAAGAACAGCCCTGGACTGGTTGGAGATTAATACATAAAAAAAGCCTCAATTCAGGCTAAGTCTGAAAAGTCTTACCTGATTAAAAAAAAACCCAAAAAACTATCAAATAAGCACTAAATGCATGTGTGTGTGTGTGTGTGTGTGTGTGTGTGTGTGTGTGAATCTGGGCTTGTCTTCACTTTGTAATAATGCAGATGGTTTCAGTCTTTTGATTTTAAAGTATTATGTAGTCTTTTGAATCAAATTCACTCCAATCTTTTACAGAAAATATTAGCATCATAAAAGGGGGATGGAAAGAACATTACATGGACAGAAATCATGTTTGTGACTAAAATAAACTTCGAAAACTGGGGACCCTAAACTTGAGAAAAGCTTTCAAAACTCAATCGAGTCTTGGGACGACAAGTCAAGACTAAATCAACTCATTCTGGTCACTGTAGTGATGCACGGATGCTGTTCCTACAGACGAGCTCAGCAGAAGTGCACCTCGCTTGAGGAGTGTTCACTGACGGTTAGGTACAGTGCATGTATACGAACTCCGGCAGTACTTACAATACCGAGGCTCGAAGAGGACGGGTATGCTAAAATGTAGTTGGTTCAGAAGTAAGAAAGTGCTTACAGTGTTCCTGATGGACCAATATTTGGGTCTCCACTTCTCAGGAGACAGACTTGCCTTTACACTGCGACAGGTCTGAGTTACACTCACAATGACATAGACTGATAGTCGAGGATGGCTTTGACAGTACTAACTACAAGGCCTGGAGATTCTGAGGCTGATAGTATACAGACTCTGCCTCGACTTAGTAGTAAGTGCCATTGAAGGCCTTGGCAAGAATTCAGACAAGAACCCCAAGCCTGGTAATGTAGAGTGCACATGTACAACTTTACAAGTACTTAAGTATATTACAACGAACTCCACCAAAGTATAGGGAAAACACACTTTAGGCGAAGCAGACCAGCAAGCCCTCCAGAGAGACCTAGAGGCACTAGAACAGTGGGAGAGAGAATGGGAAATGGCCTTTCACCCAGACAAGTGCACAGTCATGCATGTGACCCGCAAAAGAGATCCACCCACTGCTGGATACCAACTCCACAACCAGACTCTCCAGAGCAGCAACAACACAAGGTGTCTCGGAGTGACCCTGCAAAACGACGGCAAATGGAACAGGCACATTAACAACATATGCGCCAAAGCCAACAAGACACTGGGCTTCCTGCAAAGGAATCTAAAAAACACCGGCAGGAAGGTCAAAGAAATGGCATACAAAGCACTAGTGAGACCAGTGCTGGAATACGCCTCCATTGCCTGGGACCCTAGTCGTCTCAAATGGAAAGAACATGTATTACAATTTACTATGTAAGAAAGCAAATAACATCTTAGCTTTCTTATACAGGAATATCAATGACTGCCCCCAAAAAGTTAAAGACGACTGCTACAAAACACTGGTTAGACCAGTACTGGAATATGGTTGCTCAGTCTGGGATCCTTACCATCTAAAGGACATTGATAACCTCGAAAAGATTCAGAAGAGAGCAGCATGGTTAGTAACAGGGAACCACATCAGAGAAAAGGGGAATACTAGGAAGAACATGAGGAAATTAGAATGGAAACCCTTAGAAGAGAGAAGAGCTTTTATCAAACTTAACATCTTCTTCAAAGGCAGAGCTAAAGTAATTGATATTCCAATGGAACAACTAGTATTGAATAAAAGTAGCACCAGGAGTGGCGGTCAATGTTATACCATACCTGCATCAAATATTGACAGCCACTTACATTCATTTTATCCTAGTTCTGTACGGCTGTGGAACTCACTGCCGGTGCCATCAAGATTGCCACAAATGCAGTCTCATTTAAAAAGCAAATTGATAAGACAGTTCTGAGATCTGCATATTGACGATTTTCTATTTTAACTTCCACAGATATTTAATGGTTACCTGGGCCTGAATCTGGCCATTGCTTTTTTAACTTCTTGAATATCGAGTGTGACCCCTTGTTGCCAAATTTGCTCCAGGGGCCAACAGACTGAGTCGCACTACTTTATGTTATTTTATTTTACTTTTTAACATGCGCACTGGTGACCTACTCGTTTTTGAGTGAACCAGTATTTTAGGAAGAAGAAGAAGACGACCCACACACTGTCCAAGATATCCTGGACATAGAGGCTATCCGACGCAGAACGGCCGCTTCGTCATAAACAATTAAAGCAAAACATCCAACGTCACCATCATGCTGGAGGAACTAAAATGGCCACCCCTTGAGACGAGGTGGAAAGCAGCACATCTAACCATTGTTTTACAACATGAAACACAACACAACGGCTGTAAAGTTCCACCCTTCCAAACAAGATCAAGGAGGGGCCACAACCAACAATACAGCAGAATAACATGCAGGACGGAACAAAGAAATATGCCGTTCCTCCCAAGAACAGTTAGGGACTTGAATCTGCTCCCTCAGAAAATAGTGCAGGTCCCAATGGCAGGTAGGCCTACCTTCTGTAGGAAAGTATCTGCAAGTCCGTAAATCCAACTCTCTCCCTCCTCCCCTTCCCCCCCCCCTCCCCTGTACTCTATACCCTCCTTCATTGTCTCAATAAAAGTTTTTTTTTTTTTTTTTCAATCGTCTTCACCCCAAACTTAACAATAATAAACAGTAAACAAGTGGGTATGTTTTGCTCCCATAAGGAAACCTAACACAGAGTAACTTTTATTCAAGACTGGCACAGCCTTTTAAACTTGAATAAAGTCAGACAAATACATGGACGAACAATCTAGTAGTGGGGAAAAACAAGCGCAGGCCAACAACTGAACTGTCTGGCAAAGATTTGGACTTGAGGGGAGGGGAGAGGGGAGTTTGAAGATGGAGAAACTGGGAAAATGAAACTTAAAAAAAAAAAAATAAAATAAAAAAGTTACATAGGCCTATATGAAAGCTCTTCTCTAGCTGCATAAGGGAACCATCGCAATCCCTTTTGAAGGCAGATATATTTGTATTGCCTGCTCCGAGGCCTCGCCTCGGAGCAGGCAATACAAATATATCTGTCTTCAATCTCTCCATCGCAATCCCTTTTGAAGGCAGATATATTTGTATTGCCTGCTCCGAGGCGAGGCCTCGGAGCAGGCAATACAAATATATCTGTCTTCAAAAGGGATTGCGATGGTTCCCTTATGCAGCTAGAGAAGAGCTTTCATATATATAATGTAACATTTTTTTTTTTTAATTTTTTTTTTTTTTTTTTTTTTTTTAAGTTTCATTTTCCCAGTTTCTCCATCTTCAAACTCCCCTCTCCCCTCCCCTCAAGTCCAAATCTTTGCCAGACAGTTCAGTTGTTGGCCTGCGCTTGTTTTTCCCCACTACTAGATTGGTCTGACTTTATTCAAGTTTAAAAGGCTGTGCCAGTCTTGAATAAAAGTTACTCTGTGTTAGGTTTCCTTATGGGAGCAAAACATACCCCACTTGTTTACTGTTTATCGTTTACTGTTCCCTACCTCATTTCATTTCCGATTTAACAATAATAGTCAAACACTTGACTGTGATACTAACGGAAGAAGAACACTTTAGACACCACTGGATCAGTGATGCATATGCCCATAAAACAGCCTAGATGTATATGACATGCAAACTACAAACTCACGTATACGTTCAAGACGCCCTCCTTTCCATTTATCTGGAAATCTGGGACGAAATTTGCTTATCAACATTCTCCCACGTGTAAAGGACGCCATGACTTTCAATTATGATGACCGGATTCCGGGAAATAGGTTAGGCCTCGTATGGAACACACTAGGCCAACTGGATACTGGAACCGAACGTATACCGTTCTGAATTTTGGTGTGTGTGTGTGTGTGGGTGTGTGTGCGCGCGGGGCGCGCATACCTTTACCGTGCACATCTACAAGGAAACACTGCTGGTGGAGTGCAGCGCATTTATTTGCTGCTGTTTCCCCATACCATTTTTATTGTTTCATCTGGATCGGTTTGTGTGTGTGTGTGGTGTGGGGAACAACAGTCTTTTTTTATGTCTTCAGACTTGAATGTATTTTTCACAAATTTTCGCAGATGTACACATCTTCAGGTCACGGTACAATCATTGAAAATGTGTGAAATATTGATTCAACCTTAAGACATAAAAATGACTTATTTTCATTCTGATATTTTACCATCTCCGGAGCTATATACAATAACTCCAGATTATTTCTGAGTAATTGAACCCATCTTCTCCTGCCATTTCTCTCTCTCTCTCTCTCTCCCCCCCCCCCCCTTCTGTGCTTGATGTATGTCTGCATACATGTGTGCGAATATGTATGCATTTGTGTGTGATTGTGTCTTGTATAATGTGTACGTGCACATTCCCCATCCCTCAGTGACCGTTTTCCAGCGAGTTTCTTTTTAGTTCCACAAATTCTGTGTTGTTTTTTGTCAGTTGCCATATTGGTGCTTGAAAAAGGTTTTATAATAAACCAAAACATTGCAACTAATTCATGGTGATTGTGGCTTCATTTTTTTTAAAATTTTTTAATCTTACATCCCCCATAATGCATATCTTCTTCTTCTTCCAAAAAATACTGGTTCACTCAAAAACGAATAGGTCACCAGCGCGCATGTTAAAAAGTAAATAAAATAGCATAAAACAGTGCGACTCAGACTGTTGGCCCCGGGAGCAAATTGGCAAAAAGGTCGCACTCGATATTCAAGAAGTTAAAAAAATGGCCAATCTCAGGCCCAGGCAATAGTAAAACATCTAGGGAAGTAAAAATAGAAACTCATAAATATGCAGATCTCAAAACGGGTTGAAAAAATTTGTTTTTTAAAAGAGATTGCATTTGTGGCAATCTTGATGGCACCCGGCAGTGAGTTCCACAGCCGTACAAACTGGATAAAAAAAAATGTAAGTGGCTGTCAATATTTGATGCGGTATGGTAAAAACATTGACCGCCACTCCTGGTGCTACTTTTTTTCAATACTAGTTTGTCCATTTTGGAATATCAATTACTTTAGCTCTGCCTTTGAAAAAATGTTAAGTTTGATAAAAGCTCTTCTCTCCTTCTAAGGGTTTCCATTCTAATTTCCTCATATTCTTCCTAGTATTCCCCTTTTCTCTGATGTGGTTCCCTGTTACGAACCGTGCTGCTCTCTTTTGAATCTTTTCGAGGGTTTTCCCAAAATCCTTTAGATGGTAAGGATCCCAAACTGACAACCATATTTCCCGTACTGGTCTAAACCAGTTTTTGTACAGTCGTCTTTAACCTTTTGGGGGCAGTCAATTTATATTCCTGTACAAGAAAGCTAAGATGTTATTTTCTTTCTTTCATACTAAATTGTAATGTTCTTTCCATTTTAGACGACTATCTATAATCACGCCTAAATATTTTTTAGCATTAGTTTCTTTAAGAAAAGTAATTATGAATAGAATAATCGATCTAATTGGGGAGCGTTTTTTACATATACGCAACACTTGGCACTTTTGGGGATGAAATTCCATTTTCCAAGTTCTTTCCCACTCTTGTAAAGCGTTTAGATCTTCTTGTAGAATGCGTGTATCATTCTTGCTTCTAATTGTTCTATATACAAACTGTCATCTGCAAAAAGCCTTATAGTAGTTCCAGGAGAGATATTTCTACTTATGTCATTTATAAAAAATTTAAGAAAAACAAGGGCCCCGGGACATTCCCTGCGGTACACCTGACAAACGGGTTTTACAATGTGATGACGACCCTTCCACAAAAACTTTCTGCGTTCTCCCAACGAGAATGATCTAGCCCTTTTTAAAGCAAAAAAACCGCCAATGCCAATGTGTTCTAATTTAAGCACAGGCCCTCCATGGTCAACCTTACAAAGGCTTTAGAAAGTCTAATAAAATTGCATCAAATTGCTGTCTGTTGTTAAGACAGTTATTAAAATCATTGAGAGTTGTTATAATTTGAGTCTCACAACTCCTTCGCTGTCTAAAACCATGCTGGGCGTTATTTAAGAAGTCATATTAGTCAAATGGTCCATTATGCTACTATATATTATGTGTTCAAGTAGTTTAGCTGATATAGATGTAAGAGATACAGGTCTATATTTTCTCGCTTTTGGTTTTGTCACCCTTTTTGAATAAGGAACAATGTTCGAAACTCGCCACTCATCAGGTAATTACTCCTTGATCCAGTGAAGCTTGGTAAAGTAGTTGGTATACCCCTCACTCAATCACTGGCACATAATTTTAAGAGCTTGCCAGAACGCCATCGGGACCAGTACTTTGTTTCATTGATGTTGGTCAGTAACTTAAATACTCCTGCTTTGTTTACTTTGATGTTATGCATTTCAGGAGTTAATCATCATCTTTTAGTCTAAGTTAATTAAAGGTTTGGGATTTGAGAAAACTGAACAAAACTGCTTGTTTAGTTAAGTTTGCTTTCCTTCAGGTCCTGTATTAGGTTATTCTGGTTGTTTCTCAGGTCTGGAACCCCAAATGTTGTCCGTCTCTTACCCCCTATGTAAGACCATAATTTCTTGTTTTGATACACCTTCTGAAATCATTGAATTAACATAATTGGAGTGAGCAAGCCTACATTCTCTCTGACACCTTCTCTTAATATTTTAAATACAACCAGAATCTTCGAATTAGGATGTAGTTTCAATTTCTTAAAGAAACGATGTTTCCTTCTCAACAAACGTTTAGTTTTTGTAGTAATCCCCTGGGTGGGGGTTCTTGCTTGAAGTTATTTTAGTAGGTATGTTGTCCCTCCATAATAAATGCCAAGTTAGTTTTTAACACTTCCAAAGGGCACTGACATTTTCTTTAAAAACTATGGGACCTCAAAAAAAAGACGACTGAAATCATGAGTAATCCCTGCGCAATTTTGGTAAATCTGCTTGGTTCCAGAGTCTGATGGTACGTTTAGGGGGTTTTCTTCGAAAGGTTGAAAGTTGCTCCTAAGAGAATTATGTCATGATCACCCAGCCTGCAATTAATTCCTGATTGGCCTAAAGCGCCTGGACATTGGTAAAAAATAAATCCAGGAATGCCTTACCACGAGTTGGGGGCTTCAACTGACTGCACCAATCCAAGGGCTTGGTGGGCATCAAAAAACTGAGTATTAATATTTTACTGTATTGATTACCAAGTATGGCATCTTCACCCCAATCAATATCTGTAAGTTAAAGTCTCCACCAATTTCCCTAAAATTGCCTTCCTATTGGCCAAAACAATGTTAGAAATGTCTCTGCAGATAGACGAACATACATTTTCATCTGAATCGGAGTCTGTAAACTGATCCCAACAATGACAGGCTCTTATTCTTAAAATTAATCCTACAAAATAAACTTTCACTATTTTTGCCTTGATATAAAAACTCACTGGCTAAGTTCTTCCTAATGGCAATCAAGACTCCCCCACCTCTTTTTCCAAGTCTGTCCTTTCTATAAATATCAAAATCCTCCATTAGAAGTTCACTGCTGGATGTTCCAGTTTCTAGCCAAGTTTCTGTTCCAATTACAACATCAATGTTTTTTTTCGGTGACTAAATTACTGAGTTCTTCCTTTTTCTTAATAAGAGATTGAAAATTTACGACTATACATTTAAGTTTATCTTTTTCTCTTAATGGTTTGAGGTTCAGTTGCACTTTATGATTTGGGATTTTATCAGTTTTACTTTTAGAATCAGGGGTGGATGCAAACTCAGGACAAAATTTCAGGTTTTCTTTTGGGGATCGGTCTGGTGAGATAGGGTCAAAACGGTTGTTTTGACCCTATCTCACCAGACCGATTAACACTTGTTTACAAGAATTTCAGAGTCTGAATTGCACTGGCGTGTTGCATTGCCAGATATGAATATGTAAACTGAAGCAGTTAAATAAAACACAAAACAGAGAGAGGTTGCAGAGAAAGAGGTTTATGTGGTTGTGGATATGAGAGGCTGATCTAAACGCACAAGCACCTGCACACTTCACTGCCACATATCATCCACATAGTTCTGGTTTTCAACTTTAATGGTGAAAGAATAAATTTCTATGTTGTTTAGTCCTGCAAAAGGATTACATTGCCACATTCAATTGTTCTAACGGAATGCCATGGAATGAATTCAATTTTGGCTCATGTTAGATGTCATCAACTTTTTTTTCTTGTATGAATTATTAATTATTACTTCGTATTTTCAGTGCTAAGTCTTGACCTCTAACCCACTAAACATGTGGCCTGCAAGCGATGAAGATTTGGTGGTAACTAGGGAAAAAGGAAAAGACAACTAAAAACTGGAAAACACATGAAACGAAAGCAACAAGTTAGTTTCCACAGAACACGTATTACGACATTCTTCCCACACTGAATAAAAAAAATGGCACCATCCATAATGATCAGGAGGCTTTGATGCTTGAGTCAAGCACCAAATTACTGGTGGATGAATATAATCGGAATCAGACATGGGATCTGGAGACTGGGATTTCCACTCCAGTCTGATTGCTGTCCTTATGTACTTTGTCTAACATCACCAAATTCTATTGTTTCAGCCATTTCTACTGAAGTTCGTGGACAAGGTGCCAAATCCCAAAGAGAAACAGTAGATTCTCGCCCATCTAGATAGCAGATGTGTGCATATGTAGGAATTGTTTCAATCGGTTCCACATGATCAGCTACAGGATTACTGGCATTAGAACGCATAAAGCAATTAGGTAGTACTGGCCCGGGGCTTATCCAGGACGGGAGTGACATTCGAAAAGAAGATCTGCGCTGAAGACAAAACCTCTCATGAGGGATTGCATTAGTTGCTGTTGAAAGATGAGATCTGACAGGGTGAAGAGCTTCAGAAATCACAAACTCCCAGTCATGCTGTGTGATACTTTTGAAATGAAGAGCAAGCTGCAGTTTTCCAGATGACTCCATTTTACCTTTCAACTTGAGAGTTACCTGTTGGGTGATAGGGTGTAGAACTGTTGGTTGCTAACACCCACTGTGAAAGATGGTCCTTCAGTTCCTTGGACATGAATGATGAACCCCGTTCTGAATGAATAAAGCCAGGTGTTCCACAGAGTGCAAATAACTGTTCCAGGCATCTAATCACTGTTAATCAACACAAATCGTGACATGAAAACGCTAATGGAAATCTCGAATGTTCATTAATCACAGTCAAAGTATATCAATTATGTATGGAGTACGGCAGTAGCCGTTAGAAGTCAATGCTGAAAAGTTCCATTGCTTGTGTGGCTTCGATTAATGTAATTTCAGGTAATCTGTTGAAATTGGACTTGATTTGTGCATTTACCTGACATTGGCACATTCATACTTTACTACATCTTCAGTTGAGAATGGGCGATTCTTTGAATACAAAATGAAGAAGGCGAGCTATGCCAGGATGACGCAACCCTACATGAAGGTCTGTAAGACGGGTTGAAGATGGAATTGAAGCATAAGCTGCTTGAGAGAGCATATCTGGAACTACATTGTCAGGGCCTGGCCAACGTTGAATAGTGTAGCGGAGGCAGCCGACTCAAATCTCCGTTCTTTAATTTTTTTTGTTTTTCATTTGTGTGCATCTGCAATTGTTGAACATGAAAAGCAACAGAACGTTGATCAGTCATGAGTGTCAAGTGCTGACAAGAAAGGAAGTGACACCATTTTCTCACTGCCTCAATAATAGCAATTGCTTCCTTTTCACTTACAGGATTGTGATGTTCTCCTCCCTGCAGTGTACATAACATAAAGGCAATCTCCTTGATTTAGAGTCACCAAAATGGCAACATCTGATGCATCACACTCAGCAACAAAAGGCTTGTTTTCATCAACAGAAGAGGGTGTTACTGTCAGCAGTTCTTTCTTTAAAGAATCAAATGCCTCGAGATCTTCAAATGTCAGTGGGAAAAACAACATTCTTCCAAGGCTGTATTTTATCTGAAAAATTTGGAATTCATTTTGCATAGCCGTCTTTCCGGATCTGGCTGTATGGTTCCATTGCCAACTTCCATTGCCAACAAGCCAGCCACGAATATTGATGGAAGATGAAGCAATACTGATTTGTTCTCATTAAGTGTTAGCTTCTGACATGCCACGACTTCCAAGAAGTTGAAAACGTTTGTGTCATGCTCTTCTTGAGTATGACCAGCAATTGTTATGTTATCAATGTAAGGGAAAGTATCCTTTCACCCTTGTTCTTTCTACAAGCTTGTCCATTGCCCTCTGAAAAGCAGCTACGCCATTTGTCACACCAAAATGTATTCTGCAAAACTGACACAGTTTACCTTTGGCTTCAAAGGTCATATATAGTTGGTCTGATTCTTGTATTTTGATTTGATATGCACTTTTAAAATCAAAGATAAAGACAGTAAGTTGGGCCATGTCATTAACCAGATCATCAATCCAAAGAAGTGGATATAATGCATCTAGTTCAGTGAATAAATTGATTATTTGAGAATAGTCAACATGCATTCTTTTCTAGTGACCATTAAGCCCATCTTTGGAAACAATCTGTGCTTGCCATGGAGAGGAACTTGGCTCTACAATACCTTCATCCAACAGACGTCGACTTCAGATGCAAGAAAGGCCAGGTCATCTTTGCTGAAACATCAAGATTTTGAGGCAACAGTATTGCAGTTTGGTTTTAAATTATTGAAGAGAGATGGTTTAAGGGATACTGCGCAAGAACACATGTAGATTCTTGTGTGTTAATCTTCAAATTGGACTTTGATCCTCCATACCCAATGAGATTTGTGCGTTGTGCCTGGAAATCTTGCCAAGGATAATATCTGTGCATATTCTTTTCGTAACAAACAGATGCATACCAGAGTAAATGTGACTTTTCAGTTCCAGTTCCACCACACAAAGTCCAGAGGTATCAGTCTTCAATGTAGACTGCCATAGAAATGCTCTTTGTGGCTAATGTTATTTCCAGACTAAGATTGTTTGCAGCTTGCTCACTGATGAAACTGTCAGAACTACCTGTGTCAAGGAGAGCCATCAAAGACGGACTTGATTTTTGCTGAAGCATTGCACCGATCAGTCCAGCAGGTGTGACTGCACAGAACATAGCACAGCAGAATGTACAGCAGCAGATGTACCTTTCTTTTTTTGTTTTTTTAGATTGACACCTTTTTTTTTTTAAATGCCCTTTTTTCCCTCACAAAAGTTGCACATTGCATCACGAGCCAGACAGATTTTCCCGTCGTATTTTCAGCATTAAGTCTCAGCCTTTAGCCAACTAAAAATGTGGCCTTCAAGCAATGAAAATGTGTTGGGAAATAGGGAAAGACAATTAAAAACCAGAAAATACAAGTATTACGACATACTCATCATTAAATTTTCATACGCCGGTCATGTCATTAAAGACAATCGTTATCAAATAATTTGCTCAGTCATGATCATCTGTAGACAATCATGTTAACTTTTTTCTTTCTTTTTGATGGACAAGGGTAAATGTTTTCAAGAAAATATGATATCAAAATACATAACTGTTATCCATGACATTTACAAAAGTGCCTTATTGAATCTTTTGCACAGTTATGACATTCAAGAATGGTAACCAAACGCATAACTGTTGTTCATGTCAATTGCAGAAGGACCTTATTGAATATTTTGTGCAGTCATGACATTCAAGAATGGTAACCAAATGCATAACTGTTGTCCATGACAACTGCAGGACCTTATTGAATATTTTGTAGTCACAACTTACATTAATACATGGATCAGACTCTCAGTTCATAGAGTTGAAAATGCATGTACAAGGCTACTGCTATGTTTCAACAGTTCTACTACATTCTAAATGAAAGCACCTTTCAATAAATACATACTTGTTATCCGTAACTGCTTTTCCTTCTTCACTTTTCTTATTGTCACACTTTAACATAGACATGTACATGCCCAAAACATACCCACACATACACTGACATGGAGAATGAGAGACAGATAGACAGACAGTGACAGCAAGACTTACAAACAAAACAAAATTGGCTCATTCCATCAGCAAAATTTATTCTCATTCCTCTGACCTCCAATAATTACAAACATACTGTACATGTTGAGCATCAACAACCATGTGCACACAATAAACAGTCAGCAAATACCCACACATGATCACTGGTAGACTGTAGAACGCCATATCACAGTTCACTGAAAACATAGATCAGCTGTGATGCACAACGATGCACTGAACTCCTGGACGGTCATCACAGACTGCAAGATACAATTCCTTGTTGTGCATGACCAAGGACAGACAGCTGTGAAGGTCCCTGGGAGACTGCCCATGGGTCCACTATGGCACTCTTATGACCTCTTGCCATGAGGGAATAATACACTGCTAAAAAAAACCCAAAAAAAAGAAGGCTCCATTGAGTTGATACCCACCCACTGACTTTCATTCAGATCGAGTGGTAAGGGCACAAATCGTTCAAGCATCATTATGAATGAATATATTGTCAGTCTAAACCTGTGAGCCAGTCAGAGGGTTATAAACTATCATATTGCAAGACTTTTGTGTTTTTACTTTTTGTCACAGCGCGTAAATAATCCTCTGTAAAGTTGGTCTTCAAGTAAATATCAATGTGGGGTTGTCTTCAAGTGTTCACCAATGTGGGGTTGTCTTCAAGTGTTCACCAATGTGGGGTTGTCTTCAAGTGTTCACCAATGTGGGGTAGCCCTAGAAAGACCTGACAGCACAACACAGTGCTCTCAGCAAAACAGAACCAACAAGGAGACAGAGTGAAAAGAACCCCCCCCCCCCCCCCCCTCCTTCCCCCGCAGATTCCTTCTTCAGAGACCCCTTCCAGTTCTCCATGAAAAACTATTCAAGCAGCCAAAATTAGGTAAATTCACAGTGGAAAAAAACAACTACTAATGAGCAGGAATTAGAATGAAGCACCACTTGAAATCCATGGATTTTAGTCAGGCTGGCTGCCAACACACGGAAGTGATACTTGTATAAACTGGTTGATGTCACTCCCGTTTTGCTCTTTGGAATGTACACTAAATCAGCTATCATCCAACTGAACATGTCCCCAGTTCATGTGACCAGTCACTTGACAACTCCACCCGATCGTCCCAAGTGCCCTGATCGGTCCAAAGTGCCCATCCTCTTGTACAATTTGTGCAAACACAGATGCCATCCATCCCCTTTCTCTCTCCCTTCTGTCTCACAAACAGCAGTATACAATTGAAATCTATGCCAACTCCTCTCCCCCTCCCCCCCCCCCCCCCCCCTTCTCTCCCTGATGTAGCGAAAGATCACACGAAACGTTTACATCAATAAATAACTACATCACCTGTCTCTCCCCCCCCCCCCCCCCCTCACTCTCCCTGCCGCCAGGTTGAAAACTCTCTTTGAAACCAGGCAACAGCCCAGCTACAACACTGGCGGAAAAAGATTACATCAATTTCAGAGTCGGTCACGTGCTTCACTCCTTCTCCCTCCCTTCACTCCCCCCTCCCTTCACTCCCTCTCTCTCCTCTCCATTCCCTAGCTGAATGCGTGTTCGCTCTCTGCTAGATCAGGGAGCCCCTCCCTCCTTCTCTCTACCCCCCACCCCCCACCCCCATCGTGCGTGCAGCCTGTGAAACCGTGGATGATGCAAGTATGGTACACCACACTTTGTCAATCATCATACGCTGATTTAGGCACTACAACGCAAGCGTAGTTTCACACTTTCGCAACTGGCCCATTCCACGGTAAGGGGTGGGGATGACAGATCCCCTCCTCCCTTTTCTCTGTCTTGAGTGACACACTATTACCTGGAACAGAACAGGGACTGGACAGTTTAGCATATAAAAAGGGAAGACTGAGTCCCTCCCGTTGACTGTTCCTCAGACCAGCTGTCCGTCCGTGAAGCACGAAAGACAGCAGGCGTAAACCAGAGACAGTACATGGTCAGCTCACTTGAGTCAGCTCACTTGATCTTAATTCCTTGTCTAAGCTTCACTGATTTTCCCAGAAATAAACCTGGGACCCTATCTACCCTAGGCAAGTCCGGTAGTGAAGAGACACCACAGCCCCGCAGGTCAACACAGCAGGATCAGTCACCGGCCACAAGAGAGAGATCAACTATCCTCTCTTGACATCAGCTAAGTTCTGACATTCCAAGTGGACTCCAACTCAACTCCTTCAGAACTTTCCCTCACTTAATGATGAAACAGTGAGAACCAAAACTCAGCTTATACGAACTGATTTTCCTACTGCGGTATAACTAACTATTTCACTCTTGTGTAAACAAGTAAAGTTGATGTGTGAAAGTGCACTTAACTTGTGTCAGTTCTTCGGTGTTCAATCAGCATTGAATGTTTGAACTTCTCTCTAATTCTGTCTCTTGGAGCTACAAGTACTGTTAAGAGTATAAGCCTAAGGAAACTTCTCCGTGAGCACTGAGTATTTTTCAGACCTGAGGAAAAAAATAAAAATTTCTTTCGATGACAAGTATCGGAAAGTTGCTCCTTCCATCACTAGAGAGAGGGTGGAGATGAAATATTAACACAATTCTCATAGAGAAAATATTCCAAGTCCTTCCTCTGGACGATACACCGACCCACCCCCAACTCTCGTCACAGTTCATGCAAAGCAGCGTATGGGCATCAAGGAGTCATGACCTATCAACTGTCTTGGAATATAAAAAAAGTGAACCGTTCAAAAACAATGTATAAACAGGATTTACAAATAACCTAAATGAATTCTTTTGACAAACAACATAATATAAAATGGCAAAGTTTTTCAATAATACTGTTGAAACAGTAAGCTGATCATTTTAAATACAACTTCAAGAAAGGAATTAAACAACAAAAACCATCAAAATTAGTGTAGAATCCAAAATCAAATCAATGTTGTGACATCTGACAAAGTAAAGTTCTTTTACAAAGAATAATCTTAACATGTAAGATATTCATTTCAAGCAGGCGATTAAACAATGTCATAAAACATATGTAAGAAACCGAAAAGAAATTAAGTACACAACAGTGGAATAACAAAAGCTCTTAAAAAAAATTATCTCAACATACCAAGATCATATGTAGTGAATAGATCTAGTTAACAAGGAAACATCAAAGACAGAGAGAAAGAGAGAGAGAATATCTTGTTAAAAATCTACCAAAGAGAAGCTGTGGCAAAACAAAAAGACCCCAACAAAAAGAGCGTCCTCTTACAATCAGCTTGACGTGTGTTGTTCATGGAACTGATGAGAGGAGGCCTGTCTCCACAGCGGCTGCAGTCATGCAGCGTGTGGCTTGGATTTCATTTCTCTGGACAACATGGGTTCCGTGCTGGGCAGGAGCTATGCATACATGTGTGTGCATGTGTGTGTGTGTGTGTGTGTGTGTGTGTGTGCATGCGTGCGTGCGTGTGTTATTTCTGTGAGTGCGTTCATTTGTGTATCTGCGAGTGTGTGTTCATAGTTTTGGGAAAAGAGTACACGGCCACGGCTCCAGACAACCTAGCTCCACGTGAACTGTGCAGCGCTGTGACCAGGACATTCACCTGCACCAAGCAAAGACAAAAATGTAAAAAATTCATTTGTGAAAGAAAAATGAACAAAATATTTTTTTCTCTCATTAAAGAAAGGAAAGAACAAAATAATAATTTTCATTCTAGTAAAACGAGAAAAAAAAGCCAACAACAAAATGACATTAATTTTTATAAACAGATAAAGACCAAGTAAATGACAAAAGTCACATATTTTTCTCCTGAATCCCCCCCCCCACCCCCCCCCCCTCCCCTCCTAAACTTTACAGGATTTGCTGACAGCCGTAAGCCAACAGAAACTAACCCTAAAAGAAAGACAGAATTAAAATCCACCAATCTGGCTCAACCTTTACCGTCTTCCATTGACCTGAACACTTGGTTGGCAAGTCCAAGAACATATCGCAAGAGAATTTCACCTTCGAGGCCCTTAACCCTTTGCAGACTGTTCCAGCTGGCACTAAAGTGTCAAGAAGCTGCCTGGCCTTGCAGGTTTGCAGAGGCCACAGACTGAAGGGGCGGTAAAAGGACACCCAGGGGATAAGGAGGTGTGTGGCTCAGTAAGAGAGGCAAGTTGTAACTGACCAGAATTGTGGCAAGTTTCAGACCTGGCCACTTTACTCTAGTGTCAGTGAAACCTCAATGTTAGATATGGCAGCAAGCACAACAATGAAGGAGACCATGCGGGCTGACAAAGCACATGACACACATGAGAAGGACGGCAGAAATTGCAGCGTGGCTCAGCCACATTCTAGCGAGTGGTAAGGAGTTCTTGGCATCAACACTGACACCTGGAAATCGCTTCTTGGAAAGCAAAAACTTGTAAGTCACTTCTGAAAAAAAGAGTTTAAAAACCGATGTTCCCCTATGATGTGTTCAGTGACTCAAACCAAGCATTCATGTCACTGAATGTCAGTACTGGCTGAGTTTGACTGGTTGACTCTAATTCCATCTGTCCAGTCATTACATGCCAAAATTTGATTATGGATACCAATATGACCCGGTGAGTGAAGACAAAATGAGTTTACCTTGGTTTTACTTTTGACGAAAGTAAACTGGGCACCAAAGCGAGCTTTGTCTTCACCAAACAGGAATACCACTGAGGCCTGAAAAAGGTCAGTCATCATACAATTCAATCCAGTTCATGCTGTTCATTGTCCATCTGATCATTGGGCGGGGGGGGGGTGGGGGGGGGGGGGGGGGGGGTGGGGGTTTCATATCAAGGCTCTCATCTTGTCAAAGTCAATTCCCTACCCAGACGTCAGTCGTCATACAGCAGAATTTCTCAATAGCAGACTCAAAAAGCCTGATGGTAAGTCCTTGTCAAAGTTGTCAGTTTTGACAACTTCAAGGGAACTGTCATTGGATGGTTGTGCCGTCTACAGTTAAAAGACCTCTCAAGCTCCAAAATATGACAACTACTGTTGTACTTTAGTTCATTGGAGGGGCTTGCCAAGTGATGTCCTGCACATGCTGGATCAGACCAGGCACCATAGAAAACCACTGATGTAACTCAGCTGCTCCTTTTATTGCTGGAACTGAGGTTGCCACAGACCAAGCCTCGGTGTGGGTGTGTATGACGGAGTTGTAATTGAGGGCCTGGTAATGAGGCCACTGAAATGCACATGTGTAGGTTGGAGTTGTAATTCAGGGCCTGGTAGTGAGGCCACTGGAAATGCACATTGTGTAGGTGGAAATGCACATTGTGTAGGTAGGAGTTGTAATTCAGGGCCTGGTAGTGAGGCCACTGGAAATGCACATTGTGTAGGTGGAAATGTACATTGTGTAGGTGGAAATGCACCTTGTGTAGGTGGAAAAGCACATTGTGTAGGTGGAAATGCACATTGTGTAGGTGGAAATGTGCATTGTGTAGATAGGAGTTGTAATTCAGGGCCTGGTAGTGAGGCCACTGGAAATGCACATTGTGTAGGTGGAAATGTACATTGTGTAGGTAGGAGTTGTAATTCAGGGCCTGAGAGTAAGGCCACTGGAAATGCACATTGTGTAGGTGGAAATGTACATTGTGTAGGTGGAAATGCACCTTGTGTAGGTGGAAATGTACATTGTGTAGGTGGAAATGTACATTGTGTAGGTGGAAATGCACATTGTGTAGGTGGAAATGCACATTGTGTAGGTGGAAATGCACATTGTGTAGGTGGAAATGCACCTTGTGTAGGAGGAGTTGTAATTCAGGGCCTGGTAGTGAGGCCACTGGAAATGCACATTGTGTAGGTGGAAATGCACATTGTGTAGGTGGAAATGCACATTGTGTAGGTGGAAATGCACATTGTGTAGGTGGAAATGCACATTGTGTAGGTGGAAATGTACATTGTGCAGGTGGAAATGCACATTGTGTAGGTGGAAATGTACATTGTGTAGGTAGGAGTTGTAATTCAGGGCCTGGTAGTGAGGCCACTGGAAATGCACCTTGTGAAGGTGGAAATGCACCTTGTGTAGGTGGAAATGCACCTTGTGTAGGTGGAAATGCACATTGTGTAGGAGGGAGTTGTAATTCAGGGCCTGGTAGTGAGGCCACTGGAAATGCACATTGTGTAGGTGGAAATGCACATTGTGTAGGTGGAAATGCACCTTGTGTCGGTGGAAATGCACATTGTGTAGGAGAGAGTTGTAATTCAGGGCCTGGTAGTGAGGCCACTGGAAATGCACATTGTGTAGGTGGAAATGCACATTGTGTAGGTGGAAATGCACATTGTGCAGGTGGAAATGTACATGTGTAGGACGGAGTTGTAATTCAGGGCTGGTAGTGAGGCCACTGGAAATGCACATTGTGTAGGTGGAAATGCACATTGTGTAGGTGGAAATATACATTGTGTAGAGGGAGTTGTAACTCAGGGCCTGGTAGTGAGGCCACTGGAAATGCACATTGTGTCGGTGGAAATGCACCTTGTGTAGGTGGAAATGCACATTGTGTAGGTGGAAATGCACATTGTGTAGGTGGAAATGTACATTGTGTAGTGGAATGCACATTGTGTCGGTGGAAATGCACACTGTGTAGGTGGAAATGCACCTTGTGTAGGTGGAAATGTACATTGTGTAGGAGGGAGTTGTAATTCAGGGCCTGGTAGTAAGGCCACTGGAAATGCACATTGTGTAGGTGGAAATGCATATTGTGTAGGTGGAAATGCACACTGTGTAGGTGGAAATGCACCTTGTGTAGGTGGAAATGTACATTGTGTAGGAGGAGTTGTAATTCAGGGCCTGGTAGTGAGGCCACTGGAAATGCACATTGTGTAGATGGAAATGCACATTGTGTAGGTGGAAATGTACATTGTGTAGGTGGAAATGTACATTGTGTAGGAGGGAGTTGTAATTCAGGGCCTGGTAGTGAGGCCACTGGAAATGCACATTGTGTAGGTGAAATGCACCTTGTGTAGGTGGAAATGCACATTGAGTAGGTGGAAATGCACACTGTGTAGGTGGAAATGCACATTGTGTAGGTGGAAATGCACATTGTGTAGGTGGAAATGTACATTGTGTAGGTGGAAATGTACATTGTGTAGGTGGAAATGTACATTGTGTAGGAGAGAGTTGTAATTCAGGGCCTGGTAGTGAGGCCACTGGAAATGCACATTGTGTAGGTGGAAATGTACACTGTGTAGGAGGGGGTTGTAATTCAGGGCCTGGTAGTGAGGCCACTGGAAATGCACATTGTGAAGGTGGAAATGCACATTGTGTAGGAGGAAATGCACATTGTGTAGGTGGAAATGCACATTGTGTAGGTGGTAATGTACATTGTGTAGGAGAGAGTTGTAATTCAGGGCCTGGTAGTGAGGCCACTGGAAATGCACATTGTGTAGGTGGAAATGCACCTTGTGTAGGAGGAAATGCACATTGTGTAGGAGAGAGCTGTAATTCAGGGCCTGGTAGTGAGGCCACTGGAAATGCACATTGTGTAGGAGAGAGCTGTAATTCAGGGCCTGGTAGTGAGGCCACTGGAAATGCACATTGTGTAGGAGAGAGCTGTAATTCAGGGCCTGGTAGTGAGGCCCCTGGAAATGCACATTGTGTAGGTGGAAATGCACATTGTGTAGGAGAGAGCTGTAATTCAGGCCTGGTAGTGAGGCCACTGGAAATGCACATTGTGTAGGAGAGAGCTGTAATTCAGGGCCTGGTAGTGAGGCCACTGGAAATGCACATTGTGTAGGTGGAAATGCACATTGTGTAGGTGGAAATGTACATTGTGTAGGAGAGAGTTGTAATTCAGGGCCTGGTAGCAAGGCCACTGGAAATGCACATTGTGTAGGTGGAAATGTACATTGTGTAGGAGAGAGCTGTAATTCAGGGAAAGCCTTGTCATGAACAGTTCCAAGGGAAAGCCTTGTCATAAGCAGTTCTAAGTGGTTTTCTCAGTAAAATTCTGTCAGTTTTATTCCTCTAGCCGTCTGGAACATACCTCGGACAGAACTGGCTGTAAAAACATTTTATACATACAAATAATGGAAGAACTTTGATTCCCATGGCAAACCAAGTGCATGTGCAAACCTGTCAACCCCTTATCAGACTTGAGAGGAATGTTTTCCAACAACAGAGAGGAATATATGAAGGCGAGAGTGGAATACATATATATATCCACCCAAAGCAAACCCCCCCCCCCCCCCCCCCCAATAAAAAAAAAAAAAAAAAAAAACTTTTTCTTTCGCAAATCAAAAGAGCATTCACGTTTTTGTGTCTGCTACATTTTTTTTTTCATTTCTGTGTTGACCTCTATGCCAGTATCAGTGATTATGACCATGGGCGCTCTGATGAGTATATACTCTTATTTCAGAAGCTTCTGTGGTAAACTGTCACTTCTTTCTCTTTTCAAATATGTCCGCTGTTCATACTTCAGGACCATCAATGCTTGTGTGGTGTCTTGGCCTACAAAAGACCAAAAATCAGTCTAATTTTTGCCTAGTTCTATAACACTGGTCATCTAGACAATCTCCATTCAAAATTTTCAAGCGCAAGAGGCAGGATGTCGAACATGATACATACCAACTCTGGATCGAACAATACATTGACATTTTTCTGTT
Source organism: Conus ventricosus (assembly GCA_018398815.1). NCBI lineage: Eukaryota > Metazoa > Mollusca > Gastropoda > Neogastropoda > Conidae > Conus > Conus ventricosus. The sequence continues at coordinate 18,218,896 of CM031606.1, forward strand.
TACTTTGAGCAGAACTTCTATTACATTTTTTTACTTTGGCTCAGGGCAATGCAAATCTCATCCACGCTTTGGCACGATGGCAGCAGCAATGAAGTAAATGGAAGTAGCTGACACGATTTTGGTTGAAACTGTGAACTGACTATACACACAGCAGCAGAACTACTGTGTAAACTGAGTGATTATAAAATGTCTTTTGTTGTTGTTGTTTTTTTGTTTATCCAGCGCCAACAAAATTTTGGGGAGTCGAGCAGAACAGCGGAATGAAGTGGACCCCAGTAGGATGGATTCTGACCAACATGGAAAGGTTGGCAGGTCTGCACACCCTTATACACTTATAGCTACCAATTCTGTGCAAAGCTGCATACACAATGCACAAAGCATATCTTTCTAAATAAAACTTGACCTTGTACTGATATCAATGTATCATGTGCATTAATTAAGGAGGGGAGGGGGGGGGGGGGGGAATAGGGCTTTTCATTTAACCTTCATTGTCCTGTATTTCGTATGACAGAATTCGCCTAGACTACTAAGTTTATATTGGAATTTGCTGCCCGAATTGGGGTACTGACTTTAAAAAAATTGTAAAAAATAAACTAATGGATAAAAAGATTTCAAATTTTCAGCAAAAATCTATGGAAAGCTGAACTTTGGTTTGCACTTGTTATTTTAGGGGGATGTGAAAATATTTTTATGGCTCAACACTCACACACCTGATTTTACCTGGAAAACACACCTACGTCAGTGAAATAGGTGATAGACAGGCAATACAACACCCATCAACTTTATAACACCTACCTTTTTGGTGGCAAGTGGTCAGGTTCACCATCTGAAAAGAACTGATGGGTGTTGTGAGGTGTTAGTAGTTACACAGGTAGCTAGGAATATACGCGAAATTTTTGTGACGTTTTTAAGTCACATAGCAGTTACATAGCAGGAAAAAAATAAAATAAAAAAAATAAGAAGTCAAAATCATACCATATTTACTGAAAATGTATTGGAGTGCATGCTTGTTGATCTGCATGAGTTAGTTTGTGTTTGTGAGAAAAAAAATTCCTATGACTGATAATATTTCTAACTATATGCAGGTGTTAGTAGGAAGGAAGAGAGGCAGGCATCACAACACAAAACAACACTCAAATATTTTTGTTGTACTCACCATATGGTTCCAGATGTAATGAATTATATAATCCAAATGTGATCACACACAAAAAACACAGTCACTGGAAATGTTCTTGCTTTTGATCACTTTTGTCACACACAGATCACCGACATGAAATTTTCTTTCCGTTGTGCACTTTTCTTACATGCACAAATTCCAGTACTTTTGTATGTGGCACTTTCAATATTTAGTCAACCCCAAAACAGTCTGTACAAAACAAAAATGACAAAGTCCAGTCCTTGATTTAGTCAAGTATCAGGTGTACTGCTAGGAATGAGTGTGTAGGAACCTACTCACTGCTGGTGAAAAGAAAAAAAGCAGCCACGATCCTTGCACAAAGCCACCTTACACATCACACACTCATGTGTTGACTGGATGGCATTGCCTGCTGGGGTTTTCCTGCCTTCCTTCTTGCAACAGACACAGTCCTTCTTGCCTCTGGCAGACTGGATTTTGGAAGGAAAGTGTTTGTGCTTGTCTGGATTGTCATGAACGACGGACGGCCGATCCGTTTTTGACCCTTGAAACCATTCACCATGCCCATGACAATCTCAGTGTGAAAATCCACATGCAGTTTCAGTGGGGCATCTGCAGAGTTTTTGTAGATTACAAAGGCATTTACTGCAGCAGTGTCCAGGCAGAAGAAGAACACATATTTCCACCACTTCATGAATTTCTGCTTGGAACAATAATATGATCGCAATTGATCATGCTTGTCAACACCGTTGTAGTTCTTGGTGTAATCAGCAACAGCCAGGGGCTTTTTCAACACCCCCTGCACCTTTTCTGACAAGCTCTCCATCGGTTCCATCATGGACAGAAGTAAGAAGGGTGACCTTACGACGGTCAAACCAAGCAACAGCCTGAAGCTTGCCCTTCAAATCATCATAGCCAATCTCACGAAACCAGCGCTTTGTGTCCCCAGACTTTTTGACACATTTTGCTGGCTTCATATCCTGTGGCAGACCCTTCCTGTTATTTCGCACAGTCCCAATGCCAAGGTTTTCTTCTGAAACAGATATTGAATGAGGGGGACTGACATGAAATAATTATCAAAGTAGATGGTGTGCCACTTGAAATAATGGGGTTCTGCCAAGTGTTTGACAACACGATCCCCTAGGGCATCACCTGTCCCAGCAGGCACATCATTGGCTTCCCAGTATATACTGAATAATTCAGCATATAAAAAGAATCGGCATCACACAAAGCCCACACCTTGAGGCCCCACTTCGTTGGTTTTGCAGGCAAGTACTGCAGAAAACCACAACGACCCTTGAACTTGATCATTGCCTCATCTACTGTGATGTTTTGCCCAGGTAGAAACTGCATAGCAAAACATTCTTGTGTCATGGAAATGAGAGGTCTGACTTTGAACAGGGGGTCATACCCAGCCTGACCTCTGGGAACAAACTGAGTGGTATCAGCGAGGTGAAAATACTGGTTCAGCTGTTCAAACCTGTTCTTCGACATGACACTTGACACCCAAGGATTGAAGAAAGGAGAAGAGTCTTTCCAATAAAAATCACGATGAGGAACAGGGGCCATGTTCATAAACATGAGAAGACCAACAAAAGCTCTGACTTCATCCACAGTGGTTGGCTGAAACTTATCCTCAGGAAGACCAGCAGCCATGAGCGTTTGTCTTGCATACAGGTTGGTTTCCCTGGCCATGAGATGGAATGCGTCCAAAGGAAAAAACAAGTGAAAAATAATCAAAAGGTGTTCGAAGATTCACTTGTGGACGTGGGGGGCCCCTGTATGCATCAAACACACGAACTTCAGTCCGAAAGTCGTCGTCTGACCACTGCGATGACTGTGCACATCCACCGACATCAGTAGCACCTGCGTCACCTGCGTCGCCTATCCGAGTCCCTGTCACTACTCGCATTCACTCCTTCTGCAACTTCATAGTCACTGTCGCTGTCTACAGAGTCGAGATCAATGTCCGATTCATTCCAGTTGTTATTTTCGGTCGGAAACACATTTATGTTGAACATTTGGTCCACAGTCAAGCTCATGTCACTATCACTGTCAGAGTGCGACATTTTGATCGTAGTCGGAAGTCGATGGGATGACCAAAATAATCGATTAAAAATAAAAAAAGCCACAAACCGCTCTTATAAATGGCGCTGAGAAAGGTATGAAAGGCCCGGATAACGACCGGTTTGTCTTATTACTGTAGTCAACCCAAAATAAGGGAGGCACACGAGACAATCAGCCTACTGAGGAACGGGCGGTAATAGGGCGGGATCAGGAGCTGAGGGGCGGGCGGAAAAGGGCGGAAGGGGATAGAAAAAGGTTAATGAAAACCTCCACTTCTTTCTCTTTTCTTCCTTGTGAATGAAAAAAAAAATATTATGAACGTACTGAAACGTACTGAAAACACACAAAGAGAAAAATGCAAATCTTTTGAAAGTAAAAAAAACAAAACGCAATCCATGCAGCCATGGTAAACACTGCAGACATACTGACCGTTGCGGGCAAGGCTTTGACCAGAGGAGAAAGTCAGGACTGTGGGACGTGGCACTGCTCCCACTGGGAAATGGACGAACCCCGTAATAGAACGTTTAGGGCTGCCCACTCCTCTCCTGATCCCAACACCACAGAGCAACAGCTCAGTCCGAGAGTTGTGTTCACCATGTGTCAAGACGAACCCTGGAGGTCTGCCTGACAGGATCGGTCTAGATGGGAGTGAAGGGAGTGACTGAACTCACACGCCCGCATGAAGCGACCACACAAGAAAGACTTACGATACAAACACCCCATTTATTCAACACCAACACACACATAGTTCACAAATAAGCTTCCAACACACCACAACATGCACATCTCACTAAGCATTTTAAACGTCACGGAATTACACTATTAAGCATTTCACACACTCGTACATTACCCATAGTCGCACAACATTTCAACGCAACCAATATATAACTATTATTTAAATTAGGATTTCCAGCACGTCATTCCCTTCCGTGCTTTCATGTGGTTTCCCCACACCCTGCCTCCCAAAGTCCACTGAATGAGACCGAGTCGACCAGGTGCCCCAATCCGGGATCGGTTCTGGAACAAAGTGTCTTTCGACGCCGGCACCACTGACACAAACACCGAAATTGACGCAGACGCACCAGCACACACAGGTGACACGGGCTGTAGGAGGTCGAAGACGCGGGGTAATGCGCCCGTGGGACGAGGCTTTGTCGCTGAAGGTCCCGGACTGGGGTCGGGATCTCCAGCAAGTCCTTGTGCTCCTCAACACAGTGCGTGGCCCCCAACAGCCGCAACTTCGCTGAGTGAAATCCCCCCGGGAGGAGGGAGGACACGGAAGGAACTGGAAGAAAGAAGGAAGAAGGGGTACTGGATCCCCGACATCAGTACGGTCTGATATTCGCTGCTCACTCTAACAAGCCACTCGTGATGGGAGTGGGGAGGTGTTTGCTAATTAAATTAATGACGTCAGCTCAACACACACCCTGAGATAACAGTCAACAAACCAAACGAGGAACGTTCGCTTAAAGGTCTCCTCACCACGAAGCAGGTAAGAGGTTTACATTAACAGGTAAACAAACAAATATCAATTTATATCTCCATCCTTCCCTCACTCACGTTTCAAACATTTTCCTTTCTTAGGAACTGAACAGATACAGCAACGCTGCTCTATAACTGCCACCACATTTACAAATATACTAACTCAATTGGCACAATTATCACACATTTTCTTTAACAACATCAAAATGACACAATTTCTCCAACCACGCATCCAAACGACTAATTCATGTGTACAACACGCTCGCAAACATAAAACCGTTCCCCTTGCACAACAAACAGACGGTGGCGAAGAATAGAGACCGGCGATTGTGGACAGGGCTCGCGAACAAGCGAGACCAAGCAAGTACCAAACCCTGAATCACCAGGGTTCTCCCCATTCCCGACCGACTACCGGCATCAACCAGATGCATAAAAAGGAGAAGAAGACTTTAAGTTAATTTTGACTGGCAGGTTAAGATTAATTTAACCATGAAAAATGTCTCAACAATATTTCTTTTATAATTTTGAAAACCAAAAAGAGAAATTGCGCAAAAGAGAAGAATTAGCCGGCTAACATCAAAAAAAAAATACAACAACAAATAAACCACGAAACTGAAGCTTACAAGCTACGTGGAGTGACCCAAAGTGGGGGTTCAAGCGACTCTCTGCCTCGTCCAGTCAATAGGACCAGCAGAGCAGATGCGGAAAAGCTGACGTGATGTGATGTCCCTCCCCTACAGGGCCGATCCTGTAGGGATGAAGGTACGAACCGTACCTTCGACGAAGTGGTGTAGAACCAAAAAACAGAGCAGGCGCTCTCCCCCAGCAGAGACATCCTTCGCTCGAGTGAAGAGGAAACTGCCCAGCGATGGGCATCCAATCATGCCACGCTATCACAGTGGAGCATACCTCAAGCTAAGCGGAATGATGCACGGTGCGACAGATAATAAAAAGGACAGGAGAAGAGGCGATAGAGACAGCCAGTTTAAAGCGAAAGGTACCAGCACCGTGAACCTGCAGGATGAATTGCTAAGGAAGTTGGGAATTTAGAGAGAGCGAGGAGAGAAAGTAACTAACCTGAGCTTTGATCGACATTAAGGTGCAAAAGGCCCACTACAAACCACATTAAGGGACGGATACACAACAGCAACGACAATAAATAAATGGAATAATTCCGCCACCCTTGACGGGTCAATCGTCGTAGGCCTCGTGACAAACCCCCTTCTAAAAAGCATCTGTTTCTCTGGAGGATCAGTGCTCCTGTGAACCTTGACGTGTGCAAACATTCCAACAATGGGACCGAACCAACCCTCTGTAATCGACAGGTACGGAAAATCCAATACAACCGTGTCACGATAGAAATTGACAGGGAGTACAAATACTACATTTATCAAACCAAATATGCAACCCTTCCACAATAAAAGTAGCAATCGAAATCCAGTGGTGATTCACTTACCGTTACATCACTGGAAGTGAAAACTGTCATTACACCCTGGATACAGAGAAAAAGGGGATATAACCATGGTTGAGGGGAAGTGTCCCTCTGATGATTTCTTCCAATGTGCTGACTACGGAGCTCGGCTGAGATAGTCAGCATCCGTATTGTGTGGAAAACCCTTGATATGGCGAAAAGTGAACGCATGACTCTGCAGTTTCCATCTGCTAAACTCATGAGTCGACGACTGACTGGCGGATCCGGTCCAGGCACTGGAGAGGCTGATGATCGCTCTCCAGTACAAAACTTCCGCCGTAATTCTTTGGGTATGCCCTGGAAATACGTGGCATAAAACATGGACGCAGTTGATATGTCTGAGCTGAGGAGAGGTTTGAAACAAAGCAACCCATCCTTGGGGCCCCACGATCTTCCCCTTGATGGGAACAGTGGGGACGTCCTGAATCACCGACACTCATCCCTTATCGCCATCTCCACGACGACAGGGGTGATTCTGCTGGCACGAGTTCGTCGCTGTCACGGCCTTCAAGAGGTTGGCTTGATACAGGCGTTCCTTGCCCGACCACTCGAACCCGATATCCAGTCACGAGGTGGCTCCTGCACACAGAGACGCAACATCCTGCTTCACGTCCATTAAAGCGCGCGGACAAGGCCATTGGCCTGCGCCAGAAGGGTGACGTTGTCCGTTGGCAGACAACGGCAAACTTGCGGCGTATGCCTAACTGAGGATGAATGCCACCCCCGGCCAGAAGAAAATCCTGTCTGTTACTCGCTCGAGAGTCCGCTTGGACCATATGGGACCTGCCATGGGGGAATCGTGGGCCTGGCCGAGAGAACAGATTCTCTCAAGGCTTTGGGGAACGACAAAGCGTCTGCTTGGCACACGATCTGCTGTGTGGTAGGAAAAACCCTAAAGAGGGTTCCCTTGTGGAGCTTGAAGGCTCACCTTGGCGTGTCGGGCCAGACTGAGCGGGACGAATCTACCTGTTGTCGCAGGCGTTGGACATCCAAGTCCTGGCCTGAAGACGGAACATGGTAGCAGGATCGGCCCTTGCCAGAACCTCGTCAGAATATCGGTCTGGGGGAAGAAACTGGACGCAATTCCTGCTCCTTGCTCTCTTAGCTTTGGCGCGTGTGGTATACTCCCACCACACGCCAGTACGGGCAGAATCGTCTAGGACACAGATGATGGCGTCCTTCGCTAAGTGATAGTATTCCCTATGAGAAGGGAATACATAGGTGCTCCACCGCGAAATGGCCCACACTTCGCCACAGGAGTTGGGGGTGGAGGACAGGAATGAGTACGAGGACGGAGTGGAGGTAAAAACCAGCCTCCAGCCCGCCACACATCGTAACTGGCACCCCGCTGAGCCTCAGGGGAAACCAAATCCTTATCCACAAAGATCGATTGATGCTCCCGAATCTAGATGGTGTCGACCAGAGGAAGAACCAAACAATAGAGAGTAAACACCCTGGGCACTCCTACCACCAGAAGCTGGGTTGGAACCCACGTTAGCCGAGGCACGAGGACGCTGGAAAGGACTAGACCTTTACTACCGGCGGCTTTAGGACATTCTTCCAAACTAGTGGCCGGGACGACACAAAGAAAACACAGTCTGGGTGCTGAGGTCCACGGATGAACTGCCTGCCTTGTTCGAACCCGATCTTAGCAGTCGTCGGCGATATTGCCACTAAATACTGTGGGGGTCTACTGTCCGATCTGGGCGGGTGCCTTACGCTCTACGGGCTTCGGCAATCACCTCAGCGGTTTATGAATCGCGCCGCGAAATCCTGAGGGCAGTACTCGCCTTTACGGATCCTCAACTCTGGGGGACACAGGTTGGTAGCTGTTCGAATGAGAATAAGATCCACAAGCTTAGCTTAGCCAACTGATGCCAATGCCTAGAGTTTTGCGCAGCTATCTCCAAACTGCACGAAGGTCTCATCGTTATTTCTTTTTCATGAACCTGATTTCCTCCTGTACGTCTCGGAGTAAGGTGGAAACGCTTAGCAGATGCCAACTGCAATTGTCTGCATAAGACGGCCTTCATTTAGAGTGAGCCACTCTCCCATGCAGCACTGATAATCCAGAAAAAGAAGGTGCATGGCCTTTTGGTTCCTCAGACACAATTGGTATGAACTGAACACCTTGGTCAAAAATTTAAGAACATATCAATGTCCTCCTCTAGCGTTGAAACTCTGGGAGCTTGAACTTGGACCTCTAACTCTATCCACTTGCCTGTCGATTCGACACCCCTGACTTACAGTGATGCGGGAGCCCCGCGAAAGAAGTTGTTTCCATCTTTCCCTCGCTGATCCAACTCTTCCCGACGGAGGCTTATGTTGGCAGCCTCTTTTCTCTGCGCAGAATTAGCCTCTTCCCTACGCAGAATTTCCTGTCTGTCAGTCTCTCTCTGCGCAGAGCCTCCATTCCAATCTAGCTCTTCCGACTGCAGGTGCGGTTAGCTCTTCCCTAGAAGGGCCTTCCTGCCTAGCAGCCTCTTCACTTACGACTGTGTTGCCTCTTCCCTACGCTGCCCTCCAGAAACATAAGACGGAGGCGATGTCTGGGTCTGGGCAGGATTCACCATCCCGACACGGAGAGTATGACCATTTGACCCGTCCCGTGGGTCTCGACTTTTCCATGAGGAAAGTCTCCCGGGGATACTCCATACGAGGGGAAGCATGAAGAAAAGAGGGTTTTGTTTTCTGTGACTCGACAGAAGCCCAAGTTGCTTCGCTATACTTTGACGTTCCGAGCGGATCAGTGCCAGTCAGGGTCCTCAACAGGAAGATCCTAGCGAAGAGGTAGTGAAAGTACTCGCTGGACTATCGGCTATAGCACTGGAATAAGTAGAAGTCACTGTTGTCGCAGTATGGGTACTAATAGTAGGGACACATTTTGAAGACCTTCTTCTTCGACGCTCGCGTCGCCATACCACCAGGCACGGACGTCGCCATGACACAACTATATCTACGGTTATCAAATACAGAGGAGAAAGACAAATTCCATTGAAAAACAGATACGCACGGATATGTCACGTCTTTGGTGACTAACTGAAAACTAGCAAATAAAAAAAAATGTCAACGTGCAATGTTCCGGCTGCTCCCACTTGGCAACGCGCTCTACATCACAGCAACAGTGCGGTGGGGCTCAACGACAAAAAAAAAAAACAATGACAGAAGGAATCCGGAAAAATAAAAAAAAAAAAAATGTACACTAACGTCTGATACACCTACCTGTACTCCAAACCCGGTAAAAAAACTGGTTAAATACAATAAACAGGAACGGCAGATGAAGTGGCAACAGAAAGGGAAAGTCTTACGGCCGTAACTGGTGAGCGCACCGGCGGAAGGAGGAGGGTTGGTCGCGGTCGATCCCCATGGTCTCGACTCGAACCCCCAGTCAAACCAGTGTTCCTTCAGGCACACAGCAGACTCCCTACACACTTGATTCACCCAGCCAACCACCCAAACAACACGCAAATGACTAAACACATACAAAATAGACAGAATGGACAGGTACTCCGCGAAACGCTGGGAGACGACCGTCAGAGCCCTTCCCATCCCGGAGAGCCCCACAAAAGTCACGACCGACCCCTGGAGGTCTGCCATTGACAGGATCGGTATAGAAGGGAGTGAAGGGGGAGTGACTGAATCACACGCGAGAGACGACACAAGAAAGATTACGATACAACACCCCATTTATTCACACCAAACTCAAATAGTCACCAAATAAGCATTCCAAACAACACACCATGCAAATCACCACTCAAATTTTAACACTCACGACATACTCACAATTTAAGCATTTCATACCACACGAATACCCCTTATTCGCAAACAAACATTTCAACGCACATATATAATATATCTTAAATAAGGAATTCCAGCACGCATTCCCTTTCCGAGCTTTCTGTGGTTACCCCACACCCATGCCTCCCAAGTCACTGTGAGCAACGGTCGCCACTGGTGCCCCAAAACGGGTGTTCCTGAACAAAGTGTCTTTTGACCAACGACACCATTGACACCACACACACCCGAATGCACGAAGAAACGAACCCCAACTGGTGACACGGGCGTGTAGGAGGTCCGAAAGATCCGCGGAGATCGCGTCGTGGGAGAGGGCGTTGTCGCTGAAGGTTACGGACAGGGGTCGGGATTCCCTCCAGCAAAGTTCCTTGTGGCTCTCAACCAGTGGTGGACCCCAACAGCGCAAGCTTCGGGTGTGTGAATCCCCCCTGGGAGGAGAGGACACGGAAGGAACTGGAAGGAAAGAAGGAGAAGTGTACTGGAACCCGCAGTAGTACGGTTGATATTCGTGCTCACTCCTAACAGCCACTCATGATGGGCGAGGGGAGGTGTTTGCTAATTAAATTAATGACGTTCAGCTAACAACAACCTGAGGCATAAACCAGTCAACAAACTAAGAGGAACGTTCGCTTAAAGGTCTCTCACACGAAGCAGTAAAGAGGTTTACATTAACAGGCTAAACAAACAAATATCAATTTATATCTCCATCTTCCCCTCACTTCAGTTCAACATTTTCCTTTTTAGGAATGAACAGAAACAGCAACCGATGCTCTTTAACTGCCACCCATTTTCAAAGTATACTAACTAATGGCACAATTATCCACAATTTTATAAACAACATTTCAAAATGACACAATTCTCCAACAACGATCCAAACGATAATCATGCGTACACTACGTCGCAAACATAAAATCGTTCCCCTTGCACACACAAACAGACGGTGGGCCGAAGAATAAGGAGAACGCGATTGTGACAGGGGCGGACAAGCGAGGGACCAAGCAAGTACAACCCTGAATCACAGGTTCTCCCCCTTCCCCGCCGACTACCGCATACCAGATGCATAAAAAGGAGAAAGACTTTAAGATATAATTTTGACTGGACGGTTAATGATTGAATTAACCAGAAAATAGTTGGTCTCAAACAATATTTCTTTATAATTTTGAAAACCAAATGAAATTGGCAAAGAGAAGTATAGCCGGCTAACAACAAAAAAAAAACAACAACAAATAAACCACGAAACTGATGCTTACCAGCTACCCGTGGGGGACCCAAAGTGGCGGGTCAAGCGACTCTCTGCCCTGTCCAGTCGATAGGACCAGCAGAGCAGATGCGGAAAAGATGACGTGATGTGATGTCCCTCCCCTACAGGCCGACTGTAGGGATGAAGGTACCGACCGTACCTTCGACGAAGTGGTGTAGAACCAAAAACAGAGCAGGCGCTCTCAGAGACATCTTCCGCTCGAGTGAAGAGAAAACCTGCCTCAGCGATGGCAGCCAACATGCCACGCTACGTCACAGTGAGCATACCCCAAGCCTAAGAGGAATGATGCACGTGCGACAGGTAAAAAGACAGGAGAGAGGCCGATAGAGACAGCCAGTTAAAGCGAAAGGTACCAGCCACCCGTGAACCTGCAGGATGAATTGCACGGGCAGTGGAATTAGAGAGAGAGAGAGAGAAAGTAAACCTAACCTGAGCTGAACGACATTAAGGTGCAACGCACTACAAAACCACATTAAGGGACGGATACACGACAACAGCAACGACAATAAATAAATGAATAATTCCGCCACCCTAGACGGGTCAATCGTCCTAGGCCTCGTGACAAACTCGTGACACCATGCCTCTTTGTCTTGCTTCTCTTTTTTTCAGTCCTTGCTCATTTCATGCGGACTGCATTATCTGCAGCACAAGTCACAACCAACTGCTTTTAACACATGCCCACCATGAACCTGTTAACACTTGATCACCATGAAGCCAGTAAAACAAACAAAACAATGATAACAACAACAAAGAATATCCCCTAAGCAATAAACCATGTGCTTAGATTCACTGATGCCTGCATACTATGTTATGTTTGGTGATGTTGTCATGTATGTTCTTTCCATGCCCAAAGTGGATGAGAACAAATGAAAAATGCCTTCCCCTACTCTACAAACAAGAATCTAACCATGCTCTCACCTGCATGAATCTCTTCTGTAATGTCATCTGTACGCAGTGCAGCCCCAATGATTAAGTCATCAAACCGTCGCTGTTAACATCGGCAAACTGCAACATACAGTTTTCACCATGCAAAGTCATAACACCATAAAGAAACCAAATCCAAACATCCACATCTATTGCTTCTTCTGCAAATAATACACAGGTGAGTCATGCTGGGCAAAGTTAGCTGAGTTTTTTTCACAACAAACTTTCTCTCTCTTCTTTCTCTTCAGTGAAGAGGTATGGGGGGATGTGGAGAAAAAAGTTAGCGCTTAGACATTTTGGAGAGATGTCATTGAGGTGCGAACAATACCCATGAAAGGACTTCAAATCTAAATACTCAGGATGTGTTCTGTGTCACATCCATTCAAGGAGCTCACTTTGAGAAGGATAACATCTCTGACTGATTTTTTTTCCCAATCTTTCTAGTTCAGTCTCACCCAGACTGAGTAAGGATGTTCCATTCTATCTGGTAAGTGCTGGAAAAAAACAAAAATGCATGGCTAAGTCCGTTGTGCTTCTCCCACAAGACTTTCTCCTTTCCATTTCACACCATTTTTCAGCAAGACAGCCACAGTATGTTCATTTAGTTTTATGACTGATCAGTTATTGTAAGAGGTATTTTGTCAAGAATACATGTAACGTCATGTAATTTTCCAGACAAAAAGTACTGTTTGCAAGCTTAAATTGCACTGAATATTGTGCACACAACTTGCAGTGATTACATTTTGATGTGCTTGTCTGATTGTTGGTGATGTCTGTAACTTACCATTGTGGTCATTCAGCTGTGCTTCAATAATTCTGCACACTGACTCACTAAGTCTGGGTCACCTGAGTCAAAGACACTGTAGTTAGAATCGATCTTAGTCACATTCATATAGTCGACATCAATGTCTGAGCTGTTGCTGATATTTTAGTTTAATGATTCTTAGGCCATTGAACAGTCCACAATCATGATAAATGATCTCAATCAGTCACTTACTCTTGTCAGCCACATTTCATAATAGGTAAAAACATTTCAAAAACATTTTTTGAGCTTGCTCTGGAGGCATTCCAAACAGCGGATAAGAAATCAAAATCATCTGGTCAACACCCTGCGTCTTAATGCTCAACCCTTCCCAAATAACCAGAATGGCAACAGAAAGCAGACCAGGCCTTCGACAAGTAGACACCTGGTGCAGCTGAACTAAGCAAGCAAAAAGCAATAGGATAAAAGGTTAACTAAGTATACAATTAAGAACACAGTTTACCTTAACATGGGACCCAAATCGGCTGAAGCGCCGATCACCATTAAAGAGGGCCAAGGGTGCCTGCTGAGGATTGGATAGATTATACACCCACACTGCCCCAGTCTGTGGAAAGGTCAGAGGTATATCAGCAATGGACCCAGCAACATCTGCATCAAATGACAATTCAATAACAGGATCGTCAGGCTTGTGTTCTTTGGTATCTGTTGTTTATACCCCCCCCCGCCAACCCCTACCATGTAGGGTTTCAGAATGATCATTCTACTTTCCATACATTATGCATGCATCATCACGGTGGGAAAAAAAACCCTATAAACATTTGCAACCATTTTTCATGTTATAAATTGTCAATGACTTAAACACCTCTCAAAACTCAAAACATAACATACTAGTTGCTGATCATTTAATTCATTCAGGCCAACCTAAAGTAACCCTATTCATAGCAACTATTTAAACCAACCTAACCAAAACCAACCAATGTCAGACCGGCCTACCCCAAAATTGTCTATGTTGTACTTTCTCACATATGCAGGTGTATTCTGAAAAACAACAAACGTAAAAATACAAAAAAAAATGTTTTTAAGCTTTATTTCATTCTCATTTTGAAGCAGTTTCAATAAGTACTCTAACCTAATATTTGATCGATTTAGTCACATTTGGTAATGTTATGATTACTTGCCATATCATTATCAAGCAATGTCCGATATAGTGTACAAAACATAACACTGCCAGAATTTTTGCTTGGCCTATTTTTCATTTGAGAGGTGTATTGTCATATTCTGTTAAAAGTGGTGTAAAAGCACACAGACAGGCACGTTTGCGATGTAAAACAACTATCTACAATCAACTGTGATCAGAACAACCAAGCCACACCAGTCAAACTCAGACTGACCGTAAACATCAACTTCACACTAATCAAAGCTTAACCAACCCATCTCAGACTAATCACAGCTAAGACAAACCGAATCCAACCAAACTCACACCACAAAACCAACTCAATTCAGACCAACCCAACTTAGACAAACTTCAAATAATCCAGTTCAGACCAGCTTACATGAACTAAACTCAGACCAACTAAACGCAACCAAACTAAAAACAACCAGCAACTTTAACTGAAATCAGAAAAATCAAAGCAACCCAACAAAGATCTACCCAATTCAGACCAACTGACCCCCAAAAATCTAAAACCAATCCAAATCCATCCATTAACCAAAATCCATTTGATTAAGGCTAAAAAATTAACCCTACTCAGGCCAACAAAAATTTAAAAAGCCAGTTCTGACCAACCTAAACCAACGAGACAACCTAAACCAACCCTATTCAGACCAGCCTCAAACAAACAACTCAGACCAACCAAAGCCACTGAACTGTGACCCTTCCCAACCCAAACCAGACCCGATCAACAGCACGGCTTACTCTGCCCAGGGGCTCCCACCACCAACACAGGGGTGCCATCAGGAAGAGGCCGACCAATCGCAGCACTGCTGCCAAACCCCTGTAAGCTGTCTGTGCCTTTCATCTGCCATGCCGAGGAAATGGGTTTCCCAGGGGACACTGTGAAGACGTTCAGCTGGCCCACAGCTTGGACATCCTTGTCCGTAAAGGAGCAGTTAGGTCTGCAAGATGAACAGGGTTAAGCCTTTATATGTCATTGCACTGAAAATATTACATGGTTTGTATCTAGCCTGTCATTTTCTTTTTTCAACATGATTCAGCCTCACACATTTTACTGCACTGAAAATATTACATCTTTTGTATTCAGCCTGTCTTCTTTTTTCAACATGATTTAGCCTCACACATTTTACTGCACTGAAAATATTGCATGTTTTCTATCTAGCCTGTCTTTTTTTTTCAACATGATTCAGCCTCACACATGTTATTGCACTGAAAATATTCCATGTTTTGTATTCAGCCTGTCTTCTTTTTTCAACATGGTTCAGCCTTATGCATGTTGTTGCACTGAAAATATTACATCTTTTGTATTTAGCCTGTCTTCCTTTTTCAACATGGTTCAGCCTTATACATGTTGTAGCACTGAAAATATTACATCTTTTGTATTTATCCTGTCTTCTTTTTTCAACATGGTTCAGCCTTATACATGTTGTAGCACTGAAAATATTACATCTTTTGTATTTAGCCTGTAATTTTCTTTTTCAAGACAGTTCAGCCTTATACATGTAGTTGTACTGAAGATATTCCATGTCGCTTTTTTCTTTTTAAATTGTGGAGTTTGTATTAATCTAATCTGGTCTCACTGTGTATCATATGTGTCCTAGGATACTGGTATGGTATTTTATGTGTGTTTGTGAGTGCATGTGTGTGTGTGCACATGCACGTGTGTGTGTGTGTGTGTGTGTGTGTGTGTGTGTGTGTGTGTGTGTGTGTGTGTGTGTATGTGTGTGTGTGTGTGTGTGTGTGTGTGTGTGTGTGTGTGTGTGTGCGTGTGTGTGTGCATGCACGTGTGTGTACTGGTGCGTGTTCACACGCACAAATGCATATGAGCTTGAGTGTGTGCGTGCATGCATTTGCTGCGTGCATGTGTGCGTGGCCTCAAATATGCTTGCTGCGAATGTGCATGCATGCGCGCATATGTGTGTGTGTTTGAACTTCTTAGTATTATTTACCTATGTTAAAGAACCTGTCTGCATATCATGGCAGACCAATGTTTATAAAAAACAAAAAAGTTAATTTGAACTGAATCATTGTGGTGTTTTGCTGGTTGTATAGTGTGAAAAAAGCTTGAGTGAAGAGGTTTTTAATAGCCATATGTGGTTTACAGTAAATCTACTAAACAACTCCCTAAAGATTACAGCAAAGTAGGACACATCTAGAAAGACAGCATGCCATGACCTTCACCTGTGACCAGTGCCACTGCCTGTCCATGAGGCTCAAGTTCTGGCTCTAGCCAATCACTGCACCGACTCCTGACTGAAGATTGAAAGCTCTATCATAACCCCTAGTCCTCTGCCATTTGGTCACCTTGACCTTTGACCCAAATGACGACTTCAACAGGACTGCAACTCTCACTAGAACCTACTCCTTTACAACGTACCTCAGTGTCACAGGTTTGCTATCACCAGAGGCTCTGAGAATGTTATACAAAAAGTTAGCTTTTAAAGAGTGCATACACACACTTAACACAGACACACAGACAGACAGAGAAACACACAGACAGACAGAGACAGACACACAGCAACTCACAAAGCACAGATACGCCAAGTAGGCTCAGCTACCAGAACAAAGGTGCTTCCTGTCTGCAGAGGGTTGGGAACAGCCAAGATGGTCTCTCCAAACCAACTGTAGTTCTGTTCCATGGACCAGCATCAAAATTATCAATCAGCTGTCATTACACAATACACAAACATCATGTGTAGTCACTACTGTGCGTTCACAACATACAGGAAAAACACAAAGATGCACAAAAAATGTATACATACACACAAAGACACACAATCACAAATACACATCCAGAAGCATGCACATGTGCGTACGGACATGCACTCACATACCACAACCATGCAAGTAGAAAGCACAGTAAACCTATATCCCATCCTACCTTCACTCTCTCCCATAATGAGCGACAGACAGACAGACATATAGGCAAACAGACAGCTAGACAGACACAGAGGCAAACAGAGAAACAACATTCTGACACCATTCTGATATTATATATACACATCTTTTATAACAATATTTTCCCTTGAAAGATGTTTATGTCCATTCTATAAACAAGTTTTGTAAAATAAAGCTGCCCACCTCCTTCTAACCCCGTCCCCACAACGAAACTTCCCTAAAACGCAACATCATAAAAAAAAAAGAAGATGAAGAAGGAAGAAGAAGAGAGGAAAATGAACAAAGGAAAAAGATCCGTCACATTTCCCCTCTCTGTACATGAACAGTCACTTTTGGCATTGCAAATGTGTATCGACAAGATAATCAACGCATAATTGTTGTATACAATATAGGCTCTGTTTATCCTCCAATATTAACCAAATTGTTCCCCCCATGCATGTGAACATGTCCAAAGTGAACAACATCATTACATCATTGATGTTTTCAAAAGGACATCAATCATAAAACATAACCAACTGAAAATGTAACCAAAGTGATCGCTATCACTACAATATCACCAACATCAATATCAATGTCAGCAATAGAAGTGACCACATCAATGTTAACATTAACACTAATAACTATAGTGGTGTCAATAACCAACAATGGTACTCTGATAGTAAAAAGTTCATGTTTAGGGTACATGATCTGACCACAGTGGATACAATGAATACCATGCCAACAGATTTCATCAAACCAAACTTACGCTCTGACTGAAAAAGCTCTAGCAGTGGTGAAAAAAAAAAGGCGGAGGGGAAGAGGGGCGCCAGAAGGATTCTACAATGGTTACATCAACATACACACACACACTCACACACACACCCACACAACCGATGGACTGACGACATTACACACACGCACACCCACACCCCATAGAAGTGCAGGCCTACACACATTCATAAATGATATTTAGATAATAGGGAGAGAATGAGTAATAAACAAATAATTCAAGAATAAATTCATGTTGAAAAACTGATGATGGGGGAAAGTGATGATAACAATCCTAGTGGGAAGGAAGGAAGAGAAGGACTGAGAGGGAGAGGGAAATGAGGACTTCACCTGGCTGCCGGCAGCTCTCCAGGGAAACGCAGACACATCAAGCTGAACACACCCACCTGCAAAACAATAATGGCAAAGGCTGAACCATACAAACACGTTTCCAGTTCATGTGACATACACCAAGCAATGCACATAAAGCACACAGAAGACTACATTCTTGACCATCATCGGGTCATCTTGAAAGGTAGCATTTGAGCCGTGTTGGTGATGTCTGCCATTGCATCAATTTGAGACCTACAGACAAACAGTTTACATAGTGAAGAAATCATCACAGGTACCAGCATCACGTAAACACTTGCCATCTGGATTAATGACAGCAGATGGTTGTAAACAGCAAAAGACAATGATAGACTCCTTCCTTTCAAGAAGACAGTCTTCAAGAGGTTGCATTTTTCATCTGAAGTCTTAGCTGAGCCAGTTATGTCTACGCTCACAAGAAGCAAAGATTAACGCTGATATCCTTGAGTTGGCAGACCACTGTTCAGTATATCACAATGAAGCAGTTGTTTACTCATTATACCTCTATACCACAATGAAGCAGTTGTTTACTCATTATACCTCTATACCACAATGAAGCAGTTGTTTACTCATTATACCTCTATACCACAATGAAGCAGTTGTTTACTCATTATACCTCTATATCACAATGAAGCAGTTGTTTACTCATTATACCTCTATATCACAATGAAGCAGTTGTTTACTCATTATACCTATAATTCCCACTATAGTTCTTTTTATGCCTTATGCAGGGCACCACACTCACGTCATCTGCAGGCATTAGGTTATGCTGGTGAGTATCAAGAAATGTATTTAAGATGTTTATCATGTACTCTGTCATACCAAGATCATCCAACCTTTATAACACGCATGGGAGAGCAGGTGCCTTATTGATTCAGAAAATCCTTTCCTTTTTTCTGTTTTTTTTTCAAAACTGGAGCTTGCTTTACAAACCTTTCAACAAACAAAAGGTGGGTGTTTACTTTACCACAGCAATACCTCAGCCTTGACACTAAGTATAAATCTGAGAGCTGAAGCAATCATAGGACATCATGATTTCTTTCACTCCCCCTCTGTCTCTCTCTCTCTTTCTGGAAACTGTTTGGTTCACCATAATCATGCAAATCTTTCATTTCACAGACCTGATTTAAATCGTGACCGAGTCACATTTAAGATATGTAAACATACATTTATTATCCTCCGATGTACCCTCAATCACTCTGATCTCTTTTAGAATAAATTATAATAAGGTTTAAAACAATGGCAAACACGCACACGCCATCATTTCATGATATAATCGTAAGTTCTAATACACATTTCTATAATGAATTAAGCCCATACATACAAGACTATCAAATTATTCACATGTACAAGTATGAATAAACATTTCCATTTCTGGGTCAGCCACAAGTGGCCATTTTTTCCCTTGTTTGGAGGGGACAGAGCAGAGCTAACTTACTTATTTCTACATTTTCAAACTGTACTTTTGTTGATATTTCCTACTCAAAATCAGTTTCTTAATAGCTTGATATTAAAGTTAAATTTGAACAGGGTCTGTATACATTATGTGTGAATTCTGGATGATAAATGTCTTGGAACTTTAATGTCATGGATACTGACTGTGACTACAGATCATGTACCACACATAAGATGCTTTCTAATCCTAGCCTATGGTACATTGGTCAAAATGTCAGAAATGAAATTTGGTCTTACCATCTGAAAACTACAGCAACTGTACCACAATCACCAGAAGAATGTGTCCATATCTTAAATCCATACATTTCCTTCACCCACAACAAAACTACTTTACCTTGATACTTTTTACTGGACAGCACCGCTGTGACAATACCACGCTGGTCTCCCTTTCCTCCGGAAAATGGGGAACCAATCAGTAAATCGGGAAAGCCATCACCATTAATGTCCCCCTCAGCCAACGATCTTCCCAGGTTGCAGTAGTGTTCCTGGATAAACACAGACCTGTCTGCCTAAAACTTCTGTTGGAGTACTTTCCCACACACACAAAAAAGAGAGGATTTCCTATTGTGTACACAAATTTTCAAATTTTTGCAAAAGTAGGGGTGGAAGGTTCATCTTCACAAAATTCTATAAAACCTGAGGTGGAGGGGTGTTGGTGGTAATCATTTTCACCACACAGCAGAGTAATTCCAATGGACTAACTACAGTGAAAAATAACGGTTCTTCCAACACAAATCTCTGTCACACCTAGTTCATTGGCAAACTCTGGCACAAATTCATGCCCTCTCACAATGTTTGTTTGTTTATTTATTTACTTTTTACATTTCAGAGCCTGTAATCCCCACTGTTGTTCCTATGATGTGGCATGTGGTAGAAGAAGCAGACACAGCCAGACATGATTCCCACATCAGAGCTGGCAAGGGCAATCACTCTTTGGTCAAAGCATTCAAACTGACACTCCAAGACACCATCATGGTAACATTGCCCACATGTCATCGCTACTCAAGAACTTGGTGTCTACACTTTTTCACTGCACTTTTTGCCAGTCATATTTTCACAAAGTAGCGAATAAAATACAGTGAAATTGGATGGTTAAACAGGTCTGTTGACACCATGAGAGAGTTCAAGTGACCATTTGTCTGGGACTACAATGGAGTGCCTGATTCTTGTAAAGCTGCTGAATGTTTGTTCATGAATCATGTCACTCCATTACTGATGAGACTGCACTGGCTGCCAGTTTCCCTTTAAATGCAACTCAAGATTGCTGTACTGGCAGTCTGTTGGTTTGATGGATGTTATAAACACCTATATCTCATCTCTCCATTAGATCTATTGCCTATTATGCTCTCTCATATCCAGAGCTGAAAAACTACTGTGTGACCCTAAAACTGACCTCAGATCATTCAACAATCAAACTCCAACTACATGGAACTCCCTGCCATTCTCTCTTAGGAACATTCAGACCTTGAACACCATAAAAACTGAACTTAAGACTTACCACTTAGTGCTTTTTTTCTTTTTTCAAGTCATGATTAACTTTTTAAAAAAAGCACTCAAGAAGTGTTCTCGATTACACTGATAAAACTGTATGTGTGCTTCATGTGCTTTCAGACTATATTAAAGGGTACTGGTCTGTTTGACAGTGATCATGATAATGTTGTTTACTATCATTAAAGTGCAGAAATTCTTTTAACAGTATATTGCAATTTTTGAGAGTGCACAACAATTAAAATATGGACATTTAAAACACAAACATGACATAGTGTTTGTTAAATCATACATAATGTAAAATTGAAAAACTTCTTCTGTGTCCGTGTGTCAAAGTCAGTAAAGCATCAGATTTAGAACATGATGCCAAACTTACTGAAATCAAAGCGATTCTGAGATTTCACAATATTAGTAGTATACATGTGTCAGGAGTTTCATCTAAACAAAAGTCTTATGCTCATACACATCAGCAGTAGAACACATAAATGAACACGCATATACACACACACACACAGAGATATACAAGGGAGATTTACAAACCACGTCTTTTACAGCGGGTGCTTTTCAGTTTCATTCCTATGTTGATCTATCTACTTTTTCCAGCTTTTACATAATGCCTGTTGTAAGTGCTGCTGCCAAAATGCGTATTCATTATACTCTCTGTCCTGCTTGATGGCTGTCAAAACACCAAACGTATGGGGATACACACATGCAAACACTTTTTTACAAAACAGGCAGACGTCTACACACACACAGACACACATACACCAACCACAGACACACACCGACATACAAAAAAAGGACAACAAACTCACAAAGCATACATTTGAACATAGAATAAGCTTTAAACCAGGTTTGTGTAATGTATGCTTGTACAGTTCTCAGATCAGCACAAGTCATCAACCACTGACACTGACAATTAACTGACACATACACTGGTATTCTTTATGTGTTTATCAAAGGAGGTCAGCAAAGACTGTATGTTGCATGTTACCTGACAGTTAATACTCATGTTATGGACAAAACGCCGGTGTCCAATGCCGTAAAAGACCTCCACAGCTCCCTGCACACAAGTTGATCTTTGAAAACCACAGGCAAGGGCAGTTTGAAAACATGCAGACCCATGGACACACACACACACATTATCTGACACCAGTTTACTATCAGATTAACCTTAGGCTGCACTTAAACACACAGGTGCACGCACAGATGCATGCTCACACATATGCATGCATGCACACAAGTACACATAATTATGTTACAAAATTAAAGAGATTAACACTAATTTCTGCTGCGTCCTCGACAGCTTTTGTCATTAGAAAGTTCCAGAAGCATTCTCCAGTCATCCATCAGTCAGTCTGTTTTTCTTTCTCCCCTTCCACCTCCACCCTCACACTCTCTACATTACAACACCACCCTCTCCCCAATTCCCAATTCTTTTTTCTTATGTCAGTGATAAACATGTAAATGGTAACATGATTTTATTTCTCTGTCTATAGCCATCTCTGCGGGACGTGCCATTCAACAAAATTCAAATCAACCAGTCAAGCTCCAAGTCTCTGTGGTAGCATTCTTCAGTCTGTACCACTCATGGTCCCCACTGGGAGGCTGAAGGGTCGAGCCTTGTCATAAACATCATTACCTCTTCAAGCAAGGTTTTTCCTGTTATCTGTTGGTTGACTGGTTGGTGGGTTAATACAATAATGCAAAAACTGCAGGATGGATCTTAACCAAACTTGGTTGAAAGATGGAATGAGGCACAAGGCAGAATCCTGTGATGTTTACAGCTGATCCACAACAGAAGGCAGAACCAGCTGCAAGTTTCACTCTGAACATGAGCACCACGATGTTACCATTACACATCTATGACTATATATGAAGCACTAGATTTTCATGGAATATTTAAACAATGACGATATAAATGCTGACACTTTGTATTTTCTATTTCTGATTACAACCAAACGGTGTGTGACAAATAAAACACCTGTATTATTTCAACTGGCATTTAAAAACACAGGCCTCAAACGAATTTTCCGCATCTAGTACAATGACCGTAAGACAAAGAGTACAGCAGCAGCTGGTCAGCATAGAGATGGCTGACAAGAACCTCTCCTCACCTTGTCAGATGCTGTAAACTTACCTGGTACCAGCATTATCTTGCCATGACACTCTGTCCATGACTATTCTACGTGATAAAATAGAGAGTAAACATTGACAAAAGAATTCCTGACTGAATAACATAAAGGACTGGTTACAAAAAACTCTATCCCTTTTAGCCTGACTGAAGATAAATTGCTGTCAACACTCATGATCGCACTTACATCCACTTCTATGACTTACTTTCATGGAAGACAAGCAATAAAGATAGTTTAACCAATAACAAGGCATTACTGAAATCTGCATTTTTCCAGCTTGAGCCTTTGTGTTGCCATTTCACTGTGTACATACGCCATATGCCAGCTGATTTGACCCGGAGCTGGGAGCACCAGTGGCTATGTCTGCCATTCCATCCTGGTTGATATCCACGATGGCCACTGCTGATCCCAGTCGCCCATTGACCTGCCATGGACAACCACACAACATGGAATCACACTGATCTTCATTCAACTGCAGCAGGCTTCTAAAGTTCTAGTCAGTCACTGAGAGACGCTGACCAAAAGCAACACTGACAACTGTCACCATCCTTTGCTATCTCCATGGACACTACTTTGTCAAAAACCAGTGACAAACACTCTTTTCCAGGACACATGTCATGACATCAGCCTATCACAACTGCAGCAAAAACGAAGTGAAAACTTATACCTTGTTCAATTCCTTTAAAGATCTTGTGAGGAGCCTAAAGAGATTGGTAGCATATGCTGTGCAAATCCTAAATCTGGTTTTAGCTGCAAAGCTTCACTGTCAACATCATGATATGAATCACACTCAGCTTTGCACAGCTAAGACATCATTTTGTCTCACTCAAAATTCACGTTGGTTGATTCAACAAGGTTTGGGTTGGTTCCATGGTTTGGGTAGTCTTGGCCACCAGTCTATGCAACTCTGTCATTCACCTTCAAATCTTTTTCCTTTCAAATGAAAAAAAGTGGGTTCCTCAAACGGACTGACTGTTTCCATTGTTTTCAGGGACAATATGGATGCTCTGGGACTGTAGGTAGTCCTGCAATGGGCAAAATGTGTGAACGTGCACAACCTCCATCTTCCAAACTGAAGGTCATAGACCGGAATCCAGGCAATGGTTTGAATTTTAAAATGAATGTTTTTTCTAATTTCCAGCAGGATTTGATCATGGCCGGAGAGAAACCTGAGAGGTTTTGGAGCAACTCTTCTTTTTCTAATGTCAAACCAGCCTTTTGTCTCCCTTGTGTGTGTGTGTGTGTGTGTGTGTGTGTGTGTGTGTGTGTGTGTGTGTGTGTGTGTGTGTGTGTGTGTGTGTGTGTGTGTGTGTGTGTGTGTGTGTGTGTGTGTGTGTGTGTGTGTGTGTGTGTGTGTGTGTGTGTGTGTGCGTGTGTGTGCGTGTGTGTGCGTGTGTGTGTATTGTGTGTATGTGTGTGTAATGTGTGTGTGTGTGTGTGTCCTTCATTTAACGTCTATCCACCATTCATGATATTAGACAAAATAGTAGTGTGTGTGTGTGTGTGTGTGTGTGTGTGTGTGTGTGTGTGTGTGTGTGTGTGTGTGTGTGTGTGTGAGTGCATGTGTGTGTGTGTGTGTGCATGTGCGTATGTGTGTCAGAGAGAGAGAGAGAGAGAGAGAGAGAGAGAGAGAGAGAGAGAGAGAGAGAGAGAGAGAGAGCACATTTGTGTATGACTCAAGGGAATATGCTTGTCAATGTGTTTGTGCATATATGCGGGGAGAGGATCAGTGTAGAGAGAGGGGATAGGGTTAAGGAAGGAGGAGACATCAGGACAGCAGCAGGCATGGAACCAGTGGGGAGCTTTCCCAGTGTAGGTGTGTGATCCTCCATTCACTTCACATAACAAACTGTAGTGAGATGACACACACACACCACAAAAGGTCCCATTATAAGAGAGACTGGAGAGAGATATTGTTGCTTAAAGCCGAGCTGACTGCAAAAGGCTATGTTCGGGCTGTCACCTCATTCAAGTTATCATTACATTTATCTAATCTTTTGCATATGCATGTGGGGTGTCACATTTGTCAGGCAGATGGCTCTGGAGAAGAATATGCCAATGCGAAATATGTTTGCCTGATCTTGTCAAAGTCTAAAGTGAATGTTGATGAACCTCGTAGCACACTAGCTGATTTCAGGACCATTAATGAGTGTCATTGAGACCCTGAGTCATCTGCCCATCTGTATGAAACAAAGGAACAACATCCATTACAGTGTACTATCAGAGCAAGTGTCCACATGTATCTGCATTTGTGTATTGAAAAAAAATCATAACAACCGAAGAAAGAGTGCATAACAACCAAAATGTCAAAAACAAGGTTAACACAGTTATATCAGTGAACAGTTCTAGGACTTAACAAAATCTGACCTATAGAAAGAGGGATATGCTGGGCAGGGAAAGATAAATCTCTAGGACTTAAAGATCTTAAAGAGTCATAGCATGAAACATGAATGACATTTCATGATGACATGTCTTTCTATTCTTTTTTTTCCAACTTTCTTTTTGCCCCTCTTCTTTCACTATTCCTAGTCTGTGACTTACCAGAGGCATTACTCCGTAAAAAACTCATTCCAGCTCTACTCCATTTAGCACCTCCTCACCCACAACCCCCTCTCCCCGCCCTACTCAGCCTCACACTGAATTTTCTCACCACGACCTTTGCACCATCACTGCACAGAAGCAGTCAATAATAAGAGACAAAATGAAAACTGAGGTCACCTCTAAGCAGGGCATAAAAGGTTACAAAACATGTGACCTTTTTTAAAAAACGAAATACTTAACATAAATGCTGTTTTGTTTAACAAAAACATCATTGCTTCAGAAGTCATCACACACACACACACACACACACACACACACACACACACACACACACACACACACACACATGACCCAATATGCAAACTCTACAATGCAGACTAAAAATTAATATTGATACATCTTGTTCCAACTTACGGAGTTCTTTCATGCAAAATCACATCTGCTGACTCCACCAGGTTTAAACTTGTAAGAGGTAAACCTTTGTCATCACCTAAAAAAAAATTTATAGTAATAATAAATCTAAAAGCAGAACAAAAACAACAAAACAGTCCACAAGCCAGTCAACAAACTAGAGTAAACAATAAACAATGCCAACACTTTAAGACAAATTAAATAAGAATATGTTTCACTTTCTAAATATTTTCACATTAAAACTGTCAAAACACAAGAAGCTATAGCTCAACATCGTCACTGCATTATAAATGAGGGAATGCCCAACTCAATGAAACCTGACACAAATTTTTAATTCAATGCACGAGAATTTGATAAAGATGAAAATGAACCAGAATTTCAAATAAAACGTCAGTCTATTAGAACCTGACGCCAAGAAAGCAAACACTGAGTCAACATCAACATGTTATTTGATTTCCCTTAGAATCTTCCAAGAAAGCAAACACTGAGTCAACATCAACATGTTATTTGATTTCCCTAAGAAGCTTCCAAGAAAGCAAACACTGAGTCAACATCAACATGTTATTTGATTTCCCTAAGAAGTCCAAGAAAGCAAACACTGAGTCAACATCAACATGTTATTTGATTTCCCTTAGAATCTTCCAAGAAAGCAAACACTGAGTCAACATCAACATGTTATTTGGTTTCCCTAAGAAGCTTCCAAGAAAGCAAACACTGAGTCAACATCAACATGTTATTTGATTTCCCTAAAAAGCTTCCAAGAAAGCAAACATGAGTCAACATCAACATGTTATTTGATTCCCCTAAGAAGCTTCCAAGAAAGCAAACACTGAGTCACATCAACTTGTCTTTTTCAATACCTTTTCTGTGATAACATCTTGTTGAAACAAGGGAGTTAAGACAAGGCAAGACAAATGGTTCATCGTTCAAGGCCAACAACACCAAACAACAGGGGCAATAACAACAATCTGACAAACACCCTGAACAGTACTCCCCCCTCACCCATGCACATATATCCACAGGCACACGCACTGTTTATACCCTGACAAGGCACTGTTTATACCCTGACAAGGTACTCTTAGGTTTGTTATCAGTTTTACCAGCTGTGTTAGTCTAGAGGTGATAAAACCAACTGGAACAGCTAGCACCCTCAACATAGCCTAGTTTTACCATCAGAATGGCTGTCAACAGTTCAGCCATGACATAATGAATTGTTGTGAATAGTTTAGCGGTAGTTTTGTCCGTTTGTGGGGTCATTTTCAGGGACAGGACTCTTTTCTCTTTCTGTTACTCTGTTATAATAGCCCACAAAGTTTCTGTGTGGCTTGCAGCACAGCAGTAACACTGAACCTGTGACAAGCGCACAAATACTGACATACATACACACTTACAAGCTTACATTGCTCACACATAAATATGCGCTCACATTCATACCCCTACACTTTCCATGACAGGAAGGGAGGGCTCTCTTTCACAACAGACAGCCAATTACCAAAGAGGACAAACACAGCCCCATCCTGAGGAGAGGTGTTGGAGCGATAGCCAGGAGCTCCGATGACAATGTCTTCATTTCCATCCCCATCAAGATCCCCCGAGACCATGGACCTGGGACATAGGGTTGGTTTCCATGGGTCACACTCCAGTGCCAAACCAGTCTGATGTCATCATTTTGTCACTGTCATTTGTTTTTAGAATCCCGCAAGTATTTTTAATCCCTTTTTCAATCAGACAAAGGCACAGCTACCACCCTGACAAGTATATAATGCGGCTACTTACAATGAAACCAGAAATTTTTATATGAAATCTCTTTTCGAAACTGTCACAAACTAATTTGAGAAAAAAAAATCAGTAACAGGTTGTACAAATTTGGAACTCACTTCTTTAAGATCGAAAATATGCAAAAACAATAACACTTTCAAAATTTTTCTAGACAGAGACACAAAATTATTACACACATTGTCAAATTTCTTTAGTGATTTTGACAAGATAAATCATGTATATGATGCACTCGTACTCACTATAAAGACAAAGAGAAAACAAATTCACTGTTAATATGAATGGGACACATGTATGCCAGTGTAGGGCTGTACTCAGCTTGTAGGCCAGTCTCTGCTGCTAATCTACTGTTATACTAAAGGAGATACTTTCCTCAGAAACAATTCAGAACACTGTGCCAAATTTCAGATGTCCTCAAAATGATCTTCATAGAGCCTGATTAAACATTTTGTGCTACAATCTGTAGGATACGTAGCATTCCATAAACTGTGCCAAATTTCAGATGTCCTCAAAATGATCTTCCATAGAGTATGATTAAACATTTGTGCTACAATCTGTAGGATATGTAGCATTCCATGATTCAGCATGCAGGAAAGAGGAAGAGCAATCCAAATCTATCACATCTCCAGACTGGATTCTTTTCATCATCATCACTGTTTGCTGAATGGACTGCGAAGAGGTTTGCTAAACCTAGGCACTTTCTCACAACCTTCTGAAGTGATAAGATAAGATAATGTTGCTTATAGCCCAGCCGACCGCAGAGGGCCACATCAGGGCTGTCACCACGTTAAAATCAACTCACCAGTCATTTAAAAAAAAAAAAAAAAAAAAAAAAAACTTTCACACATCTCGTTAATGACATCGTCTACAAACGAACCAGAAACTTTGTTAAAAATCCTTCTTCCGTAAAATCTCAAATCAGATGAAAAATGTTAATTTCTCTCAAAAACCCAAGGATCACGTCAGGCGGGACATCCCTGAACAGGATCTTCATGGACTCCGCTGTAAAATGTTTGTGTCTCACATCGTGCAAGTCCCAACACTCTAAAAGAACATGTTTCATTGTGAGTGGTGCATGACATGGAATGCACCACGGAGCTTCTTCACTCTTTAAAAGGTAAGAATGGGTAAAATACGAATGGCCGGTGTGCAGCCGGCACAGAACCGTTTCCTCTTTACGACCACCCGACGTAGATGGGAGGAAGTCTTTAAGGTTTGGACGGATCTGAAAGAGTTTGTTATTCGTCTGTGTGTTCCAATCTCCTGCCAGAGGTCTCTCACATAATCGTTAATTTTGGGTTTCACATCTGAGCAGGGATATAAGTGTTGGACAGTTTCTCTCTTGTGGCGTTCTTGGCTAAACGATCAACCATTTCGTTCCCGCCGATGCCAACATGGCCAGGAACCCAAGCAAGAGTAATGTTGTAACCGTCCGCCTTCAACTTGCTAAAAAGTTCAAAAAAAAGTAAAAGTTCTGGATGCTGAAGGTTGCGGCAGCTATGGCCTCCAAAGCTGACAGCGAATCCGACAGAACCAGAAAGTCCCTCCTCGAGAATGGGAGATTATCTTCAAAGCCAGTACTAGAGCAGTAAGTTCAGCAGAATAGACAGAAGCATCTGAATGTATATGTTCCAACAATATCTGAGAAGGAGCCCCAGGGCAGTAGGCTGCACAGGCCACTCCATCCTCAGACTTGGAACCGTCAGTGAAAACTTTTTGATAGGATGGGAATTTGGAACAGAGCTCCGCATACAAAGCCTTGTACGCCAGAGAGCTGGTAGACTCCTTACGGAAAGCTGCGAGATCAAAACGAATCTCTGGTGTGAAAAAGGTCCATGGAGGTTGATCCGGAAACTTGGAAAAAATCGGAAACTACTCCCAGGTCTATACCTGCATTCTGCACGTGAGGCTGCATACGAAGCCCAAACGGTGGAATACATTTCGGGTTTGTTTCAAACTTACTTTGGAACGGAGGGTCAAAAACACAGTCATAGGCAGGATTCTGCGGTTCTGAGAACAGTCGGATGTAATAATTCAAAGACAGTTTCAGCCTGCGGTTGGACAGTGAAGGTTCACCTGCCTCTGCGTACAGGCTGTACACAGGGGTGGTGCGGAACGCTCCAAGACAGAGACGAAGCCTTGATGGTGGATTAGGGTCCAAGAGTTTGAGGTAAGATGATCTTGCGGAGCCGTACACAGCACAACCGTAGTCCAGTTTGGAACGGACCAGGGCTCTGTAGAGGTGCAACAAAGTTTTCTTATCAGCGCCCAGTCGGTGTGTGCTACGACCCGCAGATATTCAGTGCCTTTTGGC
This sequence comes from Conus ventricosus, assembly GCA_018398815.1. Lineage (NCBI taxonomy): Eukaryota > Metazoa > Mollusca > Gastropoda > Neogastropoda > Conidae > Conus > Conus ventricosus. The sequence continues at coordinate 18,249,102 of CM031606.1, forward strand.
AAGCAGTTTTGAGGTTTTTAATATGGCTGAGAAAGTTAAGTTTTTGGTCAAAAATGGACTCCCAGAAATTTGGCCTCTTTAACAGCTGGAATGGGAGATTTCCCTACTTGAAGTTCCGGATCTGGAAAAAACTGACGGAAATTATGGAAGTGAATACACTGGGTTTTTGTAGCAGAAAAGGTGAAACCGTTTTCATCCGCCCACCGATGGATTTTATCTACGCAAAGCTGGAGCCTGCGCTGGACACTCGGGTACAGGCTTCCAGTTGCGTAGACAGCAAAATCATCCACAAACAATGAGCAGTCTGAACCCTGCTGAACTGATTGAACAATGTTGTTGATCTTAATACTAAAGAGGGCAGGAGATTAGTATGCTCCCCTGTGGAACACCCAACTCCTGCTCGTGGACATCAGAGAGAGTGGTGCCAACCCGGACCTGAAACTGTCGTTCTGCAAAAAATTTTGAATAAAAAACGGAAGATGACCTCGAAAACCCAGATCGTGGAGATCATGAAGTATCCCCGACTTCCAGGTGGTATCGTAGGCCTTCTCCAAGTCAAAGAAAATTGCCACTGCATGCTGTCTGTTTAAAAAAGCGTTCCTAAGTGTAGATTCCAGACGAATCAAATGGTCAACTGTACTACGATGTTTGCGGAAACCACACTGTTCTTTCGCCAAAAGGCCATCGGTTTCGAGTTTCCACATGAGCCTAGCATTGACCATTTTTTCCATCAATTTACAGACACAGCTGGTCAAAGCTATGGGACGGTAGTTAGATGGATTAGAAAGATCTTTTCCAGGTTTGGGGATGGGAATAATGAGGGCTGTCCGCCAAGAGGGAGGAAAGCAACCTGTAGTCCACACGTGGTTGTATACCTGTAACAGGATGTTCAGACCTTCTTGCGGAAGATGTTTCAATAGTTGATAATGTATGTCATCTATACCTGGAGAGGAATCGCTGCAAGAGAGTAAGGCAGATTTCAGCTCGTTTAATGTAAAAGGAAGATTGTAGTCTTCCATGTTGTCGGATGAAAGTTGCAGGGAGATTTTTCTTTTAGGGCTTTGTGTTTGACAAAAGTGACTGATTTATTAGAAGAGGAGGAATTCTTTTCAATGGTTGAAGCAAGCAGATTAGCAACTGCTTTCTTTTCTGTTATTAAAGAATCCGAAAACTTGAGATGGTTCACAGTGGGACAGGTGTTCTTCCCTTTGATTTTCTTAATGATGTTCCACACTTTTTTCTTAGAAGTTTTTGATGTCAGCCTGGAGCAGAAGCTTCTCCAGGACCGACGTTTACTGATTTTAAAAGTGTGTCTTGATTTAGCACGGAGTTTCTGATGGGCTCGAGCGTTGGGACCCGAAGGTCGTTGGTATACCTGACGCTGAGCCCGTTTTCTAACTTTGGAAATTTGTTGGCATTCGGAATCGAACCAGGGTGTTTTGGGCATTTGAAGTTTATCGGAAGACACTGGAATACAGGCTTTAGCACATTTGATCATAGTGTTAGTCAGAGATTCTGCTGGGTCTGGACTCTGAAAAAATCAGTGTCCTGGAATTCTTTTGAAATAGTGGCTGCAAATAGATCCCAGTTTGCTTTTTTATAATTGAGATGTTGAGAGACAGAGATGTGTTCAGTTAATACAGGTTGTAGAAGGACAGGGAAATGGTCACTTCCGTGCAGATCGTCATGGACAGACCACTCATAGTCCAGGACCAGCGAGGGGTCACAAACCGACAAATCTAAACACGAAAGTGAACTGTGGAAGAGTGGAGGTAAGTTGCAGATCCGTCGTTCAGACAACACAAATCCAAGTCTGAAAGGACATCCTCAATCAGCAGACCTCTGGGTGACGTACCGGCACTACCCCAAAGAGGATTGTGACCGTTAAAGTCACCCAACAGCAAAAAAGGTCGAGGAAGTTCTCCTATCAGACTGACAAGGTCCTGACGACAAACCGGGACAGAAGGAGGTAGATAAAGAGAACAGATGGTCACAGTCTTGTGGAGAGTGACTCTCGCAGCTACAGCCTGAAGCGAGGTAGACAGAGCGACAGGACTATACAGCAAAGTTTTGTGTAGGAGAAGGGCAACACCGCCCGACAGTCCCAACATGGATGGTTGTGCAGGTATTGAAAGGATATTAAAGCCAGAAAGAGTAAAGGTCTTCTGGCTTTGAATTTGAGTTTCCTGAAGAGCCACGACGGAGGGTTTTATAGACTGACACAGAAGCTGCAGCTCCTCAAAGTTGGAATTTAATCCACGGATATTCCAATGTAATATTGTACTATCCATGGTGCAGAGGGCGAAAAGGAGAGAGATCAGGTCATCTCCTCATCGACATCTGCCGCCAATGGAGTGAATTTATTTTGTAGTTTCACTGGACTGTGTTGGTCTTTGGACCTGCTGGCAGACTTGCCCGCAGGTGACAAAGGCCTGGAGTTTGGAGAAGGTGGAGGTCTGGATTTGGGAGATGGTGGAGGGTTTTTCCTTATCTCCACCATCTCCACACTGGGTGGAACTCCCTTGCCCGCACGGGCACTGGACAGAGAGAGTTCGAGGGGAACTGCTGGTTTTTTTAATCTGCCCAGCAGCAGATGTTGTAGACTGCTGGGCAGTCTGAGGGGTGGCGGATTTTTGCCTCCACCAGGGGCAATCATTTTGGGTTGAGAGGTGGTGGACCTGCTTCCACCAGAGTTGACAGTTCGGACTTGCAGTGTCTTCGAGAACGTAAAGTCATCAGTCTGACAGCAGACTGATCGAGTGGAAACTGTGGGAACTTTCGTACAGCCGAAGCATAGGAAGAGGCTGTCGGCGTCTGACTGCCCACAACCTGCTTGCGGGCTTCAAAAAAGGAAATTTTCTTTTCAGTCTTTAGTCTTTGAATTGCGGATTCCTGAATCCAAAGAGGACAGTTTCTTGAAGAGGAGGGATGGTCGCCACCGCAGTTAGCACAATGTGCCGGATCTTGACACGGCCCATCATGGGTTGCCTTGCAGCAAACACCGCATACCTCTTGCCCTGAACAGCGGTCCCTGACATGGCCAAACTTCTGGCACCTGAAGCACCTCAATGGGGACGGCACATATAGCTGAACATGAACATTTAGGTAACCAACCTTGATGACCGGAGGCAGCACAGGGTTGCAGAAGGTCAGAAAGAGGGTGTTGGTGGCCACTCTCTCTGAACCCTTCTTTATCGTCACCCTGCGCACCTCCGTCACACCTGGGACGCCAGCTCCGTTTTTATTTCCGCCTCTGAAACACCCGCCAGATCTCTGCATCGAATCACACCTTTGGAAGAATTTAATTGCTTATGGGGAGTCACCCTGATCTCCCTATCCACAAGCTTTTTTGCCTTCTGCAACTGTTCGGATTGCTTCTGTGATCGACATTGAAGAAGAAACGAACCATTCCTCAATCGTTTTATGGACCTAGGTTCACCTGCTATACCATGAAAGCCCTTTTGTACAGCAAAAGGGCTCAGAGCTGAAAGAGGTCTTTCCTGCTCTGTCCCTTCCACCACGAGCCAGGAAGCCCAGAAACCTGTCTTCTGTCTTACCTCACTGTCAGAATCACTGTCTGTTTCAAATTCCCCTGAAATAGGGGATACTGCCTTCCTCTTCCTTTTGGGGGGGTAGTTTTTTTAATGAAGTCATATTTAGTTTATTGTGATTCATCTCTCCCTTACCCACCCACCTTGGAGTCCAACTAAGGGGCCAGGGCCAAGAAACCAATGTCTTGACCCCTTCCAGGCTTCGGGAGAGACATACGACAAGCAGAAGCAACCAACCCTATCCCCCCTGATCATGCTCAACTCCCGGGAACAGAGAGCTGAGCACTGCAGGGGTTTACTTGGCCAGCTGGGGAACTGCCCGTCTTGACCCAACCCCAAGAAGGGGAGCCGATTAGTACACCGGGCCAAAGTGTACTCCCTGTCTAGGAGAGGTCGAGCCAAAGTGATGTGTTGAGAGCGCTGGCCCTCTCAATCACCAGGATCTCATTCCCCTCCGACACAGGTCGCACCGCACGGCAAACACGGCGGATCTTAAGGAGACCACAGAGATAAAAGGAGTGTGAAAAAGAAGACTTGAAGGGGAGACGAAGATAGAAAAGGGCCAAATAAGGGAGGCAGAAAACAAGAAAAGGAGAAAGGCGGGTTACTCTTAGTCAGGATCCTCACCCTTAGCCTATCTGACATGGGAAGCCCTACCAGGGGCATCAACTCCTTACCACGTTACGCTTAGGCCAAACAGCATCTGCACCTCTCAGGCCTAGAAGCAGTGTGAAAAAAAAAAGCCTATCTCCAAGTATTGATGCCCCCGCCAGCAAAGCCTAAGGGATCACTGGACCCACGCAAACCCTCCGACCACGACAAGGTCGCAACCCCCCGGAGGGAACCTTCTGAAGTGGAGACAACTGGTGCACCATACATTCTCATGTGCCCCCATGGCCAAAGTTGGCTCCAGGACCAAGGGATCCTCTGAAGTCTTTCTTGGTCTGCTGTTGTATGAAATGATCCCAGACTGTCTGGATGTCGATACATCCCTATGGAATCCCTCCAAAATTCATCAACGTCATCCAGTGATTGTATGAGGACTCCATCCACTGTGGAACTTAACCAACCCTTTCACAGTGAAGACAGGGTGAGGCAGGGCAGCATGCTGCTGCCGACAATCTTCCTGATGTCCACTCACTGAAATCATGGACAGAAGGACTATGGACAGTAGCATAGGCAGTCAATGAATCCTCAAAAAAACATCTTGAAGACCTTGAGTTTGTGATTATGTCAGCCTTCTCACAGACAACAACAGGTGCAGTGAAAGCTGACATGACTATCTGAAGAGACAATAAGATAAGATAATGTTGCTTTATAGCCCAGCCGACCGCAAAGGGCCACATCAGGGCTGATCTGAAGAGACAAAAAGATATGACCTGAAGATCGACACGAAGAAGACAGTGGTGCTGAGAATCAACAAACAAGAGCTTCCAATTCCATTTACACTACAGAACATCTAGGTGATGGACTGCTTCACATATCTTGGGAGTGTAGTAAGCTATGAGGAATTAAAGAGCTGAATCAATACAGCAAAACATGCCTTGTGCCCTGCAACCTATCTGGAACCCCAAACCAATGTCCCTGACAACAGGAGCAGAATCTTCACCATCATGAAGGCAGTCCCCCGATACAGATCTGCGACATGCAGGGTGACCATTACATCACCAGAAGCTCATGACATTCATTAACAGATGTCTAATACACATCCTCCATCAGATGGCCCATGAAGATCTCCAATGCTGCCATATGAGGAAAATCAGAATCCCATCACTAAAGACATAAAGAAACAAAAACGGGTGTGGATTGGACACACCCTAGGTAAACCAGCAGACAATTTCAAAAAGCAGGCACTGGAATGAAATCAAGGGAAGAGATGAGTTGGATGGTTGGAGCCAACCAGAAAAGACTGGTTAAAAGTGGGACATTTGCTGTCAGCTGACACGGGCACAAGTGAACAGAACTGCCCTGTGCTCCCCCAGGAGTACACAGGAATAAGTCAGCCGAGTCACAGAATGATCCACTACCAAGTTCGCTTCGTTTCATGATGGACCCTGACATTTGTAACAATCCAAATGGAATAAGAGTTTTGCTAAACCAAAGAGAAGCGGACAGGGGAAGGAGGAGGGCAGAAAGCAGGGAGAAGGGGGGAAGAAGGGACTGGGCAGGAAAGAGGGAGGGAATGGATTAGGAAGAGGAGTTGGTAGAGAAAGTGGTAATGATGACGATGCTTGTTTTGTAAAGCACTGCGTGGAAAACATTGTGATAAATGCATTGCATGAATGTTCAGCATCATCATTATCTTCATTACTAATAACAGGTCAATAACAGGTCATATCTATAATTGTTTTACCTCGGTCTTGGTTTATGTTTGCTTTGTTGTATACTGACCAAGGAAACAAACAGAACAAAAATGCTTGGGAGAAAAAACATTTTTAACTGTGCACACAAGAGACTGATGTTTGGGACCCATATATTCCAGTTTGTCAAAATTTTGACAAACTGGAATATATGGGTCCCAAATTTTTCATGTTAATTTTTGTTTATTCTTCCTTTTTTCAGGTTCATCCTACAGCACAGAGTGACATTTTGCATGAATCAATTTTATAGGTTTGTGACTCCCCATTTTACGACATTCAGTTCATTTTTGTTTCTCTAAACAAGCATTGTATTTCTGCCAAGAAAAACCACCACACAACTGCTGCAGTCCAATTCTATTGACTTTTGGGTTTATCCAAATATGGGTATGTGGAATGGCTAAGGTACATCCTCTTCATCTGACCCCTTATGAAACAATAACTGAATAAGTGAGCCAGCTTTATTGTAGCTGTTCCAAGACTGCTTCGAAACAGGCAATATGAAGGACTGTTGACAACACCTATGATTACTGGACTACCCTGGGTCTCAAGGTCAAGTTTAGATGAGAACAAAAATGAAAATCAGCATTAAAAAAAAGACAGAGGCCCTATACTCAAGTTTTACCAGAGTTTGTTACTTAAGTTTTCGCTGTACTTACCAGCCAAGTTTGGCGTATGTATTGTTGACATAATACACAGCATCAGGAGGTTTTCCCTTGCTCTGGAGCGGCTGTTCACCCATCTTCTTCATAGCCACAGTCTGTCTCTGTTTCTCTTTAAGCAACAGCGCCTCCTAGTAAGAAAAATATTGTGCCACATACTTAATATAATACTGGCAATGTAAGCAAAGCACATTTCATATAGTACCATGTCCAGAACAGCTATCTCACAATGCTGTACAAATCACAGAATAATAGCAGACAAGCAAACAGAATCCTGTTCTGCATGAATGCTTTTATATCCTCATTCACACCCCCAAATATGACCTAACCAACAAAGTTAGCGCAGTCTCGGTCAACTAACATCAAAATGGTTATAAAACTCACAGCAAGGAAATAGGCATATGGTTTAAAACCAGCTTAAGTAGGTTTGTTTTTTGTATGAGACTGACAGTCCCTCATGAACTGTTTGAATTTCCTTTAATACCATATATACATAGTTAAGTGAGTACAATGTGACCCTGGACTTGCATCTCCTTCAACACCACATGTGTAGTTAGGTAAAAATGTAACCCAGACTTTAATTTTCTTTCAAATCACATATACAGTAAGGTGTGTGTCTGTCTGAAAAATGTAACCCAGACTTTAATTTTCTTTCAAATCACATATACAGTAAGGTGTTTGTCTGTCTGAAAAAAGCAGCCCTGACGGGCCTTTCCTTTGATACCATACACATGGTTAGGTCTTCCTGGACTGAACCCCTTCAACCCTTTCCAGTTTACAGCCTGGGCAGCCTGTCCTGCCCTGCCAGTGTGGGCCGATCTATGTGAACAGGATACCTCACTTACACGTTAATATCTCTGAAACTTTTTGCGAAGTGGTGTACAAATTTACATACTTATTACCACACAATTTTGTAGCAAGTTATTGCAACTCCATGTAATATGGTGTGCTTTTGAACTTTTGATGCTTGACATATTATGCAAATATCATTTAACGTCTTACAGACCTGGTGCTTTATTGCAACTTTAATATCTGAAAATCATTCTGCCAAAGATGTGAAAAACTTTACACGGTTATAATAAAATCAACTGTTCTGCAACATATCTGTCACACTCAGACTTGTCCTGTCACAGCGCTAGCACTGGCAGTCCACGGGAAGCCACCAGCCACAGGAGACACTGCACTGCAACTGAGTCACCTGTTGGTGTTCATTTGTACCTTTTCTAATCCTACGCCAGACATCGCTTGCTAAGCTCCCTAGGGATGGCAATAACTGCTCAGTATCAGAGTCAGCATAAATGATCTTGCCCCTTCAGAGGGCACCACCAAATCCATCCTCAGGCAGTTACCCATGAAGTTACTGATACATCCTCAGACAACACCCATGAAGTTACCAATACATCCTCAGACAACACCCATGAAGTTACTGATACATCCTCAGACAGTACCCATGAAGTTACCGATACATCCTCAGACAGTACCCATGAAGTTACTGATACATCCTCAGACAGTACCCATGAAGTTACCGATACATCCTCAGACAGTACCCATGAAGTTACTGATACATCCTCAGACAGTACCCATGAAGTTACCAATACATCCTCAGACAGTACCCATGAAGTTACTGATACATCCTCAGACAACACCCATGAAGTTACTGATACATCCTCAGACAACACCCATGAAGTTACCAATACATCCGTAGTACGCATGAAGTTACCGATACATCCTCAGACAGTACCCATGAAGTTACTGATACATCCTCAGACAACACCCATGAAGTTACTGATACATCCTCAGACAGTACCCATGAAGTTACCAATACATCCGTAGTACGCATGAAGTTACCGATACATCCTCAGACAGTACCCATGAAGTTACTGATACATCCTCAGACAACACCCATGAAGTTACTGATACATCCTCAGACAACACCCATGAAGTTACCGATACATCCTCAGACAGTACCCATGAAGTTACTGATACATCCTCAGACAGTACCCATGAAGTTACTGATACATCCTCAGACAGTACCCATGAAGTTACTGATACATCCTCAGACAGTACCCATGAAGTTACTGATACATCCTCAGACAGCACCCATGAAGTTACCAATACATCCTCAGACAGTACCCATGAAGTTACTGATACATCCTCAGACAGTACCCATGAAGTTACTGATACATCCGTAGTACCTGTCACGGTCAAAAATAAACACAGCAAAGTCGTGGTCAGTCGCCGGCCACTTCAACTGGACATAAGTCCAAACGCAGACATCTTGACGCCAAGCAGACGGCTCCATGCGTCGCATCCAGCCAATTTAGCACAGCGAGGAGACAGCAGACAGTCTGAGTGGCTGGACCGACAGGTCTCGATAGGTCTGGTCAGACATCTGGGCGCCTACCTAGACTCATCTAGCCAATTTACACTGACCAGTGCCCACACGTTAAGCCACACGGCGCCAGTTAAGTAGGAAAGGGGGAAGGTAGTGCGTGGTGGGGGTGAAATCTAGCTAATCAATTAAATGACCAATTGACCACCACAGAGAGTAAGGCGTGTAGGCGTGACTGTCATGATTTGAATATCCAATGGAATTAGAGGGAGATAACTTCGGGTACGAGGCGGTAAAAATACTGACCAATGGTACTCGCCCTTTTTGACAGATCGGAACGGGATAAGAAGGAGGTGAGAGTGAGAGAACGAGAGAACGAGGGGGAGAACGAACAGAGAGACAGAGAGAGGAAGAGGTTCTAGGTCTGCTTGAGAGAGAAGCAGAGAGATGAGGGGAGGAGAGAAGAGAACCAAGTTGAGACATTAGCACGAGATAGTCTGCAGAGGAAGGACTAAAGAGAGATGTGGAGAGAGGAGTTGCTAACTAATGAAGAGAAAAAGAAAGAAAAGAAAAGGAAAAGAAAAGCAACCATGTCCATTTGATAGGCAGACTAGAGAGAGAGAGAGAGTGCAATGCGTTAATGCAGGAAGAAAGAAAGGAGAACAGATCGATGTTGATAGTCACTGTTCCATCTAAACCGGGGGTTCGACTCATACTTGGGGTTCGACCTCATACTTGGCCAGCACCACTTCATCGGCAGTCCAACCTGACCAACGCCAGCAGTCTGACCTGACCGTGCCAAGTCCAGCTGACCGGTGCCAGCAGTCTTAACGTTGGAACGGACGCAAGCAGATTGTGTCGTGTGTGAAATGACAGATGTGAAAAGAAAAAAACAGGAAAGAAAAAGAGACAGTGATTGTGAATAGTTAAGATCACCTGGCCAGGTAAAGTAGAAATCTATTTATACCCGGGTTAGTTTATTGATGATTTAGACAAATGATTTTGTGAAGTTTCAGTGAAAGAAAAGTTTTGATTTTGTTGTGTTTCCATTGCATTGATGTTTCGTTTATGATATGTGCAAGTAAAGTTATAGCTTTACTGTGGTTTGATGTGACATCCATGAATACGAGTTGAAGAGCAGTGATTTGGTTAGCCTAGCCATCCTCAGTTACATCACCTCGAGTACCATGAGTTACTGTATGACAGCTAGTTACCGATATCTAGAAACCCGAAGTACGTACCATAAAAACGATCTCCCAGCTACCCATGAAGTTACGATACATCCTCAGACAGTACCCATGAAGTTACTGATACATCCTCAGACAGTACCCATGAAGTTACCGATACATCCTCAACAGTACCATAAGTTACTGATACATCCTCAGACAGTACCCATGAAGTTACTGATACATCCTCAGACAGTACCCATGAAGTTACCGATACATCCTCAGACAGTACCCATGAAGTTACTGATACATCCGTAGTACCGATGAAGTTACCAATACACCCTCAGACAGTACCCATGAAGTTACCAATACATCTGTAGTACCCATGAAGTTACTGATACATCCTCAGACAACACCCATGAAGTTACTGATACATCCTCAGACAGTACCCATGAAGTTACCGATACATCCTCAGACAGTACCCATGAAGTTACCGATACATCCTCTGACAGTACCCATGAAGTTACTGATACATCCTCAGACAGTACCCATGAAGTTACCGATACACCCTCAGACAGTACCCATGAAGTTACCGATACATCCTCAGACAGTACGCATGAAGTTACTGATACATCCGTAGTACCCATGAAGTTACCAATACACCCTCAGACAGTACCCATGAAGTTACCAATACATCCGTAGTACCCATGAAGTTACTGATACATCCTCAGACAGTACCCATGAAGTTACTGATACATCCTCAGACAGTACCCATGAAGTTACCGATACATCCTCAGACAGTACCCATGAAGTTACCGATACATCCTCAGACAGTACCCATGAAGTTACTGATACATCCTCAGACAGTACCCATGAAGTTACTGATACATCCTCAGACAGTACCCATGAAGTTACTGAACATCCTCAGACAGTACCCATGAAGTTACCAATACATCCTCAGACAGTACCCATGAAGTTACCGATACATCCTCAGACAGTACCCATGAAGTTACTGATACATAACTCAGACAGTACCCATGAAGTTACTGATACATCCTCAGACAGTACCCATGAAGTTACTGATACATCCTCAGACAGTACCCATGAAGTTACCGATACATCCTCAGACAGTACCCATGAAGTTACCGATACATCCTCAGACAGTACCCATGAAGTTACTGATACATGCTCAGACAGTACCCATGAAGTTACCGATACATCCTCAGACAGTACCCATGAAGTTACTGATACATCCTCAGACAGTACCCATGAAGTTACTGATACATCCTCAGACAGTACCCATGAAGTTACCAATACATCCTCAGACAGTACCCATGAAGTTACCAATACATCCTCAGACAGTACCCATGAAGTTACCAATACATCCTCAGACAGTACGCATGAAGTTGCTGATACATCCTCAGACAGTACCATGAAGTTACTGATACATCCTCAGACAGTACCCATGAAGTTAACGATACATGCCTAGTACCCATAAAGTTACCGATACATCCTCAGGCAGTACCCATGAAGTTACCGATACATCCTCAGACAGTACCCATGAAGTTACTGATACATCCTCAGACAGTACCCATGAAGTTACCGATACATCTCAGACAGTACCCATGAAGTTACCGATACATCCTCAGACAGTACCCATGAAGTTACTGATAATCCTCAGACAACACCCATGAAGTTACTGATACATGCTCAGACAGTACCCATGAAGTTACCGATACATCCTCAGACAGTACCCATGAAGTTACTGATACATCCTCAGACAGTACCCATGAAGTTACTGATACATCCTCAGACAGTACCCATGAAGTTACCAATACATCCTCAGACAGTACCCATGAAGTTACCAATATATCCTCAGACAGTACCCATGAAGTTACCAATACATCCTCAGACAGTACCCATGAAGTTACCAATACATCCTCAGACAGTACGCATGAAGTTACTGATACATCCTCAGACAGTACCCATGAAGTTACTGATACATCCTCAGACAGTACCCATGAAGTTAACGATACATCCCTAGTACCCATAAAGTTACCGATACATCCTCAGGCAGTACCCATGAAGTTACCGATACATCCTCAGACAGTACCCATGAAGTTACAAATACATCCTCAGACAGTACCCATGAAGTTCCTGATACATCCTCAGACAGTACCCATGAAGTTACCAATACATCCTCTGACAGTACCCATGAATTTACTGATACATCCTCAGACAGCACCATGAAGTTACTGATACATCCTCAGACAGTACCCATGAAGTAACCAATACATCCTCAGACAGTACCCATAAAGTTACTAATACATCCTCAGAAAGTACCCATGAAGTTACAGATACATCCGTAGTACCCATGAAGTTACTGATATATCCTCAGACAGTACCCATGAAGTTACTGACATATCCTCTGACACTACCCATGAAGTTACTGATACATCCTCAAACAGTACCAATGAAGTTACTGATATATCCTCAGACAGTACCCATGAAGTTACCAATACATCCTCTGACAGTACCCATGAAGTTACTGATACATCCTCAGACAGTACCCATGAAGTTACCAATACATCCTCAGACAGTACCCATGAAGTAAACTGATACATCCTCAGACAGTACCCATGAAGTTACCAATACATCCTCAGACAGTACCCATGAAGTTACCAATACATCCTCTGACAGTACCCATGAAGTTACTGATACATCCTCAGACAGTACCATGAAGTTACCAATACATCCTCAGACAGTACCCATGAAGTTTACCGATACATCCTCAGACAGTACCCATGAAGTTACCAATACATTCTCTGACAGTACCCATGAAGTTACCAATACATCCTCAGACAGTACCCATGAAGTTACCAATACATCCTCAGACAGTACCCATGAAGTCATTGATACATCCTCAGACAGTACCCATGAAGTTACCAATACATCCTCAGACAGTACCCATGAAGTTACCGATACATCCTCAGACAGTACCCATGAAGTTACTGATACATCCTCAGACAGTACCCATGAAGTTACCAATACATCCTCAGACAGTACCCATGAAGTTACCAATACATCCTCAGACAACCCCATGAAGTTACCAATACATCCTCAGACAACACCCATGAAGTTCCCAATACATACCTCAGACAGTACCCATGAAGTTACCAATACATCCTCAGACAGTACCCATGAAGTTACCAATACATCCTCAGACAGTACCCATGAAGTTACCAATACATCCTCAGACAGTACCCATGAAGTTACCAATACATCCTCAGACAGTACCCATGAAGTTCCCAATACATCCTCAGACAGTACCCATGAAGTTACCAATACATCCTCAGACAGTACCCATAAATAAAACAAGAAGTAGAGTACAATGTTTGAAGCAAACACAGGAGAATTGTCCACAAAGGCAGAAATATAGTAAGCGACAACTGAAAAAAAAGATAGATTCAAAGAGAACGAAGGAAAAGAGAAAGTTACTAGCGCAGAACTTCCACAAGATGAGGGAACTCTTTGTATTGAAAGAAACCCTGGCAACACAAGATGTCGATACACAGAGGAGTCCAAATCATGGCATGGAAGTATTGCTACTGCGAGGCAAGGACGAAGTGACAGCTAAACATGACATAAAAACAACACACAAAGCACCCACCTTGACACGTGGTCCTGGCAGCAGCGTCACCCCTCTCAGCCCCTCTTTGACCACCACATCCGCCTTGCCCACCTCCTTGAACTTCCGCTTCGGGTAGAAGCCATTGACCTCTGGCTTTCCGCCGCTCCTTTTCCGCGGCTGGTTTGCCTGGCCCTTACACTCAAGGAAGAGGGGTTGTGGTCCAGGTTGCAAGCCCTGGAATTGACAACAATCATGATGACAAACAAAATACTTGCAAGCTAAATGAAGCAAGGTTTAACAGGTGAAAGAAATACAGTGACACGAAAGTTGAAAGTTGTAAAGTTTAGGCTGTAAATAGTATCTCAATATTACAACTACCTCTACCTGCAGACCATGTTGATGGTCAAGACAGCGTGGGAGTATGGCAACTGAGAGAGGAAACAGCACAAAACAAAGAGGAGCCCAGCAGTACCAGCTGCTGTGGCAAAGTTGTTAGCGTCATGGACTTCCAGCTGGGAGCTCATAGATTCGATTCCCATCACAACCATTTATTTCAGGGACTTCTCTGCCCCAACCAGCTCCTACCCAGAGCTGAGTCTGTTACAGTATCCATTGGGAAGACTGGGACAACACACTCGAGTTTCATCCACTTAATGAATGCGTCTCTAAGAGTGTTGCTCAGATTTCCTGATTAACACTGCAGGTGTCTGTGTCTCTTGGGTCCGGTTGATGCCGGGATGTATTTTGAAAATAAGCCTCGAGTTCAGGCCTGTCATGCAGTCTCAAACTGGAAGGGAAACCCACAGCATCATCTTTATCATCCTCATCGATTAACAATTAAAAAAAATGTCTCAAATTCTGTGTCCCTTCAAAGCCTGCTGGTATGGTGACCTCAGTTTCCATACCCTCTCCACATCTATGCTTTTCATTTGATTCTGTTGGGGTCACTGGTATCAGCAAATTCATTGGGTCTGTCCTTGAAAAGATGCGGTGCCAGCCTCTTAAAGGAGAGCTGACATATATGCCGGCTCCACAACTAAGCAATTATTGTCATCAGTAAAGGGCTTAGTAATGGTGTCCTCTGTATGTTGGATCAGTAAGGCACCACTGAACACCACTGAAGTGACTTGGCAGCAGTGCAGTGTCTCCTCTAGTGTGTTGCCTTTTAACAACTTGACATGAAGTGTGTGTGCCCTGTGGATTGCTGATGCCAAGCAGGTCCTCTGTGACTTTGGGCAGAAGGTTGGATTGAGTGGCACAGGAGCAATGCCACCGAGGTGGCAGACAAGATGGGACAGCAAAAAAAAAAAAAAAAAAAAAAACAAGAAAAAAAAGGAATCTGGCAATGCTGATACCTGCTGTCCCTCTCTCCTCTTCATTTCATCCAATGTCTAACCTTCAGAAATCTGTGTCAGCACAACCCACAGGAAGCATCCACTTGAACACAGAGGTCTGGCTGCAGCATCTTCCTTCCCAGCAACCTTTTGATCACCTCATGATGATGATGATGATGACTGGAACTCAATACTAAGGACACAGATGACGATGATGATGATGGAAATGATGATGATGACTGGAACTTAATACTAAGGACACAGATGATGATGATGATGATGACTGGAACTCAATACTAAGGACACAGATGATGATGATGATGATGATGACTGGAACTTAATACTAAAGGCACAGATGATGATGATGATGATGATGATAATGATGATGATGATGACGACGACCGCGACAATACTAAAGTTAGGATGCAGACAATAAAGACGGGAGTGAAGCAACAATAATGACGATGAAGTGAAAGCTGTGATGGCAATGCAGTACATAACCTTTTGCCTCGACATATTCAAACGCCTCAACCTTTCTGTCTCAGAACACCCTGCTTACTGTGTTCCTTGGTTCAACATCAGAATGGCTTTCTGCCACACATTCTGCGTCCACACAGCCATGTCATCAAGCCCTCCGAGAAAGTAGTCTGTCAGCTGATCCACAAGGTAGGGACTCTTTTTGGCATAGTCCGCATACAGCTGTTGACATGCAATCCAGCCCTCTACAATGTGAATAAATTCATGTCAAGCTGGTTTATTTTTAGCCAAGCCAATCAATGCACAAATTGCAATCCTTAGACTAAATACCAAAACCTGACCAAATGGTATAACACAAAAACATGATATAATAAAAATTGATCACAACCCTAATTTCTGTCCAATCAAATGAAAAATGCTGATTTCCGTTAAAATATAGAAATAACATTTAACTGAACATCTCAAAAGAAGGTTTTCAGGGAATCCGCAATAAAAG
>CM031606.1:18270107-18365107 GCA_018398815.1 Conus ventricosus
AACATGTTGGACCCTGACAGGAAAGACATGTTGGACCCTGACAGGAAAGAGCATGTTGGACCAGGAAAGAGCATGTTGGACCAGGAAAGAGCATGTTGGACCCTGACAGGAAAGAACATGTTGGACCCTGACAGGAAAGAACATGTTGGACCCTGACAGGAAAGAAACATGTGGACCCTGACAGGAAAGAACATGTTGAACCTGACAGGAAAGAACATGTTGGACCAGGAAAGAGCATGTTGGACCAGGAAAGAGCATGTTGGACCCTGACAGGAAAGAACATGTTGGACCCTGACAGGAAAGAACATGTTGGACCAGGAAAGAGCATGTTGGACCAGGAAAGAGCATGTTGGACCCTGACAGGAAAGAGCAAGTTGGACCCTGACAGGAAAGAACATGTTGGACCCTGACAGGAAAGAACATGTTTGGACCCTGACAGGAAAGAACATGTTGGACCCTGACAGGAAAGAGCATGTTGGACTCTGACAGGAAAGAGCATGTTGGACCCTGACAGGAAAGAACATGTTGGACCCTGACAGGAAAGACCAGTTGGACCCTGACAGGAAAGAACATGTTGGACCCTGACAGGAAAGAACATGTTGGACCCTGACAGGAAAGAGCATGTTGGACCCTGACAGGAAAGAACATGTTGGACCAGGAAAGAGCATGTTGACCAGAAAAGGGCATGTTGGACCCTGACAGAAAGAGCAAGTTGGACCCCGACAGGAAAGACCAAGTTGGACCCCGACAGGAAAGAGCATGTTGGACCCTGACAGGAAAGAGCATGTTGGACCCTGACAGTAAGAACATGTTGGACCAGGAAAGAGCATGTTGGACCAGAAAAGGGCATGTTGGACCCTGACAGAAAAGATCAAGTTGGACCCTGACAGGAAAGAGCATGTTGGACCCTGACAGGAAAAGAGCATGTTGGACCCTGACAGGAAAGAGCATGTTGGACCCTGACAGGAAACAGCATGTTGACCCTGACAGGAAAGAGCAACGTTGGACCCTGACAGGAAAGAACATGTTGGACCCTGACAGGAAAGAACATGTTGGACCCTGACAGGAAAGAGGCATGTTGGACCAGAAAGAGCATGTTGACCCTGACAGGAAAGAGCATGTTGAGGAAAAATAACACAGAAATTGAAGACAAACTTTACCTGTGTGGTATTAGTTGATCTGTCAGGAGAAGGAAAAAAACATGCAGAAGGGGAAAAAAGAAGATATGAGGTATTAACCTTCATTTCAAAAAAAAATTTAATCTTCAAATAGATCAACTAGTTACTACAAACCACCAAGTGATTGAATTTAATTCTTAATTATAAAGATGGACATGAAAGATTGGTTCCAGTGTGAAATGTCATTTTTTTTCATTCAACTTACCAACATCTCCTATGGGGTGTGCTCTATCAAAAGATCCATGAAGTTGACCTGAAAAATAGAAAAAAGAAAATGTGCTTGTTGTTTTCCCCCACTTCCTACAATACAAAATAACAATTTCCTCTGTAAAGATCATTTTTGTTCTAAGTGACTAAGAAAAAACGATTAATGACAGTTTCTAAATCTAATTAAAGACTCAACACTATGAGAAAATATGACAAAAAGTATTTCATTGTTATATTCCATCTCATTCAAGCCAAAGTCAAAATAACTCGGATGGAAAAAAAAACCAACAACAACCAAAAACCAAAGAGTGACCAGAAAAAATTGCCCTTCTAAAACAGTAACTTAGTATCTGAAATTTTTTCATAAAACTCATCTGTTGCAAGAACTCCATATCATATCACTAAGTGCTGTTTTTTATACCCAGTAGAAGGCAAAGAAATATGTATCTTTGTCAAAGTGTTGTCTTCTGGGGACATGAACAGAAAAAAAAACCTGAAATAAAAACAACAACAAATTCCCAAAAGCTAGAGTATGGCTGCTTTAATGGTGGATAAAAAATGGTCATACACACAAAACTCCACTCCCTTTGTTGCGTTGATGGGATTAATTAATCCTTGCTAGTCTGTACAGGGAGTGTCTGCAGGAGTATCAGCCTGCGTACACAAAGAGAGAGAAAACAACAACAACAACAACCAAACCAGCACTCTTAATTCCCTGCTTGACATCTATCCTGTAAATGCGTTTCAACAGTTTAGTACTTACTAAGACAAACGAACAAGCAAAAGCTGACACGCATTAATCAATGCTCCTTTCGCGTTCAGCCCATGCATTACATCCCATCCCCATTTCTCAGTTTGGAAAATATCCCACAAGATCCTCAAATTTCGTGCGTGCGTGTGTGTATGTATATGTGTGTGTGTGTGGTGGTGTGTGTGTGTGTGTGTGTGTGTGTGTGTGTGTGCATGTGTGTGTGCGAACATGAGCGTACACAAGCATGTGCATATATGTGTGTATGTGTGTGTACGTATGCATGTATATGTGTGTATGTGTGCATGCATGTGTGTGTGGTGTGTGTGTGTGTGTGTGTGTGTGTGTGTGTGTGTGTGTGTGTGTGTGTATAAGTGTGTGTGTGAGAGTGTGTGTATGCACGTGTGTGCATGCGTGCGTGCGTGCATGCGTTGTGTCTGTCTGTCTGTCTGCATGGGGGTGTCTGTGTTCGTGTGCGAGTGCGAATGCGTATGTACATGAGTGTGCATGCACGCATGTGTGCGTGACAGAAGGAAAAATGTACACACATCCACACATGAAACTCACAGCTCCCATGGCATCTAGGAACCCCTGCTCGATGCCCAGCCCATGCCAAGAGACATCCGCCGTCTGATGGGACACCACGCCCAACAGGAACACCACCAACTTCTCCGTGGCCTGAACAAACAGGACAGCCCATCACCCTGTCCTCCACAGCGTAAAGGTCACAGATGTACTGTTACAGCTGGCCTACACATTCATCCAGGAAGAGACAGTGTCAAAGATTTGTTGTCTGACTAATAATAGCAGTAATGAATAATAACATCAACATAATAATGATAATTATTACTATCATAATCATTGTCATTATTATTATTACAATTATTAATAATATCATTATTATAACTATAATAATAATGATCATAATTCTTACAAAGCACAAATCCCTGACAAGATATCTTGGACCCATTCTCCACACTAACCATCAGCCTCACACAGTCTTAAAGAAGAGCTACACATGAAGTGTTCATTGTTTAAGTCTTCAACTCTTGCATGAGGATCCTCCTTTCCACCATCAAGATCCTACAGCCACTAACGCTTCTTCTATTTGGACGAAATACAGAGAAAGAAACAGTGCACCATGTGAAACAAAAGAATGAAGGCGATCAGTACAATGAGATAAAAAATAAGGATACCACTATAAACCCTCTTGCATGTGCGCACACACACACACAAACAGTACATGCACACACACACACACACACACACAAACACATGCACACACACATATGCACATGTGTACACACACACACACACACACACACACACACACACACACACACACACACACACACACACCTCTTTTATTCTACCTTGCTCATAATATGCAAAAACTTACCTTTGCCTTCATACACTTACAAATATACATACGCTTACTTGCATACCAGCCCTTTTTCCCTCCTCCCTCCCTTCTGCTGAAAGATACATTCATGCAATAAACAGCCAGAGATAGTATGCAGTAGGATGATCTCCTAACTGATGCTCTGGGGAAGGGATGTCAGTGATGAGCAGGGAAAGGGGTAGAATGGCTGCCCAGATGATAAGCCTGATCCAGTTCACTAGGCAGGAACAATGGGCTAGCTAGAAACAACTGGCTGAGGCGGAGGTCTATGATGGGATGAGGGAAGGGGGTAGGGTGGGGTCGGAGGCGATGTCTCAAAATGCACAATCTGGGGCCTTCCACTGAGGGTAATGACGCTGCCTGCAGAGAAGGTGGCAGCTCACTGTGGGCAGGTCAAAAGAATGAGTTCCTTCCTGAGCCGGTCGTAACATGCAAAGAAAAAAAAAGAAAGAAAAGACTGGGAGTGGTGGGCTGTTCTTGCAGGTGGGTTTTGTGCTGAGTTGACTGGAGTGTTGATGGCGACTGACCTGGTCCCATGGAGGTGGGTAGTGATGTCGGATGTAGTTGATAGTGGCGTTCATGAAGGGTGTCCAGTGTGTGTCCTCAGAGATGCTGTGGTATTTGCCTGCCACAGCAAACATTGTCTGGGACTACTTCAGCATGTACCTCAACACTTTTAGCTTCCACAGATTATTCCCCTGCCCCATGAAACAGTTTCTATGTGTAGAAATCATGCTGACAAATACTGACGTTTAAACCTCAATGTGCTTGGTTGTCAGTGGGCTGCGATACATACTGGAAAGCTAGTACCTAAGATCAAGTTTTCACGTGCAAAACTGACACTCTCCATACTTTTGAACAATAGTGCAAATGTTGTGTGTGTGTATATGTGTGTGTGTGTGTGTGTGAGTGTATGTGCAAGCATGCATGCTTGCTTGCATGCATGCTTGCTTGCATGCATGCATTTGTGTTTCTAAAACTCTGACATGGGTTATCAGGTACTTTACTGTGCCTTTTCTTAACTCATATCCGGTCCTTATGTTTACAATCATTGTGTCCTAAGGACCGCATATGCGGTCCAAAGCTTTGGAATTTTTCTCCGTAGTGAGCGAACCTTTTGTACAAAACTACATGTTACAGATAGCTCCTGCATACTAATTAAAGTGCAGGCGTACTGGTACTTTGGCTTTGCAAGCTGAATGCTTGCTAGCAGACGTTTTTTCACACATCACCTGCTCAGTTTGGCTTGACGTGGCAAGGTGTCGTCATCTGCTACTCCGTCAAGCATGTGTGATAATTGAAACACTATTAACTGCTGTCACAATGTGACTGAAGCCCTTGAATTGTTGCAAACAGTTGATAATTTCAGGGCATAAAACCAGTTAATTTGAACTTTTTTGTTCACAGGGTGTATACCACCCCTATTTTTACATGACATGCAAAATCTCATTTTCTTTGTCATGCATACTGTCTTACCAAATAAACAAAAATAACTTTGCTATATTGCTTGTGGTTTCTCAATAATTTATAAACATGACTTGAAAAAACCACAAGTCTGTGTCTATTCATTAGAAGAAAAAAAAATTATATATATATAGAGAGAGAAATGGTCAGTTTCTGGGGGAAGTAAGGGGAGAGAATAGCTAGTATAGAATGAGTTAATGTTCTCTTCTACACACAAAGCAGACAAGAGGCCCCACACTTCTGAAAATATGTCATGTCAACCTGGGAAACAAGAAGATAAGGTTCCATCCTTGTCTGATTCTGGAAAACTTACTTGGTAACTCGTAACCAAAAAGCTGCCACATCAGCCAACTTATGTGATGACTCGGATTAGCAAGAGTGATCCATATCCTTTGACAAGTCCAAATACAGTCAGGACCATGTTTTCATGCTAATATCACTGCACAGCTTCCTTCAGAGTGCTGAATGTAGTGCTGCAACAGTGCTAGAATGTTTGGATTGTTGTTTTTAGTGCATGCAGTGCTTTCTTCTGCATATTCTGCAAGGCATCCCTGGCCACAGGATTGAGATGGTGCTGGCCAGAGTCTGAAGTGGGCGAACACTTCAGGCACTGCCCAGATTTGAATCACAGACCTCACAATAGAAACTGGTATTCAAGTCACTGGCTACAGCATGAAAGTTTGAGAACTGTTCCATACCAAAAATGCTTCAAACTGCATGGGCATATGGCAACATTACAACTAAACTGATTAGCCTCCCTCCTCCCCCCCCCCCCCCCCCCCCCCCAAACTTTCCTTTCAAAACAGACTAAAATGAAGGTTTTTACTTCCAAAACAGCACAAATGTACACCACATCAAAACAGACACAATTGCATATTCCCCCCCCCCCCAACCCACCCACCCCCCAGACATGCACATATTTTTTCCCACAAACAGAAGTGTCCATCCTTACCTTCAAAACATCTTTATCTCTGAAACACCAATGCACACCTTTACCTCCAAAACAGGCATACACACGCACACCTTTATTCACAAAAGAGCCACAAATGTACACCATCACTCCCAAACCAGACAGCAATACACACAACTAGCAATACATACAGCCTTATCTTAAAATTAAAAAAAAAGAAAAAATCACACACTGACAGAGATGTGACCGAGTACCTCCAAAACAGGCACAAAGTACCTACATCTTCAGCCTTTCCCCTGTGTCTTCCTCAAGGAACCTATACTTTTACCTACAATTAATACAAAACAGACAAATTTGTGCTTCAGAACAGCCTGCTTTTGCATTTGCTATATTGTTTATTGTTTATCAGCATGCAAAAGTAGTGTGCT
Source organism: Conus ventricosus (assembly GCA_018398815.1). Taxonomy (NCBI): domain Eukaryota; kingdom Metazoa; phylum Mollusca; class Gastropoda; order Neogastropoda; family Conidae; genus Conus; species Conus ventricosus. Next base: position 18,276,445 of record CM031606.1, read on the forward strand.
CTCAGCTCAAACTGAGTACTGCGTTAGATAAAAGTGATTATCATCATTATCATCACTAGGCCTTTACCTCCAAAACACACGCTATCATAGAACGCATCAGGGTATGGGCTCCCTCCCTCCAGAGCATCCTGGTGCTTCAGCAGCAGCTGAAAACACAACAGGCTTCATATCCTTCATTTCGTTTTCCTAAATCCACGACTTCAAAGAACAACAGCACAGCATATTTTCATCCCATACAATTCAGCAAGGCACCCTTTGATGGACATTTTGCACACGATGACATCCAAACTTCCTTGTCAAAGTATGCTTCAGGTGTCAGTCGACCATTAATATTGACAAAATAACATCCACACAATTCTACCCTTTAGAATTTCTCTGCCAATTTTCTACACCCACATGGGTTGAAGGTCGTAAGCTTCATGTCCTTGAATGACATGGTCTATACCGACATACCACCAGAGTGATATGATGCATTGGGCCTGGTTGTGGACTTTGGTTTTAAACTTGGTGATATGGTTCCATGTACCACTTCATGAGAGGGTAGAGTCTGAGATGGGTTCTAGCTGTTCCCTGGTAAATTGCTTTCACTATTTTGTCCCTTGCTTCCAGGCAGCGCATGAAAGCTTTTGAAGGATCTCAACCTTGCATCCTGCCTTGCCGTTGTGATATACATAACTTTCAGGTCAGCCTTCTGAAAGGGACACTGAACTGTGGAGGTGTCTTGCAGAGTGTGGAAGAAAAAAATGGTAAAAATCTTTTATTTTATTTCATTTTTTTTAATGCCGATCAATGAGATTGAGGATGGTGAGGTCCCAGTCTAACTAACTGAGCCCGTAGCAAACTCAACTCTGGGTAGGAGCTGGTCAGGGCAGAAAAATCCCACATGACTCTGATGGGAATCGAACCCACGACCTCCCAGCTGGGAGTCCGCAATGCTAACCACTTCAGTACTGCAGCTGGTCTGTAAAAATCATTAATAAGAGCTGTCATCACATAAAACATGGTAAATGCGCCATCCTTGCAGAAAAGTCAGTAGAAAAGTTGTCTTTAAGGAAAATAGATTATGTGACAGAAATGTCGAAAGATAGCACAATAACTGTCCTCAGGGAAAGACTGAAGAAGAGCTGCCCTCATGGAAAAGACTATAGAAGAGTTGTCCTTTGTGGAAGAGTTGTCCTTGATGGAAGAGATGTCCTTATAGAAGAGATGGTGAAACTGTCCTTAGGGAAAGAGTTGTCCTCAGAAGAACAGATATATACTCTTTTGGAAAAGATGGTGACAGAGTTGTTTGTGGTGGAAGAGGTGTCCTTATGGAAAAGATGGTGACAGAGTTGTTTATGGCTGAAGAAATGTCCTTATGGAAAAGATGGTGACAGAGTTGTTTGTGGTGGAAGAGGTGTCCTTATGGAAAAGATGGTGACAAGAGTTGTTTGTGGTTGAAGAGATGTCCTTATGGAAAAGATGGTGACAAGAGTTGTTTGTGGTTGAAGAGATGTCCTTATGGAAAAGATGGTGACAGAGTTGTTTATGGCTGAAGAAATGTCCTTATGGAAAAGATGGTGACAGAGTTGTTTGTGGTTGAAGAGATGTCCTTATGGAAAAGATGGTGAAAGAATTGTCCATAAGGAAAAGAAGGCACAACAAATGTCCTAGGAAAAAGAGAATGGAAGAGATGTCCTTATAAAAAAGATCTTGGAATAGTTGTGTCGGGGGAGAGATGTCTTTACAGAAAAGATAGCTCCTTTTCAGTTCTACGCTTTCTGTCTAAGGTGAAGAAGGTGTTTATTTCTGTTGTAACAGAAACACAGTGGTCTAGACTAATATCAGGGTAATAACTGGCAATCTACTATGCACCTTTTTCCTTCGCATGGAGGATTACAACATTTTTGTTGTTGTTGTTGTTGTTGTTTGTTGTTGTTGTTGTTGTTGTTGTTGTTGTTGTTGTTGCTTGCTGCTGCTGCGCTGCTGCTGCTGCTGCTGCTGTTGTTGGTGGTGGTGGTGGTGGTGGTGGTGGTGGTGGTGGTGGTGTGTGTGTGTGTGTGTGTGTGTGTGTGTGGTGTGTGTGTGTATGTGTGTGTGTGCGTGTACGTGCATTTTTCACTGCATGTGCGCATGCAAGTGTGCATAGATGCATGTGTATACTTTGTGCATATTGTGTATACGCATGCATGCATGTGTGTGTACGTGCATGGATGTATGTATGTATGAATGTGTGTGTGTGAGTGCGTGCTTGCGTTCGTTCTTTAATTTTACGTCTGTTCACCCTTAAGTGATATTAGACGGGAAAGGGGGGGGCGGGGGGGGGGGGGGGGAGGGGAGGAAATAGGAGAAATAAAGGTATGAAAGAAGAGATTGTTCATGCATGCATTGATATTGTTTAGAGAGTGTGTGGTAGTAAAGATTATGTGTTTTTCCTACATACCTACACCTACAATTCTATATAATGATCAAGCTTTATATGGGATATGAATTGTTGAAAATGACAGAATTAGTAGAAAGGAAGTGAGGTTTACCATCTATATCAAACGTAACTTAACAATTAACAGAAGATTAGTATAACAACAATTGAATCCAACAATAAATTATTCAAATTCAAAGGAAAAGACCAATGGGACTAAGGTGTAAAACTTCTGAAAAACATTTAAGAAGATGGAAGTCATTTAACACTTCCTGAACAGTTAATGGTATTTGACGAGTCAGTAAATCCCCTGTAGTTTTCGTCATTAATTCTTTGATACTAGGACAGTGTAAAATCAGATGGCTAATGGAAATTTGATTTCCACATACACATTTATTATCTTTAGAAAATTTTGTTTTAAAAGCATTTAAACGAATTTTGAACATCAGAGAACTAATATGTCTTGAATTTGTATCAGATATGTGATTTAAAATTAATTTGGAATTTATTGTGCTGACGCTTTTTATACAATTGTGTGAATATTGGCTATCTGATGTCTTCAGCATGTTGTCAAACTTATCTTTCACTAGTTTTTCAATGTGATTATAATACTCGTGCAGATCTAGATTTATGTTAATTAGAATTGCCCCTTCAGTATTACGTCCTGCATTTTTAGCTGCTCTGTCAACCAGTTCATTGGCATATATTCCGCAATGGGAAGGAACCCAGTAAAAAGTCACACTAATGTCTTTAAATGCCAATTGATGAATTACATGTCTGATTTCTAGTATCATTTCAAGACGTTTTTTGGCATTTTGATCTTTGATTGCTTGTAATGCCGATTTAGAATCTACACAGAGTAATATTTTACAACTATTCATAGGTAACTCCTCAATATGCTGTAAAGCCATTAAAATGGCTAACAACTCTGCAGTAAAAACTGAATAGTGATTACCTATATGATATCGTTTGACTGTTTTCATAGTAGGAATTACAAATGCTGAACCTGCATTGCCATTATCAAGTACAGATCCATCTGTGAATATTTTAATGTAATCACTATAGTAATTTTCCATGTGATCATTAACTAAATTTTTCAGAACGTTTGGAGATTGACTTTTGCTCAGTTCTGTATGATCAATATCAAAAATAGGTTTAATTTGTTCCCAAGATGGTACAGGTAAAAAAGATGGTTTAATTGCTATTTTTTCACTTTTTAATTCTGTTGAATTAATCATGTCGGAGACAAACGAATTAATTGGTTGCAAACAGTGTATTGTCTTAGCCCTGTTAACAAAGTCATGCTTAGAATTTATCTTTGTTTCTTCATTACAGAATGAGTTATGTGCAAAGGATTTTAATACAAACTTAGCTGCAGAGATTTTCCTATGTTCATCAAGAGGAAGAACTCCTGCTTCTTTATATGACCCAAGATTAAAAGCATGAGTCGGCACTCCTAGTGCCAGTTTAAAGGCTTTACAATCTATACTTTGTAGTTTGTTTAACAAATGTTTTGGTGCACTAAAGAAAGATTCCTGGCCGTAGGTTAAACGCGAACGAACTAAGGAATTAGCAAGACATAAGAGCGCTTTTGTGTCTTGACCCCATCGCTGTTTACTAATAATTTTGAGAAAATTTAAAGCTTTTCTGGCTTTATTTAATATATAGTCTATATGTTGATTCCACGTAAGTTTGGATGATAAATATACACCTAGAAACCTTACGCTTTGCGAATAATTAATGACACTGCCACCAATAGTGAAATCAGGCAGTTTTTCTGGGTTATGCCCCGAATTAAAAAGTACCATATGTGTTTTTTCTAATGATAAAGAAAGTCCATTTTCCTTCATAAATATATCAATTTTATTTAGTTCGCGTTGGTACACTTTTTTGGTATAGTTAAGTGCTCTAATTGGAGTTTTACGCTTCATTGTCACCTTCATCCACATGCATATATCATCTGCATACTGGGCTAAAACTGTATCTTTTAATAGATTATTTGGAAGATCTGCTATAAGTATATTGAATAAAATAGGTGAAATAACCGAGCCTTGTGGAAGACCCATCTGAAGTTCTCTGGACTTAGAATATGTGCTTCCAACTCTTACCTGTATAAAACGTTGTGATAAAAAAATTTGTATATAGTTATACATATTACTATTTATATTGTAGTTTTGAAGTTTTTGGAGTAATCGGTAATGCCATACTTGATCGTAAGCTTTTTTCACATCAAAAAAGGTTGCTAGAATATTTTTCCGTCTGCCAAACTGCTGTTTAATTTGTGTCGTAAGTTTGACTAAATGTTCAGTAGTGGAGCGACCTTTGCAAAAAGCGGCTTGATTTTTTGGAATAATGTTTTGTTTTTCACAGAAATGAACTAGTCTACTTGAGACTATTTTTTCCATTAACTTGCATACATGAGATGTTAAGGAGATGGGTCGATAGCTATTTTTATCAGTCCGAGGTTTTCCCTGCTTGTGTATAGGGACAACAATTGAGTGTTTCCAGATAAGAGGCATTTCACCATTAGACCAGCATTTTTGTATCAAAGAATGTAAAAATTGAACTACATTTTGTGGTAAATGCTTTAACAATTCATAAGATATCCCATCTAGTCCAACAGACGTCTTATTTTTACCCATATGTGAAATACATTCAATTACTTCATCGAGTGTTATATTTGAATTTACATAGCTTTTTATCAAAACTATGATCTGATATGATGTTACTTTCCTCCTCATTTTTTCTGTATTGTCTACTTTCAGTTGATAGTCCAGTAATTCTACTGCAATTTGCATACAAATCAGCAAATGCTTCCGCTTTTTCTTGATTAGAGGGTATATCTGAACTCTCCAGTTTGATTGGGCATTGAGGTAAGTGCTTGCGTGCGTGCGTGCATGTGTGTGTTTGTGCGTGCGTGCATGTCTGTGTTAGTGTGTATGAGAGTGTATGTGTGCCTACAAAATGAACACAAGAAAGGAACACAGGCTTTACACTAAAAGGTTACACACTGACCACTCACTTTTGCATAGCTGACATGTGGACTGACAGACTGAAAACTGTCCTGGGCTCGATAACCTGAAAAATGATTCCGTATTAATAAATCATAAAATGCACTATAACATGCTAAAGATAAAACACACACACACACACACACACACAAGAACAAGCAACAGCAAAGAAACAAACTGTGTTCTCTCATAATTCAGTATAAATACTTTTTTTTAATATCAATAAAGCAAAGTAACAATGACTTAAAGGCAGAATGGTAACACTGACCATCAAACAGGTTTTACAGACATGATCTGATTAATCAAACATTTTCTCTTGGCCAGCTTACACATTATTAGGTAAAGTTTTAGGGTTTTTGTTTCATTTTATTCTCTTTCGGGCAAGGCTTCAAATTCAGCCCAATATCAGATTTCTGTGTGCAAAAATTATGTGAGTGCGAGTGTGTGTGTTGGTGTGTCCATATGTCTGTGTGTTTATATACAGAGTCAAAGCCACTTATAATGAAGTCAGATATAATGAATGCTAGAATTAACGAAGCAAAAAGGTTGGTCCCGGCAAAAATCCTTATTTACATGACTAAAAATCAGTCAGATGTAACGAAGTCGGATGTAACAAAATGCCGCTTATAACGAAATGGTTTTAGTGTCCCCAGCGGGCGATCACAGTTGTTATAATGAAGCAGCCGCCTACAGCGAATCATTATGTTCAGCCCCGCAAAAAGTTAAAGCCGGATGTAACAAAGTGGGTACTTTTCTCAGAAATGGTTGGTTAGTTCGCTGCGATGTGTATTGCTTGATAATGGTCACATGCTATTCTAGGGAGATGGAGGAGTGTCAGCATAGTATATAAAATGTTGAGCTTTTTATGCGTTGCTCTAAATAGAGTTCATGCATTTATACATGTATTTGACTACCTGCATAACCTAAGTTTGATTTATTTTCTTACACAGCTTCACATAGGCAGATTGAAAGTTCACAGTATTTTTTACTGTATGTTTGTTGTGTGGTAAACGTCCCCGCCGTAATTCGTAAGCAATAAAATCGTGCCAGTGATTGTCGAAGCAGAGCAGTCGACTCAGGTGGGGTCAAGTTCAGCAACTGTGGATGGAGGAGAGATGCTAGAGAGAGGAGGGTGGGGTGAAGAAGAATGAGGGTGTCGGGGTGCCAGGCTATGAATAGGCCATTAATTTTCATCATGAAATCTGCACGTCGCAAAGGTCTGTCCTAAAGAGAAAAATTGAAATTCCTCAAGAAGTTGTATGAAATCCAGCCACGCAGAAGATGATAATAGCCAAAGTATATAAAATTGCGCTGCTGACACTGCCAACCATTCTGGCTTCAAAAGAGAAGTGTAAAAGTCAGTATTTTGAAGGTGAAGAAACCGCAGCATGCCAGAACTCATTTTTAGGTACTTATCGGAGAGAGTCAAAAGAGAAGTTTGACAAAACTGCTGCACATACATGTACTTGGGGCCTTTGTGTAATCATGTGGACTGCTGTGATACAAGGATGAAAAAAGATATTATCCTTTTTTTCTCTTTCTCTTCACTGTTCATGGTTGAGGCTTTTTTTTGTTTGTTTGTTCTGTTTTGTTTTGTTTGTCCAGATGTGGCAACAATCAACCTTATCTGTTTTGTCAAAGAGTGCGAGATTTGAGTGATCTTTTTTTAACAGTGTGGTAACAATCATCCTTATCTGTTGTTTCACAGAATATGAGAATTTTAGGAAATGTTTTCTTTTTCTTTTTTCATCCAGCTGTGGTAATAATAATCCTTTTCTGTCGTTTCACAGAATGTGAGAATTTGAGGGGTTTTATTTTTCATCCAGAGTGGCAACAATCATCCTTCAATGTTGTTTCATAGAATGTGAACATTCACGTATCAAACATTTTAACTGCCACTCCATTAACTGTATATGAGTGACCTAATGTGTACTGCTAATGATAAAGAACTCTTGACTGCATACACTAAGACATGATAACACATCTGTGACTTTGCTGCAATGATGGAGAAAAGTCATAACATCATAATTTCCTTTCAAGACCTTACTGACACGCTAATTATTTTGGTTATTGCAATTTCTTGTCAAGCTGTGACAGGTGCCAAAAATTGCTCTGTACAGCAGAGCCCGTATATTCTAAAATCAACTGCTTAAGTGTTAATTTCCACACCTGTGCATACTCTATACCCAACAGTGTTAAACAGTGCGTGAACAGTGCAATATTCTGCCTTCCCCCCTCCACCTTCAAATCAAGGCGCTGTGTAATTTCTTCTGACAATCTCTTCTTCTGAAGTCTTCAGAATTATAGAGTGAATTTTGTTCACCTGTTTCACTTCTTATCGGTTTCTAAGCCTTCACACTGCAATACAGGCCTATGTCATCTGTTTACATTCACTTACAGCCATGTTTTGGAAACAACCTTTAAAATCATTTTGATTAAAGTCTATAATAACTTGGGGAACAAGCTTGATTACTGCCCATGTTATATGCGGGCACTCACATGTGTGTGCTGGGTGGGAGGTGGGGGTGGGTGGGGGAATGCATGAGAGAGAGAGAGAGAGAGAGAGAGAGAGAGAGAGAGAGAGAGAGACAGACAGACAGACAGACAGACAGACAGACAGACAGACAGAAGAGAGAGAGAGAGAGAGAGAGAGAGAGAGAGAGAGAGAGAGAGAGAGAGAGAGAGAGAGAGACTGACTGGCTGATTGATCTCAAAATACACAAGGATGAAGATTTAGGCCAAGGCCTAGTCTTACAATCTGTTCTTATCATGCATAAATTATTTCAACACATATCATTCATACTGACAATTTAACATAGCAATACTGTAATGTTATTCTACAATGACAAGCAGACTATTCATAAACATAATTATGACATGATCAGTAGTCAAACAGAAGGAACTAAAACAAACAAGCAAAAACAGAGAGAGAGAGAGAGAGGTGGGGGGTAGAAGGGAGAGAGGATGGTTGATAGGGGGAGAGGAAGAGGGATGGTAGACATAGTGGGAGTGAGGATGAGCAACTTAATGGAGTAGGTTACATGTGTAGACGGTACATTCAATGTATTGTTTACAGAAGACTTTGCGAATGGGTGTTAATTATTTTAATCGAATAATCAAACTATTGAGACATAGAATGTTTATGTGAATGTTTCTGGAAAAGTTTGAATGTATTCATATTCTGTAATTTAGTGTAAACTTGATGGAAGTGAGATCCAGACATACGGTCCAGAGTAGGCTAGGCTTGTTTTGTATTGATCAATGCGTGGGTAGAGGAGATGGAAATTCTTCAAGCCAGAAGAGCTGTTCAATCTTGTAAAAGGGGCACTGATGTAACATGACATGGTATCTGTCAATATTGTAAACATGAATGATGCCTTGTTGAAGTCAAACTGCTTACGCAGGCGAATTATGTTCAGTGCTTTTAGCTTTTCATCTGTTGTTTGAAATACGGCTGGGAACAGTAGCTTTGCTGCACTTCTATGGAAGGAATTCAGCCCTTTTTTTGGGGGGACATCACTACTCTCCCATCCCATACTGTTGAAGCGTCATTGATACGTGACAGTTTAAGCGTACTACTGTTGACATACCACTTTAATTGAGATTACAGGAACATGTTTTTTTTTTTCTTCAAGAGAATATCTTGCATACATTATTGAGATGAGATTGTCTTTTCAGTTCTTTATCCAATCTCATACATAAAATATCTACCTGTACGATAGAAGTACTATTCAACGAAGTTTTAAGCTATGATGAGTCAATTGGTGTTTTTGGTGGGTGGCTATAATCATAGACTTGGTTTTGGCTTGGTGTGCGACCACTGAGTTTGAATTATACCAGTCTAACACTTCATTTAGACTTTCTAGGAGAGACATTTCTATTGTTTGTAGATTATTATTATTTGTTTGGAGTGACGAGTCATCAGCAAATAAATCTGTCCTGACCTTTTCATCTGATATGGACGATGGCCTATCATTGATGCAGATGCAGAATAGGAGGAGGCCTAGCACTGAGCCTTATGGGATTCCACGTCTGATGAAGTCTGAAGAGGAGGTTTTGCCATTAAGTAACAATTACTAAGTACCATAATTCAAGTATGACTGGAATAATGAGACTGTCGATGAATGGTTCAAGTAGTTAGACAGCTCTAAAAGAATGGTATGATCAACAAGGTTAAACACCTTTTTGAAGTCAAGAAAGACAACTCCTATCATTTGTGATTGGTTCATATTTGAAAGCCAAGATAAGATAAGATAATGTTGCTTAAAGCCCAGCCGACCGCAAAGGGCCACATCAGGGCTGTGAAAGCCAAGAGCCACAGAGAGAGAGAGAGAGAGAGAGAGAGAGAGAGAGAGAGAGAGAGAGAGAGAGAGAGAGAGAGAGAGAGAGCGAGGGGGAGAGAGAGAGAGAGAGAGAGAGAGAGAGAGAGAGAGAGACAGAGAGAGAGAGAGAGAGAGAGAGAGAGAGAGAGAGAGAGAGAGAGAGAGAAAGAGAGAGGTCATGCCGGATATAGCGAAGCAACTAGATAGAAATTCGTTATAACCGGCGCGTCAGTTGTAACGAAAGTCAGATATATAACGAAGCAATGTTCAATGTCCTTCAGTGTGTGTGTGTGTGTGTGTGTGTGTGTGTGTGTGTGTGTGTGTGTGTGTGCGCGTGTGTGTGTGTGTCTGCGGGGTATGTGTGTCTGTATTATGTATATGTGTGACAGTGTGTGTGCCTGTGTGTGTGTGTGTGTGTGTGTGTGTGTGTGTGTGTGTGTGTTTAAGTGTGTATGTTCATTTGTGTGTGTGCATGCGTGCTTGCATACGTGCATGTGTGCTGCGTGTGTATGTGTGCACGGATGCCTGTGCACATATATACATACACATGTGTGTGCGTGCATGCGTGCATGCATATGCACACAGGCATGTGTGTGTGTGTGTGTGTGTGTGTGTGTGTGTGTGTGTGTGTGTGTGTGTGTGTGTGTGTGTGTGTGCGCGCGTGTGTGTGTGTGTGTATTTGCACACGTATGTGTATGTATATATATCCAAAAATTTGAAACTGCCATAAACAAATTCAAATGTTGTAACAAATTGTTTCACTAAATTATACGCCCTATGCCTTACCTTAAAATTTGTGCAATATATACAATATGCTACAAGGTCTTGGTGGTTCCAGGGTCTTGCAGCAGGTTTTAAACTCCCCTTAATGATGCAAAGAGGTCTTGATGGCCACAGTTTTTGTATTGAAAATATGTGCAAGTGTGTGGTAAAATTATGTGAACCACAGTAAAATACATTTCATGCAAATAGTGCGTAATTCAGTTGTTGATTTAAATGGGGAACTCTCTTCAGTTTATCTGTCTGGCACGTCAACTTTGCATAAACATGTCACTGATTCAAGACAGGGGTCCTATTAATGTACACGAGTGTGTCCCAGACTCCCTATTTTTCAAAGTTTACTGGGGATGCAACAGGTTGTATTATAACTCAGATCTAGATTAGTAACTTCCAGTCATAATGTTTGGCTACAGGTTCATCCATCATGGGGGACGATGACCAAGGACATTAAGCTGAGGACGACTGGGTGTGGTGTTCCTGATTGTGGCTCGTCAGCCTGATGTGGGCTTGGATGGTTTTGTCACAAGTCGGTCATAAGTCGTCTGCAGGCACTGAGGACAAGGAGGAGGTGGCCCTGGACTTTTGAAGCCTCACATTCCCTTTGGGCCTCTGCTGTCCTGTGCTGCTCTTCTAATGCAACTGTGTCAAGTAAGGCTATCTAGTGCCACTTTCTCCCTGGTGTTTTGGATCAATGTCAAAGCTCTTCAGTGAGACCTTTAGTGTGTCCTTGGAGTGCTTTCCTCTGACCACCCTGTGAATGTCTGCTTTCTGCCAGTTCACTGTTGACCAGCTTCCTAGGAAGACATATACTGGGCGTTCATACAAAGCGTCCAGCCTGTCTGGTTTGCGCCCTTCTCAGCAGGTTGTGAACGCTTGACAGCTCACCTTGGGAGAGATAAGATAAGATAATGTTGCTTATAGCCCCTCTGTGTCTGGCACTTTATCTTTTCATGTGATCTCTGACAACTTTTTCTGGTAGTTAATGTAGAAGCCATGGAGTTTTTTGGCCGGGTAATCATAGATTGTCCAAGTCTCAGTCATACAGTAGAGTTAGCAGCACTGTACCTTTACATTCAGTTTCGTAGCCAGTTTGACACCTCTATTCTCCCACACAGTTTCTCAAAGCTACCTGAAAGCTGAACTTGCCTTGGTTGTACATAAAATGTCCTTGTCATCAATGTTTGCAGATGTGAAGTGTGTGCTTCAAAGTTATATAAAACTTTTAACATACTTCAGGCTTTCCCTCTTGATAGTGATTTCTGGTTCCAAGTACTGTTTTTGTGGTGCAGGTTGGCAAAAGACCTCTGTCAATTGATACTAATAGAGAGCCCGAAGTTGACTAGTTCATGCTCTGCTACATTTAAGTCTCAGTAGCAGCACTGAGTGCATAATCGTCTGCACACAACCACTAGCGCAGTTTCCCTCCTCTTTAGGTCTTGGCCTAAAACCTCCAACTGTGGAAGAGGTTGCCATTGATCAGTTATAAACCAGATCTTGATGCCATCACACTTAGAACATCCGATCATGCACAGATTCCGGAAACAAGTCATTTAACTGATTTAGTCAATAAATATAGATTCCAACCAACATCACCAACAAAACACGCAGCAATCACTCAGTAAATGTGACACATATGTATGCACAGAATTCTCCACTCCCTATTCTGCTGATCCAACTTTTTTGTCTTACCAATCCTACTTGTGGCTCTTTTTGTGGCTTGGAATGGAGACATGGTAGTTACATGGGACAGCCTTGACTTTTCTGTACCTACTTCAACTAAGCCAGTATACAGTCCATCAGGAACTGACCCTCCATAATTTTAGCAAGACTACCCCCCACCTCCTCCGCCACTCCCACCCCCATCATTCCAGCCAAAGGGTCCCAAGGACCACATCTGTTTCAGTTCTAATGGGAGACCAGCAAGATGTTATTTCAATCATAGGCTGCATGCAGGATTCCTGCATGCACTCCCTTGAAGTTCTTTCTGGTAGAAGAATTATCAGGTCCATCCTTATTTAGAGACTCATTAATTCAATTGTTGTACAAAGTTCACTTACACAAGTATGTTATCTTTAGGGAAAACTCTAAAAAAAGAAAAAGAAAATGTTAATTCTACTTTCAGTGTAATTCCACATCAGCTGGCCACACTGGGCCATTTCAAGACTGTCACCACAAACAGTCACGTCCTAAACAACTACAAGAACAAAAACTGGTCAAATTATGAACAGAAATTATTCTGTAACCAAAGTATATAATTTGATCATTTGAACTTTTTCTTTCCCTTGTCATATTAAAAGTTGTTGTTTGTTGTTGTTGTTGTTGTTTTACTTTTCAATTCATTGATAAAGTATTTTAGTTAGTTATTGTTCTTTAAGTACTAAAGAGTTCTGATGCCTGATAATACTCATCTGATAGTTTTGAGAGATGAAGGCAGAGGTCTAACATTTTTGAGAGATGAAAATGATGAATTCAGACCATCAGATACTTTTGAGAAATGAAGGCTGAGTGTTCCCACTTGATGTTCTGCTGTACTAGGTACCCATATACCATTTAGTAGTGAACTTAAAAGGATTTTTGTTTCTTTTGTTAGTACATGATACTTTATTTGCATCAATACACGCTGGAAAGAAAATGCTTGAAAAAAAAATCAAGTGGCCAAGGTATTTAGAATCAATCTTTAAATGAAAATAAGTTTACTGATGTAAAGCAATAAAAGCAATGATGATATTTGCCAACTATTAGGCTACTGTGCCCTGGTCATGCTATAACTTATAAGCATTGCACTGAAACAGCAAATGAAACGAGGGCATATTCTCTCTCTGTGTCTGTGTCACTCCATTGATGATGTTTTTTGTGTCTCCAAATTGTTCCTATAATGTTTCTGGCAAGTTTCTTGTTTGTATTATAACAAGAAAATATGTTTTGGGAGTTAATGGCTTCATTTTCAGCTTTTCACCTTTAACCGATTCTGGATTATAAAAAAAATAAAATAAATACAAGATGCAAAGCATATAAACATACTCCCAGTTTTCAAAATCGCTTTTAAATCGGCCAAGTACTTTCTGAGATAAATAACGGCAAAATAACGGTTTTAACGGCTATTTAACCGATGTGCACTTTTGAAACTGGTATTTTAGTCCTCACTGGGCTAAAGCCTATGTACCTACCTAATTTCATACAGATCGGACAATATGTCAAGAATAACGGTTTTTAACAGTCAAATTTTGAAGCACTATATGGAAGTGCCATTTGTGTGTGACAACCTTTCTGTATACTAAATTTCATTAAAATCCACCAATATGTAAAAAAATAACGGCAAAACAACGGTTTTAACCCGTTGAGCGCCTTTAGTCAGTCAGCTGACGCGGAAATAAAAGTGCTTTCCATGTGCCTATGGGCAGTCCCCTGACGTCATGCATTTTTCTTGAGTTTTCATTCGTTACTATTTCTATCAACGGACTCAAATAGAGTTTGCGTAGAAAGCCTTATATGTCTGTAGTCTTAAAATAATATGTAAATGACCACACGTGAGGGGAAAGCCCATTTATTCTTATCACTGACTGGGTGACTAGCCAGCACTTCGTGTCTCGCTTGCAAAGATGGCGGTGCAACCTTCGTTGTCGAAGCGACCAGCGACCAAGTCAACGTATTTACACAGCTGAGCAGGCTCTGCTGATGATTTTTGACAAACACATAATCTTTTATTCAACGACTAACTCGAGCATGAAGGTGAGATGATGATAGTGGTGGAATTGCCGACCATATTCGTCAGTTATTGAGTAGGGCTCTGTGACCTCAGTGTGCGTTCAGCTGACAGCGTCAGTCGAACGAGCCAGCCAAGTGTGTACTCTGCACTGCGTGCTGGTGTCCAGTGATGTGAAATCAGTGCGAGAGGGGATCGTGGCCTGCTCGCGGCGTGACACGGTGCAGACGAAAAGGTAGGGGAAGATGAGGAGTGAAAGAGAGGGTTGAAGTTGAGCAAGGGGGTGTGGTGGGGAGGGGGGGGGGGGGGGCGTGGTCGTGGACTGGTCAGTCTGCATCGAGTGTGAGCGTCTTGATAGACTTCCAAACTGTTTTACTTTCATTTACAGGTGTAGTGTGACAATACAAACTTTATTTTCAACTTTTTTGCTGTGTGTTCTTGTTTGGATGTGGTAAATACATATGTTTTTGATCGTGCAAAAAAAATCTATCCAAATCTACAAGCCTAAATACTTTTGTATTATCAAAATTAAAACAAACGAAGCCCAGATTCAAAATCTTCATTCAATTTCCTTCAAAAATGATAAGATTTCATTTTTCTATCTTTTGTAGTTTCTGAGCTAGAATTTTTTGTTAATTATGACCCCCAAATCATGAGATTTCCCCGGCACCTGGGAACACCTTTGTTTGTACTCTTGTGAGGCACTGAACGGGTTAATGGTTATATAACCGATGTACACTTTTGAAACTGGTATTTTAGTCATCACTGAGCTAAAGCATATGTACATACCGAACTTCATCCAAATCGGACAATATGTCAAGAATAACGGTTTTTAACAGTCGAATTGTGAAACACTATATAGAAGTGCCATTTGTGTATGATAACTTTTCAGTATACCAAATTTCATTAAAATCCACCTATATATAAGAAATAACGACAAAATAATGGTTTTTAACTTGTTTAATCGATTTTTAGCGTTACATCACTTACATATGGAAAGAGGCTCCGATTTGTCACAAGATCATGCAAACCGCTTATAAATCAGCCATGTACTTTGTTAGATATTCCATAAGAAGAAAAAACCGTTTCAGGCCGTTATAACCGATAGTAACAGCTATTCTGGTCAAATAAAACATCGGGCATCATCCATGACCCATAGTGAACATACCTACACATTTTCAGAAAGATGGGCCAAGTACTTTCTGAGATATTCCATAAAGAAGAAAAACTGTTTCAGGCCGTTACAGCCATTAGTAATGGCTATAACGTGGTAAACTAAAACATCAGGCATCATCCATGACCCATAATGAACATACCTACTAGTTTTCATAAAGATCGGCCAAGTACTTTCTGAGATATGCTATAAAGAAGAAAAACCATTACAGGCTGTTACAGCCATTAGTAACGGTTATAATGGTAAACTAAAACATCGGGCATCATTCGTAGCCCACAATGAACATACCTACAAATTTTTAGAAAGATCGGCCATGTACTTTCTGAGATATTCCATAAAGAAGAAAAACGTTTCAGGCCGTTACAGCCGTTAGTAACGGTTATAACGGGGAAATTAAAACATCGGGCATCATCCGTGACCATTAATGAACATACGTACACATTTTCAGAAAGATTGGCCAAGTACTTTCTGAGATATTCCATAAAGAAGAAAAACCGTTACATGCCGTTACAGCCGTTATTAACGGCTATAACGGGGTAAACTAAAACATCAGGCATCATCTGTGACCCATAATGAACATACCTGCTCATTTTCATAAAGGTCGGCCAAGTACTTTCTGAGATATTCCATAAAGAAGAAAACCCGTTACAGGCCGTTACAACCGTTAGTAACGGCTATAACGGTTAACTAAAACATCGGGCATTATTCGTGACCCATAATGAACATACCTACAAATTTTCAGAAAGATCGGCCACGTACTTTCTGAGATATACCATAAAGAAGAAAAACCTTTACAAGCCGTTACAGCCGTTAGTAACGGCTATAACGGGGTAAACTAAAACATCGGGCATCATCCGTGACCCATAATGAATGTATCTGCTCATTTTTGCAAAGATCGGTCAAGTACTTTCTGAGATATTCCATAAAGAAGAAAAGTTAAATTGTTGCCAAATTTGCTCCAGGGGCCAACAGTCTGAGTCGCACTATTTTATGATATTTTATTTTACTTTTTAACATGCGCGCTGGTGACCTACTCGTTTTTGAGTGAACCAGTATTTTAGGAAGAAGAAGAAGAAGCCGTTACAGGCCGTTACAGCCGTTGATGCCAGAATACTGTTGATGCCAAAACCACTGACACATTTGTGTCACTGGTCAATAGGCACCTTCAGTAGATTTCTAAATAAAGCTGTCTTGTTGCGTGCATGGATGAGTGGATGGAAGTTGCGGGCCTGAGCTGCCTACTCCAGCCTGGGGCCAGCTAGTCCATAGCAATGGATGAAAAGCGACCGTGGTAGCCTGCTGGCAGCTCCGCACTTAGTTTTTAACCTTTTTTTTTTTTTTTTGGTTTTGCTTTTTTTGTGTAGGCAAGTGAGTAGGTAAGTTAGGGGTGGGGGGTGTCACTTTGTGGTATGAATGTGTGTAATCTCATGTTTATGAAAAAGGAATTAGAATAGGTTTTTTTTTTCCCCCCAGCAGATCCCCCGTTTATAGTCTCATAATAATCAGCCTGTTGATTGTGGAGACTCAACGGAAGAAGAAGAAGAAGCCGTTAGTAATGGCTATCAATAAAGTTCAACGCCGAGTACTCAATTAGGCCCAGCAAACACTATCTCAGGCAACTTCAACTTCGTGAAAACCCTCTATAGTCTACAGAATCTTCAAAATGATGAAGGCGGTAGTCAAGTGAAAGAAGAAGAAGAAAAAGAAGGAGATTAGGCTTACAGAGAACGAAAATGAAACTACATCTAAACCTTTAACAATCATTATGCAACATTCAGTTCTTCTTCTTCTTCCTACAAGTAGTCCGCGAAAATCTTATCATCACTTTCTGTCAGTTTGAACTTACTGATTTCAATATGTGTAGACGTTCCACAACTGTCAGCAAGCCCAAAGAGAAGGCACAAAGCTAGAATGGCTTTCCACCAGCAGTCCTTTCCTCTCGCCATTTTTAACCGTCTTGTGGTCATGTGACTACACCTCCCATTTTCCCCTCCTTCCCGTTAACACCACAGCCCCTTCCTCTACTCTTTTAGATACAATACCTCTGTGAAAATATGTCCAAAGCGCAACAGGCGTTCTGTCACTGACCATGTCTACCTTGATAAAAAAAAAAAAATTAAAAAAAAGACAAATCAGAGTTTGATGCCTTTTTCTTTAATTTTTTTAAAATAAAGAATCTCTTTCAACAACTAAATCTCATGCACACAGTTTCGACGATTTTAGCAGCGTTGGCTGACTGACACCTCTCCAATTCTTTCACAACATGAATGCTTATGCTGTCTTGTCCATTTGGTTGTAGGTTGAAGTTGTGGGTCCGTTTTCTCAAGCCTTGCACTGTGATCGTGACCTTGCCAAGATTTAGAAAGTCGTTGGAGAGCATAATGCACAGTCCTGGAATGTTCTTTATCATATATAGGTTTGTCATCACTGAACACAGGCTGGAAGGATATATCTGTTTAGGATTTCAGCCTGTTCTTTTCGGTCTGAAACGAGACATCCTTGGTCCTATTTAGGAGCGACACCATCACTGGAGCAGGTTTAGTACTTACATGAGTTCACAAGCGTCTGTTCTTATGAGCTTATTGAAAGTATGCCTAATAATGTCTCCTTTGCTGGCGCTGGGCTTTCTGTCCAGAACTCTTGGTGAATAGCCTTCAGATCCTCTTTGACTGGAGAAAGACTTGGCAAAGGTAGAGACGCTCTGAAGAAGGCGGTCAAGGAGGTAACATAAAAGAAGGTTGAAGAGAGGCTGAATGAGGATGGGGATATAGAAAAAAGGAAAAGAGTGTGGTCATTGTAAATCTTTGAGGAAAGTAAATAGATGGACAAAGGAAAGAAACAGACTCTCGAAGCAGCTAAGACCTTGTTAGGTAAACTGGTGATATTTAAAGACGTTTATCCGGGTGAACCTGTCATGTTGGGTATACTTGGAATTAAAAGGCAAAGCGGATATTCCAAGGATGCTGAGGATCATAATTATGAAAATTAAGAGAGAGAGAGAGAGAGAGAGAGAGAGAGAGAGAGAGAGAGAGAGAGAGAGAGAGAGAGAGAGAGAGAGAGAGAGAAATCGAAAAAGGTTCCTGGGCTGAACAACAATGTGAAGAATGGTGAAAGAGTCTATGTTAATGCAGACTTGCAGAGAGAAGAGTACAAGGCACTGAGAACGAAATTTTGCTGGAAAAAACTGTAGCTACTCCACCTTCCAGCATGGCGCGGAATTCCTCAGCGTAGAACAATGTTTTTTTTCAATTAGGCTACATGCCCAACGGCTTACCAAACAACATGCAAATATTTTGCTGATTACACAAAATATGCAGTAATGTAAAGGATGATAAAAACTACAATAATTATGATATAATTACTTATAAATGGTAAGACCGGTTAATTTGATGGAATTTTTTTTCCAGATATATCAAACTGTAGTGATATGTACTGAGGCAAAAAGAACGAAAGGGTGGAATACGTGATGATTTTGGATGGAGCTTCCCAGAATATAATACTTTGTAATGAAGAGAGAAAAAATTAGGAGTTGTGTTTGACAAGAAAAAAAAGTGTCCTATGACTTACGTTTTCAATGTGCAGCAAATAAGCCAATACAGACGCTTGAACTGGTTAAAAGATCTTTCATATTCTTTTATAAGGACACGCTCTAAAAATAATAAAATCGCTTGCCTGGCCACATGTTGAATATGCAAAGGAAATCTGATGCCTCTACCTTAAAAGGCAGTCTACTTTCATAGAAAAAGTTCAACGGAAAGCCACCCGATTAATCAAAGAGTTGAAAAAATATGAGCTATAAGGAAAGAGAGAGGTTACTTTTGTCCCTTTGCAAGCTTATAAATAACCTGACTGACAAGCCTATCAATACCTTAGTTCATCTTTCACTGGCCTAACGAGAAATTCAGAAGGATATTTTTTTTGGTGAAAATGCTAACGCTATAAACGATTTACCTTTTATGTCGCTTACAGGGCGATTGTTGAGAAATGGAATGAATCATTCAGAGTAGGACCAATCATGCACCCAACATAGGTAAGTTTGAAATTGTGCTTGATACCAACAACGTGCAGATTCATCTTACAGCATTTACTAAAGTTAACAGCACGCAGTCAGGCCCAAATAAATGCTGATAATCGGGGGGACATTATAACAAGACTACTACTACTACTGCTACTACTACTGCTGCTACTGCTACAACTACCACTACTACAGTAGGGGTTACAGCACAAAATAATCATATCGAAAACGAAAGTAGCAAACATATAATAAACATCAATCAATTGAAAGCTTGAAATACAAGCAAAATAGACCAGTATCTCTGCCATCCAGTTTAATATTATTCATAGAAGTAAATATGTAAATACGATAACCAAAATATTTTACTACTTCCTGTAGCATTCATTTTTCATATGAACGTCGTAAGTTCTAGTTGATGATAGCCTCTTCTTCTTCTTCTTCTTCTTTTTCTTCTTCTTCTTCTTCCTAAAATACTGGTTCACTCAAAAACGAGTAGGTCACCAGCGCGCATGTTAAAAAGTAAAGTAAAATAACATAAAATAGCGCGACTCTGTCTGTTGGCCTCTGGAGCAAATTTGGCCACAAGGGGTCGCACTCGATATTCAAGAAGTTAAAAGCAATGGCCAGATTCAGGCCCAGGTAACCATAAAAATATCTGGGAAGTTAAAATAGAAAATCGTCAATATGCAGATCTCAAAACTGTCGTATCAATTTGCTTTTTAAATGAGACTGCATTTGTGGCAATCTTGATGGCACCCGGCAGTGAGTTCCACAGCCGTACAGAACTGGGATAAAATGAATGTAAGTGGCTGTCAATATTTGATGCAGGTATGGTATAACATTGACCGCCACACCTGGTGCTACTTTTATTCAGTACTAGTTGTTCCATTGGAATATCAGTTAGTTTAGCTCTGCCTTTGAAGAAGATATTAAGTTTGATAAAAGCTCTTCTCTCTTCTAAGGGTTTCCATTCTAATTTCCTCATGTTCTTCCTAGTATTCCCCTTTTCTCTGATATGGTTCCCTGTTACGAACCGTGCTGCTCTCTTCTGAACCTTTTCGAGGTTATCAATGTCCTTTAGATGGTAAGGATCCCAGACTGAGCAACCATATTCCAGTACTGGTCTAACCAGTGTTTTGTAGCAGTCGTCTTTAACCTTTTAGGGGCAGTCGTTGATATTCCTGTATAAGAAAGCTAAGATGTTATTTGCTTTCTTACATACTAAATTGTAATGTTCTTTCCATTTGAGACGACTATCTATAATCACGCCCAAATATTTTGCAGCATTGGTTTTTTTTAAGAATAGTATTATGAATAGAATATTCTGATCTAGTTGGTGAGCGTTTATTACCTCGGTTTATAGTCTTTTTTTTAATGTCCACAATCATCATGTTGATTATTCCGACACTTTTGTGTGTATGACCACTTTTTATCCCGCCATTAAGGCAGCCATACTCCAACTTCGGGGAAGGTGCATGCTATGTGTAACGTGTCATCCATACCAACGGCCAAACTGGCCTTCTCTTCCGAAAGTTGGTGATATGATTTTACGTGTGTGCAAGATGTTGTGCGTGCGTTCACACACGGAACGTCGGTTTATAGTCACATTCGAAGGACTGTATGGGGTATGGAGTCAGAACCAATGCTAACTTCGAGACAAAAATTCCCCTGTACCGAAACGGCCCAGCGGAGATGCGAACCTGCAACCCCAAGATTAGGGCCTACCAGTCCAGTGCTCTACCAACTGAGCTATTCCGGCCCTTCTGCTCGTATTTTCAATGCCTCTGCAATATATATTATATATATATATATATATATATATATATATATATATATTTATATATATATATATATATATATATATATATATATATATTATATATATATATATATATATATATATATATATATGGCAAGTGAATTCACTGAATTATCGTCATGATTCAGTTTTAAAACTCCGAATGTGTCCTGATTTATGGCAACATTCTTTTGAAAAACTACACACTTATCACGTGCAGCGCTGTAATTAAATATTTGAGAAGTACGTGTTTGAACAACAGAGAGAGAGAGAGAGAGAGAGAGAGCGGGACATGTTTTCATAAGGAGTAAAACTTCGAGACAAAAATCCCCCTGTACCGAAACGGCCCAGCGGAGATGCGAACCCGCAACCCCAAGATTACCACACACTACACACTTATCACGTGCAGCGCTGTAATTAAATATTTGAGAAGTACGTGTTTGAACAACAGAGAGAGAGAGAGAGAGAGAGAGAGAGCGGGACATGTTTTCATAATTGGCAGAGGCTCTGGACGAAAGGGGAGAGATTGAAAAAAGAAAATTAAATGTGATTGTAGTTGGAGTGAGAGAGAGTGATGAAGTTAGTCAGGAGGACAGAGAAAAAGAGGATTTGCTGAGGGTGAAGAAAATGCTAGAAAAGATTGACGCCAAACTCAAAGATGAATCTGTTTGTGAACCAGTCAGACTCGGGAAAAAATCTGACAAACCGAGGTTACTTAGATTCAAGATTGGTTCTGAAAAAGGGAAAGAAATAATACTGAGGAACTATGGTACCTTAAACCAGGGAAAACAAAGAGAGGAAAAAAATCTATTTCAATCCAGACTTCACCCCGTTACAGAGGCAGAGACACAGGGAATTGAAGAACTTGCTTGAAATCAAGAAGAAGGAAACAGGAGAAAATGACTGGATCATAAGGTGTAGGTGGGAAATTGGTTAAGTGGTTGGCGGAGTGGTGGGGGGGGGGGGGGGGGGGGGGGGGGGGAGGGGGGGAGGGAAGCAGTGACTGAATGTGAATGAAAATGTACATAGTTTTAATATTGATCAAGATACATGTTGTTCAAATAGTTGCACTGTAATTTATTCAAATCTGGATAGTTTCTTGAACAAGAAGAGCGAGTTATTTTCATTGATTCAAGAAAAAAATGCGAGTGTGATTGCGTTAACTGAAATTAAAGCTAAACGACAGTTGGATATAAACATGCCTGAGTATTGTATTCCTGGTTATGATTGTTTTGTGAATAAGGACCCCATTTTTGGGGTAGCATTGTATGTAAAGCATTCCCTTCATGCTCAACCTTGTGAGGAACTAAACGAACATGCGTTTCATGAGAGTGTGTGGTGTTATTTTTCAGCAAAGGACAATAAAAAACTGTTACTTGGATGTATGTATAGAAGTCCTAGTTCATATGCTGAGAATGATACTAAACTTTTGGATATTTTACATTCAGATATTATTAAAAAGTTCGATCACGTCTGTATAATGGGAGACTTTAATTATCCAAAATAAACTGGCAAGAACCCTCGAGGGAAAACGAAGTGCTTGTGGAAGCAGTTAATGATACATATCTGATTCAGTCTGTTCGCAGTCCAACTAGAAGAAGAACAGGACAAAAACCTAGTTTGATTGATTTGATTCTTGTAAACGACGATAACCTGATATCTGACATTGAACACCACAGTCCAGTTGGGAAAAGCGATCATGATGTGCTGATATTTGATGTATATATCGCAATTGATGACTGTGACAAGCAAAGCAAACATCATAAATATAATTATGCAAGAGGGAACTACAACAAAATGAGAGAAGATCTTAGAAAGGTTGACTGGACTGAGTTAGATAGTTTAGACGTGGAAACATGTTGGTCAATATACGAAATAAAATTCAAGAAGCAGTGGATTTATATATACCCAAAATTGGAAGTAAAGGCAACAAGAATTTAAGACCAAAGTGGATGAGGAAATCTGTATTAAAGAAAATAAAAAAAAGTACAATTTATATAAAAGATTTTTGATCACACAAGATGGTATAGATTACCAAAATTATATTAAGTTAAGAAATGAATGTTCTAGAGAGGTGAGAAAAGCGAAAAGAGACTATGAGCATAAAATTGCAAAAAATAGTAAGAAGAATCCTAAATGCTTCTGGAAATATGTCCGCTCAAAATTGAATGTCAACTCTTCAATTAGTCCCCTGAGAAAAGAAGATGGTAATATTGCAGTTAGTGATAATGATAAGGCCGAGGTGCTAAATAAATTCTTTTCTAGTGTATTCATACATGAAAATATTGAAAATGTTCCTGAAATCGACAGCGCCTCTTTATCTGATGGAAAAACTCTGTGTGATATAGTCATTACACCATTAGCGATAAAAGAAAAATTAAGTAAATTGGATGTTGCTAAAGCTTCTGGTCCAGATGGTTTACCAGCTAGAGTACTAAAGGAGTTATGTGTAGAACTAGCAGTGCCTTTGTGTGTGCTGTTCAATAAATCAATAAGTGAAGGAGTGGTACCCAGTGATTGGAAGTTTGCAACTGTAACTGCTATATTTAAAAAAGGCACCAGGTCTGACCCAGGAAATTATCGCCCTGTAAGTTTGACTTGTATCCTTTGCAAAGTGCTTGAGTCATTTGTGAGAGATGCAATAGTAAACCATATGAATGATTTTTCCTTATATTCAGATTGCCAACATGGATTTAGACAGGGTAAATCTTGTATGACACAACTTTTAGAAGTAATGGAAGATTTTACAAATATGATCGATGATGGGCTTGCTTTTGACGTAATTTACTTGGATTTTAGGAAAGCTTTTGACTCTGTGCCCCACTACCGATTGTTAAAAAAATTAGAAGGTTATGGTATAAATGGGAATATATACAACTGGATTAAGAGTTTTCTTTCTAATCGAGTACAAAGGGTGAAAGTTGGAAATAATTATTCTTCAAATATAGATGTTGTAAGCGGTATTCCGCAGGGAAGTATTCTTGGACCTATTCTGTTCACAGTTTTTATAAATGACCTGCCAGAATGTGTAATTAGTTCATGTAAAATATTTGCAGATGATACGAAAATATATGATTCTGTAAGTAACCATCTTAAATTACAAGATGATATTGATAATCTAATTAAGTGGAGTGAAACATGGAATTTATATTTTAATCCAGTTAAATGCAAGGTTATACATTATGGAAAAAATAATCCGGAGTATACATATACTATGAAATATAATGATGCTGTCTCAGATGTTGATTCCGTTTCAGAAGAAAAAGATCTTGGTGTAATGTTTGATAGCAGTCTGAAATTTGACAAGCACATAAACAGTGTAATGATGAAAGCAAATAAAATGCTCGGCATAATCAGACGGTCTTTTTCATATTTGGATACTGAAGTTTTTATATTACTATATAAGGCATTAGTTAGACCCCACCTGGAGTATGGAAATGTGATATGGAGCCCTTATTTAAAAAGGCAATCAGCAAGTATTGAGAAAGTACAAAAAAGAGCCACCTTGTTAATTAAGGAATTCAAATATGTTAGCTATGCAGATAGATTGCGAAGGTTAAATTTACCATCGTTAAAGTTCAGACGAATAAGGGGAGACTTGATTGAGACTTACAAGCTATTTAAGGGACTTAACAGTACAAATTTTAACACATTTTTTCAACTAACCACTAATCAAATTACAAGAAATTCTGATAACAAAATCCAAATTAAATATTGTCGCACTAATATTAGAAAATTTTCATTTAGTAACAGAGTGGCACCGTATTGGAACAAACTACCTGCGCACATTAAAAAAAGCAAAAGATTTGAATACTTTTAAAAACCTTCTGGATACTTACGCTGAGTTAAATATGTTAAAATTTCAATTTGATTGATAGAAATAAAGTAATAGAATAGATTAAAATATATCCTGAGCATATGCATGCATTAAGCAACCAATGTTTATGAAATAAGATGATTGGGACACAAAAAGCTGTGAGGCTATCAAAGTCCCAAGTGAACTGAACTGAACTGAACTGAACTGAACATAAGGAGTAAAACTCAACATGTATTTTCATACCGGCAAAGTTGCCTCCCTCTTCAGCGGAACTTTCGAAACGAAGCACAATGGTCGCTTTCACCTTGTTCGAGCTTTGTGTGGGCTATGTCACCAAAAACATTTGTCTAGTCGAATCTTTTAAAGGATTTCCTGATACTATAGGCCAGAGAATTTTTCAAAGGGTCGAAGCAACGGGTCAGCTGGACCTGAAAGAACCAGAAATGTCGCGTCAGATATTGTCTTTGTTTACGTCGGCCTATGCAACCGATATTTTAACTGATTTGAATATTGACGGGGATCATCTGCTCCTTGCTGACTGTTTGGACCATTTAATGTTATTTTCTCATATCAGAGCCTTGGACATCTCCTCATGTTGTCTTGGGGACGAACACGAGCTTCTCTTTCATATTTCCACGCTTAAAAGGTATGCATTAAATGGTTGTTTGTGAACAGTTGATGGTAGGTAAGGTAAGGTAATGTAACCTAAAGCCCAGCCGACTGCAAAGGGCCATGTCAGGGCTGTCACCGCCTTGAAATCAACGCAAAAGTCATTAATAAAAAAAAAAAAAAAATCTTTACACTACCCTTTAAAACACACATTCTAAAAACACACAAGAAATTTTGTTAAAAAAAGATTTCCTCCGTAAAATCTTGGATCAGATGAATAATGTTAATCTCCCTCAGAAATTCAAAGATCACATCGGATGGGACATCTTTGAACAAGGTTTTCATGGAGTCTGCTGTAAAATATTTGTCTCGCATCATGCAAATCCCAACACTCTAAAGTTGATGAACTTCATGGAAATAAGTAGAATCATGATACATTGATAGTGTTTTGTTTCTTTGCCTCTCTTGCAGTAAAATTAGCCTTACTGTGTTTGAGCATCACCCATTTGCTTTTTCATTATCTTTGAGAAAAAAAAAATAATTCATAAAATGTTGCTTATTTTAGAGTCCATGGATGTGTATACGAATCAGTTATTTAAAATTCTCAAAATCAAATGTTGTTTAAAGTTACTTCTCAAATATTTAATAACAGTTTAGTAATTTTACTTATTTTTACTGAAGAGTATTGACGGTTTCGAAACTCAGATTGTTCTTCAAGTTAACGACTCAGCTAGCTAAAGACATTTGAAATTGATGTGAATGACTCAATGAGTTAGTATTTAAGTTATTGAAAATCTCAAAATTATGGCCATGAGTACTGTTAATTAAGATCATAAAGAGAAGTATGAGAAGACACTGTGAAAGGATCATGCATATAACTCTATATATATGTGTGTGTGTGTGTGTGTGTGTGTGTGTGTGTGTGTGTGTGTGTTCATGTGTGTGTGTGTGTGTATGTGAAGGACCCTCCCCCCCCCCCCCCCCCCATCCAAGCCTTTTTTTACTACAAATATCTTTACTTGATTGTATCATTTTTACTGTTTAAACAATCATACTTTTTGTGATATAATTTCTTGGCATTGAAATCTTGTGCTCTTTTATTCCGTACTTGGTTTAATAGAGAATGATGTGTTTTTTTATAGTTAAAATGTTCATACAAGTCTGTTTCAATTTTCACACCCTTATGAATTATCTCCCTTCGGTCTCTCTCTCTCTGTCTCTCTCTCTGTCTGTCTCTGTCTCTCTCTCTCCCTCTCTCTCTCTCTCTCTCTCTCTCTCTCTCTCTCTCTCTCTCACCTACTTCAAACATCTTACTTAGCAGTAAATCTTTTATTCCTGATTTGTATTTAACTCTGCAGGTTGCTTTTACAGTTTAAGCAATTATACATTTTGCAATATTATTGATCTTTTGAATGGTGTTATTGTTTTTGTTTTCTTTCTTTTTGATACTTAACTTTGAGTTTATCTTGGAGCGTTCTGTTTTACAGTTGGAGTGTTTATTTAAGTGTTGTGATAATACTGCAAATGTGATGGTGGTTTGTGGTGGTGGTGTGTGCGCCTCTGTGTGTGTGTGTGTGTGTGTGTGTGTGTGTGTGTGTGTGTGTGTGTGACACTGTTTTGGCGGGGTTGTGTGTGTGTGTGACACTGTTTTGGCGGGGTGTGTGCGTGTGATTCTGTATTGGTGTGGTGTGTGTGTGTATCTGGGGTGGTGGGGGGTGGGGGGTGGTAGGATGTGTGCGTGCATGTGTTAATATTTATATATGTGTACAGACTGACACAAGATGGATAAATGAATTGACAAGGAATGACTGAGCACAGTGCAAAGAGTGGAATATTTTTAATGATATACTTGTTTATAAGTTGTTGTAATGTGTGAATTTTTGATAATTGGCACCACAAACAAATTTTCCTTGTATTTTTATGAGGACAAATAAAACATCGTGTATCGTGTATATGAAGTCTATCTAATCTTCCAGTATTCTTCCAAAAGTGTTTGAGTAATATGAATACAACACATAGCTAAATACTTCTGTCATATCTTCTCTAATCTTCCAATATTCGGGCAGCTAAAGCCAGGCCAGCCTCACTTCATAATTCAAGTCATTTGCTGTAATAATCCCTTTTGTATATTTATTTTAAACTCCTTTAGTTAAGTTTATGTGGGTTTTTTTTAACGTAAGGATTCTTAGCGGATTTCTATACTGCAAGGTAGGACTATACACAATGATAGCATAGATTTATATGGTTTTCAGAAGCATTCCTGATCACTGATTAGCGTTATTTTCATAATACTGTTATATGATCATCAGATTCCAGTTATGGATCCATAAATAATCCAAGCAGTTTTCAGCAATGGTGTTGTACACTTCGTTGATCACTCTGATAAATAGCACATGTATTCTAATCTTATGATGGATTATTTTCACCTAGATCATATGTAGTACCTCATATTTTTTTGCCATTGAAATGAAGTAACCACCATGTCTTAGTTCATTCACGTAGTCTATGTATACATGATTGTAACTTATGCTTGAGTCAAGTATCAATGGCGGAAGAGACGTTAGTATTGACTGAATATTTTGATGACACTGTTAACCTTTACTGGATGATGTTTTTGACTACACAAATCTGATTGTGCGGGTTGCCCAAGATCCACACATTTTGTAGAGGCTTTTCCTATTGCTTATCCCTATTCAGATCGCAAGGGTCTTGTAAGACCACCATCTGATAAAGGGCAGTTCAGCAACTTATTCCTCACCCGATGGCTTGGGTCATGTGTGACCCATTAAAATGTATAGGTCCTGGATTAACCACGACTAATTACGCTGATAATTGATTGTGCCCATACATGAAATTTGAATGACCAACGGCTATTAAGATCATTGAGGAACTCCTAAGATTTCGTGAGCAGCTCTCTATCCGTTCATAAGATATGATGTTTTTATTGAGTCACTAGGTCATGGAAGACCCAGGAAGCATGGTAAAGGTTAACTTGTTAATGTTAGGGTAGATCCTATGAATTGTCCTGAAATACACAACTTGTTACACTGAGTTTGTTTGCCAGGTTCAACCTCTGTCACACGCTCACACACACACACGCACGCATGCACGCACGCACACACACACGCACACGCACACACACACAC
Source organism: Conus ventricosus (assembly GCA_018398815.1). Classification (NCBI taxonomy): domain Eukaryota; kingdom Metazoa; phylum Mollusca; class Gastropoda; order Neogastropoda; family Conidae; genus Conus; species Conus ventricosus. The sequence goes on from CM031606.1 coordinate 18,305,218, forward strand.
ACATACACATACACACACACACACACACACACACACACACACACACACACACACACACACACAAAATCATACCCTCTTTTCTTTATACTGTGAATGCATATGGTCTGTTTTCTGTTTTTTATGCAGACTTCAGACATTAGTATTGAGAAACAATGATCTGACAGACGAAGGAATTCGCAAGCTGACAGCACCAGTTCGTGTTAAGAAATCTGGACCACTCTCCTTGCAGACTTTGGACATTTCAGGTACAACAAAATAAAGATTTACAGAGTGCATGATATTGTGGATCCCAAAAGATTCAAGCCTGAAGTTGCATTTAGTATTCTTGTTTATTAAAGATTTTTCAGCATTGTAAGACATTATGGGCACTCTTCAGCTTGAGGATCCCTATTTTTCATCTCTGCTATTAGTATTTTTAGACTGAGTGCTTGGGCTTCTATTTAAGTCCTATGAATCATTCTGACTTTTTTTCCTCAATTCTGATATAATGTTCCTCCCATATAATGTTCCTAAACTTCAGTGTCTGTGCTGATTGCCCAACTCATGATTGTAATCTTAATTGAACTATTCATCTCACTGTCAGTCGAAGTTTGTTGCATTACATTTGTTTTAGTTAGTCTGCCAAACAAAAGGGACAAACAAATTAAAAGACAAAACATGATAGGTTTTGACATCTTAGGTCTTCTTCAGGCAAGGTAAACAACATTCAAACAATATTGAAATCAACGCCCATCTTGCGTCTAATTTGAGAAGATAAGTGATTGATCTTTCTTTGTTTTCATTGTCCTGAATGTTTTTTTAAAACTTGCCTGAAAAAGACCTAAGAGGTCGAAACGTGCCGTATTTTGTCTTGTAATTTGTTTGTCCCTGTTCTTGGGTGTACTCTCTAATAATTCTTTTTAAAAATTTGTTTTAATTTCCGCCTGCAGTCACCTTACTTTGAAACTGCATTACATTTTGGTTTCACCCAAAGTCTGGTATGCAAAAGTAGTATTTAATTATGCACAGAAAAGACAAGCACCAACCCAAAGACTTGCGGAGTGATTTAATAAGTCCTTAATCCCTAGTGTAGGAAGAAACTCTAGGGAAAGCTTGACAGCAGAAGGTCTTCAGAGAAGAAACCCTCTTCAGACAAGTGTTTTAGCAATGAACTCCATACACTCTAAGGGGCTGGGTCGTATCCAGGTCATGACTCCCAGATCCTTTCTACTGCCAACTTTCTTCAGGTCTTCAGAGAAGAAACCCTCTTCAGACGAGTGTTTCAGCCCTGAACTCCATACACTGTAAGGGGGCTGGGCCGTACCCAGGTCATGACTCCCAGATGCCTTTCTACTGCCAACCTCTTTTCTTTTTCCTGGCACTGCAGTGATTCAAACCTGCAACTTTTGGATGGGTGGGTATCTCAAGGCGTGCCTTTTTCGATGGATGTCTTGCCCCACTGCTAACTCTAGATTAACATTGATCACCAATATAAGTTCAAGCAGTTCAACTGACATTTCTTGAACTGGAAAACTTACATGTTCTATGTTCAACCAGAAAGTATTTATGCCATGGTAATTAAACTTGATTTTAATATTATTTTTCTTAAATTCAGAGGTTGTTTTGATTTGTTTTGTTTTGTTTCGTTTTGTTTTAGTTTTCTCATTCACTGGTAGTATTTAACAAAACTGTCTCGACATTGAATAGTTATTGTCTGCATGACTGATGCATCTGTTCATTGTGTGATTAAGTTGTATTCTGCTGTTCCTTATCACATGTAACTCTTTGTCTGACGTTGAGATGGATTTGGAGAAAATCCTCTGATTTGTATGTTCATGTAGTATTCCTTACAAATTGTAATTCTGTTGATTTTACTGTTGATACTAACTGAGGTAACTTTTTTTTTTAAACTAAGAAATTATAGGGGGAGGAAGGGGGAGGGAGATGGGCAGGGTGAATTATGAATATTGCACAGCGAATAAAAACCTTGGACTTCATCCGTAGACAGATCAAAGTTCTTAACAGCTGCTGAACAAGTTTGTGTGTTAAACTGACCTACCTTTGTTGCAGGAAGAACTAACTTTCAAGTACATCAGTTGTCCTCTTTTTAGCTGATTTCCTCAATATGGTTGCTGGATATTTTTCATACACTACGCCCACTCCCTGCTTTTTTTTTTTTTTAAACTGATGATAGTATATCTGAATGAAAACTTGTTGAAAATATGTTTGAAAGCAGGAAATCTGTTATTTTGAGATAAGGTAAAGGTTCTCTGAAGTACTGCCTATTGTCTTTATCCCACTTTCCATCGTACCTTCCACTTTTTCCGAGTGCAGCCATAACCCCCCCCCCCCCCCCCTTTTTTTTTTTTTTTTTTTTTTTTTTTTTTTTTGATCTTTGGGAAGTTGGGATGCCTGAACTTTACTATAGAGGAGAACTTGGTTGACTACCTTCTGTAAGTTTCATCATGGTTTAATATTCATCTCAACCAAGCACCTTATGACCTCCACACAAGTCGGCTGGGCTATAAGCAACATTATCTTACCTATCTTATCTTACCTCCACACAATAGAAATGCAGTGCCCGCCAGTCCCTAACTGAGAGATCTACTGTCTTATGATGTATTTGTCCCATTCACAAGGACTAGCCACAGGCAGAAGAGCTAATTGTCAAGAACAGTTCCTGAGGGAGACAGATTGCTTGTACTACTAGCTGCTGGCACCATTCCCTGACAGGATTTCAAGTCAGGGTAGTCCATCTGCTGTGGTCTGTCTCTGAGACAGGGGTGGGGGTGGAGAGGGAAATAAGATTTTGCTCTTTTTGATTTTTAGGTGTGCATGTGTTTGTTTGTTTGTTTTGTTCCTCTAAATACGTCAGGCGTGCGAGACGTGGAGCCTCGGAACAGATATGGGAGGAAGAATCCAAAGCCATGGAAATGAGATGTTGCTTCAAGGTACTAAATATCAATTACACTGGTTATACTGATCAGCAGTGAACATTTGCATCAAACTGTCAAGCAATACATCGGACCATATGAAAATGTGATGACATCCGTGAAGAAACCAAAACTGTAGGAATGGCCGTGTAACAAGATCCAGTGGCCTTGCTGGAATCCTCACATTGTATGGAACTGTACATGGAGGAAGACGGAGAGGAAGACAAATTAAAAAAAAGAAAAAAATGATGGACTGGCAACAATGCGGAGTGGACAGGGAAAATGTTTGAACAGACCTAGGCTTTTGCACACAAATGACAAAACTGGAGGAACCTGGTGAACTGTTCATCATTGTGACACCCCACTCAGAGTCAAAACAAAGAGGAGACTCTGTGTGTGTGTGTGTGTGTGTGTGTGTGTGTGTGTGTGTGTGTGCGTGTTCGTGGGTGGCTAGGTGTTTGTATAAAGTTTATTGATTTAAAAATTTGTACATGTGTTGTTCTTTGTCAGCACCTAGAACCTTTGACAAGATGCTGTATAAATGCTTTGTTATTATTTATTATTATTAGTATTTTGTTGGTAGAGTGAGGTGAGTCCACCTCAGCCTTGAGTTGTGGTGGCCAGTGAGCCAAAGCTGGTGGTTCTGAAAGCCAAGCCTGTGCTGTGGTCCACTGACCTCGGCCTGCTGGTGTTGGTGTTGTGTGTGCCAGGGAACACAGACGTGACAGTCAAGAGCCTCAAGTTTCTGCGGGTCTTCAGTGTCCTGCAGCTGTTGAACCTCTCTGCCACCGCTGTCCAGGCTCTGCACAGCCCGCACACTGTGGGTATCCTGAGATTGTGTGTGTGTGTGTGTGTGTGTGTGTGTGTGTGTGTGTGTGTGTGTGTGTGTGTGTGTGTGCAAGTGTGTGTGCATGTATGTTTGTGTGTGTGTGCATATGTATGTGTGTGTGTGTGTGGACATATATTATGTTTCTGTGTGCATGTGTTTGTGAGTGTGTGTGTGTGCGCATGTGTATATGTGTGAGTGTGTGTATACATTTGTGTATGTGTGTGCATATGTGTGTATGTGTGTCTGTTCCAGTGGAAAAGATATAATGGCCTATTGCTGAACGCTTTTGAGAACTGTTTTCGCAAAACTAAGATTAACTGGAAAGCAAAACACAATCTCCTTCACAGATTCACTGGAGATCAGTATATGTGATCATGTTCATCCCCAGCTGGACTGATTTGAATGTGGCTGGGCATGTTGTCTGCCAAAGAGTTTTGGAAAGTGTAGTTCAGATTGACCCAGTATGCGATTGCTCCTCCCTGTAGTTTTTTCATGTTTCTAAAGTGTGAAGAGACTGGGATCTTTAGTTTTTTTCAAGTAACTGACTTGACAGAAGTGGACCTAATGAGCAAGTTTTTTTGAGTCACCAATGATCAGTTTAGCCACACAGTGGATGTGACTCTACACCTTTTTTCACTGTCTGTCATCTGTGCTGTTTTGTTACTCTTGAAGACTTGATACATGGTCATAAAAGGAATTTTGGCTTTGATTGTGCATCAGTCCTGCATTTTGTACATCAGTTACCAAGTCACAATTTGGAGAGTTATGAGTGCGTGTGTTTACTTGGACATTATCAAAATGCCAGAAGAGTGCTGTCAAGAGGAAAAAGATTTGTTATAGTCCTTGACAGGAATGGGACTGTCATGCATCATCTCACATTCTGTTGCCTTTCATGCCCTGCTCATGTGATGACCTCAGTTTTGATCTCTCTATGTCTGTGCTCTTGGAGAGTTTTTGTTGAGGTTGTCAGCATCAGCAAGTTGATGGGGATTATTGTTGGATTGATGTGGTTGCATCTCTTAGAGGAGACGCTCTTGCAGTTGGCTCTGCAATTAAGCAGTTGTCATCAGTAGGGGGCTTAGCAGGTCGTGTCTTGTGTATGTTGGATCAGCACAGGCACCACTGAACATTACTGAATTGACTTTTCAGCAGTGCAGTGTCTCCTCTGGTGGGTTGCCTCATGACGACTTGATCTTGACTTCTCCTTTTGTATTGCGGGTGAGGGGAATGCAGCTGTACAAGCCAGAGCATGGTTGTGAAGAAGGAGCTGGAATGAGGAACATGGGAAATAATGCCCTGAGGCAGTACAGACGGTGAGAGGAAAAACAAAAAGGCAGTCTGATGGATACTTGGGCTGTTGTGAGAAAGGGGTAAGGGGGAATGCAACAGCTCATTGTTGCCACTCACATGCAGCAAGGGTAGGGGGTGCTCTAGCCACGCTGTCCAGCCCTTCATGTCATCTGTCCAAGACTTCTTTGGTCAGCCTATTACTGTGTTTAAAATCTGCCTGTCTGTTTGCTGCATTAAAACAATAGCGTGGACATGAATGGCTCACCTATTTCCCTGATTCAGGTTCCAGAGGTCCAGGAGTATGCCAGGGGTAGGTCACTGGTGGTGACGACAGGGGCGTTGGAGGAATCTGGGATAGCAGCAAGGCTTGGCGACATGATGGAGGTAAAGACCAAGGGATGGGCAGCCAATCTGGTACACACCTGGAGCCAAGATAGTGGCCGGCGACATCAGACAACTGTGACATCAGCCAACTCTAACAAGGCTAGGAGTTTCTGTGAGTTGGAAAGTTGACGTGCCGTTTGAAAGATCAGACAGAATGTATGCTTACGTGTAGGGGGAGAGAAAGAGAGAGAGAGAGAGAGAGAGTGGAACATGGCAATTTTAATTTTTTGTTTAAACAGCGGACTTGCTTATTTAGAAGTAACAAACATTTTTTAAAAATCTCATTTTGTAAACGTTCACAAATATGATCATAAAGGACACAATAATAACTTCCCTTGAATCAGGTATTGATGAAATTTTCTGTTTTTACTGCAGTTGTGTGTCGCAAGAATTTGTGACACAGCATTCCAACATTTTCTCAGTTCAGATGTGGATCACTGGATGTTGTTTTAGATACTGGAAGTAAAAACAGGGTATTGATTTAATTTCGATTAGTGGTGTGTTTATGGATTTTAGAAATAATAACATACACAAATGGTTTGTATAATGTATTTTGGTATGCTTTCAGATGGTAAAAGCAGGAGCAAAGCACTCACTCACTCGTGGGCTGCACCGTCTTCTTCAGACAAAAGAAAACAAGGAACCAGCGCCCTGTCTCTGGTCTTGATCCACCGCTCACTGATCTCCCATTATTCCCATTCCCCATCAACTGCAACGCCACTGTCTGAAGTCTGTCCTGTCAAACCATCTAACTTGGCTCACCCATCTCAGTCATGTTTGTCCAGTAGTCCTTCCGACTTGAGACGAGATGTGTGTAGGATCAGTGTGTCCAGCACTATTACGCACGCACCATCTCAACAAAGTGTACCCAGAGGTCTCTGCACCCAACCATCCTCACCTACAACTTTGCCCATCGTTGGACAAAACTCTTCTGCTGGCTCTTTGTCTGAGGTCTGGCAGAAAGGATCCGGGCAGCGTGTCACAGAAAAAGGTCTTGTAGAAGCTTCAGTGGTGGACAGCAGAGTCCAGTCAAGTGAAAAACAGCAATCTGCAAACCCCAGTTTGGCCAAGTCCATGCACAGCACAGATTATACTGGTTCTCAGTCTTCAAGTTCTCATACCGTCCATGACCCTTATCAACGCTTGTGTACTGGACAAGACCCTTTGGATGTACTTCATGTAAACAATCCAAATTCTTTGAAGAGAAATGTTTTATTGAATTCATCAGACAGGACGAAAAGCTCTTGTGATACAGTTTATGACCTAACCAGTGGCTGCTCAGAAATGCAGTCAGCAAGCAGTGCTGGTCATCCTAACCAGGAGGAAACCTGTTCACATGCTGAGCTGAAAAGAACGAGAGACAAAGAGTTTCACTGCGGGGATTGTTGCCAGCGGAAGAAAGCACGCATGGAGAGTGACAAGGGAGATCATGACGAGTTTGAATTGCTTCGTCAGTATGGATATTCAGGCATCTAATGCAAGATATCTAATTAGCCTAGATTCTTGTTGCCAGTTAGTTGTCTGTGTGTGAGAGTGGAGGAAGGAGGTTAAAAAAAAGTGTGTGGTGTGTGTGTGTGTGTGTGCGTGCGTGCGTGCGTGCGTGCGTGCGTGCGTGTGTGTGTGTGTGTGTGTGTGTGTGTGCAGTTATGTACAGATATATGTGTGTTTGTGGTGCCAATTTCACCAGAAAGGTGTAAGTATTGAATGTATATATATATGTAGATTATGAAAAGAAAGCTGTGTCTGTTTTACCACGTCCCTGCTTAGTTGTGTGTGTTTGTGTATGTATGTGTATATGGTGTGTGTGTGTGGTGTGTGTGTGTGTGTGTGTGTTGTGTGTGTGTGTGCATGTGCACTTGGAGTGATCGTTTGAATGCATACGGAGCCGATACAACTTTTTCCATCATTTTGTGCAGTCCATTGGAACATAGACAGTGCATATCTGAAGAACCGAGCAGCTTATTTTCCTTTTTCTTGCTCTCAACACCTAATTCTGTGCTCTTCATTTTGGATCATGTTCATCCTGACTCCCTGTTACACAATGGCCTCAAAACTTTCTCCCTCACAGTCCTAGCATAATGCAAGTGTTAGGCTGCTGTGAGAACACCGTCTGTGGAACACCCTGCATAGACGCGGAGTCATGTGGGATAGTGTTGAATGGTGCTTCTTCTAATTCAGTCTCTGTCTGTCTCACTCTGTCTATCTGCCTCTGTCTCACTCTCTCTGTCTCTGTCTTCCTCTCTCTGTCTCTCCCACCTCTTTCTCTCTGTGTCTTTGTTTCTCCGCTAGAACTTTGAGGTGGCTGAACTAGACTGCAGTGTTACTGAAAATAAGCCCAATATATTTGACACCAGACCCACCAGTACATGATGGCCTGTTTTTCCCCAAAAGGTGAAACCTTTGCCTTATCTTCCGTGTCACTTTAAGTGGCATTTTGCTCATTCCAGGTCCATAGCCACGGCCTGGTCTGTGTTGGCACAGTCCCCACAATGGCTATAAACAGGGAGATGTCAGTGTCAAGTCGCCTGGAGGAAGTTCATCAGAGGAGACACTGCGCTGCTGCTGAGTTCCTTCCGTGGTGTTCAGTGTTGCCTGTTCTGATCCAGTATACGCAGGACACCACCTACTACACCCCCTACTGACAACTATAACAACTATAATTTCTTAGTCGCAGAACCAGTGTCTGTCCAAAAGTCCCTATAAATTTGCACTAATTGGTGACCCCTACTGAACCCCAAGTCCCTATAAATTTGCCCTAATCGGTGACCCCACTGAACCCCAAGTCCCTATGAATTTGCCCTGATCGGTGACGCCTACTGAACCCCAGGTCCCTATAAATTTGCCCTAATCAGTGACCCCTGCTGAACCCCAAGTCCCAATGACTTTGCCCTGATCAGTGACCCCTACTGAACCCAAAGTCCCTATAACTTTGCCCTGATCGGTGACCCCTACTGAACCCAAAGTCCCTATGACTTTGCCCTGATCGGTGACTCCTACTGAACCCAAAGTCCCAATGACTTTGCCCTGATCGGTGACCCCTTCTGAACCCAAAGTCCCAATGACTTTGCCCTGATCGGTGACCCCTTCAGAACCCAAAGTCCTAATGACTTTGCCCTGATCAGTGACCCCTACTGAACCCAAAGTCCCAATGACTTTGCCCTGATCGGTGACCCCTTCTGAACCCAAAGTCCCTATGACTTTGCCCTGATCGGTGACCCCTTCTGAACCCAAAGTCCCTATGACTTTGCCCTGATCGGTGACGCCTACTGAACCCAAAGTCCCAATGACTGCCCTGATCGGTGACCCCTACTGAACCCAAAGTCCCTATGACTTTGCCCTGATCGGTGACTCCTACTGAACCCAAAGTCCTTATGACTTTGCCCTGATCGGTAACTCCTGAACCCAAAGTCCCTATGACTTTGCCCTGATCGGTGACCCCTTCTGAACCCAAAGTCCCTATGAATTTGCCCTGATCGGATGACCCCTTCTTAACCCAAAGATCCTATGATTTTGCCCTGATTGGTGACCCTTCTGAACCCAAAATCCCTATGAATTTGCCCGATTGGTGACCCCTTCTTAACCCAAAGACCCTATGGACTTTGCCCTGATCGGTGACACCCTCTAAACCCCAAAATCCCTATGAATTTGCCCTGATCGGTGACCCTTCTTAACCCAAAATCCCTATGAATTTGCCCTGATTGGTGACCCCTTCTGAACCCAAAATTCCTATGCATTTGCCCTGATTGGTGACCCTTCTGAAGCCAAAATCCCTATGAATTTGCCTGATTGGTGACCCCTTCTTAACCAAAATCCCTATGACTTTGCCCTGATCGGTGACTTCTGAACCCAAAGTCCCTATGACTTTGCCCTGATCGGTGACCCCTTCTGAACCCAAAGTCCCTATGAATTTGCCCTGATCGGTGACCCCTTCTTAACCCAAAGACCCTATGAATTTGCCCTGATTGGTGACCCTTCTGAACCCAAAATCCCTATGAATTTGCCCTGATTGGTGACCCTTCTGAACCCAAAGACCCTATGAATTTGCCCTGATTGGTGACCCCCTTCTGAACCCAAAATCCCTATGAATTTGCCCTGATTGGTGACCCCTTCTTAACCCAAAATCCCTATGAAATTTGCCCTGATTGGTGACCCCTTCTGAACCCAAAATTCCTATGAATTTGCCCTGATTGGTGACCCCTTCTGAACCCAAAATCCCTATGAATTTGCCTGATTGGTGACCCCTTCTTAACCCAAAAATCCCTATGAATTCGCCCTGATTGGTGATCCTTCTGAACCCAAAATCCCTATGAATTTGCCCTGATTGGTGACCCCTTCTGAACCCAAAATCCCTATGAATTTGCCCTGATTGGTGACCCCTTCTTAACCCAAAATCCCTATGAATTTGCCCTGATTGGTGACCCTTCTGAACCCAAAATCCCTATGAATTTGCCCTGATTGGTGACCCTTCTGAACCCAAAATCCCTATGAATTTGCCCTGATTGGTGACCCCTTCTGAACCCAAATCCCTATGAATTTGCCCTGATTTGGTGACCCCTTCTGAACCCAAAATCCATATGAATTTGCCTGATTGGTGACCTGAACTGATCCAACCGAGGGCATGGACGTGGAGAGGTAGTCAAAACTGAGGTCTCTATGAGAGGCAAGACATAAAAGGCCTCGGAATTTGACTTTTCTTTTTAACGCTGATCAATGAGGATGATGCTACCGATTTTAATCATGGTCTGAGACTGCATGACAGATCTGTACTCAACACTTACTTCAATAATATATTCTGGGGTCAGCCAGGTTCGACTGATACAGATACATGCAGTATTGGTTAAAAGAATTTTGGCAACACTTGGAGGCACATCCATTAAGTCGATGAAACTTGACTGTGGTCCAGTTAGGCCCCTAGCAAATGTAATTCTGTGTAAGAGTTGATCGGCACAGAAAAATCCCTCAAATGAATAGCTGTGATTGGAATCAAAGCCACAACCTCCTGGCTGGAGTCTGCGATACTAACCGCTTTGCCACAGCAGCTGGCCAAGATTTGTTCACACCCATTATTGCATGCATTCACACATGGGACCTCAGTGTAACCTTTTCTGAATGCTTGTGTGACTGTACATCCAGACATGCAGTCAAACCAAACCCTCTCAACTTTCACATTCATTGTTTTTCCCGGCGGACATTTTATGACCTTTATGATCTTTGCATATTTCGAACACTACTGATATATATATATATATATGTCAACTTTCGTGTTTTTTTCTGGCAGGAACAAAAAAAAAAAAAAAAAAATTATAACAGAAAAATGCGGAAATGGTACACAACTTTATTTCAATTTTGAATTGGTCTTTTCTGGCACAGAAAATAATAGCAAAAACGGATGTTAATCACTTGATTTCACGTTTTCACCAGAAAAAAAGATATACCAATGTAGACTGGAGATGCACTTACTGCTTCAAACTGGGCGCAAGATGGGATCCCACTTTGTACCCGATTTGAGGAGACAAGTGACTGTTCGTGCTTTGTTTTCATCGTGTTGAATGTTGTTTATTTTGCCTGAAGAAGACCAAAGGGGTAGAAATGCGTAGTGTTTGTTTTGTAATTTGTTTGTTCTTTCATCTAGCGGTACAGTAATTTTTCTTTTAATTTTGAAATACGGCTGTCCAAATTGGAATGGTTAAGTGTTTGGACGAACTACAAGAGTACTCAGAGAGGGTATTCAATCAGGACTCTTGAAAACTGCACCAGTGTGAATCAAAACAAGGAGGCAGTGACTCCGTAGTGTGTCACCACTGTACGTCATGCTCCCTTTGCTCCACAACAGAAGGTGAAGGATTAGCTGGAACATTTAAAGGCAGTCGAAATCATCCGTGAAGTGACAGACCCCATGGATCGGTGTGCTCCCATGGCTCCTGCAGTGAAACCAGATTGTAGTATTCGAGTGTGTGGACCTCAAAAAGTAAACCAAGCAGTGAAAAGACCCAATTGCATGCTGATGATTTTTGATGACATCGCTCATAAAATGGCTGGTGCTACAGTGTTTTCCACCTTGATGCTTCTTTCGGTTTCTTCTACGTTCCTACAGGACAGGATATATGCACTTGACTACATTCATCACCCCGTTTGGGTGCTACTGTGTCCTGTGTGTGCCCATGGGAATCTCCCTTGGTCCAGAAGGCTATCAAAGGGTCGCTGGAGGGACTAAAAGCGGTAAAGCGATCTTCCTGCATTGTTTCTGGTTGGACAGAAGATGAAAATAAAAAAGAACTGAAGGTCGTTGTGCACAGAAACCGTCAATTGAGACTCGGTATGAATATGAATAAGTCCAAATGAAAAGAAAAAAAGTGGAAAATAGGATTCTGAATGAATAAGCCCGAATGGCATCCATGGGAGAAAAAGAAGTGTAGTTCTCTGGTCGTGTGATCAATAAAGCAGAGGTTAATCCAGATCTAGACAAGATGTCGGCAAATAGTACACGCAAGCGTCTAAGTCTGAAACTGCTGACTGACTGAAACCAGTTTATTGTCAGATGAACTCGGGAGTTGTACTGACATTTAAGAACGCAGCGTGAAAAGAATGCCAACACTTTTTTCTTCTTTTAAAAGGGAATATATTTCACTCACTCATTCACTCACACACACACACACACACACACACACACACACACACGCACACACACACACATTTCAATACGTACACGCCCACACACTCACAAACACATACACACGCGCGCACCCCATTACACACACACACACACATACCTTTACCAGCACACACACAGACACACACACAGACACACACACACACACACACACACACACACACACACACACACGCGCGCGCGCGTGCGCCCGCACGCGCACACACATTAAAAAAACAAACCCTGACATAATGAAAAACAGAAAAAGGCACTATCATTATATCCAGACTTTTACCCCGTCCTAGTATCTTCCCTCTCCCCTTGCGCCCCCTCCCTCTCTCTCTCTCTTTCTGAATTTGACAGGTCTTCTTAAGCAGAATCGTCTGAGTACATTATGACAGGAGTGACAGAGGAACCAATACAATCATTTTGTATAAAGAGTAAAGAGAACAGGGGAGAGAACGGTGCCTTGAGCTGCGCCAGTAAATGTGGTTCTTGCTGATGAATATTTTCCCTCAAAGCGTACGCACTGTAACCTGTTGACTACAAAGTTCACAATCCATAAAATCAATTTTGGGTTGACGTGTAAAGTTTGGAATCACTCGACCTGTAGAGTTCGGCACTACCCAAAATGTCCATGTCCTGTCTTCGCTGGGCCTAAGGAAGGACACCAGTCCTACAGTGGCCAGAGTTTGAGTAATGTGGGCTGGACGAGCCTCGTTTCAACGGGTGGAGATTCGTGGGGTGAAGTGGATGATTGTCGGTAGCGAGGAATAGGGATTCTCTCGGATGAGATCTTGAAATTAGAGGTGGGAATTGATAACTACTGTGGGGGTGATTCTCTCGGATGAGATCTTGAAACTAGAGGTGGGAATTGATAACTACTGTGGGGGTAACTGATTGCCAGGCACATGTCTATGGGGATACCGCTTAGAGTGAGGGAAGTCTGAAATGCGCACACCTGCTGGTCTGGAGGGATATGAGGATGATTCAGTTAAAGATGGTATCAATGGAGGATCAGTTCGGCCTGTGAAGTTACTTTTGCTGGGCTGATTGACTCGTCTTTCAGGTTATCTTGGCCACAGGATTTTGAGATTGTCAGCAAGTTTGGCTGTTCCTCTGATACTGGAATGTTTTAAACTGCTATGCACTTCTGCATCGGATCCAAAGGTATAGAGGTATCAATAAAAATAATGTTATGTTTATTGCAGGCTTCTTTTAGATGACGATTTGATGCTTCTTCTTCTTCTTCCTAAAATACTGGTTCACTCAAAAACGAGTAGGTCACCAGCGCGCATGTTAAAAAGTAAAATAAAATAACATAAAATAGTGCGACTCAGACAGTTGGCCCCTGGAGCAAATTTGGCAACAAGGGGTCGCACTCGATATTCAAGAAGTTAAAAGCAATGGCCAAATTCAGGCCCAGGTAACAGTAAAATATCTGGGGAAGTAAAAATAGAAAATCGTCAATATGCAGATCTCAAAACTGTCGTATCAATTTGTTTTTTAAATGAGATTGCATTTGTGGCAATCTTGATGGCACCCGGCAGTGAGTTCCACAGCCGTACAGAACTGGGATAAAAAGAATGTAAGTGGCTGTCAATATTTGATGCAGGTATGGTATAACATTGACCGCCACTCCTGGTGCTACTTTTATTCAATACTAGTTGTTCCATTGGAATATCAATTACTTTAGCTCTGCCTTTGAAGAAGATGTTAAGTTTGATAAAAGCTCTTCTCTCTTCTAAGGGTTTCCATTCTAATTTCCTCATGTTCTTCCTAGTATTCCCCTTTTCTCTGATGTGGTTCCCTGTTACGAACCGTGCTGCTCTCTTCTGAATCTTTTCGAGGTTATCAATGTCCTTTAGATGGTAAGGATCCCAAACTGAGCAACCATATTCCAGTACTGGTCTAACCAGTGTTTTGTAGCAGTCGTCTTTAACCTTTTGGGGCAGTCATTGATATCCTGTATAAGAAAGCTAAGATGTTATTTGCTTTCTTACATACTAAATTGTAATGTTCTTTCCATTTGAGACGACTATCTATAATCACGCCTAAATATTTTGCAGCATTAGTTTCTTTAAGAATAGTATTATGGATAGAATAATCTGATCTAATTGGTGAGCGTTTGTTACATATACGCAACACTTGGCACTTTTGGGGATGAAATTCCATTTTCCAAGTTCTTTCCCACTCTTGTAAAGCGTTTAGATCTTCTTGTAGAATGCGTGTATCATTCTTGCTTCTGATTGTTCTATATACTAAGCTGTCATCTGCAAAAAGCCTTATGGTAGTTCCAGGAGAGAGATTTCTACTTATGTCATTTATATAAATTAAGAAAACAAGGGCCCCAGAACAGTTCCCTGTGGTACACCTGACAAGACTGGTTTACAATGGGATGACGACCCTTCCACAACAACTTTCTGCGTTCTCCCAACGAGGAATGATCTAGCCCATTTTAGCAAAGAACCGCCAATACCGATGTGTTCTAATTTAAGCAGCAGGCCCTCATGGTCAACCTTATCAAAGGCTTTAGAAAAGTCTAATAAAATTGCATCTATTTGCTGTCTGTTGTTAAGACAGTTATTAAAATCATTAAGAGTTGTTATAAGTTGAGTCTCACAACTCCTTCGCTGTCTAAAACCATGCTGGGCGTTATTTAAGAAGTCATATTTGTCAAGATGGTCCATTATGCTACTATATATTATGTGTTCAAGTAGTTTAGCTGATATGGATGTAAGAGATACAGGTCTATAGTTCTCTGCTTTTGTTTTGTCACCCTTTTTGAATAAGGGAACAATGCTCGCATCTTGCCACTCATCAGGTATTACTCCCTGGTCCAGTGAAGCTTGGTAAAGTAGTTGGTAGGCTTATACCTCACTCAATTCATTGGCACATAATTTTAAGAGCTTGCCAGGAACGCCATCGGGACCAGTAGCTTGTTTTCATTGATGTTGGTCAGTAACTTAAATACTCCTGCTTTGTTTACTTTGATGTTTTGCATTTCAGGGAGTTTATCATCATCCTTTAGTCTAACGTTAATTAAAGGTTTGGGATTTGAGAAAACTGAACAAAACTGCTTGTTTAGTAAATTTGCTTTCCCTTCAGGGTCCTGTATTAGGTTATTCTGGTTGTTTCTCAGGTCTGGAATCCCAATGTTGTCCTGTCTCTTACTCCTTATGTAAGACCATAATTTCTTGTTTTGATGATCACCTTCTGAAATCATCGAATTAACATAATTGGAGTGAGCAAGCCTACATTCTCTCTGACACCTTCTCTTAATATGTTTATACCTAACCAGTAGTCTTTCTGAATTAGGATGTAGTTTCAATTTCTTAAAGAAACGATGTTTCCTTCTCAACAAACGTTTAGTTTTTGTAGTAATCCATGGCTGGTGGTTCTTGCTTGAAGTTATTTTAGTAGGTATGTGTCATCCATAATAAATTCCAAGTTAGTTTTTATACACTTCCAAAGGTCACTGACATTATCTTTAACACTATGGGACCTAAAAAAAAGACGACTGAAATCATGAGTATCCCTGCGCAATTTGGTAAATCTGCTTGGTTCCAGAGTCTGATGGTACGTTTAGGGGTTTCTTCGAAAGGGTTGAAAGTTGCTCTCTAAGAGAATTATGTCATGATCACCCAGGCCTGCAATTCATTCCTGATTGCCTAAAGTGCCTGGACAATTGGTAAAAAATAAATCCAGGAATGCCTTACCACGAGCCTTACTGACTGCACTAATCCAAGGTCTTTGGTGGTATCAAAAAACTGAGTATTAATATTTTTACTGTATTGATTACCAAGTATGGCATCTTCACCCCAATCAATATCTGGTAAGTTAAAGTCTCCACCAATCCATAATATTGCCTTCCTATTGTGCCAAAACAATGTTAGAAATGTCTCTGCAGATAGACGAACATACATTTTCATCTGAGTCTGGAGGTCTGTAAACTGATCCAACAATGACAGGTCTCTTATTCTTAAAATTAATCCTACAAAATAAACTTTCACTATTTTTGCCTTGATATAAAAACTCACTGGCTAAGTTCTTCCTAATGGCAATCAAGACTCCCCCACCTCTTTTTCCAAGTCTGTCCTTTCTATAAATATCAAAATCCTCCATTAGAAGTTCACTGCTGGATGTTCCAGTTTCTAGCCAAGTTTCTGTTCCAATTACAACATCAATGTTTTTTTTCGGTGACTAAATTACTGAGTTCTTCCTTTTTCTTGATAAGAGATTGAAAATTTACGACTATGCATTTAAGTTTATCTTTTTCTCTTAATGATTTGGGTTCAGTTGCACTTTATGATTTGGGATTTTATCAGTTTTAGAATCAGGGGTGGATGCAAACTTAGGACAAAATTTCAAGTTTTCTTTTGGGGATCGGTCTGGTGAGATAGGGTCAAAACGGTTGCTTTCTGAGCTGCAGTCTTCAATAGAATCTTCAAAAAGTCTCGAACTAAAGTTTGGAAGCCCACAGGTAAAACAAGTCCAAGATATATCACTATTGCATAATGCTTCATAAACTGCTGAATTCATTAACATACATTTAGTGTGATACCATGTATTGCAGACGTCACAGGCAACTGCTTTATGTTTCCATGTGACTCTCAAATTGCAAACTCCGCATGGATGGACGGACCAGGATTGAGTTCAATGTCTCCCGATAGCAGGATAAGGCTTAAAAGCCATGATTTAACTCCTCTATGTCTAACTCTTTTATTCAAACAATTCCTTATCACTGTACTATTTCTGATGTTAATTGAAATCAGGGGTTCAAATCTGGGCCTAGTAATAGACGTGAGAACAGTACTCGGCACAGGTGTACACAGGAGACTAACATGGTTCAGTTCAGTTCAGTTCAGTTCAGTTCAGTTCAGTTCACTTGGGACTTTGATAGCCTCACAGCTTTTTGTGTCCCAATCATCTTATTTCATAAACATTTGGTTGCTTAATGCATGCATATGCTCAGGATATATTTTAATCTATTCTATTACTTTATTTCTATCAATCAAATTGAGATTTTAACATATTTAACTCAGCGTTAGTATCCAGAAGGTTTTTAAAAGTATTCAAATCTTTTGCTTTTTTAATGTGCGCAGGTAGTTTGTTCCAATACGGTGCCACTCTGTTACTAAATGAAAATTTTCTAATATTAGTGCGACAATATTTAATTTGGATTTTGTTATCAGAATTTCTTGTAATTTGATTAGTGGTTAGTTGAAAAAATGTGTTAAAATTTGTACTGTTAAGTCCCTTAAATAGCTTGTAAGTCTCAATCAAGTCTCCCCTTATTCGTCTGAACTTTAACGATGGTAAATTTAATCTTCGCAATCTATCTGCATAGCTAACATATTTGAATTCCTTAATTAACAAGGTGGCTCTTTTTTGTACTTTCTCAATACTTGCTGATTGCCTTTTAAATAAGGGCTCCATATCACATTTCCATACTCCAGGTGGGGTCTAACTAATGCCTTATATAGTAATGTAAAAACTTCAGTATCCAAATATGAAAAAGACCGTCTGATTATGCCGAGCATTTTATTTGCTTTCATCATTACACTGTTTATGTGCTTGTCAAATTTCAGACTGCTATCAAACATTACACCAAGATCTTTTTTCTTCTGACACGGAATCAACATCTGAGACAGCATCATTATATTTCATAGTATATGTATACTCCGGATTATTTTTTCCATAATGTATAACCTTGCATTTAACTGGATTAAAATATAAATTCCATGTTTCACTCCACTTAATTAGATTATCAATATCATCTTGTAATTTAAGATGGTTACTTACAGGATCATATATTTTCGTATCACAAGTTTTAAAACCTGCAAAAATGGAACTAAAGGCGTCTACGTCTACATCTAAAATTTCAAAATTAAACTGAGTGCTAGGGATATTGTTGTTCCTGTCACATGTGGAAACAGCAAGGAAAAATAGAAAACTTTTAACGAAGCCGAGGAACAACACGCCGGTAGCCATCTTGAAAAGCCAAATAAGAAAGACTCACCTTACCTGAAAGGGTTTAAAACACAATTTCGTTAAAAAAAGAAAAGAAATAAGCGTTAAACTACCAACAGCTAACAGTGCTGATTATTAAAATTCACGGTTACTCGTATGAGTAAAAGATGCAAGGCGTAATGACCTTGTTATGACCTTGTTAAAATGATGTTTTCCTCTAACTGGAAGTATGGTACTGAAAGTTACTCGTGCCAGCGGAAAGGCCTTTCGACCAAAAAAAAAAAAAAAAAAAAAAAAGAAAAAAAAAAGCTTTTGTTCCACATTTCAAAGGAATTTGGGCCTGACGAACAAGTGTTTATTCACGCATGAATGATTACATCTTTCACGTCAGATGTGACAGGTAAAGAAAAAAGCCAGTGACGAAGGTCGTCCAGCAATAATCCCGGAACACAGATTTTAAACATAATTTCGCTGCGAAGGGTCAGTCTCTCTGAATTTAGAAATCGAAGGACAGAATCGCCCACAAGCAACATAGATGCTTTCTCAGGCACTGCCATACGATTTACTGTAGTACATCGCCAGCAGAGGCAAGCTTAGGGATTTGGGAGTCATCCTCTGCTGATAATTCCCTCTGTCTTTCCTTTTCCTAAGTCAACATCCCTGCTTGATCGTGAAAGAACACGTTGTTCCTGACTTTTCTTCTGAGAGAATGTCGAACATATTGGATGTAGGAATTGAATACTCAGGAATTCAGTAATACTGAATTCCGACATTCTCAGTACGTAAACCAATGTCTGTCTTGGTTGGATTTCCGTCTGCGCAACTGTTTTCTTAAACGACATTTATCGAGTCTAATTTGGTTTTGTAAAATGGTCATTACTTTTAATGGATATGGTTTTCAAAGTTTGTTGTGTCTGTGTTTCAGTAGCATATCGGGATAAGGTTTCTTGGGGACAGCGGGGATCCAGTTAGGTCTGAGTATCAAGTAAAACTTTATCTGAAGTCTGTTTTGCCTTAAAAACCAGAAATAGACATATTAATCACAAGAATATTATTTTTGAAATAATGCGAAGAATGTTACTAAACAAAGAACGTCCATCATACAAAAGGCAAAAATATCAAAACTGTTGAGAGTTAAGTAGACATATTAATCACAAGAATATTAT
Source organism: Conus ventricosus (assembly GCA_018398815.1). NCBI lineage: Eukaryota > Metazoa > Mollusca > Gastropoda > Neogastropoda > Conidae > Conus > Conus ventricosus. The sequence goes on from CM031606.1 coordinate 18,324,421, forward strand.
TTTTGAAATAATGCGAAGAATGTTACTAAACAAAGAACGTTCGTCATACAAAAGGCAAAAATATCAAAACTGTTGAGAGTTAAGTAGACATATTAATCACAAGAATATTATTTTTGAAATAATGCGAAGAATGTTACTAAACAAAGAACGTCCATCATACAAAAGGCAAAAAATATCAAAAACTGTTGAGAGTTAAGTTTTTTTTTCATATCTGACTGAAGGGAGCCCAGTTACGATTTAATTGACTGGTTTTCTTTTATAATTCATTGTTTTTTTTAATTTCTAGGCAGTAACTACAGACTGTACATTTTTTAGTTCAAAGTGGAGTGTATCAAATTTCTGATATGTATACTCGTAGTTCATTTTTCACAGTAGTTTTTTTTGTCGGATGTCTTACAACTGACAATGTCTGATAAGGACTCTTCTGTTAAAGATAAAGTGTTCACTTTATTTTTCTAATTGAAGCATTCCTCTTTTCGTCTCTGGAAGTGGACTGGAGACACCACGGGCATGACTCGAGTGGTACGAGGTTCGGCGACATTGATTTCTTGTTCTCTTCCCAACAGGGTGCTCTTTTTTTTATATGGTTGTGTCGCTCATTTCAACTGCGTGGGTCGAAGTTATAGATGAGTAGGAGGAAAGACGACGACTCTGTCATATGTGCAGGAGTCTGAATTCATTAGAAGGCGGGGGTGTTGGGGTGATAGATGGACATCTTTCTGTGGTGATAAGTGTACCACTGAAATTACCGACATCTCAATCTCCAGAGCTGACAAAGTATGGAGACCAGAAAAAGATCTCATAAACGAAAGAGGCATATGCAAAAGAGTAACGTGCTGTCCAACATCCTTATTAAAACACTTTCAACACAGACCCTCGTTCTGCTCTATGTGCCCAGTTGACACTGCAAAACACTTTCAACACAGACCCTCGTTCTGCTCTATGTGCCCAGTTGACACTGCAGTCGCAGCACTGAAATTCCTCCTGGACGCCTGATTTTGACCATTTTTAATTCATTTTCCTCAAAAACCTGAACTCGACAGTGACTTTATTTTTATACAGTGAAATAGAGCTATCTTTCATCTTTTTGATGATAAATGTTTTAAAAGTAAAAATAATTATTTTGTTGTTGTTTGATAGAGTTGAAAATGACATACTTCGAACAAGGAGCACTGATTCAGTGCTTGAAGACGCCAACGGATTGGTTGCTTTCTCTTCAAACAAACTAATGAAATCGACTGTAAGTAGCCTGCTAACTCGTATGATATGACGTAGGAAGGACTGTAACTCTACGCTGACACGACTGGTTAAAAATTATCCGGGAAATTCGGTCATATTTATTTTTAGAAGACCGTCGCTATCATTCTCGCGGCGTGTCCTGAGTGACCGATCGCTTGCCGCGAGTATTTTCGCCCCACGTCGCCGAGTGGTAAGTCGGCGCAGCGATCATTCTCGCGGCGTGTTGCGAAAAAGTGAATTAAGCATGAAATCAAATACAGCTGTTTTTAAGTGTTCACACACCTCATCCCTCAATGGGCAGCTTACTCCCTGGCAGAGAAAGGTCTCCCCGGTCTGCTGAGCAAAATAAAATGTTATGGTGACGCAATTGGTGGTATAATGAAAACCACGGAGAACACGCTTGGCAATGTTTGCCAGTGGAGGCATGGTTATGAGCACTGATGCAGAAGTCATCACGGTCCCTTCTTTATCAGAGTCATCAAAATGAACAAGGACGTCTTCTTCTCTCATGGCAGAATAACAGCAACACTGACTTTCTCCATATAGCCAGTTCCTCACTGGCAGTCCCTTCTTTCTCGTAGTCATCAAAATAAACAAGGACGTCTTCTTCTCTCGTTGCAGAAAAACATTAACACCGATTGTTTCTCGATATAGCCAGTTCCTCACTGCTGCACGTGAAACGTTTCTGAATGACATCATGGGTTGACTGGAGTTTGTTTTCTGTCACATCACATTGATCAGTATCGTTCTCTGCCATTGAAACACACCGACACGTGCCTTTGTAGAGGTCTGTCACAGAACCGGGCCCCATGGGCCTTCACACAATACACATTCTGCAAGAGCAGATCACGATGTGCAACACTGTCACAGACTAAATCCTTGGGCGCTGTCACTTCACAAGCACCCACACACATGTCACTTCACAATCACCCACACACATGTCACTTCACAAGCACCCACACACATGTCACTTCACAAGCACCACACACATGTCACTTCACAATCACCCACACACATGTCACTTCACAATCACCCACACACATGTCACTTCACAAGCACCCACACACATGTCACTTCACAAGCACCACACACATGTCACTTCACAATCACCCACACACATGTCACTTCACAATCACCCACACACATGTCACTTCACAATCACCCACACACATGTCACTTCACAAGCACCCACACACGTCACTTCACAATCCACCACACACATGTCACTTCACAATCACCCACACACATGTCACTATCACAATCACCACACACATGTCACTTCACAAGCACCCACACACATCACTTCACAATCACCCACACACATGTCACTCACAATCACCCACACACATCACTTCACAATCACCCACACACATGTCACTTCACAATCACCCACACACATGTCACTTCACAAGCACCCACACACACATCACTTCACAAGCACCCACACACATGTCACTTCACAAACACCCCACACACATGTCACTTCACAATCACCACACACATGTCACTTCACAATCACCCACACACATGTCACTTCACAATCCCCACACCAATGTCACTTCACAAGCACCCACACACATGTCACTTCACAAGCACCCACACACACATCACTTCACAATCACCCACACACAATGTCACTTCACAATCACCCACACACATGTCACTTCACAATCACCCACACACATGTCACTTCACAAGCACCCACACACATGTCACTTCACAAGCACCCACACACATCACTTCACAAGCACCCACACACACATCACTTCACAACACCCACACACATCACTTCACAAGCATCCACACACACATGTCACTTCACAAGCACCCACACACATCAGTTCACAAACACCCACACACATGTCACTTCACAATCACCCACACACATGTCACTTCACAAGCACCCACACACATGTCACTTCACAAGCACCCACACACATGTCACTTCACAAACACCCACACACATGTCACTTCACAAGCACCACACACATGTCACTTCACAAGCACCCACACACATGTCACTTCACAATCACCCACACACGTGTCACTTCACAAGCACCACACATATGTCACTTCACAAGCACCCACACACATGTCACTTCACAATCACCCACACACGTGTCACTTCACAAGCACCACACATATGTCACTTCACAAGCACCCACACACGTGTCACTTCACAAGCACCCACACACATGTCACTTCACAAGCACCCACACACATCACTTCACAAGCACCCACACACACATCACTTCACAAGCACCCACACACATGTCACTTCACAAGCATCCACACACACATGTCACTTCACAAGCACCCACACACATCACTTCACAATCACCCACACACATGTCACTTCACAAGCACCCACACACATGTCACTTCACAAGCACCCACACACATCACTTCACAAGCACCCACACACATGTCACTTCACAAGCACCCACACACGTCATTCACAAGCACCCACACACATCACTTCACAAGCACCCACACACATGTCACTTCACAAGCACCCCACACACATGTCACTTCACAAGCACCCACACACGTCACTTCACAAGCACCCACACACATCACTTCACAAGCACCCACACACATGTCACTTCACAAGCACCCACACACACATGTCACTTCACAATCACCCACACACATGTCACTTCACAAGCACCCACACACACATGTCACTTCACAATCACCCACACACATGTCACTTCACAAGCACCCACACACATGTCACTTCACAAGCACCCACACACACATGTCACTTCACAAGCACCCACACACAAGTCACTTCACAAGCACCCACACACACATGTCACTTCACAAGCACACACACACATGTCACTTCACAAGCACCCACACATACACTAAACAGTGATTTCTAGGGATGGTGGCAGATCACACAGTACACACAACTCCTTTGGATGGTGTACAACTACATAGAACACACAACTCCTTTGGATGGTGTCAGCTACATAGAACACACAACTCCTTTGGATGGTGTCAGCTACATAGAACACACAACTCCTTTGGATGGTGTCAAATACATAGAACACACAACTCCTTTGGATGGTGTCAACTACATAGAACACACAACTCCTTTGGATGGTGTCAGCTACATAGAACACACAACTCCTTTGGATGGCGTCAACTACATAGAAACACACAACTCCTTCAGGTGTATAGAATCACACAAAGCAAACCTTCTGTGGATGTCGTCAAATCACACAAAAAATTGCACCCTGGGATAGTGCCATAAAAACACACTTACACCCCTCCCCCCCCCTCCCCCCCCCCCCCCACATAATTCTCTGGATATTGTCAGATCACACAGATGCACAACTCCTTGAAGTGGTAATCCATCACAAACTTCAATCCCTGGGGTAATGTCACATCACACAATGTTACAAGTCCTTGAAGTGGTATCCCATCACAAACATCAATCCCTGGGTAATGTCACATCACACAATGACACAACTCCTTGAAGTGGTATCCCATCACAAACTTCAATCCCTGGGGTAATGTCACATCACACAATGACACAAGTCCTTGAAGTGGTATCCCATCACAAAACTAAATCCCTGGGGTAGTTTTAAATCACAAAACGACACAAGTCCTTGAAGTGGTATCACATCACAAAACTTAAATCCCGGGGTAGTGTCACATCACACAATGACACAAGTCCTTGAGGTCGTATCCCATCACAAACATCAATCCCTGGGGTAATGTCACATCACACAATGACACAACTCCTTGAAGTGGTATCCCGTCACAAACTTCAATCCCTGGGGTAGTGTCACATCACACAATGACACAAGTCCTTAAAGTGGTATCCCATCACAAACTTCAATCCCTGGGGTAATGTCACATCACACAATGACACAACTCCTTGAAGTGGTATCCCATCACAAACTTCAATCCCTGGGGTAATGTCACATCACACAATGACACAAGTCCTTGAAGTGGTATCCCATCACAAACGTCAATCCCTGGGGTAGTGTCACATCACACAATGACACAACTCCTTGAAGTGGTATCCCATCACAAACGTCAATCCCTGGGGTAATGTTACATCACACAATGACACAACTCCTTGAAGTGGTATCCCATCACAAACGTCAATCCCGGGGGTAGTGTCACATCACACAATGACACAAGTCCTTGAGGTCGTATCCCATCACAAACTTCAATCCCTGGGGTAATGTCACATCACACAATGACACAACTCCTTGAAGTGGTATCTCATCACAAACATCAATCCCTGGGGTAATGTCACATCCCACAATGACACAAGTCCTTGAAGTGGTATCCCGTCACAAACTTCAATCCCTGGGTAGTTTTACATCCCACATTGACACAAGTCCTTGAAGTGGTATCCCATCACAAACTTCAATCCCTGGGTAGTGTCACATCATGACACAAGTCCTTGAAGTGGTATCCCATCACACAAAACCCAGAAAACCAGGGGTGGAGTCACCTCGCACAGCACGTGACTTCTTTTGGTTGAGTGTGACATTACATAATACACATCACTCCTTTGGGTGTATTACGAAAGAGCACGAAGATTGCCAACAAATTACCACGAGCAGCTTGCTTTGTAGGGTGTGCTTCCTGTTCTGAGTATTGACTGTTTCCGCATAGCTGAGGCATATGAGAACTTGCAGTCACACCAGTGCGTAATTATTAAGATAATTGTTCTCAAAATACACCACGAATGGTAACAAATTTTACATCGTTTGATTCAGAATTGTGCAGACAATTAAAGAGGAAGACCAATTTTAATTAATAATGAAATGGTAATTAATGATTAGTTATTAAAACAACTGTTCGTAAGGAGCGCCGACAAGAACGTCCTCGCTGCTTGTGATGGTGTGTGTGTGGTGTGTGTGTGTGTGTGTGTGTGTGTGTGTGTGTGTGTGTGTGTGTGTGTGTGTGTGTGTAAGGGGGAGGAGAAATTAGGGTGAGACAGGTGTATGTGGATGCGTGATTAAGTAGGCGTGGAGGGAAGTATGCTTGTGTGTGTGTGTGTGTGTGTGTGTGTGTGTGTTGTGTGTGTGTGTGTGTGTGTGTGTGTGTGTGTGTGTGTGTGTGAGAGAGAGAGAGAGAGAGAGAGAGAGAGAGAGAGAGAGAGAGAGAGAGAGAGAGAGAGAGAGAGAGAGAGCGTACGCGCGCGCGAGCATGCTCACTCGCGGTTGTGTGAGTGTGTGTTTTGTGTGTGAAGGAGGGGAGGGGGAGTGCACCTGTAGTCATGCTTTTACTTTATTTGACTTTATCTCTTTCACCTTGATCCTGTTTTTAAAGGTAGTGAGCTGTATTTTTAATGGTACTTTGAGAGAGAGAGAGAGAGAGAGAGAGAGAGAGAGAGAGAGAGAGAGAGAGAGAGAGAGAGAGAGAGAGAGAGAGAGAGAGAGAGATGGTGGGCAATGTTTAATTATTGACATCTTGGTAATGTTTATAAGTCGCTTTATACCTATGTACATTTGTATCCATTTTAGCTTGAATGTTTATTACTCTTGTACCGGACACAATTTCTCGTTTTAAATAGAATGATATAATAAATTTGTGCAATCCCATGCTAACATTTAACTGTAACGATTTGGAAGAAGGGGAGAAAACAGGTTCCTGGATCTCTGGGTCTTGTCATCTTCACACACGTATTAACTGTTATTCCAGAGCGGGTAGGGGTGTTTGCTGGTTGGTTGGTTTGGTCATTTGCGGGGGAGTCGGGGGACAAATGTGTGTTTATCTTACAAAATGTTTTCGTGTCCCTTTATTAGCATGTACATGTTTGAATTTTGTTTTGTTTCAACTTGCCTTCCGCTGCTCTGTAATGGCATATATCCACGTTCCTTTCAAAACGGTGACTTTCAATTTGAATTTACTCTGAGCATCTGTATCACGCTTTTGGAGAAAGAATTGTGACAATGGTGTACATTTCTTCCGGAGTATTCGTGACAGTAATCTCACCTTTGTTGTTAAAGATACCCAAACCACGTCATCGACTTTGAGAGCGTTCACGGTGATGCAAACGACACGCAGGCCAGCGCATCCATCTTACTTGGTTTTGATATGCACACACAATTGATATCAACCCCGAAACCTCACCCACCCCCTATCTACCCCTCACCCCCGTCCATCATTCCTCCTCCTCCCTCCCTCCTTTCCTCCAGTTGTCGACTGTTGGACTTTGTTAACCCTTCACTCCTAAATCCGTGTGCTCGATCAATAGCTACCGAACAAAAGGTGTCCGGAAATGGATGAGATTAACGTCTAACTGGCCAGAGGGTGAAGGGCAAGTTATTCCCGAACGAAGCTTGCATGGAGTTAGGACCATAGTGTCCCCAAGTCACACGTTTCATTGTCTTCACTGACATTTCGCATTCATTTCTTTTCCATGTTGTCCCCAAAGTAGGGGCATTCACATTATTCAAACGGCGTTTTACTGCTACATGAATGCGAAGGTCTGAACATAATCGATCATTCTTAAGGTGTTTGCGAGTACAGAAGGAAAAGCCGTTCAGAAAATGGATTGCTTTCTTGAGTAGAGTGGAGGAAGAGGGAGACAACTGCGAACACAATGCGGATGACTCGTCCTTCCTTTTGCAGTTCTGCACACACACACACACACACACACACACACACACACACACACACACACACACGCGCGCGCGCGCGCACGCACACGCACGCACCACACCACACACACACACACCACCACCACACACACACACACACACACACACACACACACACACACACACACACACACACACACACACACACACACACACACACACACAAGAGCCTTGCGGCTGTTCTCTCTCTGTCTCTGTCTCCCTCTCTGTCTCTGTCTCCCTCTCTGTCTCTGTCTGTCTGTCTCTCTCTCTCTCTCTCTCTCTCTCTCTCTCTCTCTCCTCTCTCTCTCTCTCTCTCTCTCTCTCTCTCTCTCTCTCTTGCTACAGCCAAGTTCTGGAGGTAGCATAAAGGACGTTGTCACCGTGCATTGTGAGTGTTTTACTGGTTAGCGAGGAAGGAGCATCGTGGCACTGTGGACTTTGCAGACATACAACGAGTGTTCAACGAAAATTCCGTAGTGATACTGGTAACGGATGTGTGTGCACGGCAGTGTCGGATCACGTAGATAATGCTGAATCTGTTGATTTGTTGCATGAAACTAATGTTAAGAATAAAATCATTGATGATGTGAATTGCCATGTTGATTGTCCTATGATAGAAAGTGTAAAGGATGATTATCTGTTGTCTGTGCCGAATAATAATTTATATTCACCTCACATTGATGTTAACAGAACACAATGTTTTTACTTGAAAGAAAAAACATTTTCGTGTTGACTATAATTTATGTTTTTCGGTGCATATGATCAATGTGACAGATATATGATATATGTATGAAATAAATATATGTATGAAATAAATCATCATGATGTGTGTCAGGATTTACTTCTAAAAAACATCGTGCTGTGCAACAGATTTCGGAAGACAGAGAGACGGTAATTGTATGTATACGGCCATAACAAGAGGCTGTGGTGATTTGAAGACAAGTTAAAAAAAAAAAGTCAATACATATACAAATGAAAAAGACAGTGGTGGTGACAATGTGACGAATAATGAAACTGTCAGTGGCGCGGACAGTGAAGTAAACAACTGTGGTGACAGTGTGACGACATATCAAACAGGCAGTGGGACTGACAAGAGGATTGACAGTATGGTGACAAATGACACAGGCTGTGGTGGTGACGGTGGTTGTGAAAGTGTGACAGAGCAAGAATCACATTGTGGTGGTGACAGTGTGACAGCGAGTGGCTCTGATGGGGATCAAACCCACAACCTCCCAGCCGGGAGTTCGCGACGCTAACTACTTCACCACCGTGGCTAGTGTATTTTCTCTTTCTTTGTTTCTTAAACGAAAAATGGCATTCTATCTTCACCAGTTCCAAAATGGAGACCAGTACTTTAACCTTCTCGTGTCCAAAAAGAACCATATTACTTCGTCCTTCTGCTCTCTAGAATGATCTTGAACGCATTTTAACTTTCCTCCAAGTTTTAGTTTCACTTGCAGTTTCATTAAGGAAATGTCACTTCGTGCGGACTGGTCGACATACGCTACACCACTGCCGCTAAATTTTGCAACCACACTGTGCATGATTTAAAGTTGATGGATAAATGACAGTGATGGTGACAGTGTGACGTCGAATGAACCAGGTATGACGATGACAGTATGACAGCGAGTGAGTCAGTGATGGTGACAGTGTGACGGTGAATGATTCAGACAGTGATGGTGACAGTGTGACAGTGAGTGAATCAGACAGTGATGGTGACAGTGAGTAAATCAGACAGTGATGGTGACAGTGAGTAAATCAGACAGTGATGGTGACAGTGAGTAAATCAGACAGTGATGGTGACAGTGAGTAAATCAAACAGTGATGGTGACAGTGTGACAGTGAGTGAATCAGACAGTGATGGTGACAGTGTGACAGTGAGTGAATCAGACAGTGATGGTGACAGTTTGACGGTGAGTGAATCAGACAGTGATGGTGACAGTGTGACAGTGAGTAAATCAGACAGTGATGGTGACAGTGAGTGAATCAGACAGTGATGGTGACAGTGTGTGAATCAGACAGTGATAGTGACAGTGTGTGGATCAGACAGTGATGGTGACAGTGTGACAGTGAGTAAATCAGACAGTGATGGTGACAGTGTGACAGTGAGTGAATCAGACAGTGATGGCGACAGTGAGTGAATCAGACAGTGATGGTGACAGTGAGTGAATCAGACAGTGATGGTGACAGTGAGTGAATCAGACAGTGATGGTGACAGTGTGACAGTGAGTGAATCAGACAGTGATGGCGACAGTGAGTGAATCAGACAGTGATGGTGACAGTGAGTGAATCAGACAGTGATGGTGACAGTGAGTGAATCAGACAGTGATGGTGACAGTGTGACGGTGAGTGAATCAGATAGTGATGGTGACAGTGTGACGGCGAGTGGATCAGACGCTGAAAAAGATACGAAGAGGACGAATGACGGTGATGGAAGTATAAGTGCAAACAACAATAATAGTAGTCGGCATTGTGGTTTTGTTAACATGGGTAAGTTTGTAAATAGTGTTCTTTCCTTCACTAAAATGTACGTGGGTTGTTTCATAAGCTAGATAATTGACATTTTATTTAATTCATTTCTTCATTTGAATTTGTTTGTTTGGTAAAAGTATTTCCAGGATTTTTTTTTTAATAATCAAATGTATTTACAGGTTATAAAATATTGTTACACAAGCTTTCAAACTAACAAGATAAAAGAGAGGCTCAGGGGGAATAATTTTGTCTAATATACGAAAATATCTTCTTCCACATGTGCATGAGGTTGATTGTGAGAGTCCTTATTCCATGACATTTACACTTGATAAAGAGTTTTTTGGTCTTCGTTAAAACATTTTTCTTGACTATGTGTATGTTCCTCCTGAAAATTCGCCCTATTACTCTAGCAATGGTTTCGACAATGGCATTGATCTGTTGGAAAATTGTATTTTAAGTAAGTGGTTATCTTTTGCAGACACTGAAATATTGTTATGTGGTGATATGAATGCCAGAACATCTGATAAATTACCGGAAATTTTACATGAACTTAAATTACATGTTGCTCATAACAAGAACTGTATAAAAAGGACTTCTCAAGATAAATCTTAAATGCTTATGGATAGAAATATTTGGAGACGTGCACTGTTTGGGGACTGTATGTTGTAAACAGAATGTGTAATGGCGACCTTGAAGGTCGTTTCACATATATTTGAATGTAGGATGCAGTGTAAATGACACTTTTTTTAATATCAGTTAACGGTTTCGAGCTCCTGTGAACAGTGAACTCTTACTGTTGTGGAAAGATTTGAAAAGTGATCAAATGCCCCTTGTATTATGCATTGACAAACAAAAGGAAGAGAATTATATACAAATATTGACTCGAATGGTATAAAGAATTAGTCTGTTGTTAAATATTGATGGAACAAAGTTTATGCCTTGAAATTTAACTGTTCCATTTACTCTCAATATGTCAAAGAGAATATGGCCGCAGTAGCAGAAGGTCTTATCTATGTGGATATAAATGAAGCAATATGCAGATTTGAGTGATCATTAAAGAATAAGCTGAGATTATGAAGAAAGAGACAGCTTTAAATAAAAGCATTCCAAACCATAGTTGGTATGATAAGGACTGTAAAACTTAACAACGTGAAATGTATAGTCTGTACGGAAATGATCGAGTCGCATTCTGTGTTGCAAAACGTGTATACAAAAAATCTTAATTAAAGGAAAAAGAAAGAATACAATAAATCATTGCTAAATGAATTGATTAATTCTGTGAAAAGTCAACAGGACGTTCGGGAAACTGCACACAACATTTCAAGGAGAAGTTTTCAACGGTCAAACAATATTTCTGCAAGTGAATGGTTCGAACATTTCAGGAGCTTGCTAGAGAAAGTTGACGGAAGCAATATAACAGAGATCATAGATCATGGTGATGAAGATGAGGCATTTCCTTTTGACAGAGCAATATTTAGAGAAGAAGTGTCACTCGCAATTAGGAAATTAGAAAATGGAAAATCTGCTAGCCCTGATAGACTAAATGGTGAAGTTTTTGTAAATATTCTGGGAGTTCTTCTTAAATTTCTTGGTAAAACTGTTTAACTTTCTCTTTGTTAATGGCATTTACCCCCGACAGCTGGAAAGAATCCATAGCTTTATCCTTATTCAAGAAGGGCGATGTTAACAATATAAATAATCATAGAGGTACTTCATGCCTGTCGCTGAACTAGTGAGACTTGAAACTTAAAAGGAAAAAAGAATGCGGTGGGGTAATTAGGTGGGGGAGGAAACGGGGAAGAGGACGTGGGGTGAGGGAAGAGGGAGGGGATACCGGATAGAGGGCAGTGCCACCAAGGTCTGTGCCAACAAATCAATGATGGGCAGTGCCACCAAGGTCTGTGCCAACAAATCAATGATGGGCAGTGCCACCAAGGTCTGTGCCAACAAATCAATGATGGGCAGTGCCACCAAGGTCTGTGCCCAACAAATCAATGATGGGCAGTGCCACCAAGGTCTGTGCCAACAAATCAATGATGGCAGTGCCACCAAGGTCTGTGCCAACAAATCAATGATGGGCAGTGCCACCAAGGTCTGTGCCAACAAATCAATGATGGGCAGTGCCACCAAGGTCTGTGCCAACAAATCAATGATGGGCAGTGCCCAAGGTCTGTGCCAACAAATCAATGATGGGCAGTGCCACCAAGGTCTGTGCCAACAAATCAATGATGGGCAGTGCCACCAAGGTCTGTGCCAACAAATCAATGATGGGCAGTGCCACCAAGGTCTGTGCCAACAAATCAATGATGTCTAAGGGGGGGATACCGGATAGAGGGCAGTGCCACCAAGGTCTGTGCCAACAAATCAATGATGTCTAAGGGGGGGGGGGGGGGGGGGGGGATACCGGATAGAGGGCAGTGCCACCAAGGTCTGTGCCAACAAATCAATGATGTCTAAGGGGGGGGGGGGGGGGGGGGGATACCGGATAGAGGGCAGTGCCACCAAGGTCTGTGCCAACAAATCAATGATGTCTATCTAAGGGGGGGATACCGGATAGAGGGCAGTGCCACCAAGGTCTGTGCCAACAAATCAATGATGTCTAAGGGAGGGGATACCGGATAGAGGGCAGTGCCACCAAGGTCTGTGCCAACAAATCAATGATGTCTAAGGGGGGGATACCGGATAGAGGGCAGTGCCACCAAGGTCTGTGCCAACAAATCAATGATGTCTAAGGGAGGGGATACCGGATAGAGGGCAGTGCCACCAAGGTCTGTGCCAACAAATCAATGATGTCTAAGGGGGGGGGGGGATACCGGATAGAGGGCAGTGCCACCAAGGTCTGTGCCAACAAATCAATGATGTCTAAGGGGGGGGGGGGGATACCGGATAGAGGGCAGTGCCACCAAGTCTGTGCCAACAAATCAATGATGTCTAAGGGGGGGGGGGGGGGGGATACCGGATAGAGGGCAGTGCCACCAAGGTCTGTGCCAACAAATCAATGATGTCTAAGCTCCACACATCCTGGTCTGCTTTCAAGGAGGGTAGCAAAGTACACACGTGCTTGGTGGATGTCCTGGGAGACGAACACAGTGAGAGAAGAAGGTGGGCTGAAGAAGCACAACAGAGGGTGGTTGAAGCGCTGATTAACCAGCTTTCTCAGCTGGCCCAGGGCTCCGACACTTGCCCAGGACTCATGCACACATTGTCCATAAGCGAGGCAGGTCCCGACGGGAAGAGGACGGGAAGACGTCTGGAGAATATGAAAGTGGGCAGATGATGGTCACAAGGCACCCGGGGCGCCATAGGCTTTGTGCTGCATCAGGTCCAAATTACCGGGCCGTGATGACAGGATGTGTCTGCCGTTGAGCTAAGTGACCAGCTGAAGAACATGCACACTGGGCGCTTGGGTCACGGCTTGGCTTCAGGGCTTCGCAATCAAGGATTATTAATACAGCACCCGCAGCGAGGGCTATGCTGAGGCACCACGAGAATTTGTGATGGTTTGCATTAACAGACCCCCCCCCCTCCCTACCCCCTCCCTACCCCCTCCAACACCCCCCCCCCAAAAAAAAAAAAACAAAAAAAAACAAAACAAAACGGAAAAGGCTTCTTTTCCGTCTAGAAAACCTAAACATACGGATGAATCCAGGTGCTACAAGCAACCTACTTACTGTCGTCAAAAATTCAGCGCTCGATCACATCAAGTTACATTTGAAAAACGAAGCAGAGCTGATCACTTGTGTCCGCACACAACGAAATCAGAGAGAGAGAGAGAGAGAGAGAGAGAGAGAGAGAGAGAGAGAGAGAGAGAGAGAGAGAACAGAGAGAGAGAGAGAGACAGAGACAGAGAGACAGAGACAGAGACAGAGAGATGAGTAAAATAAAACATCGACAGTTTAATGTCTCGATCAAACGAAAAACGAACGTCCTGACAAAATAATTATTCTGGCTAAAATTGAGGGGATAACTTTCGTGTCTGATTCTAATCCTAAGGGTGTACAGCTGTGCAATTACAGCAGCCTTTTCTCATAGGTTCTTGATATGGATTTCAGACCGTACATCTATGAGCTGTGCATGTTAGTAGTAAACTGTGAGATATAAATGTGGGTTGCAGAGGACCATCATATCGCAGATTTGCGCAGCGTGATTTGAACATCATTTCCAGAGACCGGCATGATGTTTGGGTTGTGTGCTCTGTGGCTTCTCCTGGTAGTCAGCTCAACAGACGGCGGTAAGTGGAAAAGTGATGTATTGGTAGGTTGGCAGGCTGTCACAACTTCTTTTTGTTCATGCTGGCGTTCCCAAAGGGTTTGCATGCGGTCTTCGGTTTCAGTTGTTAAAACATCGCTGTGTTTACAGTAGATGACAGATACTGCTTTAATGTTTACAGTCTTTCTCACACATGGGCAAAAACAAAGCAATCCTAATGTACTATAGAGAAAGACGGTTGTAAACAAACATATTGAAACAAAAATAGAAGGATAAAACAACATCGGTAATCGGTGTATGCAGCGGACCTCTTTCAAAAACAACTTATGCATGTAGGATTATATGAAGAAAACATAGCTTATATACAGTCTTCTTCTTCTTCTTCTTCTTCTTCTTCTTCTTCTCTCTCTCTCTCTCTCTCTCTCTTCTCTCTCTCTCTCTCTCTCTCTCTCCTCTCTCTCTCTCTCTCTCTCTCTCTCTCTCCAGATTCTGAGAATTTTTGGATGGTTAAAATATAAAAGGAACCAATTAACTATTGATGCATTTAGATAATGCGTTTTGCATTTTCTGCCTTCTTTGAAAACGTTTGTGATCAATTTTAGAGCATCTTCCACTTAACCGTTTTTGTCAGAGTGAAGCTGTTACATTCACACAACATGCAGATTTTGAATGATTGTTACGCACTTTTCAGTCACAATCAAACCAAGAAGATTTAAAATACGTTTTCCAGTACGGATCCGCATATAATGTAGAACACTTTTTCTAACTCGAATCTGTATATGGATTGAAAACATCAAATCTCCCTGGTTTCATTGTGATCCAGAGAGTGCAAAACGATCCTCCCAAATTTGTATCTAGCCAAAACATGGTGATCAAAAAGTAAGAGTCAATCACGTTTTAATTACTGAACTATTTGTTGCACAGATTTCAAACTTACGCAGACAAAGACGGTAGTAGAGTTTAGGTTCCGTCTCATTGCACATGAAAGACTGCAGACACGAAAGAATTCTAGTTTCCATTCACTTATCACTGTTCTTTAACACAGTACACAGAGGGAGAAAGACGTGGGGTTCCTCAGTTCAATGTTTTTGTCATTGTGGTTTTTATTTACACAAAATGGAAATGACTTTGTTTCTTTGTACACGTGTATGAAATTTAACTGTGCTTAAAGAAATTGATCTTTGTGTGCAGTCCCCTGATGTTAAAGGGATAAAGGAGGAATGGGGGAGGGGGGCTGGTGATTCCAGCATCTGTACGAGCTATCTACCACTATGTCCCCCCCCCCCCCCCCACCGCCACACATACACACACCATCACCACTATTACCATCATCTTAACTCTATCATCCCTGCTTGTTCTAACATCTCTGAATATTTCTTTCTTGATTATGGTATATTTAATCATTGATATAAACTACATACAACGTTTGCAACGCAGTTTAGCCCCCCCCCCCTCTCCTCCATTCCCCAACCTCTCTCTCTCTCTCTCTCCCTCCCTATTTTGTCTTTTTGGTCACTATTTCCATAGAAATTACATTATAAGATGGTTTCAAGTCACATTCCCATTGCAATGATGTCGCTCACGATCACGCTCGTAATCAAGCACAGCATGAAATGACCAACGCTACGTGTTCGTGTGGTCAGTTGGCCCATTCTAATAGATGAGAGCGTGTATTCAGAATCTGAAACGTGTGGTTTATTTCTTTTACCTTTGGGGGTGTTTGTTTAAACGGGAATTAAGAACAGTTTGTGTTTTGCTACAGCTACATAATTTTTCATATTCCCTGTGTATGCGGGTATCGAGGTGACATTTCAGGTATCACTTCTGGTATTTTTAACGCAGCACCTTAACATCTAGAACATTTGTGAGAATCACCGGATTTTTGTAGTTATATGCACTTTTTCCACCGCGAGTTATGTATATAACATTTTGGTGAAAACGGACAGAACGCGTTTTTTTTTGTGTGTGGTAAATTCTGTTAAAATGATACCATTTTTCTGGCATGAGACAAACGTGGGAGTTCCTCTGAACGCATTAACTGCTGCGATGTGTAGCGACACACTGAAATATGGACTACAGTAACTTTAGATTAAAATGTCTTAGTTATTATCGCAGCAAAACCTGCATCCATTGAAAAGGTTATTTCTTCGGGTAAAAAAAGAAAAAAAAAGAAGCGTACTTATTTGTGTTGTCGAACACACGCACGCAAAGCCCAATCCATAGAAAACGATCTTCCTCCTCTTCTCCGTTTGCAACATGAAGAATCGCTGGAAAGCTGCGTTGAACTGTTCAGCAGGCTTTTACAGTTGTGTCCCTTGTGTGCCAAGGTCTGTCTCTGGAAAAAATTAGCTCCCCTGTACATTCTGCAATGCTGTCATTGTACCCCCACCCTGTTTGGGTTATCCTCCATTTTCTTTCCCTCAACAAGACATGCACGCTTGTATGCATGTAATGAACAAATCAGCAACGGTTGGACAAGTGCAGGCTAACAGTGTCAGCTATCACAATCACGATCAAGCGAAGATTGATAAAGACGGGTTTGTGACAGAAAGCAAACGGTAGTGATAAATCGTGACGTTAGATTACAAACTTCAAGTTCCTATTATCAGCTTACCGTTCATGCCACCGCCAACTTAGATTTATACACGAAGCATAATAAGGAATGTTACGGTTTCCTTGGCATCAAACGGAGATGAACCATAGTCTAAAATTCTGTGGTTTTCTCAACACTAAGGATTCGGAAACAGAATCCCCGGCACTCCAGAGCAGTCAGTGAAGGGTGAAGAGTAAACAGGAAGAAAGTTCTGTAAGGAAATAAGCTGCAGAAGATTAAAATCATTCTGGAACGAGCATTAAACATAGAGGTAAATCTTTGAGGCTTTGTTTTAGAACCGATTTAAGGATACAAGGGAGTTAAAAAGGTGGTCAGCTCTACTGTTGAACAACCCAAACATTTTCAGTCGCGTATATGCAGACGGTAGCGAAGAATTGTGCAAAACAGCCTTGAGATGTAGTCTTACCCTGATTGACCAAACAACAATATATTGAACAACGAAGTACTGGGGAAAGTGTAATTAGATGATCTGTGTCAAGGATCTGTGTGTGCGGCTGTGTCAGTGAATATGTGGTTAAAATGCCTTTAGGGCAATTGGCAACAGTCCGGTGCAATTGACGGTGGTCACATCGACCAAGACAGTATCAAAGTGCACTGGTACAATCAGCCTTTCTCATCTGCCCCAGTGTAAAGCACAACGGCCATGTACCCTGTGGGGATCCTCAATTGAACTGGGCTCTCATCTGTGCCGTGACATATATCTAGGTCATTATCTCTATAGGAATGTATCTGTTGACACACACACACACGCGCACGCGCGCGCGCACACACACGCACACGCACACACACACACACACACACACACACACACACACACACACACAACACAGGCACGCAGGCACCCACGCAGGCACGCACGCACGCACACACAGACACACACACACACACACACACACACACACACACACACACACACACACACGTACACGCACACGCACACACACACACACACACACACACACACACACACACGCACGCACGCATGCACACACACACACACACATATGTATATATACACACACATACATACATACATACATACAAACATTATATATATGTAATGTAAGTACATACGGACATATACACTCATACAACATATTTCATATATATGTATATAGATATCTCAATCAGATAAGAGAGAGAATGAGGTTGTGGGTGGTGTGGGTTCCAGCCGAAAAGAATGATTTTTCTTTCTGATAACACTTTCAATTGCTTTCTTTAATTAATACAACGATTGAGAAAAGAATACAAAAACGAAAGGGGGGGGGGGGGGGGGCGGGGGGGGGGAGGGGCGGGGGGGGGGCCTGGGGGGGGGTTGGGGGGGGGGAGGATGGGTGGCGGTGGTGGTAAGGAGCCATATCAGTTGTCAGTCTGTCTCTCCATTTTTCCTCCCCCCCACCTCCCATCGACCTGTGTGTGTGTGTGTGTGTGTGTGTGTGTGTGTGTGTGTGTGTGTGTGTGTGTGTGTGTGACACATAATGCGGTTTTTGCCGTCGCTCCATTTTTTGCCCCACTGAATCTCTTTGTTTTTCCTCTGATGGATCTCCGAGTATTCTACTTTTAAGAAGTTTCTTTTGTAGTTTCCTTTCCAGCCGTAGATGATACCCTGTTTAGGAATGCATGTGCAAATGTCGTAGATTGTGGTTGCCTTCGTTACAATGATAATTATGGCCTTAAATCCTCGGTTATTATGACAATGACTGTTCAAAGATTTAAAAAAAAAGGGCAGTAGGTAGTGGGAATGGAAGGGGGGGGGGGGGGGGGGAGTGAGGCTGGGAAGGAGAGACTAGATGAAAAGGTGCGCGTTAAAAGCACACCGTTAAATTCTGAACAATGTTTTCCATTTGTTGTTATCCATGAAGGATTTATGATAAGTACCACTGAAGCGCACTTTTTCATCTCATCTCTCCCCAACTTTCTACATGTTTTTGAAATCTTAGTAAAAGGCACTTGTTCCACCCCACCCCCCACTACGTTGCTTTGCTTTGCTTTGCTTTGCTCTGTGTGTGTGTGTGTGTGTGTGTGTGTGTGTGTGTGTGTGTGTGTGTGCGCGCGTGCGCGCGCGCGCGCGCGGCACATTTTCAATTCTTTTTAATATGATCGGAAATGAAATGAGGCAGGGAACAGTAAACGATAAACAGTAAGCAAGTGGGGTATTTTTTGCTCCCATAAGAAAACCTAACACAGAGTAACTTTTATTCAAGATTGTCACAGCCTTTTAAACTTAAATAAAGTCAAATACATAGACGAACAATCTAATAGTGGGGGAAAAACCGATTTTGTTTTGATTAAATTGAGGTCATTTGTATTTGTTTCTGTCCGTGTGTTTGTCTTTTGATCTTCCTTGCATCTTTGGGTGGATCCTCAAGCGTAGGCTCAAAGATTGTCCCCTACATTTTATAGGCCTACTATTTGCATAATGCCTTTAGTTTTTTAGCAACTTTTTTCCTCCCACACTTTCGTTTGGTTTCATTTACTACTCTTCGCTGACTGCTTTGGGGGTGCTATCGGATTCTTTTTTGCACCCTTGGTGGTGAGAACACCACAGTATTATGAACTGTGGTGTGTCTCTATTTGACTCCAGGAGCGCAGACACAACCAGCCGTGTCTCCTGATGAGTTCCGACCCAGCGGACGAAAGGCCTCGGAGCAGGCAATACAAATATATCTGCCTTCAAAAGGGATTGCGATGGTTCCCTTACGCAGCGAGTGAAGAGTTTTCATATCTGTTACATATTTTCTTAATTTCATGTTCACAGTTTCTCCATCTTCAAACTCCCCCTCCCTCCTTAAGTCCAAATCTTTGCCAAGTCATTACTATGAAGACAGTTCAGTTGTTGGCCTGCGCTTGGTTTTCCCCCCACTATTAGATTGTTTGTCTATGTATTTGACTATTCAAGTTTAAAAGGCTGTGACAGTCTTGAATAAAAGTTACTCTGTGTTAGGTTTTCTTATGGGAGCAAAAAATACCCCACTTGCTTACTGTTTATCGTTTTTAATATGAACCCGGCGTCAGACGTGGGGTATGCGCGCGTGGAGAGGTGGGTGGTTATGTATTCATATCTCCAATGTTGCATCGCAACCATTATTATTTGTAGACAAGCGCACATACCCCACATCCACATTCATGTAAGAAATACTGGACATATGCAGCGTTGGCGACAGTTTAAAAAAAAAAAAAGTTATGTTTAACCGAAAAGATATGTACTTTTGAGGTTCTGAGCACACGTTCATACTTTCAGACCTGGTCAGCATTGACATGTTTCGTTGGTTATTGTGATTACTTATGTACGTTTCCGGCCAATGTGACCACTTTCTTATGATCTCTTGATTGCCGTGTCTATGAGACGACTTGGAGAGAGAGAGAGGATTTCAGTTGGCAAGGGTATCAAAGCGAAAGCGAAACATCCCTTTTGTAATGTCTGCATTTGCATATCCCACTATGATCATGGAATGTCTTTTTTTATCTGTGCATTGGAATAATAACATCACGGTGTTGTTTGTCGTCATCATGAAGACTGTCCATGTATGTGGATGTTTCTGTGGTTGCATTGAAGCAGACAGCCTGGCATCTTGCTTTCCTCAACCAGACAGTGCGAGTGGATCTTCAGTGCTGGAGATGGCCACATCTACAGGATGCATCCATCACAGACCCAAGTGTTCCAAGCGATTCTTCGATAACGTGAGATTGTAACCTCATACTTACTCACTTTCAGGAAATGATTGAGTTTAACGTTTTCGTAGCCGAAGCTCTTAGGGACAAGATTTCGCCACAGCCAAGGCGGCATCACGGAGACGTTTGTCTTGGCATAGACATTGTAGGCTGGCAGGCTGGGTCGAGAAGTCTGGGTTAGCGTCAGGTGGAGGGTCCCGGGAAAGATGGCGCCGTCAGGCAGGAGCCTAGATGAGGTAGCTATAGTCGTTAGGACCTCCGAGCGGTCGTCTGAAACTCACTAGCAATGAGGCCAATGTTGATATTGTAATAAAGATTCATGTAAAAAGAGGTTCAATAAAGTTTGATACGAAATGAAAATAAAAACATAAACCTTTTCATAAGAAAATTACCGAAATAATGTTATTTTTGTAATGCCACTTTTAATTGAATATTTTTTCAATGTTCGTGCATCAAAGTATGACAGTTTTGGGGGGTGGAGAATGTGTTTTATAAACATATTTTAAGCTTTGTGGGAATCGGGGGGGGGGGGGGGGGGGGTCATCTTTGGATTGTCGCCCTTCTTTCCTTTTTATTGAATAAATCGATACTTTTTCTTTGTTTAGCATTTCCGTGTACGGATTGTAACATTTCTGATTATATTGTTTTAAGCTATCTTTGAGACAAACCGGCCAAACCAGTCTATGCGGGCTAGTTGATAATCGCATTTCTGATTATATTGTTTTAAGCTATCTTTGAGACAAACCGGCCAAACCAGTCTATGCGGGCTAGCTGATAATCGCAGATTTTGATTTAATTTGTGATCAAGCTGAAAGTAGCTGTCATATCCCGTCACAAGCTCTAGGCAATAAGGAAGCACTAATTCTCATACTTTTATGTTAAAGGAAGATTCTTTTAAAAAGATCTAATACATTTTAATATGAAATAAATCTCAAAAGCTCGAATTTTTTCGTTTCATGAAACTGAAATTGAAAACTGTGCTAATACAACGGAGACCGCACCCAGTCCAGCGCAGCCAGTGTGGTGCCAGGCTGAGCGGAGTTGTGTGTGTGTGTCACGTGCAGGAGTGCCAGACGAGGAAGGCCCGGCAATACCGCACTGCGGACGGTTCCTGCAACCACGCCTTCAACCTGGGCAGTGCCAACAGCCCTTCAAACGGCTCATACCCTCTGCCTACTGGGACTGTGAGCACAGCAGAGGAGGGGAAGAAGAGGAAGGGAGGGAGTTGGAGTTGGGGTGGGACAGCAGCCGTTGTGATGATAACGGTGATGATGATGATGATGATGATGATGGTGATGGTGATGATGATGATGGTGATGATGGTGATGATGATGATGATGGTGATGATGATGGTGATGATGATGATGATGATGATGGTGATGATGATGATGATGATGGTGATGATGATGATGATGATGATGATGATGGTGATGATGGTGATGATGATGATGATGATGGTGATGAGGGTGATGATGATGGTGATGATGATGATGATGATGATGATGATGATGATGATGATGGTGATGATGATGATGATGATGGTGGTGATGATGATGATGATGATGTTGATGGTGGTGATGGTGATGGTGATGGTGATGATGATGATGATGATGATGATGATGATGACGATGACGACGACAGGAATAGTGAGGCAATAACCATGTTACAACAGATTACAGCGATGACGTTGTGGACCGCGGGGTATGAATCGCTGATGACGGCGCTGTCATAGCAACAATATTGATACTGGCGATGACTTGAGTGGTTTTGGTGACGATGATAATCAGGATGATATCTCAGCATCCCTTAGTCCATATAGAACGACCCGTATATGCCTTTTATATTGTTAGCCAATTTCACCTTCATTCACCTCCCTTGCCTTAATCCTTCATTCCCCGATTTAATCAGTCACGGAATCAATCCTTCCCCAATTTCCATCGTACTGTTGCAGCCATCAGCTTGCCTCGATCCCATGGGAAAGACGGTTTTCCTCTGCCCGCGGCAACAGACGTGAGCCGGACGGTTCTGCTTCACAAGCACAAGACAACCCGCCAGCTGACCGCCATGTACATGACGTGGGGTCAGTTCATTGACCACGACATGGACCTCATGCCAGTGTCGATGAGTAAGGCAGTCAACGGTCCTCTCCTTGATGGTGGTGTTGGTGCTGGTGCTAGAGCTGTTGATGTTGCTGTGTTGTTGTTGTTGTTGTTGTTGTTGTTGTTGTTGTTGTTGTTGTTGCTAATGCTGCAAAGTTGTTATTTCTGTTTGATGTTCTGTGTCCCCTCGGTAGTATACCTCCAACGTCACCCATTCTAGCGCCCCCACCCTCCCTTCACCCCCATACAAGGTCCCACCGGGATCTTCCTCTAGTCCCAGCACCACAAAGTCTCAGGGAGCAGTTGATGAATGGTGGTGAAGTGATCTACCACTGGAAGCATGACGTTGCTGCTGCAGTTGGTGGTGAAGTGATCTACCACTGGAAGCATGACGTTGCAGCTGTGGTTGGTGGTGAAGTGATCTACCACTGGAAGCATGACGTTGCTGCTGCAGTTGGTGGTGAAGTGATCTACCACTGGAAGCATGACGTTGCTGCTGTGGTCACTGTGGTGGAGGTCAGTGCTGCCTGCTCTGATGCTACATACGCAGGACGTCAGTCCCGTCCTGACGCAGACACCTGCTTGGCTGTGGAGGCAGCATCAGTGCATGTCTCTATCCTGGAGCTGGCACCACCTTCCGCCAAGGACAGTCTCTAAGAACTCGCAGACCTCAACACGAGCCTGAAGGTGGAGAGAATGTTGAAACTGGGATCACCACAACAATGTAACATGGAGGACCACAGATGGTGTGGGTTTCCATGGTGATGTGATTGTGTGGGTTTCCATGGTGATGTGGAGAGAATGTTGAAACTGGGATCACCACAACAATGTAACATAGAGGACCACGGATTGTGTGGGTTTCCATGGTGATGTGATTGTGTGGGTTTCCATGGTGATGTGATTGTGTGGGTTTCCATGGTGATGTGGAGAGAATGTTGAAACTGGGATCACCACAACAATGTAATACGGACCACAGATTGTGTAGGTTTCCATGGTGATGTGATTGTGTGGGTTTTCATGGTGCTGTGGAGAGAATGTTGAAAGTGGGATCACCACAACAATGTAATACGAAGGGCCACAGATTGTGTAGGTTTCCATGGTGATGTGATTGTGTGGGTTTCCATGGTGATGTGGAGAGAATGTTGAAACTGGGATCGTCACAACAATGTAATACGAAGACCACAGATTGTGTGGGTTTCCATGGTAATGAGAATGTTGAAACTGGGATCACCACAACAATGTAATACGAAGGACCACAGACTGTGTGGGTTTCCATGGTGATGTGGTCAGAATGTTGAAACTGGGATCACCACAACAATGTAACATGGAGGACCACAGATTGTGTGGGTTTCCATGGTGATGTGATTGTGTAGGTTTCCATGGTGATGTGGAGAGAATGTTGAAACTGGGATCACCACAACAATGTAATACGAACAACCACAGATTGTGTGGGTTTTCATGGTAATCAAAGAGGATGAGGATATACAGACGATGCTGTACAGTTGCATTCTGCTCTGAGACTGCGTGACAGAAGGACACTCCGCACTTGTTCTTAACGTATGCCGGTGTCAAACAGGCCCGAGAAATTTGCAATGTTGGCCAGGACATGGGAGAAGCAACAATGTCATTGATGCATTCATTAAATCAACTGTGACAAAGGGTTTTGTCGTATTTTGTTTGGGGTTTTTGGCTTCAAGTTTTCTTTTGTTTTGTGTTTGTAGTTTTGTAGTTGTACGCGTTGTTCCTGTTGTTTTTCTTGTTATGAGAGAGAGAGAGAGAGAGAGAGAGAGAGAGAGAGAGAGAGAGAGGAGAGAGAGAGAGAGAGAGAGAGAGAGAGAGAGAATGAATGAATGAATGATAATTTATTCAAAAAAGGCCATGGCCCCATCTGAAGGGGGTCAGACATATGAACTGTGAATAATATAATAAATCAAAATCAAAATTATCGTTTTAACACACACTATGACTATGTAAAACGTACAAACATATTTACTTTGCTCGTACGTATTCAGATAAAGCTCTAATGCGTTTAAATGATTTGTACAGGTATATTGCTAAGTTTCTTATTACGTTTTCATTTTTTGTTGACAGTAGCAATATTAAACGAAAATTAGATGGTCTACTATAAAATTTTGGCGGAATGTACTTATTTCTTAAATCATTCAACATTGGACAGCTAAACACGAAATGAATCTCATCCTCTGAACTACATAGACGACATGTGGCAGCTCCATTTCCACCATACTTCTATCTTTGGGAGTGCACGGCGATATCAGATACTCCAAACCTAAACTTGGTTAGCGCAGTTCTTACAAAAGTACACAAGGACAATGAAATGTATGGTTCAATCAAATGATTAACTTTAAACAATCTATACAATGAAAATCTGTCACTCGTCTGAATATGAGAGTCCCATTCCTGCCACCTACAATCAATGATGCGTTGCTTGAAACAAGCCAAAAAGCTTCTTGCACATCCAACAGCCTGACTCATCCATGCATAGAAAAAACCATAATTACATAAACATTTACGTACACTACTTGCCCATGTTTGCTTACCTCTTTGATCAAGTATATACATAGTCTTATACGCCATAGCAGGTAGTCTGTTATCATTCATTTGAACTACTTTTAACCAATATTTTATACTTTTTGTGTAAGCATTTAAGTAAATAGGATACCTTCCAAGTTCTCCGTAAATAAGATCGTTTGGAGTCTTTTGATCAACATGCAAAAACTTTTTCATAGCAAATAAATGTACTTTTTCAATGTCTTGATTGTTTGTCAATCCCCATATCTCAGCTCCATATAGAGCTACTGGTTGAACTTGTATATCAAACAATTTAAAAAATATATTCGGGGAATACTTATCAAATTTATACATTAAGGACAAAATGCTCACGACAGATCTTTTGGCTCGGCTGACCAGATCTTGGCAAGTAAACCTAAAACTAAGCCTAGTTGAAAAATATAGTCCGAGATATTTATATACATTGACAACAGGCATCCGAATGCTTCCATATAACCATGTTTCACGTGCCGCTAAATACCCTCCTTTACGAAAAACTATAATGTTAGATTTTTCCATGTTCACTTTAAGTTCCAGTCTCTCCGCCGCCGAATATAATTGATTTAGTTGATTTTGTAAACCGATCGGAGTTTCAGACAACAGGACAATATCATCAGCAAAAAGCATAATAAATAATTCTGTTAAATCAAATGTCACACCACGTTTACCATTCTCAATGATTTGTTGAGCCAAATCATTGATAAATAATGAAAACAAGATGGGGCTACACAAATCACCCTGTTTTACTCCCCTTGTACATTTTATTAAATCACTAACTCTAGCACCACATTTAACTCTAGCTTTAACATCATAATACATACTTTCTACACAGCGGTAAAGTTTTCCTTTTATTTCCTTATTTCTCAGTATTGGCAATAAAAATTGTCTTGAAATCGAGTCAAAAGCTTTTTCAAAATCTATAAAAGCTACATATAACTTTCGGTTATATGCAAACTGCTTTTGTATAGCTGCCAATAGAGTAAACATATGATCAGTCGTTGAATAATCTTTTTTAAATCCAGCCTGATGTTCACCGGTAATATTATTTATTTCAACCTAGTCTGAAAGTCTTTTATTTATAACTGAGCTGTAAAGTTTACTTGATATATTACATAAGGAAATTCCCCTATAATTATTAGTGTTGTTGACTTCACCTTTTTTATATAAAGGCATTATAATAGACTCACACCAGCCCTTGGGATACATTCCTTTGTCAAACAGTGCATTAAACAATGTCACTAAAAAGTCAATGGCACATCCCCCAAATTTTTAAAGAATTCCCCTAACAAGCCATCAGGCCCAGGAGCTTTACGATTTTTCAGCTTTCTAATTGCGATTAAAATTTCTTCTTTTGTAATAGGTTGGTCCATGTAATTTGTGCATATGTCGTCTGTGATATTTTGGATAGCCTGAGGTGGGGCATCCTTTTCTAACACTTGTTTAAAGTGTTGATGCCACTCCTCCATAGTAATACTATTTCGAGGCTGAGATTTCTTGTTATGTAATGAACGCAGTGATTTCCAAAATTCTTGTTGATTATTCACAGAGTTCAGTATTTTCATAAACTGAAAATCATTATACAATTTCTGTTTTCTAAGCAGTAGATTTTTATACTCCCTTCTTGCTTTACAAAAAGCTGCCCCATCATCTTTGTCAGATGTCTTCCTAAATTGTCTTAAAAGTCTGCGCATCTTTCGTTTCTCTTCCCTACATTCTGTATCATACCAGTCATTTTGTCTGTTTGATCTGTTGATACAAATACGCTGTTTCATACAAACTGCAACATTTTTCACAATATCATTGAACATCTCTAACGCATCATTTACATTAACATCAATCAACATCCTTGCCGACAAAAGCTTTTCACGAATGTGTTCAGAGTTGATCATATCACAAAAATGTTCAGCATAATCGTCATTCCACACGAATCTTTCCATATATTCCTTTTCACCCAAATCCCCAATCATACTTAATTCAACATCAGACATATTCATGCAAAATTCCAAGGGCATATGATCAGATTCAATTTTGTGAGCAACCAACATACTACAGTGCTTAGTTATGTAGTCAAACAAATCACATGAAGACACAAAATAATCATTAACACTGTAACCTGAATCAGAAATGTATGTGAAACGACCAGACTTGTCGCCATTACATACACCATTTAACATAAATAATCTTAAAGTGCTACACATGTTTAAAAAAATATTTTCCATATGTATTCAACATTTTGTGAGAGAGAGAGAGAGAGAGAGAGAGAGAGAGAGAGAGAGGAGAGAGAGAGAGAGAGAGAGAGGAGGCATGCATGGATGGACTGCGACATTTTTGCTAACATTTTCTGTAAACAAGACAGTCGTAGTGTGATTGACAGCACCACTGAAATTGTCAGTTTTTCTACAACTGTGCAAGTAAGACAGTCTTGATGTTACTGAAGTTTGCAACACAGTAACTTAATACACATTATTATGAGGAACAATAAATCATTGGTATTATTTAAACTGAATGCTTTCTCATCCGGTATTCTTTCTGCTGGATGAGCTGATAGAAATGTTGCACACTTATTACGTACAAGAATGAATTACGCACTGTCTACAATAGTAGAAGAAACTATAGGATATTGGAGCTACGTTACTTGTTTTCAGTTTTCCGTTCAGTGAGTATAACTATCAATGTCCCTTTGACATATGAAACATATTTCAGTTGTTTAAGACAAATTACTTATCGCTAGAACATCTCGTTTTGAAGCTATATACAACTAAAACATTTTTGTTTCTGTGCATACAGAAAACCTTAAAAACTGGCATGTGATTTTTCATGTGAGAAATCAAGGCCCCCTTCTGCCGAAGATTTGGAACACAAATTCTGTGTTGTTCTTTTTCTTAATAATAATAATAATAATGAATACTTATATAGCGCCTATTCTCGGCTAGAGACCAAGCTCTAAGCGCTTTACAATCAACACTCGTTTACACAACGGGCTGCCTACCAGGGTAGTGCCGACTGAAGAACTGCCAGCTGGCGCTTCATTCAGTCGTTTCCCGTGTCATCCAGTCAGTATCGTTCAATATCAATCACTCATTTTCCTTACTTCCTTCATTCTTTCCATTTCTCACGCATGGTGCATGCTATGTATAACGTGTCATCCATACCAACGGCCAAACTGGCCTACTCTTCCGAAAGTTGGTGATGGGATTTTACGTGTGTGCAAGATGTTATGCGTGCGTCCACACACGGAACCTCGGTTTCTAGTCTCATTCGAAGGACTGTATGGGAAATGGAGTCAGAACCAATGTTAACTCCGAGGGAAAAATTCCCCTGTACCGAAACGCCCCGGCGGAGGTTCGAATCCGCAACCCCAGGATCACCAAGATTACGAGTCCGGCGCTCTACCAACTGAGCTATTCCGGCTCCAGTTCCGGCTTCTTCTCTGTTTCTATTCGGAAAGCACATGAAGTAGTTAGATATCAAACTGTATTACAAATGTACATTGTAATTACCTTTGGCTGCTTAACTTTGTGCAACGAACTGTTACAAGAAAATTAGACATTCAATCTGAAAGTAGCCTACGTTCGCACAATGATACTCACAAGTTTTACCCCCTTGCAGAAGCAGAAGGAAAGATCACGTGCTGCGGACCAAACGGTACATTCCCAGACTATCAGGCACACCCCAGTGTTTCCCAATCAAGCTGAGCGCTGAGGATGCAGACAAACGATTCAGAGGTGACTGCATGGAGTTTGTACGTTCTGTGCCCTCCAAAGGCCTCAATGGACATCCGAAAGGTCGGTGGTTTGTTTACTCAGCATGTTGTTTATAGATTCATGTCTGTCTACCTATGGTCGGCGGTTATTATTTGTTTACCCGGCATGTTGTTTATAGATTCATGTCTGTCTACCTATGAGAGGCGAGGAAGAGTGAGAGGAGAAGATGGAGGAGGTGGTTGGTGTGTGTGGTGTGGTGGGATGTACTGTGCATAACTTATTCAAGTTTTGTCTCCTTCACACACACACACAAAATTGGAATACGCTAGGTTGAAAGTTCTGTGACAGTGGGGTGGGGGTGGGGATGGGGGTGGGGTGGGGTAGGGTAGGGTGAGGGGAAGAGCTGAAGCCATATAATGCTAGATCACCGGACGAAGGTAACAAACACATCGAAAGACAGAAGCAATGCACTTCAATCTGGAAATCATATCCAGGTAGGACAATATAGGTGACAAAACAGGAACAAAGAGAAGTGAGAAACGATTTGCCTGTGATCGATAGCGTCCCTCGGCAGGCGACATGGAAATGTGACAGGAGTTATCTGTCTTAGGTGTAACAGTGAAGACAGTGGCTGCAAAGTATGCTCGACCGTAGCTAGATGGCCGCAGGTCCAACCTACACGATTCAGCTAATCTGGCCGGGTTTTTTTGACACGGTTGTGATCGTTGTGACTCACCACAAGGTTGTGTACAAGCCCACAAGTACAATCGGACGTATCATAGTGCGAGCTGTAAACCACAATATTCAGAAAGAGACTACCTGTTTTGATGGCTGTGACAACGCAAAATAAAAGCTTCTCGCAGAACTGGCAGACGGAACTTGTCGGAAACACAAGGCGTTCAGTACCTTAGTGCCGTTATTGATAAATGAGATTACGGTTTTCTTGAAGAAAAAGTGTATATCCCAGGTTTAGAGTTGGTTTTCAGGACGACCAGTTTACATATAGTCTAAGGCCGAGATATATCACAAACAAAATATTCCGAATGCGTTCGTGGTGATTATATCCTGGATCAACCAAAGTAAGACTTGTAACTTAATTCTGCCGTTGGTTGTAGTCTCTGTGTCTTTGAATTATTTGAAATTGGACTTTTGTAATATCACAGCCATAAGAATTCTATATTTGATTTTTAAGACATTTATATATGTACCTCTTTTCCTTTTTTAAAATTTCTTTACTGTGGAAGTTGTTTATGGAAGCATGAGTTTCTTTTGAATTCTTATCTGGCTTCTTATCCTCCTCCCTCATCCGTGCATTCTGACGTCACTCCATCCCATCCAGGCACTTTCATGTGGTATAGCAATAATGTGAAATAATAGAAAGAAAAGTTTCGTTCGCCTTTCATTTCAACTTGGACACAATTGCAATGTTGCATGATGGGAGAATTTCTTCACATCTCATGAGCTAGAAGAACTCGGAAATGACATAAAAATAGTATTTTCACCAACATAAATTGATCTAGTGAAGCTGTTTTTGGTTGTAAATTATGTTTGTTTTCTGTTTGTCATGATTTTAGTACCTTGGAATGGCATGCTATGGTAAAACTAACAATGATATAGATTGAGTAGTATTGGTTGTTATGGCGATCAATATGTGGACTGATGACCAGCCGCCGTACCGAAGTGGTTAAGCGTCGCGGACTCCCGGCTGGAGGTCGCGGGTTCAATTCCCATCAGAGTCATGTGGGATTTTTCTGCCCCGACCGGCTCCTACCAGAGTTGAGTTTATACGGGCTCAGTTGGGAAGACTGGGACACACAGTCGAGTCTCATCCACGTAATGGATGCATCTCTGAGAGTGTTGCTCAAATTTCCTGACAACACTGCAAGTGTCTGTATCTCTCGGGCCTGGATGAAAGGAAGCGTAGGTACAGCCCTGTCATGTAGTCTCAGACCGAAATGGAAATCCGTAGCATCATCTAAATCATCCTCATTCTCATCGATCAGCATTAAGAAAAAATATAACTGTCCCAAATTCTGTAGCCCTTCATGCCCTGCTCTCATGGTGACCGCAGTTTCGATGTCCTATCCACGTCTGTGGCCTTGGTTTGGTTCCGTTGGGATCACCGGTTCGGCGAGTCCATGGGGGCTGTCGTTGGACGGACGTGGTGGCGCCCTCCGGAGGGAGAGCTCACTCACGCCGGCTCCGCGACTAAGCAATTGTTGTCAGTAGGGGGCTTAGCAGGTGGTGTCCTGCGTATGTTAGATCAGAACAGGCACCATGAACACCACCGAAGTGACTCGGCAGCAGTGCAGTGTCTCCTCCAGTGGGTTGCCTCTTGACGACTTGACATTGACTGCTCCTGTGGATTGCTGGTGCCGGGGCTGCGGTGGGACCCACCGGGCTGTGGCTGTGGACGGGGTGTCGGAATGTGCGGTGTGGGTGCACTGCCACTGAGGTGGCACAGAGGTTGGGACAGCAACAAAAAAGAAAAGAAAATAAAGGACTGATTGAGTCACTGAGAGAGACGTAGGCTGTTTGATTGGTGTGGTGCTGCAGTGCCTAGGGAACAAGTCAACTCCATCACGTCCTTCATAGACGGCTCCATGATTTACGGAAGCAGTGAGGCCATGCAGAGGACGCTCCGGGAAACAGCGGAGGATGGAGAATCCGGTGGGTTTTGATGCAGGAGGGGCCTTCACTTTCCCTCTTCACGTCAACACACACTGACTGGCCAGCGTTGTGGTCAAGACACCTAGTCGTGTTGTGTGTGTGTGTGTGTGTGTGTGTGTGTGTGTGTGTGTGTGTGTGAGTGTGTGTGTGTGTGTGTGTGTGTGTGTGTGTGTGTGTGTGTGTGTGTGTGTGTGTGTGTGTGTGTGCGCGCAACCTTGGATAGATTACCATGTCATATGAATGTTAGGGTCACAGTTCTATGCAAAGCCAGTATTGTTACGATGATGGTTGGAGACTAAATTACTAGGGATGAATTGCCAAGTATAACAAGGGTAAATTACAGGGGATGAATTGCCAGGTATAAGAAGGGTAAATTACTATGGATGAATTGCCAGCTATACAAGGGTAAATTACTATGGATGAATTGCCAGCTATAACAAGGGTAAATTACCAAGGATGAATTGCCAGGTATAAGAAGGGTAAATTACTATGGATGAATTGCCAGCTATAACAAGGGTAAATTACTATGGATGAATTGCCAGCTATACAAGGGTAAATTACCAAGGATAAATTGCCAGGTATAAGAAGGGTAAATTACTATGGATGAATTGCCAGCTATAACAAGGGTAAATTACTATGGATGAATTGCCAGCTATAACAAGGGTAAATTACCAAGGATAAATTGCCAGGTATAACAAGGGTAAATTACCAAGGATAAATTGCCCGGTATAACAAAGGTAAATTACTATGGATGAATTGCCAGGTATAACAAGGGTAAATTACCAAGGATAAATTGCAGGTATAACAAGGGTAAATTACTATGGATGAATTGCCAGGTATAACAAGGGTAAATTACAGGGGATGAATTGCCCGGTATAACAAGGGTAAATTACTAGGGATGAATTGCCAGGTATAAGAGGGTAAATTACTAGGGATGAATTGCCAGCTATAACAAGGGTAAATTACTATGGATGAATTGCCAGCTATAACAAGGGTTTAAATTACCAAGGATAAATTGCCAGGTATAACAAGGGTAAATTACTAGGGATAAATTGCCAGGTATAACAAGGGTAAATTACTAAGGATAAATTGCCAGCTATAACAAGGGGAAATTACTAGGGATAAATTGCCAAGTATAACAAGGGTAAATTACTAAGGATGAATTGCCAGCTATAACAAGGGTAAATTACTAGGGATAAATTGCCAGGTATAACAAGGGTAAATTACTGAGGATAAATTGCAGCTATAACAAAGGTAAATTACTAGGATAAATTGCCAGCTATAACAATGAGGACGACGTGCCGGTAGTGGCGGTGAAGGTGATCGGACGACGATGTGAGTGATGGTACTGACTGTTGCAGGCGCCAGGTTGAAAACATCAGGAAACAATTTGTTACCCAGGGACAATGATGACGGAAGCTGCATTATTCCTCCAGGGAAGGAGGAGGAAATGTATTGTTTTCAAGCCGGTAAGACCAGATGTTTCTTTGTGCTGCGACTTAACCTTTTTTTATCATCACCATCCTCAGTGTGATCATCGTTGTCTGTATAGTCATCGCCATCATCCTCTTTTTCCTTCTGTTCTTTCCTCCTTTTCTATCTCTCTTTTTCTTTTTTCATTCTTTGTAAGAAAAAAAAAAGCAACAACAGAATGCCCTGCATTACTTAAATAAAAAGCATTTCTTTCTTTCTTTCTGCGTACGCAGGCTGATACTCCTGCGGACACTGCCTGTATAAACAGGCAGTGGAGTTTTGTGTGTATGACCGTTTTCTATCCCGCCATTAAGGCAGCCATACTCCATCTTCGCTTCGGGGAAGGTGCATGCTATGTGTAAAGTGTCATCCATACCAACGGCCAAACTGGCCTTCTCTCCCGAAAGTGGTGATAGGATTTTACGTGTGTGCAAGATGTTGTGCGTGCGTTCACACACGGAACCTCGGTTTCTAGTCTCATTCGAAGGACTGTATGGGGAATGGAGTCAGAACCAATGTTAATTCCAGGGAAAAATCACCCTGTACCGAAATTCGAACCAGCATCCCCAGGATCACGAGTCCGGCGCTCTACCAACTGAGCTATTCCGGCCCCCATTTTATATGTGATGTTTGCATGGCCTGATAATACTGTGTTGTCTGTCCTTGTTGCACGCTATTGTTGAAGGTGAACAGCACTCCGATGCTTCTCTCTTGCTGTCTCTGTCACTATCGATCTCTCATCCATCCATCCATCCATCCATCCATCCATTCTTGTCATTTAAGTGCTTAAAAATTGAACATTAAAATTGATTACTACTGTTATTTTTGTGAATAGTTTCATAGCGCCTATCTTCGATTATAGACCAAGCTCAGAGTGCTTTTCAGTCCACGTCTCGGGCTGCCTACCTGGGTAGAGCCGGGGAATAGCTGCATGTTGGCGCTGATAATTCGTTTCCCGTGTCATCAAGTCGATTATAAGTCACTGAGGAATACACAAGACCCTTAATGTTATGTGTCATAAGCTTTTCATTGGCTAATGTTATGTGTCATAAGCATTTTCATTGGCCAATGTTATATGTCATAAGCATTTTCATTGGGCTAAAAATCATGTTGACGTGTCTCCTTCACATGTGAGCTGAACATACATTTCTAGGTAGTTCTATAGTTTTCCAGTGAGGAAATTTCCCGAATGAACCCCTCTGAACCAAAACCTCGTGGCACTGTGTTCAGGGGACACGCGGGTGAAACGTGCAGCCGGGCCTGATCGCCATGCACACCATCTGGGTTCGACTGCACAACTACATTGTGGAACAGCTCCGTGGGAACGGTTACTCGGAAGACCAACTGTTCCAGGAGGCCCGGAAGATAGTCGTGGCCATCTTGCAGAACATCCACTACAAAGAATTCGTGCCTCTAGTGATCGGCAGTAAGACGCTGGAACGGTACGGCTGGTACCGGCAGAGGGTAAGTTTGTCAACGGTCAGTAATTACAGCCTGTAGTGTGTAGACAGCGGTGATCAGCGTTACGGACTGCAACACTGTAGCAGTTATCTCCATGAGCTCTGTAAATAGTACCATTTTCTTCTGAATTTTGGCTGTTACTTAGCGCTGTGTGGCTCAGTTCTGAATACAGGTTCCGCATCACCCAGTCTTGGTTTGTTCACCTTCGGAACTGTTCGCTTCCGCTCTTATTTGTCATTAAAGATTTACTTTACAGTATTAGTGTGACATATACATCCAACAATTTTTTTTTGCCCGAATTCTTTTGTGTGTGTGTGTGTGTAATGATTCATGTCATTTATTGCATGTATCTTTTCTGACTACGTATGTTGTTGGGACAGTCAGACGTGAACAGGAAGTATGAACATTTCTGCCTTTTGTTTCGGAGAAGGTTCCGGTCAGCGGTGCAGCTATTCTGCCCACGTTGACCCCAGCATCAGCAACGCTTTCGCCACTGCCGCCTTGCGCTTTGGTCACTCTAACATTCCAGAGCATCTGAACGTGGACCGAAGGTGAGTAAACGTCAATTCTTCAATAGGTCAAGGTTACAGATAGCGGAGCATCCATTAAAGGAATTCGTACTACAACTGATCGTCGGTAGCAACTTGCAGCACATCCACTGACAAAATTCGTGTTGGTAGTGATTTCGTTCAAAGTCCAGACAAACATTGTCGGTCCACATTGTTAGCTAAAGGAACTGCTTACAGTCGAAACTTGTTTGATATTTTCTTGGTTGGAAACTTATTCATTTAAAAAATGCAATTGTATGCGTGTGCCTCCTTTCTTTGAGCGTTGTTACATATTTGAAGTTAATGCACCCTTTCTTAGAATATTTCTTGATTAAATAATGAACACATCTTTTCCAGGAATACTGGTTCTCAGTTGAAATTGTTGCATCCTTCCTTGCTACGGTGTGATAGAAAGTAGTTTGGGATATTTCTAACGCCTGTCGTATGTTTGAAATGGTTGTATTATTTCTTGGTATACAGTGTTGCATGTTGACCTAAGCACGTCCTGACCCGCCCCAGTGTTCTGTGTTTGAAGTAAGAGTATCTTTTTTGCACCATCCAAATACTTAGCACTATCAAAACACTGCCCAAACTACTTTAACCTGCACATCCTCCGCTGTGTGTGCAACACACGACACGTCGACTGCAGACACCAAGGCTGTTCCCGCAACATCAACAACAACAACAAGAACAACAACAAGAACAACAACAACAACAACAGTAATAATAATAATGATGAAACATATGTGCATGTCTGTGCGTGCATGCGTGCGTGTGCATGTGCCTGCGCGCGCACGAGCGTGTGTGTGTGTGTGTGTGTGTGTGTGTGTGTGTGTGTGTGTGTGTGTGTGTGTGTGTGTGCAGGCGGCACAGATTCCAGGACCTGTTCTTCAGAATTGCCCTGATCTTTGAAGACTTTGATGGCGTTGTTCGAGCTCTGCTCAGAGGCAATACTAATGACCTGGCTGAGGACGCTGACATGTTCATAGTGGAAGACGTCACAGGTAACGCTTGTAATTACACACACACACACGCACACACGCACGCACGCACGCACACACACACACACACACTTTCTCTCTCTCTCTCTTTCTCTCTCTCTCTCTCTCTCTCTCTCTCTCTCTCTCTCTCTCTCTCTCTCTCTCTCTCTCTCACGCACTCGCTCGCACTCTCGTACACATAAGTAGACATCACCCAGACTAACAAAGAATTGTACTGAAAAAGAGGACCAAATAAACACTGAATTTCATTTAGCATTATTTTTGTTCGTCGTCATCAACTTGAAAAGAAATAGCGGAGACAGCGTCACTGATTTGTTGAAAAAACCATTGAAGGGTGCGTCACTGATTTGTTGAAAATGCCATTGAAGTGTACGAGAGAGAGAGAGAGAGAGAGAGAGAGAGAGAGAGAGAGAGAGAGAGAGAGAGAGAGAGAGAGAGAGAGAGAGAGAGAGAGAGAGAAAGAAGAAGAAGAAGAAGAAGAAGAAGAAGACATGGATGACGAAGAAATAATCCTTTTGCGTCAAAGTCAACTGGATTTTTTCTTGATTTCCGAAAACAGTTGTTTACCAATTCAACAGACGCGGACATACTGTGAGTAGAGACCTGATCATTTGGCAAGCACTTTGACATTTGGATTGAAAGCTGAACAGAGGAAAACATTTATGGAAATTAAGTCTTTTTGTGCTGAAGGATAAAAAGACTACGTGGAAGGGTGTTAAGCATGAAATTAACCAATTTTAAACGAATATATACTAACACCATGCTGACCTAGCATCACAGACCATGTTCCAAAAGAAGAACTAAGGTTTGTAGTAAGTAACCAATTGCTTTTAGACACACGGCTTAAGAAGACTCGGCCAAGAACAACATAACAATGAACGTGAAAACATTTTTGGATGAACCAGTATGCGACTTACAAAAGAAAGCTAAACTAACAGAAAAAAAAATTGTTGAAATAGAAAATTAAAAAGGCAAAATCAATTTTGCTTAGGAAAAAAAAGGATGGAAGGAGTCTGGAAACGTTCCCCGACAAGAGGGGTTTTGGAAGGGGAAAACCTGACCACAGACTTCCGCTGTCTGGAATCAAAGAAACTGTATTAGTTAGCAGAGGGTGAAAGTGCGCTGTACCGCACTGCGAACTTCTGCAGCACACGGAACGGTATGACACGGCACTGCACTGTACTGCACCGCATTACACCTTACTGTGCTGCACTAAACGATACTCGATGCACCACACTGCAGCAGGTAACATTGTATTTGAGTGTACTGCGCTACACCATACTGCACTGCACTAAACGATACTCGATGCACCACACTGCAGGAGGTAACATTGTATTTGAGTGTACTGCACGACACCCTACTGCACTGCGGCGTGCAGCACTGTATTTGTTTTTACTGTCCTGCACTGCACAATACAGCACTAGACTGCACTGCAGTAATCAACACTGTACTTTACTGCACTGCAGTAATCAACGCTGTACTTTACTGCACTGCAGTACGCAACACTGTATTTTTGTGTGTGTGTGTGTGTGTGTGACTTCCACGTTTTTTCAGTGAACTTCTGCCCACTGTTTTTTTTTTTTTTTTTTTTTTTTTTTTGTTGCTGTCCCAACCTCTGCGCCACCTCAGAGGCAGTGCACCCACGCCGCTCATTCGGACACCCCGTCCACAGCCATAGCCCGGTCGGCCCCGCCGCACGGGCAATCCACAGGGAGCAGTCAATGTCAAGTCGTCAAGAGGCAACCCACCGGAGGAGACACTGCACTGCTGCCGAGTCACTTCGGTGGTGTTCAGTGGCGCCTGTTCTGATCTAACATACGCAGGACACCACCTACTAAGCCCCCTACTGACGACAATAATTGCTTAGTCGCGGAGCCGGCGTGAGTGAGCTCTCCCTCCGGAGGGCGCCACCACGTCCATCCAGCGACAGTCCCCATGGACTTGCCGATACCGGTGACCCCGACGGAACCAAACCAAGACCACATACGTGGAGAGGATATCGAAACTGAGGTCACCATGAGAGCAGGGCATGAAGGGCCACAGAATTTGAGACATTTTTTTTCTAATGCTGATCGATGAGAATGAGGATGATGAAGATGATGCTACGGATTTCCATTTCGGTCTGAGACTACA
This sequence comes from Conus ventricosus, assembly GCA_018398815.1. Lineage (NCBI taxonomy): Eukaryota > Metazoa > Mollusca > Gastropoda > Neogastropoda > Conidae > Conus > Conus ventricosus. The sequence goes on from CM031606.1 coordinate 18,362,904, forward strand.
TGACAGGGCTGTACTCTACGCTTCCTTTCATAATATATCCCGGCGTCAACCTGGCCCGAGAGATACAGGCACCTGCAGTGTTGGTCAGGAAATTTGAGCAACACTCAGAAACGCATCCATTAAGTGGATGAAACTCGACTGTGTGGTCCCAGTCTTCCCAACTGAGTCCGCAGCAAACTCAACTCTGGGTAGGAGCCGGTCGGGGCAGAAAACCCCACATGACTCTGATGGGATTCGAACCCACGACCTCCCAGCCGGGAGTCCGCGACGCTAACCACTTCGCCACGGCGGCTGGTGCAACACTGTGTTTTACTGCACTGCAGTAATCAACACTGTACTTTACTGCACTGCAGTAATCAACACTGTATTTTACTGCACAGCAGTAATCAACACTGTATTTTACTGCACTGCAGTACGCAACACTGTATTTTACTGTACTGCAGTACGCAACACTGTATTTTACTGTCGTGCAGTACGCAACACTGCATTTTACTGCACTGCAGTACGCAACACTGTATTTTACTGCACTGCAGTACGCAACACTGTATTTTACTGTACTGCAGTACGCAACACTGTATTTTACTGTCCTGCAGTGCGCAACACTGCATTTTACTGCACTGCAGTACGCAACACTGTAGTTTACTGTACTGCAGTACGCAACACTGTATTTTACTGTCCTGCAGTACGCAACACTGCATTTTACTGCACTGCAGTACGCAACACTGTATTTTACTGCACTGCAGTACGCAACACTGTATTTTACTGTCCTGCAGTAATCAACACTGCATTTTACTGTCCTGCAGTAATCAACACTGTATTTTACTGTACTGCACTACGCAACACTGTATGTTGCTGTCCTGCAGTAATCAACACTGTATTTACTGTCCTGCAGTACGCAACACTGTATTTTACTGTCCTGCAGTACGCAACACTGTATTTTACTGTCCTGCAGTACGCAACACTGTATTTTACTGCACTGCAGTAATCAACACTGTATTTTACTGTCCTGCAGTACGCAACACTGTATTATACTGTCCTGCAGTAATCAACACTGTATGTTACTGTCCTGCAATAATCAACACTGTATTATACTGTCCTGCAGTAATCAACACTGTATTTTACTGTCCTGCAGTAATCAACACTGTACTTTACTGTCCTGCAGTAATCAACACTGTACTTTACTGTCCTGCAGTAATCAACACTGTATTTTACTGTCCTGCAGTAATCAACACTGTACTTTACTGTCCTGCAGTAATCAACACTGTACTTTACTGTCCTGCAGTACGCAACACTGTATTTTACTGTACTGCAGTACGCAACACTGTATTTCACTGTACTGCAGTACGCAACACTGTATTTCATTGTACTGCAGTACGCAACACTGTATTTTACTGTCCTGCAGTGCGCAACACTGTATTTTACTGCACTGCAGTACGCAACACTGTACTTTACTGTGCTGCAGTACGCAATACTGCATTGCACTGCAGAAAACCGGCACTGTATTTTGCTGTCCTGCACTACGCAACACTGTATTTTACTGCACTGCAGTACACAACACTGTATTTTACTGCACTGCAGTACACAACACTGTATTTTACTGTACTGCAGTACGCAACACTGTATTTCACTGTACTGCAGTACGCAACACTGGGTTGTTGTTTTTTTTACTGTACTGCAGTACGCAACACTATTTTACAGTACTGCATTGCATAATACTGCACTGCACTGCAGTACGCAACACTATTTTACAGTACTGCATTGCATAATACTGCACTGCACTGCAGTACGCAACACTATTTTACAGTACTGCATTGCATAATACTGCACTGCACTGCAGTGCGCAACACTGTATTTTACTGTACTGCAATACGCAACACTTTTTTTTTTACTGTACTGCGGTACGCAACACTATTTTACAGTACTGCATTGCATAATACTGCACTGCACTGCAGTACGCAACACTGTATTTTGCTGTACTGCACTACACAGCACTGCACTATACAGTACTGCACTATACAGAACTTCAATACGCAGATCTGCCCCGATCTACTGAACAAAAGTGCACCACACTGTCCTGTGCCACACAATATTGCTGTGCCCTGTACTGCATTGCACTACACAATGCTGCACGGCATTCCTTCATTAAACAGTACTGTATGGAACTGCACCTGACTACCCACTGCTATACTGCACCCAACTGCACT
>CM031606.1:18385107-18387607 GCA_018398815.1 Conus ventricosus
TTGTTTCTAACAAACTTCGGAAAAATTGGAACCACGTGTCAAGAGATATGTTGTTTCTTACCTGTTTACTTTGAAAGTTTACTTTGGAAAGCAAGGCTCAGAACGAGGACAGAATACACGGAGGAGTTGGATTTGCCATCAAGTCTAACCTTCTTAAGCACATTCCCGATCTACCCTCTGGTGTCAATGAAAGACTGATGAAACTCCGCTTCCCTATTAGCAACAAGTGCTTCGCCACCATCATAAGTGCATGTGCTCCCACCTTGATGAACACAGAGGCGATCAAAGAGCAGTTTTATGCTGACCTGGACAATCTGCTGCGCACCACACGTGCCTCGACAAACTCAGAGTGTTAGGTGACTTCAACGCCAGAGTTGGTAGAGACTACGACCAATGGAAAGGAGTGATGGGTAAGCATGGAGTTGGGAAGATGAATAGTAATGGCCTTCTTCTACTGAGCCAATGTGCAGAGTACGACCTGCTGATAACCAACACAACGTTCAGGCAGACTGATAAGTACACAACGACGTGGATGCACCCCAGATCTAAGCAATGACATCTCATAGACATCATCATCTCCCGCCAACGTGACAGCAGCGACATACTCATCACCAGAGCAGTGCGTGGTGCCGATTGTTGGACGGATCACAGGCTTGTTAGAGCTCAGCTCAACATGCGCATAGCCCTCTCCACCGTAAACGCCCAAGCTCCTTAGAGTGGTCTTCAACACAGCTAGACTCCTGTCACCCCGATACCAGCAGGAATTCCAAGCCAGCCTTGATGACACGTTTGAGGCGACAGGACCACTCTCTGGTGGACCAGAGGAAAAGTGGAACCAATTCAAAGACGTGGTCACAGAGACATCAACTCTGCTGTAAAATGCATTCGCTATTGGTTAAAGTTATTACAAATGGAACAGCAAAGAACACCTCGCAAAGCGTATGATATGTTATAAAACTTAGATGTTAAGGGTAAAGTAAATTGGGTGTCATAGATGTTAAGGGTAAAGTGAATTGGGTGTCACAAGCGCGTAGTTGTTTGCATATAGTTTTGGGTTTGTCTGGCATAATCAGGGCGTTGGAAGCACTAACATCTTTATTCGTACATTTTGTCATAGATTAATAGACTATAAATGGCAAAAATGGACAGAACATATTCAGACCAGTAGCAGATTTGACATGTATAGGACCTTTCGTGCTGCACCTTTCTTGAAGCCATATCTTTTACTAAATTTGAATCTGCATTTGAAATATCTCACAACAAGATTCAGACTTGGAATTCTAAATTTAACAGTACATAGCCTTAGATACAGAACTGTTGACAGAAATATGTTGATTTGTCTATTGTGTAAAGAAGCAGAAGAACATGAAGTACATTCTGCTTTATGTTGTCCGGCGCTCAGACGTATTCGTCAAAGTTTTATAAAACCTAAATATCATCGACTGCCTTCACCATTCAAGTTCGGCTTACTAATGTCTTTACCTAGTTCTCACGATGTACGAAATTTCTCTTTCTACCTGCATAAAGTATTCGAGTTAAGAGAACTAGCAACATCATAGAGATATTTACTTCATTTGTTTTCGTTTTCTTTTTTGTGTATGATTACTGGCATCTGTTAAGAAATTTCACATTATGCATTCCTGCTCTTTTTTTTCTGATTATGTTTACCTATATATTGTTCACACCACCGTTCATAAAGGGCCTCGGCCTGTTGTGCATAAATTTCTTCCGACTCCGACTCTGTCTCTGTCTCTGTCTTGTCTGTCTGTTTCTCTCTCTCTCTCTCTCTCTCTCTCTCTCTCTCTCTCTCTCTCTCTCTCTCTCTCTCTGTGTGTGTGTGTGTGTGTGTGTGTGTGTGTGTGTGTGTGTGTGTGTGTGTGCGTGCGCGTGTGTGTGTGTTCTGAGTTACAGTGATTAAACTGTAGCAATGTGTTTCAAGAGGTTACAATGTAGCAGTGTGTTTCAAGAGGTTACTATGTAGCAATGTGTTTAAAGAGGTTACTATGTAGCAATGTGTTTAAAGAGGTTACAATGTAGCAATGTGTTTAAAGAGGTTACTGTGTAGCAATGTGTTGTAAGAGGTTACTGTGTAGCAATGTGTTGTAAGAGGTTACTGTGTAGCAATGTGTTGTAAGAGGTTACTGTGTAGCAATGTGTTGTAAGAGGTTACTATGTAGCAATGTGCTTAAAGAGGTTACAATGTAGCAATGTGTTGTAAGAGGTTACTATGTAGCAATGTGTTTAAAGAGGTTACTGTGTAGCAATGTGTTGTAAGAGGTTACCATGTAGCAATGTGTTTTAAGAGATTACCATGTAGCAATGTGTTTCAATAGGTTATTCTGTAGCAATGTGTTTCAAGAGGTTACTCTGTAGCAATGTGTTTCAAGAGGTTACTATGTAGCAAAGTGTTGTAAGAGGTTGCTGTGTAGCAATGTGTTGTAAGAGGTTACTCTGTAGCAATGTGTTTTAAGAGGTTACTATGTAGCAAAGTGTTTTAAGA
>CM031606.1:18392607-18402607 GCA_018398815.1 Conus ventricosus
AATCTCTCCAGTGACAGGAGAAGTCGAGGGAGAGATTCGGAACTCGTATCTCCTAGTGACGGAGAAATTCCAAGGGGGCGATACGCATGTCCCTGAAGAGACAGGGAATCAGACAGATGAACGATCCTTACATCTGAAGCAGGCATAGCATCATGATTGAAAGAATTACATATTCTCGCTGTCTGGATCTTGGCCATGTTATGTGAAGGCATCAATTTACATAAACGTGTAATTGATGTAACTCCGAAAATTGGTAACAAAGGATGCATGTATAAAATCTGTTTATAAATTTGTTGATTGAATTGTAAAGTGTTTCCCGAAGGAGAGGGGGAGAAGAAAAAACATTCGGTAGTGCGGCCTTTTGATGGATTGGAAAGATTGCTGTGCGTATGAGTAAATGCCTGTCATGAATGCATGTTGTGCAAAAGTGACAGTTGACAGTGGTGACCCCGACGTGATTCGAACACGCAACCTTTCGGAAATAAGGATTGTTTGTCCCCTCGGTTTGGAAACAAATAAGGAAGATATATTTCATTAAAAAAAAAAGATTTTGGATTTGGTAACCCTCAAGGGTTTGAGGAAAGGAAAAAAAAAGAAAGTTAAATTATTTACTGTGTATTTGGCAATTATTTTTTTTTTCTGTTTTATGTTGTGGTTGAGTGAATATAGTTTGTCTCTAGTGCGGCGGTGCGAACTTTCTCAGCGAGAGATTATCTTCTGACTCTGATTTTGCGTAGTGTGAGAGATTGTTTGTTTGTATGATTCCTTTTTTGTCCTTTCCTTCCCCGATCGTGAGCCCACCCACCGCTTCTCGCTACATTGAGCGGTTAGTTCAAGAGTGGAGTCAGCCGTGAATCGCCCTGATTAGGTTTATTTTGTTTGTTTTTTTCTTTCTCGTGTCACTATCGTTTCATTTCAAGTAGAGTCCCCTTTTTCCACACACACAGTGTGAACCGACCTTGTCTCCTTCAACAGACAGAGGTTGACAAGTGCGGGAGACTCCTCCTAATAAATTCTTCTATTGTTTTTTTTTTGTGTTGTGATTCTTCTTTGCGTTTGGGGTGAATGTCATTTATTGAAGCGATTGTTAATCATTTTGTATTAATTACTGTAAGTGGTATATGTTGCTGTGATTTAGTTGTCCCCGTCTCCAGTTTTCACGGGAACAGTGACCAATCGGGGGCTGTCTGGAGGCTTCTTTTGCTATACTTTCCTTGATTTCTTCTCACTGTTCAGATCCTTGGTATCCCTTGTCATTTCCTTTTCAACAACCCCTTTTTCAAAATCTCTACACTTCTTTTGCAATAAAAACTCCTGTCTAGTTTTCATTTTCAAACATTGTCATCTTTTAGGTAGGGTTATCCGCTAGTATTGTGTTTCTTCTTCACCTTCTTTTAATTGGTTGTGCTTCTCATTTGTTTTGTAAATTTATATTCATTTTTGTATAAGCTGATACATCTGTTTTATGTAAACGTCATATTGAATTAAGTAAGAAAGACTGACGACAAGACATTTAAGATCTAAAACTTATAAAGAATTAAGTTTCAGTAAACTTTATTGGATTACATGAACGCTCAATTTTTTTTTAAAATTACAAATTGATACCTGTTTTTTTCGAGACAAAATACTTCGGAAAAAAAATACATTCCCTTGTGTTTCATATCTACCTTGTCTTTTATTAAGGTGGTTTTTCTGTTTACAACCGGCCATAGAATCTTTATTTGTATATATTAATAATTACGTTTGTGAAACATAAGCATCATCAGATATCGCCTTATTTTTTAATCATACTTAGAGATTGTTTTTTGTTATATCTGTTGACGGTTCATATTGGATGATTTTGGATAATTATGTTAACAAGCGAACGCTTGGGATTTGATGGAGAAAAACTTACTAACTATGTGCACCCCTATGCATAGATAGGGCAGACAGGCTCAGAGAGAGAGAAGAAAATCAAAGGAAAACTAGAAAGAGAAGAAAATCCAAAGAAACTAGAAAGGAAGAAAGGGAAACTAAGATTGAAGATAAAAAACTACAAGGGAAGCGAAGTTTGAAGAAAAAATATTACAAAGGGAAGCTGAAGAAAAAAGACTACAGTAGGTAAGCTGAAGATAAAGAACGTCATTTAAGTTAAGGCAGTTAGAATTTGAGACCGATGCTGAGATTAGAAGATTACAGCATCGAGAGAACCCCACCAGCTCCACCAGTCGTTCGCAAGGCGATGCCTCAGTCAAAATCGGCATCTATTCCAAAGTAACCGCTTTTTCTTTTGAGGAAAACGGATGACATCGATAGTTTCTTTTCCGATTTTGAAAGTCACGCAAAACTCTGGTGGTGCCAAAGGAAAAAGTGGACATGTATAAGCGTCGATTTTAAGAGTAGCGCTTGGCATTGTACCACACACTCGCGGCGAAACAAAATTTAACGTGGGATCAGTTGAAAGAAGAACTCCTCAAGAAATTTCAATGTTCTGCCGATCGTTTTTCGCGAACGTGTCCGTTCTTGCGCCCTGACCAAAGGAGAATCTTTTCCGTCGCTTCTAATTCCCGTATGAGTCCATTGTTTCAGATCGATGGATCTATTATCAAAAACGACAAAACTTTTCAGTTCACATGCCGAGATCTCTCCGTCTTAGAGAACCAAACTTTTCCAGGCTGAGCAAAGATCTGGCCACTTTCCTTAAAGGAACGCAATTTGAAAAGTGTTGAAGTGAAATGTGTCCAGATGGCTGATCAGTAATTGTATCGCTCACCCAGATAAGGGCGTGGCTTAGGAAAGGAGAATTTTCGTACCATCTTTGAGTCTCATGCGTCATGTACATACATCGGGACAGGGGGGGAAGTTACAGAAAGGACATCGTGGGTCATTTCTGAGTCCTCAAGGATATACTTATCCTAGGAACGGACAGGATCTTTCCGCGGTTTCGAGTGACTTCGTCATTACCAGGACTCACACGCGGAAAAACCCGTTGCTCCATCAGCAAACGTTCCGAGTCGTGGACAACGACCACCGCGTAGAACCTTTTGGGCCAGAGAGCTGCTGAAGAACCGAAGTTCACAAAATCATCAGATGCCGATCATACAATGCGATGTTTCTTTTGTGCTTGCAAGTTCATTTGAAAAAGATTGCCCTTTCAAAGCGGGGGCGAGGGGGGATGAGTTCAAAAAGCCGGCATATATGTCTCGGGGGCACGTGATTGGTGAGAGAAGGGTCCTGTGGTGTTAGATTGGGGCGAGGCGCGGGGGGGGGACATCAAGTCTGTGATGGACGTGGGGTGGTTAGATAACGGAGGCGCAGTCAACGGGATGGGGGCAGGCTTCACGGTTTTGTGGCGATGCGGACACTGTCACCAACCACGTGGGAATAGACACAAATCTTTCGAGTGCTTCACAAAACCAGTACACATCAACACTGTCACAAGAAGAGGCGTGTGAGCAGTTTGGTGTCGTCGCGCGATTGCATAAACGTTGCCGCTGGCGAAAATTTGGCAGATACACCGTACTATCCGGATTTCTTACCAGCCTGTGTTATTGATAACCAGTCTGTGACTTTGGGGGGAAAAAATCTGGGGCAATTTGCCAGTGTCCGCTATCAGTACTTGGTGGTGCTGGAGGATCGTTCGTTCCTTGTCTGGTGAGTGCGGGGGCGGGATCAGGGGGTGGGTGGTGGTATTCTAGGCGGTGTAGGGAGGCAGGGAAGTGAGCTAGAAGGAGGGAAAGCCACAGAAAAGGTAGCTCAAAACGATGAACTCCAGATTACCCCAATATCTAAAGCAATGCAGGGAAACAGACGAGACGGCTGACGACAATACTTTCTGCAGCTAAACAGACTGTCAACTGACATCCAACGAGCGAAGACGGAGTGACGGGTAGCTGTGGATACTGGGGTAGAGGTCATGGTCGTCAGGGGGGGGGGGGTAGGGGCTTGGGGTTGGTTGTTCCTGGAGCAGGGGACAGGAGCAAGGACAAGGGGTGGTCTTCGGCAGGGGGGGGGGGGGTAGGCGAGGTAGGTAGGGAAGAAGAGGTAGCTGGAGATGTGGGGGCAGGGGGGGGGGAGGCGGGCTTCAGAGTCATTGTTCAAGCTGGTCAACTGTGAATCAAAAGATCATTAAAGAGAGTTCTTGATTCTTTTTATTGGCCAGTGTCACTAAAGGAAGTTACAGAATACGGCCGCTTCATGTGACATCTGCCAAAAGACATCTCAGAAAGTCGCGTCCCAGTGCGGATCGCTTGTGCACGATAAGTGGCTCTCTCATTTTGGGGGTCCGGTCCCTGCATTTCAGAAGGTGGCTATTGATCTTGTGGGCCTTATACCACTGTCTTCTTCCGGATATCGCTATTACTTACCTTTGGTGATACAGCGACAAGGTATCCAGAAGCGATTCCCGAAGAAAATTGATACAGTGGTCTGGTCGCCTGAAAGGCCCTACCTTGCGATTTTTTCCAGAGTGGGTCGTCCAGACGAAATTCTCTCGGATTGTGGAACGCAATTCATTTTTCCGATCTCATGAAAGAAATTTTACAGACTGTTTCAATCTCTTCCATTTCACAACCACGCCATATCAATCCCCAATCCGAATGGCATGGTGAACGTTTCAATGGAACGCTTTTTAAAGTCCATGTTGAGAAAGGTTGCAAGCAGGAACCCCATGAATGGATCGTTTTCATACCGGCTTTGCTTTTCGCAATACAGGGAAATGCCGAACGAAACGCTGGGATTCTCACCATTTCGAGCTTCTTTTCGGACACTCACTGTGTGGTGGCGAGCGGGATGGGGGGGGTGGCGCTTGTGGGGATCTTCTGATGACGGGGGGTGATCAGGGGGGGGGGGATGGACGGGGGGGAGGAGATTAGGGGGGGGAGGGGCGGGGGGGGGGGAGCAACCTTGTCGATGTGAATGAGGGAACGAGGTTTTAGTTGGGAGGCCAATGAGGCGGGTTAGGAAGGAGGGCTGGGGCAGATGTAGGGTTGGGGGGATTGGGGGAATGCAGTGGTGGGGGTGGCGGGTGAGGACAGTGATGTCGATGGGCTTGGATAGAAAGAGTCTGATGGGGTGACTGGGGGAAGGGGTCTGCAGACAGAAACAAAGGGCGGAGAGAGTCGACGTTCTGCTTGCACAAGGGGTAGGGATATCATAGTGGCGGGGTTTGTACTACGCACTGGAGTTGAACATAACAAGCTTCGTTGTTATGTGGAAGGTCCTTTTCCAGGTGGTCGAAAAACGATTCTGCAGTTTAATTAGAAGATCAAAATGCAAACACTGAGAAGGTATTCCATTGTGACTGTTGAAGAAGTATTTAACGTACAAATGTTGCCATCAACCAGTCCAGTTGAGTGATATGTCCCTATGTCAGAAAACTGATGTAAACATGACTGATTATTATCAGTGATGATTTTGGACCCAGTAGACGTACAGGACAGGTCAAAGGTTTGAAAACTGCAAATGTAGGAGTGTTAACATTACCAGTCAGATGATGTTTATACCCCTTCCTACCTGTTCTATCAAAGGTAAACCTAAGGTGATGTGTTCTGTCGAATGATTTGTCTGCAAGTCATACCAGAACAGATCAAAGAAATTTTGAAAGACTTTCAGGATGTTTGACGGATACCCCAGTACAGTGACAGGTATTGAACCCCATAGATTTCAGTTGACTACTGAAACACCAGTGCGAACCAGACCATAACCCCCCTCCCGTTTGCAAAAAAAAGGTTGTCTGAGAGAGAAATCAAAGTAATGCTGGATTTAAAGGTCATAGAACCTTCACATCTCCGTACAGCTCACCAGTTGTATTGGTGACAAACCTGATGGCTCCGTGCCGGTTCGAGCCATCGAAGTACAAGCAAATTAAATTAAGATCACCGTGTTCATGCCCTCTCTTGAGGCACATAAGAAGCGCACAAGGCGGTGCGAAGCTTGGCTGTTGTCTGTGCAGTGCACAGTCCTTCCAACTGTCCTGGGCAGGGGGTGGTTGGGTTGTGGGGTGTGCTCTCGGCAGCTGAGGGTGGTGTTTTCGCACGGTGGGCTCTGCAGTCCATGAAATACGGGCTGGTACAAAAAAAAACCCATGGGGATGCTACTTTAAGGCTGTTATGAGCTGCACCTGTAGTCAATTTATTTACCTCTGTTCAGGAGCAGTTAATCCCTTGATATCTTAATGGAGTGACCTGCGCGTGCCTGCACCCATCGTCAACACAGCGCAGGCCTTCAAGGGTGGTACAGGACTGCTCTAAAGGCAGATGGAGACAGTGCTTCTCTGGGTCCTCTCCAGCACCTTCGGGTGTTTCTTTTCTTCTTTGCCTTAACTAGGCTGACCCTGGAGAAAGGTCCAGTGACGGTGAGGAAAGACCCACTGACCACAGGGAAAGTCCTGTTGACAGTGGGAAAGACTACAACTTTGGATTCTCTCTTGAGGGCACATAAGACCGTATGGCGAAAGCTTGGCTGTGTCTGGAGTGGCACTGTCTTCATCTGTCCGTGGGCAGGGTGGTTGGGTCTGTGGGGTGTGCTCGGCAGCTGGAGGGTGGTGTTTTTCGCCGGTGGGCTCTGCAGTCATGAAATTACGGGCTGGTACACCCATGGGGATGCTACTTTAAGGCTGTTATGAGCTGCATCCTGTAGTCTAATTTACCTCTGTTCAGGAGCAGTTATGTCCCTTGATATCTTAATGGAGTGTCCTGCGCGTGCCTGCACCCATCGTCAACACAGCGCAGGCCTTCAAGGGTGGTACAGGACTGCTCTAAAGGCAGATGGAGACAGTGCTTCTCTGGGTCCTCTCCAGCACCTTCGGGTGTTTCTTTTCTCCTCCGAGCCCATCCCAGACATTGAAGAACTTCTGTGTCAGCTCTCAGAAGGAAATTATTTTGTGAAAGTAGACTTGACTAAAGGATACTGGCAGATTCCAATGGCTGAAGCTGACAAGGAAAAGACAGCATTTCAAACACCTTTTGGTCTTTTCCAATGGACGAAAATGCCATTCGGTTTGCAAAATGCCCCAGCTTCTTTTGCCAGAATGATGCGAGCCCTGAAACTCCATGAATGTGGTGCTGTCAGTTTTTTTTTTGACGACATTTTGTTGGCTGCAAAGTCATGGATTGACCTCCTTTCAAAGACTAAGAACAGCAGATTATTAAGGTGGTCTTGGGCATTGCAGGAATTCCAGTTTACTATTGAACCAGTGCCTGGAACACAAAATGTCATGGCAGATTTATTGTCACGTGTATGAATATTCATGGACAAATGTAACTGTCTTCAAGGGAAAGACTATTCCTGTTTTTTGTCTTTCTTTATGATTACGGTGTGCTCACATTTGACAGTGCATTGTATGCTACTGACTGTTTAAATCAAGTGGTATTTATGCTTAATTTGCTTGTTGAAGTGACTATATGTTTTACAAGCAAACAACTACTTGATGTTGATGTATTACATATTTATTCTTTGCTTTATTCTTTGGTAAACAATGAAAAAATCATCATGTACTATTTATGTCTAACTTGCTTGTGAAGGTGAATATATATATGTGTCATGAGCAAATAACTCTTTAGAAATGTATATACACATGTTTTGATTGTGCAGTGAGACAAACCTATTGTTTTCATTAGTTCATTTTCAACAATGGAAAATGTTTCACTTTTCAATGGACTATAACATTAAAAAAAAAAAAAAAAAAAAAAAAAAAAAAAAAGGGCACATAAGACCGTATGGCGAAAGCTTGGCTGTGTCTGGAGTGGCACTGTCTTCATCTGTCCGTGGGCAGGGGTGGTTGGGTCTGTGGGGTGTGCTCGGCAGCTGGAGGGTGGTGTTTTTCGCCGGTGGGCTCTGCAGTCATGAAATACGGGCTGGTACACCCATGGGGATGCTACTTTAAGGCTGTTATGAGCTGCATCCTGTAGTCTAATTTACCTCTGTTCAGGAGCAGTTATGTCCCTTGATATCTTAATGGAGTGTCCTGCGCGTGCCTGTACCCATCGTCAACACAGCGCAGGCCTCCAAGGGTGGTACAGGGCTGCTCTAAAGGCAGGTGAAGACAGTGCTTCTCTGGGTCCTCCCCAGCACCTTCGGGTGTTTCTTTTTCTTCTTTTCTTCTTCTTCTTACATGTGGGGGAAATAACTGTTTAAACTATGTTTATTTTGTTTACATGTCTATTGAGAAACATTTACACTTAAATATTCTCATTTTCATGAGGGTTTTGAAACATGATGTGAGACAAAGATCAAGGGAAAAAATGTGCTTCAAATCTTAATATATAAACACAGTTTGTACTTTGAATTGTTAATATCCCTAATTGTTTTGTCTATGTAATTTGTGAAATGTATTTTGTGAGATGTGGTGATCAATTATGAATTTTTTTTTAGAAAGACTGAAAGTTTGAAATATGCTATTTATGGTGGATCATGATGATTGATTCTATACGTTGATTATTAATTTGGTGAATCATGTGTGATGGATACACATTTTGAGATTCATGGCTGAAGATGTGTTTTAAGTGAAGTTGTATATCCTTAAAAAGTATTTTCTGGAGAAAATTTTTTCACCCCAGGATGGGGGGTGTCATGTGACGTAGCCTCACATCAAGGCATGTGACGCTCCATCACATGTAGTTAGTGATATGAATCATTTCCCCATGCCACAACTAAAAAGGAAGAATATTCATGTGGCTTGACTAGTGTAGCGGGCGTCCCCAAATAATGGTGAGAATAACTCATTAAAGAAAGAAGGGTGGTCATTGGGTGAAAGTGACCACTGAGAGATAGTTTAACAAGGGCTGGTAAGGTGCTGGTCATGTGTTTTGAACACTGAGTATGCACTCACTAGGAGGAGGGAGGAAAGAATCGGTTTTAGCCCAGCAGATGGCCTAGAGACTCGAACCTGTAAGGACGCTGGTCCTCGCTGCTGACCAGTCATTACCAGGTGAGCCATAGATAGTTGGGGAAAGCTACAGGGGAAAACCTAAAGAAAAGAGAAAGAAAGAATTCATAATTAAATTGGGAAGCAGGTTACTTACACGAACCTTATTCGTGTTTCAGCCCTTCGCCTTCACCCTTCACTTTTCACCCCGTGAGGTGGTTAAAGATGGCCATGGTGTGGGGAACACACCGGTAGTTCAGCCCCAGCAAGTAAAGACTCCAGGGAGAGGAGCTGGAATTCGTCATCTCTCCAGTGACAGGAGAAGTCGAGGGAGAGGAATTGGAACTCATCATCTCTCCAGTGACAGGAGAAGTCGAGGGAGAGGAGTCGGAACTCGTATCTCCAGTGACGGGAGAATTCAAGGGGCGATACGATGTCTGAGAGAGACAGGGAATCATGACAGGATGGAACGAGTCTTACATCTGATGCAGGCATAGCATCAATGATTGAAAGAATTAATTATTCTCCTGGTCTGGATCTTGGGCCAGTGTTATGTGAAGGCCATGACTTTACATAAACGTGTATTGATGTAACTCCGAAAATTGGTTACAAGGATGCATGTATAAAATCTGTTTATAAATTGTTTGTTGTGATTTAGTAAAGTGTTTTTCCCTGAAGGAGAGGGGGAGAAGAAAAAACATTCGGTAGTGCGCCTTTTGGTTGATTGGAAAGATTGCGTGTGCGTATGGAGTAAATGCTGTCATGAATGCATGTGTGCAAAAGTGACAGTGTGCTCTCTCTCTCTCTCTCTTCTCTATTCTCTCTCTCTCTCTCTCTCTCTCTCTCTCTCTCTCTCTCTCCTCCATCACTTATCCGTCCCCGTCCATCCGCCTGTCTCTCTGCCTGCAGCTTGTCTGCCTGTCTGTCCGTTCCGTCTGTCTGTCTGACTGTCTGTCTGTCTCTATCCACTGTCGGTCTGTCTGTCTGTCTGTCTGTTCTGTCTGGTCTCTCTCTCTCTCTCTCTCTCTCTTCTCTCTCTCTCTCTCTCTCTCTCTCTCTCTCTGTCGCTTTCTCCTCCGCCTCCTTCCCACCTCTCTGTTGCTGCTGTCTGTCTGTCTCCCTCTCTCTGTCTCTGTCTGTCTGTCTCCCTCTCTC
>CM031606.1:18410107-18422607 GCA_018398815.1 Conus ventricosus
GCATCACCACAGTGTTCATCATCGTCGTTTGTCACGCTTACAGCACACCACAGTGTTCATCATCGTTTGTTACAGCATCACCACAGTGTTCATCATCGTCTGTCACGCTTACAGTATCACCACAGTGTTCATCGTCGTTTGTCACAGCATCACCACAGTGTTCATCATCATCGTTTGTCACGCTTACAGTATCACCACAGTGTTCATCGTCGTTTGTTACAGTATCACCACAGTGTTCATCATCGTCGTTTTCCACGCTTACAGTATCACCACAGTGTTCATCGCCGTTTTTTCACGCTTACAGTATCACCACAGTGTTCATCGCCGTTTTTCACGCTTACAGTATCACCACAGTGTTCATCGCCGTTTTTCACGCTTACAGTATCACCACAGTGTTCATCGTCTGTCACGCTTACAGCCTGCCAATCCAACGTGTGAGAAGTGCGTGGGTTCGAGTCTGCCTTTCTCGCCCTTTCTTTCCCAGTTTGAATGACAAATCGAACTGAACGTCAAGTCCATCGGATGGGGACTATAAGCGAATCGGACCCGTGTGCCTTCCTGGCCCCCTGCACACGTTAAAGAACCCACGGCAGTTAAAAATCGAAAAGAGCATGGGGGGTTCCCCGCTGCCCTGGCAAAATTGATGTAGATTGAAGATAGCCGCCTGGTATTTCTTACAAAGCCACAAAAATTGTCAATTACTGTTATCGTGTGCCATCGTGTACCGGTGGAAATGGAGGACACGTATAAACATCGCATGCATCCTATGTGAGAAACTGGAAAGATAAATGAAAATGAGTGACTGATATTTGAATGGTACGGGAAACGACTGAATGAGCGCCAGTAGGCTGCTCTTCGGCCGGCTCTACCTGGGTAGGCAGCCCGTTGAATGAGTGAGGTAGTAGTGTGTTTATTGTAAAGCGCTTAGAGCTTGGTCTGTGACCGAGGATAGGCGCTATATAAATACTCAATATAATAATATCACCACAGAGTTCATCGCCGTTTGTTACAGTATCACCACAGTGTTCATCGTCGTTTGTTACAGTATCACCACAGTGTTCATCGTCGTTTGTTACAGTATCACCACAGTGTTCATCGTCGTTTGTCACGCCTACAGTATCACCACAGTGTTCATCGTCGTTTGTTACAGCATCACCACAGTGTTCATCGTCGTTTATTACAGTATCACCACAGTGTTCATCGTCGTTTGTCACGCCTACAGTATCACCACAGTGTTCATCGTCGTTTGTTACAGTATCACCACAGTGTTCATCGTCGTTTGTTACAGTATCACCACAGTGTTCATCGTCGTTTGTTACAGTATCACCACAGTGTTCATCGTCGTTTGTCACGCTTACAGTGTCACCACAGTGTTCATCGCCGTTTGTCACGCTTACAGTATCACCACATGTTCATCGTCTTCTGTCACTGTCACAAAGTCGTCAGGTGGTTTGTCATCTCTCGTCATGCGTGCAGATTTACACAGCGATTCGCTATTTAATACTCTTTCGGGTTTACCAGGGTGATTCATCATCTATAACAATAACAAAAACACGTGCAGATTTACACAGAGATTCACTATTTAATACTCTTACGGGTTTACCAGGGTGATTCATCATCTATAACAATAACAAAATGAATATGTGGTCATCACTTCGTATTATCCTTTCAAGTTCATTCGGCAATGGATCATCTATTACAATTTTTTTTCGTCGATTTATTTAAAGTCTGGTGCCAGGGAAGAGAGAGAGAGAGAGAGAGAGAGAGAGAGAGGAGAGGAGAGAGAGAGAGAGAGAGAGAGAGAGAGAGAGAGAGAGAGAGAGAGAGAGAGAGAGAGAGGGCGTTTATGCTAAGATATACATACTTAAAATAAGTTTTTGAAACCAACGAGCTGCACACATTTCCATCTGCAGAGTAAGCAAATGAATAGAAATGAATAAATAAATAAAAACCTACAGCGAGCCACACAGTAATTAACCAATAAAACACACCAGACATGTCGGTGTAGTCATGATAGCACAGCTACAGTTTTTAATTACACCCGTGTATAATGGCAAAAGCCGACAAACATCGCGAATTTAAGTTGAGATTTGCGCTGGGTATTTGTTTAAAAGTTGAATCTAGCAGCATCTGGGTGAAGCTCAAAATATTTAACTAATGAGGGCAACTTGCAATGTATGCCGACCAGAAATGAACAGTTAGAGAAGGGCAACTTGCAATGTATACCGAAGTATCGAGATTCACTACCTATTTTGTCCAAGTCAGAGAAAGTACCTCTTCCACATTCAGCAGGGTGACCTTCATTCCTCTGTTGAGGGCGTGGTGTTAGGTCAGTGTCTACAAGGTGCAGACTCTCTTCATTCCTGTGTTCAGGGCGTGGTGCTAGGTCAGTGTCTACAAGGTGCAGACTCTTCATTCCTGTGTTCAGGGCGTGGTGTTAGGTCAGTGTCTACAAGGTGCAGACTCTACATTCCTGTGTTCAGGGCGTGGTGTTAGGTCAGTGTCTACAAGGTGCAGACTCTACATTCCTGTGTTCAGGGCGTGGTGTTAGGTCAGTGTCTACAAGGTGCAGACTCTACAAGGTGCAGACTCTCTTCATTCCTCTGTTCAGGGCGTGGTGTAAGGTCAGTGTCTACAAGGTGCAGACTCTGTGTCTTCATCCCTCTGTTCAGGGCGTGGTGTAAGGTCAGTGTCTACAAGGTGCAGACTCTCTTCATTCCTGTGCTCAGGGCGTGGTGTAAGGTCAGTGTCTACGAGGTGCAGACTCTATGTCTTCATCCCTCTGTTCAGGGCGTGGTGTAAGGTCAGTGTCTACGAGGTGCAGACTCTATGTCTTCATCCCTCTGTTCAGGGAGTGGTGTAAGGTCAGTGTCTACGAGGTGCAGACTCTATGTCTTCATCCCTCTGTTCAGGGCGTGGTGAAGGTCAGTGTCTACAAGGTGCAGACTGTGTGTCTTTATCCCTCTGTTCAGGGCGTGGTGAAGGTCAGTGTCTACAAGGTGCAGACTGTGTGTCTTCATCCCTCTGTTCAGGGCGTGGTGAAGGTCAGTGTCTACAAGGTGCAGACTGTGTGTCTTCATCCCTCTGTTCAGGGCGTGGTGAAGGTCAGTGTCTACAAGGTGCAGACTGTGTGTCTTCATTCCCTGTTCAGGGCGTGGTGTTAGGTCAGTGTCTACAAGGTGCAGACTCTCTTCATTCCTCTGTTCAGGGCGTGGTGAAGGTCAGTGTCTACAAGGTGCAGACTCTCTTTATTCCTGTGTTCAGGGCGTGGTGTGAGGTCAGTGTCTACAAGGTGCAGACTCTGACGGGCCTCCCGCAGCACAGGCATAGGAGGTGATGCAGGAAACCCCGTTCGTCAGCAGAAAAGAAGTTACCAGACAACCTCCACACAAAGCTTCGGCCGGAGATTCCTCCGGTAAGATCGTCACCAGAAGAAGGCGTCACCAGAGTTCTCCACAAAAAGCCCATCAACAGAGAAAGGGAGGGGGGGGGGATAGAAGAGATCTCCACATAAAGCCCATCAACAGAGAAAGGGGAGGGGGGGGGGGGGTAGCAGAGATCTCCACATAAAGCCATCAACAGAGAAAGGGAGGGGAGGTAGCAGAGATCTCCACATAAAGCCCATCAACAGAGAAAGGGAGGGGAGGTAGCAGAGATCTCCACATAAAGCCCATCAACAGAGAAAGGGAGGGGGGGGGGGGGTAGCAGAGATCTCACATAAAGCCCATCAACAGAGAAAGGGAGGGGGGGGGTAGCAGAGATCTCCACATAAAGCCCATCAACAGAGAAAGGGGGGGAGGTAGCAGAGATCTCCACATAAAGCCATCAACAGAGAAAGGGAGGGGGAGGTAGCAGAGATCTCCACATAAAGCCCATCAACAGAGAAAGGAGGGGGGGATAGCAGAGATCTCCACATAAAGCCCATCAACAGAGAAATGGAGGGGGGGGTAGCAGAGATCTCCACATAAAGCCCATCAACAGAGAAAGGGAGGGGGGGGAGGTAAGTAGCAGAGTTCTCCACATAAAGCCCATCAACAGAGAAAGGGAGGGGGGGGGGGAGGTAGAGAGATCTCCACATAAAGCCCATCAACAAAGAAAGGGGGGGGGGGAGGTAGCAGAGATCTCCACATAAAGCCCATCAACAGAGAAAGGGAGGGGGGGGTAGCAGAGATCTCCACATAAAGCCCATCAACAGTAGAAAGGAAGGGGGGGGGTAGCAGAGATCTCCACATAAAGCCCATCAACAGAGAAAGGGAGGGGAGGTAGCAGAGATCTCCACATAAGCCCATCAACAGAGAAAGGAAGGGGGGGGGGGGGGGGTAGCAGAGATCTCCACATAAAGCCCATCAACAGAGAAAGGGAGGGGAGGTAGCAGAGATCTCCACTAAAGCCCATCAACAGAGAAAGGGAGGGGGGGTAGCAGAGATCTCCACATAAAGCCATCAACAGAGAAAGGGAAGGGGGGGTGTAGTAGGATCTCCACATAAAGCCCATCAACAGAGAAAGGAAGGGGGGGGGGGGGTTAGCAGAGATCTCCACATAAAGCCCATCAACAGAGAAAGGGGGGGGGGGGGGGTAGTAGAGATCTCCACATAAAGCCATCAACAGAGAAAGGAAGGGGGGGGGGGGGTAGCAGAGATCTCCACATAAAGCCGATCAACAGAGAAAGGGAGGGGGGGGGGGGGGTAGCAGAGATCTCCACATAAAGCCCATCAACAGAGAAAGGGAGGGGGGGGGGTAGCAGAGATCTCCACATAAAGCCCATCAACAGAGAAAGGGAGGGGGGGGGGGGGTAGCAGAGATCTCCACATAAAGCGATCAACAGAGAAAGGGAGGGGGGGGGTAGCAGAGATCTCCACATAAAGCCATCAACAGAGAAAGGAAGGGAGGGGGGGGGTAGCAGAGATCTCCACATAAAGCCCATCAACAGAGAAAGGGAGGGGGGGGGGGGTAGCAGAGATCTCCACATAAAGCCCATTCAACAGAGAAAGGGAGGGGGGTAGCAGAGATCTCCACATAAAGCCCATCAACAGAGAAAGGGAGGGGGAGTAGCAGAGATCTCCACATAAAGCCCATCAACAGAGAAAGGAAGGGAGGGGGGTGTCAACCTCGGGTGATGTCGATGGAGGAAGGACTAGCGCACAGCCCAAACACACTCACAGCTTGCTTACGATCTCATTCATATATCATGCATTCGTCACATCAAACCACTAGTAAAGTCTATAACTTTACTACACATGTTCATAGAACGAACCATCAATGCATATGGAATCAAACAAAATAAAACATTCTCTCTTTCCTGAACTTCACAAAATCATTTATCTAAAACATCATTAACTAACCCGGGTATAAATAGATTTCTACTTTACCTGGCCAGGTGATCTTAACTATTCACGAATCACTGTCTTTTCTTTTCTTTTTTTTTTCTTTTCACTGTCACTTTCACAAGCACGACACAACTGCTGGCACTGGTCTTGGTCTGCTGGCGCCTGGTAGGTTAGACTGCTGGCACTGGCGTTGGTCTGTGGTTCTGCTTGACGAAGTGGACGTGCCAGGTATGAGGTCGAACCTGGTTAAGGTGGGATACAGTGACTATCAACATCAATCTGTTCTCTTTTCTTCCTTCCTGCATTACGCATTGCACCTCTCTCTCTCTCTTCTAGTCTGCTCTATCAAATGGACATGGTTGCTTTTCTTTCTTTTTCTTTTCTTTTTTTTCTCTTCATTAGTTAGCAACTCTCTCTCTCCACATCTCTCCTTAGTCTTCCTCTGCAGCTATCTCATGCTAATCTCTCAACTTGGTTCTCTTCTCTCCTCCCTCATCTCTCTGCTTCTATCTCGTACAGAGCTTACACAGAACCTCCTCCCTCTCTCTGTCTCTCTTCGTTCTGCTTTCTCTCTCTCACCCACATCATTACTTATTATTCCCTACTACGTGTCAAGGGTGAGTACCATTGGTCAGTTAATTTTAAACCGCTCGTACCCGAAGTTTATCTCCACTCTAATTCCATGGCTATTCAAATCAATGACAGTCAGCCTACACGCCTTACTCTCTGTGGTGGTCAATTGGTCATTTAATTGATTAGCTTGATTTCCCCCCACCACACACTACCTTCCACCTCTCCCTTTCCGGCTACGTCGTAAATTGGCTAGATCAGTTCGATCCAGGCGTCGAGACTCCTCTGACCAGACACCGAGGCGTCGGTCAGCTACTTAGTCTGTCTGGGTGGACAGTACCGTCTCCGTAGAGGATTAGGATTAGTCTACTCGCTGTGCCAAATTGGTGGATGAGTCTGAGCCGGGCGTCGAGGCTCGGTGACCAGACATCGAGGCGTCGGTCAGCTACTTGTCTGTGGGTGGACAGGACCGTCTCGTGGAGGATTAGGATTTGGTTGTGTTTATTTTGACCGTGACAGGGGGGGTAGCAGAGATCTCCACATAAAGCCCATCAACAGAGAAGGGAGGGGGGGGGGGGGGGTAGCAGAGATCTCCATCATAAAGCCCATCAACAGAGAAAGGAGGGGGGGGGGGGGTAGCAGAGAATCTCCACATAAAGCCCATCAACAGAGAAAGAGGGGGGGGGGGGGGGTAGCAGAGATCTCCACATTAAAGCCCATCAACAGAGAAAGGAGAGGGGGGGAGGTAGCAGAGATCTCCACATAAAGCCCATCAACAGAGAAAGGGGGGGGGGGTTCTGGGGGTAGCAGAGATCTCCACATAAGCCATCAACAGAGAAAGGGAGGGGGGGGGGGGGGGGTAGCAGAGATCCATAAAGCCTCACAGAGAAGGGAGGGGGGGGGGGGGGGGGGGGTAGCAGAGATCTCCACATAAAGCCCATCAACGAGAAAGGGAGGGGGGGGTAGCAGAGATCTCCACATAAAGCCCATCAACAGAGAAAGGGGGGGGGGAGGTAGCGAGATCTCCACATAAAGCCCATTCAACAGAGAAAGGAAGGGGGGGGGGGGGGGGTAGGGCGTGGAGAGATGCTCCACATAAAGCCCATCAACAGAGAAGGGGGGGAGGTAGCAGAGATCTCCACATAAAGCCCATCAACAGAGAAAGGGAAGGGGTGGTGGGGGTAGCAGAGAGTCTCCACATAATGCCCATCAACAGAGAAAGGGAGGGGGGGGGGGGGGGGGGGTAGCAGAGATCTCCACAAAAGCCATCAACAGAGAAAGGAAGGGGGGGGGGGGGTAGCAGAGATCCTCCACATAAAGCCCATCAACAGAGAAAGGGAGGGGGGGGGGGGGGCATAGAGATCTCCACATAAGCCCATATCACAGAGAAGAAGGAGGGGGGGGGGGTAGTTAGGAGGAGATCTCCACATAAAGCCCATCAACAGAGAAAGGAAGGGGGGGGGGGGGGGGGGCAGGGGGGGGGCAGAGATCTCCACATAAAGCCCATCAACAGAGAAAGGGAGGGGGGGGGGGGTAGTAGAGATCTCCCATAAAGCCCATCAACAGAGAAAGGAAGGGGTGGGGGGGGTAGCAGAGAGGTCTCCAAATAAAGCCATCAACAGAGAAAGGGAGGGTGGGGTAGCAGAGATCTCCACATAAAGCCCATCAACAGAGAAAGGAAGGGGGGGGGGGTAGCAGAGATCTCCACATAAAGCCCATCAACAGAGAAGGGAGGGGGGGGGGTAGCAGAGATTCCACATAAAGCCCATCAACAGAGAAAGGGAGGGGGGGGGGGGGGGGGTAGCAGAGATCTCCACATAAAGCCCATCAACAGAGAAAGGAGGGGGGGGGGGGAGGTAGCAGAGATCTCCACATAAAGCCCATCAACAGAGAAAGGGAGGGGGGGGGGTAGTCAGAGATCTCCACATAAAGCCCATCAACAGAGAAAGAGAGGGGGGGGGGGGGGGAGGTAGCAGAGATCTCCAATAAAGCCATCAACAGAGGAAAGGGAGGGGGGGGGGGGTGGTAGTAGAGATCTCCACATAAAGCCCATCAACAGAGAAAGGGAGGGGGGAGGGGGAGGTGGAAGCACATTTTCCACATGAAGTCACAGAGGCCTCAGAATAACTTCTCCAAGACGCGGACCAATGGCACATAATAGGACACGTCGGCAAAAACAATGAAACAAAACGTCATTCATCAGACCAACGGCAGACTGCTGTCAGACGTTGCCATTTCGTCCGGTAATCACTTCACTGACCCAAATGAATCCCCTCCCCCCCCCCCCCACAGATGAAGGCACGTCCCGAAGTACCTGATTGACCCCCCCAACTCTGACCCCCCCCCCCCCCCCCCCCCCCCCCCCCCCCCCCCCCCCCCCCCCCCCCCCCCGCTTCCCGTCCTGTGTTCCAAATCACTCCGTCTTCACAATTCTGCAAGTGTCCCTAAGGACAAAGCACATCCATTTAAAGCGTACTTTGTCTGAATTGGAGGGACAAAATATTTCTGACCCAGCTGAATCCCCCCCCCCCCCCCCCCCCCATCCTACTCCAGAACCATTCCCCGTTGAGTGACGTGGGCCATAGTCCGGAAGCGCCCTGTGCAGGGAATACATGCATGAGCCTGTTTTCCCTCCCGTGTGGACACGTGCTTGTCTTCAGTCCATCATGCCCCGAATTCGGCCACCGGACAGTCGTTTTGAAAAAAAAAAATGGAGGATACAACTTGCACAGGTTCAGAATACCCCCCCCCCCTCTCCCCTCCTGGTATTCAGGTACAGTGTATTTTTGCCCTTTGGACCACCTCGACAATTTTTTTACCGCGAGGGAGGGGGGAGGGAGCTTTGGGGACAAAGGGGGAGGTTGGTCTGGACTTACTTATAGGATTGAGGGTTTGGGTGTGTGCGGGGGCCTGATTTGAAGGTGGGGGTGTTTACAGAACGTTTCACCGCTTTGGTCGCACATGAACTGATGGCAATGTCGCGGCCAGTCTTAAACGTGCTGTCGCTCATAATTGTGTCGGTGTACTGTGCGAAAGTACCCCCACCCGAGATTGTTGTTCCTACCTGCCGTATCCCCTTGGTTGGTGATTGTGTGTGTGTGTGTGTGTGTGTGTGTGTGTGTGTGTGTGTGTGTGTGTGTGCGTGCGTGCGTGCGTGTGTGCGCGCGCGCGCGCGTGTGTGTGTGTGTGTGTGTGTGTGTGTGTGTGTGTGTGTGTGTGTGTGTGTGCGCGTCGCGCGCGCGTGCGCGAGTATGCGTGTAATGGTGATGCGATGAGGGTCATGATCAGGTGGTGTATTCCAATGAGGAGACATGCACCATTGAAACAGCAGGCACAAAGAAAAGCGCCATATGGTGATCTCGCGAGCGATCGTAACGCTCGCAAGACGTGACGTTTCATACGTGTACGCAGGCAGTAGCGGGGTGGGGATGGATGGAACAGCAAGAGGGGACTGAGCAATGAGGATGGGAGACACTGGGAGGGGAGGGGAGGGGATAGGGGGTTGGAGAACTGAATTGAGTCAATCAGGGAGATGCACCAAGGGTGGTAGCCAGGCATACGTTGATAGATGGGAGACTCTCTCCACTCTCTCCTCCTGGCTAATCAAAAACCCGTGCTGTCTAATCCGGATTAGCCATCTGCCACAGTCTGAGAGAGTCACTGACAGACAGTCAGGAACGCGCATGTCAAGGACGAGCAAGCACGCAGGAGCGTCAATTTCTCATACTCCAATGTACTTACAAGCGCGGGGGGAAAACACACACCCCACACACACACACTGTTCTCTCTCTCTCTGCCTCTCTCTCTCTCACTCTCCAGCTTGCTAGCTCGTCTGTGTGTATGCATGCGCGTGGCGCGCGCGCGCGCGCGTGTGTGTGTGTGTGTAGTGTGTGTGAGAGAGAGAGGGAGAGAGAGGAGAGAGAAGAGAGAGGAGAGAGAGAGAGAGAGGGGAGAGAGAGTGTGTGTGTGTGTGTGTGTTGTGTTCTTTATGCTTACAATCAACTATACAACAAAGGTAGCGGGATTGAAAACCAAAAGGATGAGGAAAACGATCGATAGAATCAATCTTCGCTCTGAGCAAAGGGACCCTCTCACCCTCTCTCTCTCTCTCTCTCTCTCTCTGTATGAAGGTGCTTGAGTCATTCTCCAAGTCGCACGGGGTCTGTCTCTGCCTGTCTGTCTGTCTGTCTCTTTGTCCGTCTCTGTCTCTCTCGGTTTATTTCTCTCTCCTGTTTTTCTGTCTTTCTATCTCTCTGTCTCTCTGTCTGTCTGTCTGTCTGTCTCTCTGTTTGTCTCTCTGTCTGTCTGTCTGTTTGTCTGTCTCTCTATCTGTGTCCAAGTAGTGTGCTCTCTCTCTCTCTCTCTCTCTGTGTCCAAGTAGTGTACTCTCTATCTCCCCCCCTCTCTCTAACTGCGTCCAAGTAGTGTACTCTCTCTCCCTTCTCTCTCTATCTGTGTCAGGGTAGTGTACTCTCCCCCCTCTCTCTATCTGCGTCCAAGTAGTGTACTCTCTCTCTATCTGTGTCCAAGTAGTGTACTCTCTATCTCCCCCTCTCTCTATCTGTGTCCAAGTAGTGTACTCTCTCTCTCTCTATCTGTGTCCACGTAGTGTACTCTCTATCTCCCACCTCTCTCTATCTGTGTCCAAGTAGTGTACTCTCTCTCTCTCTATCTGTGTCCAAGTAGTGTACTCTCTATCTCCCCCTCTCTCTTATCTGTGTCCAAGTAGTGTACTCTCTCTCTCTATCTGTGTCCAAGTAGTTGTACTCTCTATCTCCGCCCTCTTATCTGTGTCCAAGTAGTGTATCTCTCTCTCTATCTGTGTCCAAGTAGTGTACTCTCTATCTCCGCCCTCTCTATCTGTGTCCAAGTAGTGTACTCTCTCTCTCTCTATCTGTGTCCAATGTAGTGTACTCTCTATCTCCCCCCCCCTCTATCTGGGGTCCAAGGAGTGTACTCTCTCTTTCTCTCTCTCTCTTCTCCCCCTCTCTCTCTGTCCAAGTAGTGTACTCTCTCTCCCTCTCCTCTCTCTATCTGTGTCCAAGTTGTGTACTCTCTCTCTCTCTCTCTCTCATCTCTCTCTCTCTCTCTCTCTCTCTCTCTCCCTCCCTCTCTATATGTGTCCAAGTAGTGTACTCTCCCTCTCTCTATGTGTCCAAGTAGTGTACTCTCCCTCTGTATATCTGTGTCCAAAGTAGTGTACTCTCTCTCTCTATCTGTGTCCAAGTAGTGTACTCTCTCTATTATATCTGTGTCCAAGTAGTGCACTCTCTCTCTATCTGTGTCCAAGTAGTGCATCTCTCTCTCTATCTGTGTCCAAGTAGTGTACTCTCTATCTATATCTGTGTCCAAGTAGTGTACTCTCTCTATATATCTGGTCCAAGTAGTGTACTCTCTCTATATATCTGTGTCAAGTAGTGTACTCTCTCTATATATCTGTGTCCAAGTAGTGTACTCTCTCTATTTTATCTGTGTCCCAAATAGTGTACTCTCTCTATATATCTGTGTCCAAGTAGTGTACTCTCTCTATATATCTGTGTCCAAGTTTGTGTACTCTCTCTCTCTATCTGTGTCCAAGTAGTGTACTCTCCCTCGCTATCTGTGTCAAGTAGTGTACTCTCCCCCTCTATTTGTGTCCAAGTTAGTGTACTCTCTCTCTCTATCTGTGTCCAAGTAGTGTACTCTCCCTCTCTATCTGTGTCCAAGTAGTGTACTCTCTCTATATATCTGTGTCCAAGTAGTGTACTCTCTCTCTCTCCCTACCTCTCCCTCTCTCTATCTGTGTCCAAGTAGTGTACTCTCTCTATTATATCTGTGTCCAAGTAGTGTACTCTCTCTATATATCTGTGTCCAAGTAGTGTACTCTTTCTCTATATCTGTGTCCAAGTAGTGTACTCTTTCTCTATATATGTGGGGCAAGTAGTGTACTCTCTCTCTATATCTGTGTCCAAGTAGTGTACTCTCTCTCTTCCCCCCCTCTCTCTCTGTGTTCAAGTTTGTGTACTCTCTCTTCTCACTCTCTGTCCAAGTAGCGTACTCTCTCTCTCTCTCTCTCTCTCTCTCTCTGTCCAAGTAGTGTACCTCTCTCTCTATCTGTGTCCAAGTAGTGTACTCTTCTCTCTCTCTCTGTGTCCAAGTAGGTTACTCTCTCCCCCCCATCTCTTCTCTCTGTCCAAGTAGTGTACTCTCTCTCACTCTCCTCTCTTATTCTGTGTCCAAGTAGTGTACTCTCTCTCTCTCTCTCCCTCCCTCTCTTTTCTGTGTGTCCAAGTAGTGTACTCTCTCTCTCTCTCCCTACCTCTCCTCTCTATATGTGTCCCAAATAGTGTACTCTCCCTCTTATATCTGTGTCCAAGCAGTGTACTCTCTCTCTATTCTGTGTCCAAGTAGTGTACTCTCCCTCTCTTATTTGTGTCCAAGTAGTGTATCTCTCTCTATCTGTGTCCAAGTAGTGTACTCTCTATCTATATCTGTGTCCAAGTAGTGTACTCTCTCTCTATATCTGTGTCCAAGTAGTGTACTCTCTCTCTATCTGTGTCCAAGTAGTGTACTCTCTCTCTATCTCTGTGTCCAAGTAGTGTACTCTCTCTTCTCTCTCTCTCT
>CM031606.1:18432607-18437607 GCA_018398815.1 Conus ventricosus
GTGTAGTGTGTGTGTGTGTGTGTTGTGTGTGTGTGTGTGTGTTGAGGACACTTGCACCAGCGTGCATGTGTTTATATGTCTGTGTATATGCGTGCGCGTGCGCTTGTGTTTGCGTGTAAAGAGATGCGAGAGAATGTTAACTGTGAAACTTACACTGCTGAGTGTCTTTCTTATACAAAAAAAATGGTGTGTTTTTTTCTTCACGTATAGGCTATTATATGTGTGTCTGAAGTATACAGATTTAATTATGATTATAACACAGTTATTTGTTTATGTTTTTCATTTACCTTTAAATGTTATTTGTACTGTGAAGCATATGTACCAGAAGCCTGCATAGTTCAAGAGGGTATGTTTCAATATATGTACCAGAAGACTGCATAGTTCAAGAGGGTATGTTTCAATATGTGTTTGTCGGATTGTTAGTTTGTCTGTCTTTCAACATGATTATCCTCACCTTCCCCGCCCCTACTACGATAACGTCCACCCCCCCTACTACCCCTACACACACACACACACACACACACACACACACACACAC
This sequence comes from Conus ventricosus, assembly GCA_018398815.1. Lineage (NCBI taxonomy): Eukaryota > Metazoa > Mollusca > Gastropoda > Neogastropoda > Conidae > Conus > Conus ventricosus. The sequence continues at coordinate 18,433,146 of CM031606.1, forward strand.
ACACACACACATATATATATATAGTTAAAAACAACGCTCTCTTGTTGTCCTGAGCTCCGCGCCTTGTAGAATACACTGAAGTAAAAAAAAGAAAACAACAACTGGAGACGGTAAAATACAAGAATAAAAACAACAGTCTTTTTATGTCTCAGACTTGTATTTAAAGCTCTCCTCAGGCCAAGGTACAGCAACCATCAAGGGTCATAGTACCTTGGCCTGATGAAGATTTTAACGGCGAAAATTGATTAAAAATACAAGTCTGACACATGAAAAAACCGGTTGTTTTTATTCGTGTGTGTGTGTGTGTGTGTGTGTGTGTGTGTGTGTGTGTGTGTGTGTGTGTGTGTGTGTGTTCGCGTGCATGCGTGTGTGTGTGTGTGTGTGTGTGTGTGTGTGTGTGTGTGTGTGTGTGTGTGTGTGTGTGTGTTCGCGTGCATGCGCGTGTGTGTGTGTGTGTGTGTGTGTGTGAATATATGTATTATGTAGAGAGAGAGAGAGAGAGAGAGAGAGAGAGAGAGAGAGAGAGAGAGAGAGAGAGAGAGGAAGGGAGAGCACCAACCTCTCTCTACGACGCTGGTCTCCCTTAACGTAGCAAGCGCATGCTCTGCGCGACTCTCAGACCACGTGACAAGCTGATCTCGGTTGGGGATAAGTCATCCGTAGGGCCGGAAGTCTTTGTTCCAGCCAACCACTTCCGTCATGCGCAGACAGCCGTCACTGCAATGGCGGTGCTGTATGTTGTGGACACGATGCTGTTCACTGGAGCGGAACGGGTCATTACCTGCATCAGTGGCTGCTGATGGTCTGGTTAGCGGCACAGGGGCTGCCGTCCTGGTGATTAATGACGATAATGATAACACAACGATACCAGTGATCATGGCAACAACAACAACAGCAACAACAACAACAACAATAATAATGATAATGATAATAATGATAATAATAACAATAATAGTAATAATGATAAATTAAATCATAGCAACAACAACAACAACGATATTAATGATAATATTGATAAAACAACGATAGCAATGATAATGGTAACAACAACAACAACAGCAACAGCAATGATAATAATGATAATGATAATAATAATAATAATGACAATAATTGTTATATATGATAATAATAATCATAATAATAACCACAATATTAATGATAATAATGATAACACAGCGATACCAATGATAATGGCAACAACAACAACAGCAACAACAACAATAACAATGATAATGATAACAACAATAATAATAATAATAATATAATAATAATATAATAATATAATAATAATAATAACAATAATAATAATGATGATGATAATAATAATAATAATAATATAAAATATTTTTATTAACAATAATAATAACAAATTAATGATAATAATTATAATAACAATAATAATACTGATGATAATAACAATAATAAAATAATAACAATGGTCTATCTGTCCGTCTGTCTATCTGTCTCTCCGCCTGTCTATCCTCTGTCAGTCTGCCATGTGTGCACAATTATGTAATGGTATGCCGCACACTCAATAAGGTAAAGGCGGTGCTTGATTCCAAAGATATGGACTTTATTTGCTAAGTACACGAAGATACAGTTGCGGTCGCCGCCATCATGCAGAGCCGAAGCTGGTATACCGTTCCGGTACAGTCCATGCTTAAAACAGCATACACTACAAAACCCCTTTTTGTAAGGCGGGAAAGTTATCTTTCTACCGTTAAAGGTTCCTTGTCTGACGAAAACATCTTAAATGTTTTTTTTCATTATCAAATCAGTTTCAGTCTTCCAATCATAATAAACTGTTCTTAATTACGGAATTGTGATGCAAGATTAATCTAATCTTTGTAAACTTTAATTTATATCATGACTAGAACCGGTAAGGGTGTCTGACTAGATGTAAATCACTGCACCAGGTCTTTCACCAGTGTTTATTTGCTTTTGCCTTTGTGGCACCGGGTCTTTCACCAGTGTCTATTTGCTTTTGCCTTTTGTGGCACCGGGTCTTTCACCAGCGTCTCTTTTTGTTTTCACAACTGTTCGATGAGGCGCTGTGGCTTCTTGTGGGCCCGTGCAGATCTTCTGGGTAAGGGTTGAAGTCCCTCTGGGGATGTAGGTGTTCCTCTGGCACCCGTCTGTTTGTTGGCGTAAGGGGCTCTGGCCAGGGATCTCTCTCCAGATGTCCCGTCTTCTGGGAGTTGGGTAGGAGGCACCTCTCTTCCAGGATGTGGGCTGACCTGTAGAGGAGGTACGTGTGCTGGGCTGGACTGGTCTGCTGGCTGGTGGAGCTTCCTGGTCATCTGACGGTTTCTGCGTAGGAGGCCACCGTCAGATGTTTCGATAACCACAGATCTTGGAGCCTCGTGGCGTTGGATGACTGTGCCTTCTTTCTTCAGGTCGGGGATCCAGACTGCATCACCAGGTGACAGGTTTTCTGGGGTGACGACCCTGTGTCTTCTGTCGTAGTCGGTTGTCATCTTCTCACGGTACTCTCTCTCCTCTTCTTCACCGTCATGAAATCTGGGGTCTGGGGCAAGAGGAGGTTGGGATGGCATGGGACTCTGGTTTTGAGTCTGCGTCCCATGCTTAACTGGGCAGGGGAAAAACCATTGGGTAATGGGGTATTCCTATACATTAGGAGGCCAAGGTATTCATCATTGGTTTTCTTGATGAGACCTTTGATGGTTTGAACGGCACGTTCAACCTCTCCATTAGACTGGGGGTAGTGGGGTGATGATGTGATGTGGTCGAATCCTCAGGACTGTGCAAAGGACTTGAAGTCTTCTGCAGTGAACTGCGGCCCGTTGTCTGTCACGACAATGTCTGGGATGCCGTGGCGACTGAAGATCTTTTTCATTCTTGCTATTGTTTTGCTGTTTGTGACTCTACTGGAAACCAGGGCCATTTCGATGTCTCTGGAGTAGTAGTCAATGGCAAGCAGAAAGAGCTTGCCGTTGTACTGGAAAAAATCGGCAGCAATCCTGGACCAAGGTCTCTCCGGAAATGGAGTCCCCTTCATAGGTTCCACCCTAGCCTCTTGATGCTTGGTGCACTCCGGACAGGTCTTCACCATCTGGTCGACATCTTGGGAGAGGCCAGGCCACCACACTGAGTTGGCAGCATTTTCCTTTGTTTTGTTTGACTCCTTGATGCCCATCATGGAGGTGTCGAAGGACATCTTGCTGCACTGATGATGGGATGACGAGCCTCTTCCCTCGGAGTAGGAGACCATCATGTACAGACATGCTGCCTCTCTCATTGAAGTAGGTCTTGAGAGGACGATTTAGGGTAGTCTTATCTGGCTAGCCAGTCTGAACATGATGCATGACCACACGCAGGATATCGTCCTTCTGTAGCTCTGACCTGATTTTCTTCCAGTCTTCTGTCGCTGACTGGCATGGTCACAAGCACAGAATTGACGTATGCCTCTACATGGCCTGTCAGGTTGTTGTCCTTAGTGTCTGTCTTGGGCAAAGGAGCTCTTGACAAGGCATCTGCAGTATGAAGCTCCTTGCCCGGGACGTGGGAGATCTCGAAGGAAAACCGCATCAGTCTCATTCTGAAACGCTGGATGCGAATGGGCAGTTCGTCAATCAGCTTGGAAGAGACAGAGGTACCAAGGGCTTGTGGTCCGTCTGTACTCGGAAGAACATCCAATGAGCAGGTCAGACCATGTTCAAGACTCCAGGTAATCGCCAATGCCTCCTTCTCGATCTGGGCATACCGCTGCCTCTGTGGCCGTTAATGAGCGACTTGCATAGGCGACTGGATGAAGCATGCCATTGTCCTGGCGCTGGAGAAGTACAGCCCCCAGTCCGTAGCTGCTTGAGTCAGCTGAAACTACTGTCTCACGCTCTGGGCTGTATAGAGCAAGAGTCACTGGTGACGCAAGATCTTGCTTCAGCGTTTTGAAGGCTTTTTGCTGATCTGGTCCCCAAGTCCATGCTGCATCTGTTCGGAGTAAGTCTCTCAGGGGCTTGGTTTTCTCAGCCAGGTTGGGTACAAACTTCATGAGTTGGTTGACCATCCCCAGGAATCTTCGGATTTCTGCTACATTCTCTGGTTCCTTCATATCAGCGATTGCCTTGGCTTTTGCTGGATCCCTCTTCACCCATCTGCATCGATCACTTGTCCCAAGTATTCGAGGCGGGGCATGGAAAATTCAAATTTATCCAAGTTGAGGGTTACGCCGCTTTGTGACAATCGGTCAAGAACTTCCTTCAGCTTGCATCATGGTCTACTTTGTCTTTGCCAAAGACAAGGATGTCATCTATGTGACACAGTACTCCCTCAAGCCCTTGAAGAATTTGGTCCATTTTTTTCTGAAAATATTCTGGCGCTGAAGAGATGCCGTAGGGAAGGCGTTTGAACCTGTAGCGCCCAAAGGGAGTAATGAAAGTTGTAAGCTTTGAGCTCTCTTCGTTCAGTTTGATTTGGTGAAACCCTGAGTTTGCATCAAGTT
>CM031606.1:18442997-18447997 GCA_018398815.1 Conus ventricosus
AAATATATATATAAAAATATATATAATATATATAATTATATATATATAAAGACTCGCTCTTCATAAGATGAAAAGATCTCAGTTGGATTTTGTCCAGCTGTAAACTTCCTCTGTCATTTCCTCTTTCGTCCTCTCTTAGATACTTCGCTCAATCCTGTTTTAAACTGTCAATCAGCGTTCTATCAGCGTCGTCATGACAGAACGATTTCCGTCTCACCCCCACGTAGGGGTATCGTCTTGAGAATGTGCGTAACTTGTAAAATTAGTCATTTTTTTGCTGCGTTGTTCGGGGGTGGTCTTCCTTGTTCTGCTTGCCGATCTGTCCTTTTCTGCGCCCACCCCCTCCCACCTCCTGCCCTTTTCCTGTTCTGACAATGTATCAAATGGCCTCCTTTGACTGACCTGAGCAATTGTTGGGCCTTTCATTTGTGTTTGATCTTATTTGTGTGTGACACTTTGTGTTTTCACCTTGATGCGGGGTCTGATTTTTCTTTCACAAACAAAACGGAAATAATCAATGCTTTTCTACCGAAGATCAAACGCAGAAAAGAGCGAAAGGGGAGGGGGAGCACAGAGGAAACAAAACCAAAACAAACTTCTTCAAAAGTTTGTCCCAAACATAGGAATTATAGAAATGTTATAAGAGGAAAAGAAAACCAAAACATCGTCTCCACAATTTGTCCCAAACATAGGAATTATATAGAAATGTTTTAAAAGAGGAAAAGAAAACCAAAACTATCGTCTCCAAAATTTGTCCCAAACAAACGAAATAAACCGAAATGTCCGAAATACCAACCAGTCACTGCAGCATCACCGCAATGTTTCTCTCAAGCACAAAACACTAGGCAAGGAAGGGGACACAGCCCCAACGGGAACAGGAAGTCCCCTTTGAAGAAATCAAAAGTATCACAAGGAGAAGCCAAAAAAAGAGAAGAGGCTTGAGCAGCACCCAGACTTCAACAGGGAGGTGCATACTACTGAATGCCCAGATCAGACAAAGTGAACATTGTGGACTGTGGACAGGGCACTCCAGACTGAGACATCACATGTCCACAATATTTCACACCGGTGAGTCTTCAAGTTATCCACGCAGTACAGCCCCAATGACAGCGGAACATTTCCAGCAAAACTTAGAGCAGAAACCTAGCCCGCCCTCACACCGATGAGAGGAAAGCTTTAAGGACCACTGGAGGGCTCCGCCATGCAGCAGCCTTTGCCAATACTTCCAGGGTTTCCCGCCTGTGTGAACGAAAAAGAACAAGAACATCCTATAGTACTGTTGACCTCAAATGATCATCGCCAGTCAGTCATTGATTGATTCATTTTTCTATCTTATTATTTTGTGTGTGTGTGTGTGTGTGTGTGAGTGTGTGTGTGGTGTGTGTGTGTGTGTGTGGCATGATACCCTGTTTCTCAATGATCATTTCTATCACTTCTCAACCAACACGAGCACATTAATGCCAACACATTATTTCACCTGCTACAATGAACACCATACCAAGTACTGTTTACTTTTTCAACACTATTTGCAAGAATTTCCCAGCCCACCCTCCCTCCCCTCCCCCACCCCTCCCCCACCCACGCATACTTACGTGTGGGTGGAGAGATATGAGCTCTCCCTCCCTCTCTCTCTCCCCTCCCCCATTGCCCTCTCCCCCCCCCCCCCCTCCACTTTTTTTTCTCCCCCCCCCCCCACATCCATACCTTATCACTCATTGATTATTTCCATTCCCTTCCAATCATTATTAGCATTACCCACACCCCCGCATACAACTACCCACACATAACTACGATCATCACCATCACCACCCATGAAAGTCGTGTTTTTTTCGTTCTTTATTTTTCCTTTTTTATCATTTTTTTCCATATTATTTTTCCTTTTTATCTCTTTTTTTTTTAGCCCCACTAAGCAGTATTATCAATCCCCCATAATCACTACCGTCACTAATATATCATACTATTCTACAAAACAAGCTACAAGCCCCATTGTTTCCCACTCCCCCCCTCCCCCCTCCCCCCTCACTATTTCCTCTCCCATGATCCCCCTCCTGGGTGGCCTCGTTTCCGTGCGGCGGCCATTTTGGTTATGTGTGCCGAATATGAGGAGATAAGTGGTTTCTCGTCCTTCGTTTTCACTGTCCTAAATGTTATTTGTTTTTGCCTGAAGAAGACCCAAGGGGTCGAACTGCATTGTGTCTTGTCCTGTACTTTGTTTGTCTATGTCCTTAGTGGTAACTAACCCCCTCTTTTTCTAAATTTCTAAAGCAGTCAGCTTGGACTGGTGTTCTTTCAGGCCATGTGAACCAGACCGTCAAAAACACGTGCGTCCGCTCTGTGAACAGGTGTCCATCAAGGTGAAAAGTTCTGATTTACCATGAGCAGAGCACTAAGCCGAGCCGGCCAGCCACGGTTCTCAGTAAGTGCCTGGTTCGAAGCCGGAGTGAATGCGCGCGCATCACCATCCCTCTCTCTCTCTCTCTCTCTCTCTCTCTCTGGATTGCAGTCACTACATTCATCTAACGTGTCTATCCCGTGAATGACCCTCACTATGTCCACCTTATCTTCGCCTGTAAGTTATGATACATTTGACATTTTATGTCCATATGGGTATATTTTACATGTTCTACCCATACGGATACATTTTACATTCCATGTCTATATGATTATATTTAACGTCATGTCCATATGTTATATCCATATGGATTCATCCTACATTATACCTCCATATGGATATATTTTACATTTTATGTCAAAATGGATATATTTTACATTTTATGTCAATATGGATATATTTTACTTTTTATGTTCATATGGATATATTTAATATTTTTCGTCCCCATGGTATACTTTACATTTTATGTCCATATGGATATGTTCTACATTTCAAATCCTTATGGATGTATTTAACATTTTTCGTCCGTATTACGTACACCGAGTATTGTCCCCTGTTTTCTTTGAGAAGCCACAACCTTCGCCAAGTGTCGAAAGGTATCATGATAGTTCGATGAAGACAAACCTCCGAATTTGTGGGGGGAGGGGGGGGGGGGGGGAGCGGTGTCTGCACGTCCTGTTTCAATGCAGCGTCACCGTCACAATGGACCTTTCCTGTCACCACTAGGAGCGTGGTCAGGACTGTGGGACAAAATGGGGTGAAATGTTATTCCCCCCCCCCCCCCCCATCCCATCCAGGCGCGTCATGCTGATCTTTGCTGGCATCATGGGATCTGGTGTTATGATGAAGAAAAAGATGGGCAGGCCTTCTTCCAGCACCAGCAGTCGTTTGGTGAGATGCCCTGCGCCACCCTCACCATACAAAAGCAATATAACTTTGCCCATGCAGCTGAAGAAAACATTTTAAATCCTAAAGTAAATATTCAATTTCAATTAAATCAGTTCAGTTAAATCAAGGTTACTTGTATTTGTTTCTGTCCGTCTTTATCTGTCTGACTTTCTTCAATTTTAAAAGGCTGTGCCAGTCTTGAAAAAAAGTTACTTTATATTTATTCATTTCTCCAGTTCTTGTTGCTGTGTAGATGTGTTCGGTACAGGGTATATGGGCAAGCTTGGAGCATCCTTTTGGGGGGATGTTTCCTTGTTTGTTCTGTGTGCTCTGTGCTGTCATGTCTGCTAGGCGATTCGGTGTCGTAAGCAGCATTCCTTTGGAGTTATGTTTTCTTGTGGGAGCAAGAGTTACCCTACTTGTTATTTGTTTATTATTTACTGTTCCCTGCCTCATTTCATATTTAATTTCGTTTCAATTAAATCGAGGTTATTTGTATTTGTTTCTGTCCGTCTTTGTATTTGTCTAACATAATTCAAGTTTAAAAAGGCTGTGCCAGTCTTGAAAAAAAGTTACTTTATATTCATTCATTTCTCCAGTTCTTGTTGTTGTGTAGATGTGTTCGGGATAGGGTATATGGGCAAAGTTATATTGCTTTCTGTCGTTTGTAAACATCACCGTGAGTGAAAGATATACCCTAAAAGCTTTCACTCGAAGAACGTAAATCTCAACCTTACATATCCATTGCGGGGAATATTTCCTTGTTTCTTCTGTCACAATCGAGCGATTCGCTTATTGTAAGCAGCATTCCTTTGGAGTTCTAGTTTCTTGTGGGAGCAAGAATTTTCCTATTTGTTAATTGTTCACTTTAAGAGTCCTAGTTTTGGACATTCGCCTCGTATTATTTTCAGCAGAGCTATACTTAAATGTATGTCCGGAAGGTCAAGTCAAGTCTTCAATTTTCGCAGCGTGTCTTTTTGGTTTGGGTTTTTCTAAGTGAACGTTCCAAAACGCAAGACCTTGATTTTCTCCACTAGAGGGCAAACATTCCTCGTTCAAGACGATTCGTGGGCAATGAAAGGGCGGATCAGTCTTTGGGGTTTCTTTCTCGTCCTTCAAACAGTTCATCGGTGTACGCCCACTATCAACTGTTCACACACGGTTTTGCTGTTGTTTTTTTTCCAATTTGAAAGTGTCAAAACCCAGCTGTGAGACTTGTTTCCCTATCGTTTGTGGGCACATTTTGCTACCTCACATTCTGAAGAGAACTTATACCGTCATATGCTTGTGTCGGCTTACGGTTCTTTTTTTTTTTTTTTAACATAAAAAGTTTTTTTTTTTTTTACCAAACATACACAAAGAGAAAACGGATATATATATATATATATATATATATATATATATATATATATATATATATATATATATATATATATAACAACAACAACAGATATACACGTACACGTACATCTATGTAACGAACAGTTATCGATCAATATATAGATGTAAACATGATTACAGTTCTTAAATGGCAGCATCAATGCCAGGAAATCTGGATGATTCCTCGCAGTGGCTTGTATAGTGTCCATTTACTTACCTATCTTGAACGGCTGTTTTCCAAGGGAAACTACCGCTCATTGTCAAATTAATCAATTAGCCTCCCTTTCACAAGCACACCTATGCTCTCTCTCTCTCTCTCTCTCTCTCTCTCTCTCTCTCT
>CM031606.1:18457997-18480497 GCA_018398815.1 Conus ventricosus
AAAAGGCCGAGTCAGAACAGAGACAGGAAAGACAGACCAAGTAATGCTGAAAAAGGCCGAGTCAGAACAGAGATAGAAAAGATGAAGTGACTGGCACCGAACATACAGAAGGCCGGGAGCTGGGTACTGGGGAGGGGGGGGGGGGGGGTCCTCGCCATCCCCAGGGGTATCGGCTGACCATGACTGGACACAGAGAGTCGTGACGGTACCCGACTGTCCACTCATCTACAGGGACACCAGTCTACCGTCATCTCTACTACTGTAAATTATCTTCAAGGACACCAGTCTATCGTCATCTCTACTACTGTAAATTATCTTCAAGGACACCAGTCTATCGTCATCTCTACTACTGTAAATTATCTTCAAGGACACCAGTCTATCGTCATCTCTACTACTGTAAATTATCTTCAAGGACACCAGTCTATCGTCATCTCTACTTCTGTAAATTATCGATCTTCAAGGACACCAGTCTATCGTCATCTCTACTACTGTAAATTATCTTCAAGGACACCAGTCTATCGTCATCTCTACTACTGTAAATTATCTTCAAGGACACCAGTCTATCGTCACCTCTACTACTGTAAATCATCCTAAAGGACACCAGTCTACCATCATCTCTGCTACAGTCAATTATCCTCAAGGACACCAGTCTACCATCATCTCTGCTACAGTCAATTGTCCTCAAGGACACCCAGTCTACTGTCATCTCTATTATGGACAATTACCCTCAAGGACACCAGTCCACCATCATCTCTACTGCGGTCAATTGTCCTCAAGGATACCAACCTACCATCACCACTACTACAGTCAGTTATCCTCAAGGATACAGCCCTGATGTGGCCCTTTGCGGTCGGCTGGGCTATAAGCAACATTATCTTATCTTATCTTATCTTATCCTCAAGGATGCCAGTCTAACCTCACCTCTATTGCCATCAATTATCCACAAGGACACCTCTCTTCAATAACGCCTGCAGCTGCCAAGCCATCTACAAAGACACCGCTCTCCAACACTCCCTTCTAAACGTTAAGGAAAATGAGACTCACTGGTCAGGGACACCCAGCCCTGAACGGCAGAGCGACCGTCGACAACATCCAGGCACAGGTCCTCATGAGGGACTCACAGTCTGGTGTCCAAGGACACCCTCGTCGCCGCCTCGTGCTCCGAATTCGTCTTGGCCGGGAGGTCACCTCCGCACGGGGGCTTGACGTGCACCTCCTGGTCAGCGTCGTGAGGTTTTCGGTACAGCAGGCGCGCCAGGAGGGCCAGGATGAACATCTCCCCCACCATCACCATGTGACGGACGCCTGGAGAGACGGTGATCACAGTGACGTAAAGCACGACGAACACATTGTCATCCGTCAATAGGTACCACTGACTCTTATTTCTGAATAAGGCGACAGCATACCGCCACACACGACTGCACGGCGCTGCACCACATTACACTACACTACACTACACTATGCTACACTACACTACACTATACTAGACTACACTAGGTTACAGTAGACTACTCTAGACTACACGAGACTACACTAATTACACTACACTACACTAGACTACATAGCACTGCTCTACACTACACTAGACTACGCGAGACTACACTAACTATACTACACAACACTACACTTCATTACACTACAGTACAGTATATTACACTACACTGCACTGCACTGCACTGCACTGCACCCCACTCCACTCCACGCCACTCCACCCCACCCCACCCCACCCCACCCCACTCCACCCCACCCCACCCCACCCCACCCCACCCCACCCCACTCCACTCCACTCCACATTCCCACATGCATTATGCTGTCTTACAACGCACTACACAACCCTACACTACACATGCACATGCATTATGCTGTCTTACAACGCACTACACAACCCTACACTACACATGCACATGCATTATGCTGTCTTACAACGCACTACACAACCCTACACTACACATGCACATGCATTATGCTGTCTTACAACGCACTACACAACCCTACACTACACATGCACATGCATTATGCTGTCTTACAACGCACTACACAACCCTACACTACACATGCACATGCATTATGCTGTCTTACAACGCACTACACAAACCCTACACTACACATGCACATGCATTATGCTGTCTTACAACGCACTACACAACCCTACACTACACATGCACATGCATTATGCTGTCTTACAACGCACTACACAACCCTACACGGCACATCCACATGCACGTGCTTCACCACGCACAAAACTAAACTACACTTCCCTACACTTCATTACACTACACTACAATACGCTACACCACACCACAGCATAGCACACAGCATCACACTACACTATCGAACACTACACTACCAAACACTACACTAATTATATACGACACGACACAATGCGACTCAACTCGACTCTATAACAAACCGCTTTACACAACACTACAAGTTACCACACCACACCACACCACACCATACCACACCACACCATACCACACCACACCATACCACACCACACCACACCACACCGCACCGCACCGCACCGCACCGCACCGCACCACACCACACCCACCACACCACACCACACCACTCCACACCGCACCGCACCGCACCGCACCGCACCGCACCACACCACACCACACCACTCCACACCGCACCGCACCGCACCGCACCGCACCACACCACACCACACCACACCACTCCACACCGCACCGCACCACACCACACCACACCACACCACACCACACCACACCACACCACTCCACACCGCACCGCACCGCACCGCACCGCACCGCACCCACCACACCACCACACCACTCCACACCGCACCGCACCGCACCGCACCGCACCACACCACACCACACCACACCACTCCACACCGCACCGCACCGCACCACACCACACCACACCACACCACACCACACCACTCCACACCGCACCGCACCGCACCACACCACCCACGCCACACCACTCCACACCGCACCGCACCGCACCACACCACACCACACCACACCACACCACACCACACCACTCCGCACCGCACCGCACCACACCACACCACACCACTCCACACCGCACCACACCACACCACACCACACCACACCACACCGCACCGCACCGCACCACACCACACCGCACCGCACCGCACCGCACCGCATCGCATCGCACCGCACCGCACCGCACCGCACTACACTGCACTACACTACACTGCACTACACTACACTACACTGCACTACACTTCACTACACTACAGTCACATGTAATATACAATCCTGCTCCGAATTCATTCTTCAACTGAAGGTGTCACTATGTGCGGACTACGCACCTGTGCTTAGCCATGACAGCAAAGTCTACAGCGGTCACAGCTGTTTAATTATGGACATGAATGCCCCCCACCCTCCCCAAACCCCTTCCCTCTCCTCAACATGAACACACGCACAAGTATCCATTGCTTGCGTACAGCAAGCTGCAGGTCAGATAGCTTTCTTCTTTCTTTTTTTTTTTCTTTCTGTCTGCGTACGCAGGCTGATACTCCTGCGGACACTGCCTGTATAGTGGAGCTTTGTGTGTATGACCTTTTTTTCTTATCCCGCCATTAAGGCAGCCATACTCCATCTTCGGGGAAGGTACATGCTATGTGTAACGTGTCATCCATACCAACGGCCAAACTGGCTTTCTCTTCCGAAAGTTGGTGATGGGATTTGACGTGTGTGCAAGATGCTGTGCGTGCGTCCACACACGGAACCTCGGTTTATAGTCTCATTCGAAGGACTGTATGGGGAATGGTGTCAGAACTAATGTTTACTCCGAGGGAAAAATCCCCCTGTACCGAAATTCGAACCCGCAACCCCAGGATCACGAGTCCGGCGCTCTACTAACTGAGCTATTCCGGCCCCCTAGATAGTTTCACTGTCTGTGATGCCAGCTGGTACATCTGTTCTGCCGTTTGCATGATACACCTGTGTCTGCCGTGTTTCATGACGCACCTGTGTCTGCCGTGTTTAACCCCTACCTTTCATCCTGTTCCACCATAGGGAAACAAACAAATAAAAGTCATGGCATCAAATAAAACTCCATTTGAGATATCATGTACAAACTGATTTATGAAGTGACGTCAGTCTGTCGTTGTTATACACCCAACAAAGACAGACCGGCATCGTTTCACAAATGCACACACTTACTCACTCGCTCACACACACACACACACACACACACACACACACACACACACACTCACACACACACACACACACACACACACACACACACACACACACACACACACACACGCACACACACACAACACACACACAGAGGAGTTAGAACACGACATGACACATTACAGCACAACGAAACGCCATACAAACCAACGTAGTCCACAGCACAACAGACCACACCCTCCTACACCCCGCTGTCCCTGTCCCTCACCTTCTGCCCGCACGGCGGACGACAGCTGACCAGTGCAGGGGGGACATTGCTCTTGGACATGATGAGGAAGGCCAGGCCTTGAACGTTGTGCATGAGCATGACCACCTGCATCACCGAACAGCACGGCACGGTACAGCACAGTACAATACAGTACAGTACAATGCAGTACAGTGCAACATAGTACCACACGGCACAGTACAATACAGTACTGTACAATACAGTACTGTAAAACACAGTGCAGTACAATACAGGACAAGACAGTACAATACAGAACAGTACAGTACAACACAGCACAGTACAATACAAACATGTACAGCACTGTACAACACAGTATAGTACAATGCAGCACAGTACAATGCAGCACAGTACAATGCAGCACAGTACAAAACGGTACAGTACAATACAGGACAACACAGTACACTATAGAACAGTACTGCACAATACAGCATAGTGCAATACAGTACTGTACAATACAGTACTGTACAATACAGTACAAAACAGGACAACTCAGCACAATACAGCACTGTACCATACAGTACAGTATAATATAGGACACCACAGTACAATACAGGACAACTCAGTACAATACAACACTACCATACAGTACAGTATAATATAGGACACCACAGTACAAAACAGGACAACTCAGTACAATGCAGCACTGTACCATACAGTACAGTATAATATAGGACACCACAGTACAATACAGGACAACAGTACAATACAGAACAGTACAGTACAATACAGGACAACAGGACAATACAGAACAGTACAGTACAACGTGGTATAATACATAACAATACAGTATAATATAAACACAGTACAATACAGTATGATACAGCAATACAACACAGTACAATACAGAACAGTTCAGTAAAATACAATACAACACAGTACAATGCAATACAATAAAAACAAAAAAGTACAACAGTGTAATACAGACCAGTACAGTACAAATTGTGCAGGGGTATGATCACCCGCATCACCGCACAACCCTTCACAGTACGGCGCATTACAGCACAACAAAATACAATGCAGTACAATACAAGATAACACAATGCAATACAGCACAGTATACTACAATCCAGTACAACACAGTACAACACCAGTACAATACAGTAGAACACCGAACAACACAGTACAACCCAGTTCCGTACAATACAGTACAATACAGTACAACACAGTACAACGCCAGTACAACACAGTTCTGTCCAATACAGTACAACACCGGGCAACTCAGTACAATGCAGTTTTATACAAAACCGTACAATACAGTACAGTTCATTGTAATGCAAAACCACGCCATAAAGTATTATACAGTGAAGCACAGTAGAATACAACACCGTACAATTTGATACAGTACATCACATATAACACAGTAAAGCACAATATACATTATGAACAAATAAAGCATAATAGAACAGAGTATAGCGCCATGCAACACATGACAGCATTGTGTAGTACGGTAACTCTCAATAGTACAGAACACAACACACCACAATCCTTTACATTCAATTCAATACAGTGCAATATAATACTGCACAATAATACAAAGCACAATACCAGTCACAATGCAATGCGGTTATTAAACAAACTCAATGCATTAAACTCAATTTTCTATTCTTTCAGTATTTTTCGTTTGGATTTTGTTGTCTACGAAAGAAAAGGACAGTTTGTTTATCATAGTCTTATCAAACGTCTACATTATTTAGAAAAAAAAAAATGTTCACCTGCCTAGTTCTTTACTTTTTTTTTTTGTCTTTCTAATGTCACTGAGAGTGACAAGATTTGAACTCAAACACCCTCAGCTCAACGTATTTGAAATAAAACCACCACCACCCAACTCAGCTGAAATAAAACCACCTCCACCCAACTCAGCTGAAATAAAACCACCTCCACCCAACTCAGCTGAAATAAAAACCACCTCCACCCAACTCAGCTGAAATAAAACCACCTCCACCCAACTCAGCTGAAATAAAACCACCTCCACCCAACTCAGCTGAAACAAAACCACCTCCACCCAACTCAGCTGAAATAAAACCACCTCTACCCAACTCAGCTGAAATAAAAGCGCCTCCACCCAGCTCACCTGGTAAAGAGCTACAGCTAATATCGAATCACAAAATTTGTGAGAGATAAGACCACCCAACACACCCGATATAGAACCACCACAACTCACCTGATGTAAGACCACCCAGCTCATCTGATCTAGGATCATCAGGATTATCCAACCAACTCACCTGATAACTCCCCTCACGAAGAACAAGCAAACTAACCCCAGATAGGACAACCCAGCTCACCAGAAATAGGATCTTCCAACTCACCTGATATAGAATCAAACAACTCACCTCGCGTAGAACTACCCGACTCACCTGATATAGGGCCATCCCAACATATCTGATATAGGATCAGCCTAACTTAACCCGATACAAGATCGCCTAGCTCGCCTCACATAGGACGACCCAATCACCCGATAAAGGACCAAGCGAAGAACCGAGACTGTACCACCCAATTAACCTGACGTAGGACCATTCAACTCATCTGACGAAGGATCAGCCATGCTCATCTCAAAAAGATCACCCAACACACTTCAAATAGGACCACCCCAACGCAATGAAGCCAGTAAAGGACCACCCCAACGCAATGAAGCCAGTAAAGGACCACCCCAACGCAATGAAGCCAGTAAAGGACCACCCCAACGCAATGAAGCCAGTAAAGGACCACCCCAACTCAATGAAGCCAGTAAAGGACCACCCCAACGCAATGAAGCCAGTAAAGGACCACCCCAACGCAATGAAGCCAGTAAAGGACCACCCAACGCAATGAAGCCAGTAAAGGACCACCCCAACGCAATGAAGCCAGTAAAGGACCACCCCAACGCAATGAAGCCAGTAAAGGACCACCCCAACGCAATGAAGCCAGTAAAGGACCACCCCAACGCAATGAAGCCAGTAAAGGACCACCCTAACGCAATGAAGCCAGTAAAGGACCACCCCAACGCAATGAAGCCAGTAAAGGACCACCCCAACGCAATGAAGCCAGTAAAGGACCACCCCAACGCAATGAAGCCAGTAAAGGACCACCCAACTCATCTGCCGTAGAACTCCCCGAATCACCTAATATCGGATTACACAGCTCTCCTGATACAGGTCGACCTTAACTTGCCTGAGAAAGGACCATACCAATTCAGCTTCCAATGCACCTGACGTAGTACCACCCAACGCACCTGATGTGGGACCACCTAATCCATCTGATATAGGACTACCAAACTCTAATGGCGTAAAGGACCATCTCATTTATCTGGTATAAATCAATCGCCTAATAAAGGTACACATCAGTTCGCCTTTATGATCACCTCACCCAATGAGGGACCATTTGAGCTTTCCCTAATCATCACCTCACCCAGTAAACTCACCCTTCCTTCTAGTAAACAACCACCTCAGCTCACCTTTATAATTATGATCATCTTACTCAATACACAATACATTTAGCTCACTTTTATCATCACCCCACCCAATAAACAATCACTTTAGCTCACCTTTATAATCACCTCACCCAATAAACAATTACTTTAGCTCACCTTCATAATCACTTCATCCAATAAACAACCTCTTTTAACTCATCTTTATGATCACCTCGCCCAATTAATGACTATTTCAGATCACCTTTATAATCACCTCATCCAGAAAAAAAGAATCACTTTAGCTCAGCTTTATAATCACCTCACCCAACAAATAACCACCACAGCTCCCCTGTAAACAACCACTACAGTTCACTTCACCCGATTGTCACGAGTTTGTCACGAGGCCTACGACGTTTGACCCATCTAGGGTGGCGGAATTACTCATTTATTTATTGTCGTTGCTGTTGTCGTGTATCCGTCCCTTAATGTGGCTTGTGGTGCGGTTGCACCTTGGTGTAGTTCAGCTCAACTTCGGTTTGCTTTCTCTCTCTCTCTCTCTAATTCCACTGCCCGTGCTATTCATCCTGTAGGTTCACGGGTGGCTGGTACCTTTCTCTCGAACTTGCTGTCTATCGGCCTCTCGCCTGTCTTTTTACCTGTCGCACGTGCTTCATTTCTTTTAGTTTGAAGTATGCTCACTCTGTGACGCAGCGTGGCATGTTGGCCGCCATCGCTGAGGGAGGTTAGCTCTTGACTCGAGCGGAAGATGTCTCTGGGAGCGCCTGCTCCGGTCTTGGTTCTTCACCGTATCATCGAAGGTACAGTCGGTATCTTCAATTCCTACAGTCGGCCTGTAGGAGAGGGACATCACTTCTTCTTTTTCCGCATCTGCGCTTCTGTCCTCTCGACTGGACAGAGGGCAGAGAGAGTCGTTTGACCCGCCTCTTCGGGGTCACCCACGGGTAGCTGGTAAGCATCAGTTTCGTGGTTTGTTTGTTTTGGTTTGTTGTTGTTAGCCGGCTTATTCTTCTCTTTTGCGCAATTTTCTTTTGTTTTCGAAATTGTAAGAGAAATATTGTTTGAGACCTTTTCTCTGGTTAATTCAATCTTTAACCTGGCCATTCTAAATTATTTCCAAAATTCTTTTCTCCTGTTTATGCATCTGGTGATGCGATAGTCGGTGGGGATGGGAGAGAACCTGGTGATTCAGGGTTGGTACTTGCTTGGTCTCGCTCGTCCGCCCCTGTCACAATCGCCGGACTCTTATCCTTCGGCCACCGTCTGTTTGTGTGTGCAAGGAGAACGAGTTTTATGTTCGCGAGCGTGCGTACGCATGATTTGTCGTTCGGATGCGTGGTTGGAGATTTGTGTTATTTTGAAATGTGGCTATAAAATGTGACAATTATGCCATTGAATTATTATTTGCAAAGGTGGTGGCAGTTATTAAGCGATGGTTGCTGTGTTGGTTTATTTCCTAAGAAAGGAAAATGTTAAACGTGAGTGAGAGAAGGGTGAAGATAATTCATATTTGTTTTATAGCCTGTTGATTTAATGCAGTCTTTTACCTGCTTCGTGTGAGAAGACTTTAACGAACATCCCTGACTTGATTGGTTTACTGTGTTATGCTCAGGTCTGTGTTGAGCTGGGGTTGTTGGTGCATTTAGTAGACTTCCCCTCGCCCATCATGCGAGTGGCTGTTAAGATTTAGCAGCATGGGTCAGACTGTACTGACGGCGGGGTTCCAGTACCCTTCCTCCTTCCTCCTTCCTTCTTCCTTCCCTCCCTTTCTTCTCTCCTCCCAGCTACGTTTCCCCCCCCCCCCTCCCGGGGGCTTCACCCGGAGTCTGGACTGGTTGGTGCCACGTGCTGGTTGAGGCCACGCTCTGGCTGGGACCGCGGACTGGATGGTGCCACGTGCTGGTTGAGGCCACGCTCTGGCTGGGACCGCGGACTGGATGGTGCCACGTGCTGGTTGAGGCCACGCTCTGGCTGGGACCGCGGACTGGATGGTGCCACGCGCTGGTTGAGGCCACGCTCTGGTCGGGACCGCGGACTGGTAGAAAAGCCCGCCGGCTTGACTGGCCGGCCCTGATCCCCGTCCAGGACCTCCAGTAACAACGCCACGTTTCCCCCCCCCCCCCCCCCCCCCCGGGACGCGCTCTTCACTGCCTGCTTGTGTGTCGAGGGTGTCGGCTTTGAGCGACTCCCTTCAAGAACCGACCCGGTTCGGAGCACCTAGTGCGACAGGGTGCTCCCAGTAGACTTGACAGAGGCAGGGGTGTGGAGGCACTCCATGGTGTGGGAAGGGATGGATGCTGGAAATGTTTATTTATAATTGTGTATATGTTATATGTGATGAGATGTTGTGGTTGTGATTGTGTACGTCGTATGGTGAAATGCTTGATTGTGATTGTGCATGTTATGTGTGTTGGAATGTTTGATTGTGATAGTGCATGGTGCGTGTGTTGAAATATTTATTTGCGATTGTGTGTGTTGTGAATAAATGGGGTGTTGTATCGTAATCTTTATTGTGTGGTCTCTTGCGGGGCGTGTGAGGTCAGTCACTCCCTTCACTCCCACCTAGACCGATCCTGTCAGGGCAGACCTCCAGGGGTCGGTCGTGACAATTGTGGGGGCTCGTCCGGGATGTGAAGGGCTCTGACTGTCTCTCTCGTTTCGCGGAGTACCTGTTTAGTTTTGTCTGTGTTGTATATGTTTAGTCAGTTTGTCGTGTTTGTTCGTGGGTGGTTGGCTGGGTGACTCTAGCGTGAAGGGAGTCTTTTTGTGGCCTGAGGGAACATCCGGTGTGACTCGGGAGTCGAGGTGAGACCAGGGGGAGTTGACCGCGTCCAGTCCTCTTTCCGCCGGGTACCTCACGCAGATGCGGCCGTAAGTCTTGCCCTTCTGTTGCCGCTCAGTCTGCCATTCCTGTTTTGTAGTTAGCCAGTTCTTTTTGTTTTGTTTTTCCGGGTGGTTATTGAGTACAGGGGTTGTATCGGACGTTAGTGTCCCTTTTTTTTCCCCTCTCCGGATTCCGTCTGCCAGTTTGTTTGTTTTTTTTCGGCCAGCCCCACCGCACTGTTGCTCGTACTGTGGAGCGCGGTGTTGCCAGAGTGGGGGCAGCCGGACATAGTTTTTTTTTTTTTTTTTCGGTGAGCCCCACCGCACTGTTGCTCGTGCTGTGGAGCGCGGTGTTGCCAGAGTGGGAGCAGCTGGAACTTGTCCGCACACACACACACACACACATACACACATATACACACACCCCTAAAATATTTGTTTTTTTTTTCTAGTGAAATTGTCTTTCCCCTGTATTTGAAAACCGTAGAATATTGTTGTCATGGCAACGTCCGGTGCTGGTGGTATGGCGACGCGGGCGTCGAAGAAGAAGGGTATTCAAAATGTTACTGTAGTCCCTACTATTAGTACCAGTACTTCGACTACGGTAACTTCTACTTATTCCAGTGCTGTAGCAGGTAGTCCAGTGAGTACTTTTACTACCTCTTCGCTGGGGGGTCTTCCTGTCGAGACCCCGACTGGCACTTCCGCTCGAAGCGTCAGAGCATAGCGAAGCAACTGTGGGCTTCTGTTGGGTCGCAGAGACCGAAGCCTTCTCCTCTCCAGGCTTCCCCTCGTAAGGAGCATGCCCCAGAAGACTTTCCTTATGGGAAAGTCGAGACCCAAGGGACGGGTCAGATGGGTCATCCTCCAGTGTCGGGAGTGGTGAATCCTTCCCAGGACATCACCTCTGTCCTGATGTTCCTAGAGCAGCAGCGACGAGAGGAGGCTGCCAGACAGGAGGCCCTTCGTAGGGAAGAGGCTGCTCAGCGTAGGGAAGAGTTGGATAGGATGGAGGCTCTGCGCCGAGAGGAGACTGACAGACAGGAGATTCTGCATAGGGAAGAGGCTATGCTGCGCAGAGAAGAGGCTACCCGACAGGAGGCCCTTCGTAAGGAAGAGGCTGCTCAGCGTAGGGAGGAGGCTGCCAGACAGGAGGATCAGCGTAGGGAAGAGGCTGCTCAGCGTAGGGAAGAGGCTGCTCTGCGCAGGGAGGAGGCTGCCAGACAGGAGGCTCAGCGTAGGGAAGAGGCTGCCCTCCGTAGGGAAGAACTAGACAGGATGGAGGCTCTGCGTAGGGAAGAGATGGAACAGCTTCTTTCGCGGTCTCCCACATCTGTAAGTCAGGGGGTTAATCACCAGGCAGGTGATAGAGTTAGAGGCCCAAAGTTAAAGCTTCCAGAGTTCAGACCTAGTGAGGACATTGATATGTTCCTAGAGCATTTTGACAAGGTTGCTAGTTCATACCAATTGTCTGAGGAACAAAAGGCTATGCACCTTTTTTCTGGATTATCTGGTGCTGCAAGGGAGTGTGTGCTCACTGTAAATGAAGGTGCGTCTTATGCAGACATGCAGTTGGCTCTGCGTAAGCGTTTCCACCTTACCCCAGAGACGTACAGGAGGAAGTTCAGGTCCATGAAGAAGAATAACGACGAGACCTTCGTGCAGTTTGGTGATAGGCTGCGCAAAACGCTAGGGTACTGGCGTCAGTTGGCTAAGTTGGAGCTGGAGGATCTGATCCTCATTGAACAGCTCACCAACACTGTGTCCCCAGAGTTGAGGATCCGGATAGGCGAGACAGCACCTCAGGATTTCGCGGCTGCGATTCATACCGCTGAGGTGTTTGCTGAAGCTCGCCGGGCTTATGGGCATCGCCCAGATACGGAGAGGAAGCCCTCCACAGGATTTAGTGGCAATAAGGCGCCGACAACTGCTAGCGGGGTGAACAAGGCAGGCAGTTCATCGGGGATTTCAGCGCCCCGACTGTGTTTTCTTTGTGGTCGTCCTGGCCACATTAGGAAAGATTGCTCTAAAGCCGCTGGTAGTCATGGGGCTAGTCCTTTCCAGCATCCACGCGCCTCGGCTAACGTGGGGTCCATCCAAGCTTCTGGTGGTACAGAGTGTCCAGTGTTTCTTTCTGTTGTTGGTTCATCCTTGGTCGACACCATCAGGGATTCGGGAGCATCAACACTCTTTGTGGATAAGGATTTAGTTTCCCCTAAGGCCCGGCGGGGCGCCAGTTACGATGTGTGCGGGTTGGAGGCTGGTTTTACCTCCACCCGTCCTTCAGTACTCGTTTCTATCTCCACCCCCTACTTCTGTGGCGAAGTATGGGCCATCGCGGTGGAGCGACCTCTGTATTCCCTTATCGTAGGGAATACTATCACCTTCGCAGACGGACGCAGTCAGTCCGTGTCTACGGATTTGCCCATACAGGCGTGTGTGGGAGTCACCACACGCGCCAAAGCTAAGAAGCAGGAACAGGAATTGCGTCCCGTTCTTCAGCCGATCTCTAACGAGGTTCTGGCAAGGGCCGATCCCGCTAGCATTATCCGTCTTCAGGCCAGGGACTTGGATGTCCAACGCCTACGACAACTTGTGGATCGTCCCGCTCGGTCGGCCCGACACGCCAAGGTGAGCTTCAAGCTCCACAAGGGGATCCTCTTTAGGGTTTTCACTCAGGCAGATCGTGTGGCCAAGCAGCTTGTCATTCCCCAAAGCTTGAGAGAATCTGTTCTCCGGCAGGCCCACGATTCCCCCATGGCAGGTCATATGGGCTCCAAGCGGACTCTCGAGCGAGTAAGACAAGACTTCTTTTGGCCAGGGATGAACTCACAGGTTAGGCAGTACTGCCGCAGTTGCGATGTCTGCCAATGGACAACGCCTAAGGGTCGCTTGAAGCGTGTTCCCCTAGGGTCAGTACCTCTGGTTGGGGAGCCATTCAGCAAGGTCGGTGTCGACCTGGTGGGACCCATTAAGCCACTATCCAATCGCGGTCACCGCTACATCTTGGTAGTGGTGGACTACGCGACTCGATGCCCAGAGGCTGCCCCGCTTAGGACTATCGATACCCCTACTATTGCTGAGGCTCTCCGGCAGATTTGGACACGCACTGGCGTGCCCAAGAAGAAGTACGGCCGGAAGTTTGTACTGGAGAGCGATCATCATCCTCTCCAGTGCCTGGACCGGATCCGGCCAGTCAGTCGTCGACTCATGAGTTAGGCAGTGGAACTGCAGAGTCATGCGTTCACTTTCCGTCATATCAAGGGTTCCTGTAATACGGATGCTGACTATCTTAGCCGAGCTCCGTAGTCAGCACATTGGAAAATCGGTCAGAGGGACACTTCCCCTCAACCAGGGTTATATCCCCTTTTGGTCTTTGTATCAGATGTAGTGACAGTTTTCACTTCAGTGATGTTAACGGTAGTGAATCATCAATGGTTCGGATTGTTACTTTCATGGTTGGAAGATTTGCTTAGTTGTTTGATAAATGTAGTATTATGTATTTCCCTGTGTGATTCTATCGTAGAATGTTTGCATTGGATTCCTCGTACTCTGTCGATCACAGAGAGTTGGGTTCGGTCCCATTGTTGTGAATTTGCACATGCGTCAAGGTTCAAAGGAGCACTGTATCTCAGAGAAACAGATGCTTTTAGAAGGGGGTTTGTCACGAGTTTGTCACGAGGCCTACGACGTTTGACCCATCTAGGGTGGCGGAATTACTCATTTATTTATTGTCGTTGCTGTTGTCGTGTATCCGTCCCTTAATGTGGCTTGTGGTGCGGTTGCACCTTGGTGTAGTTCAGCTCAACTTCGGTTTGCTTTCTCTCTCTCTCTCTCTAATTCCACTGCCCGTGCTATTCATCCTGCAGGTTCACGGGTGGCTGGTACCTTTCTCTCGAACTTGCTGTCTATCGGCCTCTCGCCTGTCTTTTTACCTGTCGCACGTGCTTCATTTCTTTTAGTTTGAAGTATGCTCACTCTGTGACGCAGCGTGGCATGTTGGCCGCCATCGCTGAGGGAGGTTAGCTCTTGACTCGAGCGGAAGATGTCTCTGGGAGCGCCTGCTCCGGTCTTGGTTCTTCACCGTATCATCGAAGGTACAGTCGGTATCTTCAATTCCTACAGTCGGCCTGTAGGAGAGGGACATCACTTCTTCTTTTTCCGCATCTGCGCTTCTGTCCTCTCGACTGGACAGAGGGCAGAGAGTCGTTTGACCCGCCTCTTCGGGGTCACCCACGGGTAGCTGGTAAGCATCAGTTTCATGGTTTGTTTGTTTTGGTTTGTTGTTGTTAGCCGGCTTATTCTTCTCTTTTGCGCAATTTTCTTTTGTTTTCGAAATTGTAAGAGAAATATTGTTTGAGACCTTTTCTCTGGTTAATTCAATCTTTAACCTGGCCATTCTAAATTATTTCCAAAATTATTTCTCCTGTTTATGCATCTGGTGATGCGGTAGTCGGTGGGGATGGGAGAGAACCTGGTGATTCAGGGTTGGTACTTGCTTGGTCTCGCTCGTCCGCCCCTGTCACATTCGCCGGACTCTTATCCTTCGGTCACCATCTGTTTGTGTGTGCAAGGAGAACGAGTTTTATGTTCGCGAGCGTGCGTACGCATGATTTGTCGTTCGGATGCGTGGTTGGAGATTTGTGTTATTTTGAAATGTGGCTATAAAATGTGACAATTATGCCATTGAATTATTATTTGCAAAGGTGGTGGCAGTTATTAAGCGATGGTCGCTGTGTTGGTTTATTTCCTAAGAAAGGAAAATGTTAAACGTGAGTGAGAGAAGGGTGAAGATAATTCATATTTGTTTTATAGCCTGTTGATTTAATGCAGTCTTTTACCTGCTTCGTGTGAGAAGACTTTAACGAACATCCCTGACTTGATTGGTTTACTGTGTTATGCTCAGGTCTGTGTTGAGCTGGGGTTGTTGGTGCATTTAGTAGACTTCCCCTCGCCCATCATGCGAGTGGCTGTTAAGATTTAGCAGCATGGGTCAGACTGTACTGACGGCGGGGTTCCAGTACCCTTCCTCCTTCCTCCTTCCTCCTTCCTCCTTCCTTCTTCCTTCCCTCCCTTTCTTCTCTCCTCCCAGCTACGTTTCCCCCCCCCCCTCCCGGGGGCTTCACCCGGAGTCTGGACTGGTTGGTGCCACGTGCTGGTTGAGGCCACGCTCTGGCTGGGACCGTGGACTGGATGGTGCCACGTGCTGGTTGAGGCCACGCTCTGGCTGGGACCGCGGACTGGATGGTGCCACGTGCTGGTTGAGGCCACGCTCTGGCTGGGACCGCGGACTGGATGGTGCCACGCGCTGGTTGAGGCCACGCTCTGGTCGGGACCGCGGACTGGTAAAAAGCCCGCCGGCTTGACTGGCTGGCCCTGATCCCCGTCCAGGACCTCCAGTAACAACGCCACGTTCCCCCCCCCCCCATCGGGACGCGCTCTTCACTGCCTGCTTGTGTGTCGAGGGTGTCGGCTTTGAGCGACTCCCTTCAAGAACCGACCCGGTTCGGAGCACCTAGTGCGACAGGGTGCTCCCAGTAGACTTGACAGAGGCAGGGGTGTGGAGGCACTCCATGGTGTGGGAAGGGATGGATGCTGGAAATGTTTATTTATAATTGTGTATATGTTATATGTGATGAGATGTTGTGGTTGTGATTGTGTACGTCGTATGGTGAAATGCTTGATTGTGATTGTGCATGTTATGTGTGTTGGAATGTTTGATTGTGATAGTGCATGGTGCGTGTGTTGAAATATTTATTTGCGATTGTGTGTGTTGTGAATAAATGGGGTGTTGTATCGTAATCTTTATTGTGTGGTCTCTTGCGGGGCGTGTGAGGTCAGTCACTCCCTTCACTCCCACCTAGACCGATCCTGTCAGGGCAGACCTCCAGGGTCGTCGTGACACCGATACACAACCATTTCATCTCACCCTTACGGTAACCTTACCAATAAACAACAAATTTAACTCATCTTTCTTTCTAATCAATTCACTGACTAAAATTCACTTCAGCTGACCGTTATAATCAACTCACCGAATAAAACAACCACTTCATAACCACCTCATAACCACCTCACCAATAAACAAAGATTCTGTTCACCTTATTAATCACTTCACCCAACTAAAAAAAATTCAACTCACCTTTATAATCACATCACGCAATATAGCTTACCTTTATAATCACTTCATCCAAAAAAACGACCGTTTCACGTCGCCATTATAATAACCTCAGCCAATGAAGAACTAACTTACCTTACCTTTCAAATCGCCGTATATATAATAAATCGCCTTATATAATAAACAACCATTTCAGCTCACCTTGAAAATCACCATATCCAATACACAACCACTTCAGTCACCTTTGTAATCACCTTATCCAGTAGACAATCACTTCAGTCACATTAACAATTACCTCATCTATTAAAGGATCACTTCAACTCATTTCTATAATCACCTCACCCAAAAAAGGACCACCAAATCTCACCCGACATGGGACCACCCGCGCATACTTGATGTAACTCACCTCACCAAATCAAAGACCACCTCAACTCACCTAAAGCACCTGACCTAACCCAATTCAGAATCACCTCCACTCACCTACCGTAAGTCACCTCACTCAATAAAGGGCCATCTCCGCCTACCCGATGTCAATCAACTCACCTAATACAGGCCCAACTCAGCTCACCTTATACAGCTCACCTTTCGCGGTAAAAGGGGCAGCTCAACTCACTTGTATAACGAAGAACTTGGGCTTGAGGCAGACTCACCTGCATGACGAAGAACTTGGCATTGAGGCAGACTCACCTGCATGACGAAGAACTTGGCATTGAGGCAGACTCACCTGCATGACGAAGACCTTGGGCTTGAGGCAGACTCACCTGCATGACGAAGAACTTGGCATTGAGGCAGACTCACCTGCATGACGAAGACCTTGGGCTTGAGGCAGACTCACCTTCATGACGAAGAACTTGGGCTTGAGGCTGTGGCTCTTCAGGAAGCCCTGGCAGCTCCAGAACAGGATCATGAGACCGTAAATGGCCATGCCTGTGGACAGGATGTTGATCACCGACAGGTAGATGCTGGGTTTGTCGGCGGCTATCTGGCATGAAATAAACCCGAACAATCTTCATTCCAGACGACAAGTAGATGCTGGGTTTGTCGGCGGCTATCTGGCTTGAAAGAAACCTGAACAATCTTCATTCCAGACGACAGGTAGATGCTGGGTTTGTCGGCGGCTATCTGGCATGAAATAAACCCGAACAATCTTCATTCCAGACGACAAGTAGATGCTGGGTTTGTCGGCGGCTATCTGGCTTGAAAGAAACCTGAACAATCTTCAATCCAGACGCCTCCATCCAAACTGGGCGGAGTGACTTCAGAGGAATGACAGCTTAATAACAAATACTTGAAATCTGACGTAATAACTAGAAATACAGAATGCATGTTATAAAAAGAGGGGGGTGGGGGTGGGAGGGGTCAACTGGCGTGTAACTCACCAGCTTGGTCAATAGTTGTCACTGTTCCTGTCTCTAAAGGCGATTTCTTTGTTTTATTATTCGGTGGTACTCCATTTAAACATTTATCTACTTACTGATTTATCGGAAATCACACTACTATCTGAACTGATTGTTTCCTGTTCAAATTTTAGTGCGGCATATCTCTCTCTCTCTCTTTTTTCTTTTTCTTTTTTTTTCTTTTTTGTTTTTGCATGTAAATATAAAACAAATCTTTTTCACTCTCTTTTCAGATCCATCGAACGAAGAGTCCTATACAAGGTCCTCTGTGAACAGTTCAAACCAATCACAGAGTTAAATTTATATGAGGTGTCTTTCAAAGTCTTTTTTTCTCTTTTTTTTTTTTTTTTGCTACCACAACAACAAGCCCAAGAAATGTTAGGACAGCGCAGTCACCGGCGTTACATTCAGAACCACAACCTGGGTTTTAACGTCGGCTTTTCCCTGGTCCTGTCTGGAGACATCGCTTTCCTAAAGTCCAAACGTGTATTGAATCACTCTTGCACTCTTCCTGATGAGCTGGTTTTCGCTAAATAACGATTTTATCAACTTTTTTCACCGTCATCCAGATCCTTACCTCGTGTTCCCATCATCACAAGCACACAAGAACAAACTCCCTGAAAATGATATATCTACGTGCTGGCGTATGCTCCCCCCCCCCTCCCCCCCGAATTCATTACATTTACTTCCCTTCTGCAGCGCTTGTATGACTAGCAGCGACAACAGTAACACAAATACGAAAGGTGGCAGCGATTTCACTTACGCTGCCATGATAAGTTTGGCGATGGTTTGGTGAGAGGTTACAGAACATTTCTAGGTCACTGAGCCAGGCTTAAAAAGATAACGTTCAAGAGAGACATGACATGTACACTTTGAAAATCATCTGAAGTGAGATCATTCTAAAGCGTAACGCTTTTTTATGATTAGGCATCGTTAACTGGGATACAGGATTGGATTAGGATATTTTTACAGGCCGTGGCACGAATGCAAAGCAACTGAAACGAAACACTTTTGAGATGATCCTAAAGATTCAAGACATCAGACCAAAAAGGCTGGTAATCAAGACTGGTCCGCATGATCCCACCTCTACATTCTACAGTGTTAGCATGCATGGGCGTGACACCTGGCCAGACAGGATCCTACCTCTACATTCTACAGTGTTCACATGCATGGCGTGACACCTGGTCAGACAGGATCCCACCTCTACATTCTATAGTGTTAGCATGCATGGGCGTGACACCTGTCAGACAGGATCCCACCTCTACATTCTATAGTGTAAACATGCATGGGCGTGACACCTGGTCAGACAGGATCCTACCTCTACATTCTATAGTGTTCACATGCATGGGCGTGAGACCTGGTCAGACAGGATCCTACCTCTACATTCTATAGTGTAAACATGCATGGGCGTGACACCTGGTCAGACAGGATCCTACCTCTACATTCTATAGTGTAAACATGCATGGGCGTGACACCTGGTCAGACAGGATCCTACCTCTACATTCTATAGTGTAAACATGCATGAGCGTGACACCTGGTCAGACAGGATCCCACCTCTACATTCTATAGTGTAAACATGCATGAGCGTGACACCTGGTCAGACAGGATCCCACCTCTAAATTCTATAGTGTAAACATGCAGGGCGTGACGCCTAGTCAGACAGATCCACCTCTACATTCTATAGTGTAAACATGCATGGCGTGACGCCTAGTCAGACAGATCCCACCTCTACATTCTATAGTATAAACATGCATGGGCGTGACGCCTAGTCAGACAGGATCCCACCTCTACATTCTATAGTGTAAACATGCATCATAGCGTGACGCCTAGTCAGACAGGATCCCACCTCTACATTTTATAGTGTAAACATGCATGGACGTCACGCCTAGTCAGACAGGATCCCACCTCTACATTCTATAGTGTTCACATGCATGGGCGTGACACCTGTCGACAGATCCTACCTCTACATTCTATAGTGTAACATGCATGGACGTGACGCTAGTCAGACAAGATCCTACCTCTACATTCTATAGTGTTCACATGCATGGGCGTGACACCTGGATCCTACCTCTAAATTCTATAGTGTTGACATGCATGGGCGTGACACCTAGTCAACAGGATCCTCCCTTTACATTCTATAGTGTTAACATGAATGGCGTGACACCTGGTCTGACAGGATCCTACCTCTAAATTCTATAGTGTAAACATGCATCATAGGCGTGACACCTGTCAGACAGGATCCCACCTCTACATTCTATAGTGTTCACACGAATGGCGTGACACCTGGTCAGACAGGATCCTACCTCTACATTCTATAGTGTTCACATGCATGGGCGTGACACCTGGTCAGACAGGATCCTACCTCTACATTCTATAGTGTAAACATGCATGGGCGTGACACCTGGTCAGACAGGATCCCTCCTCTAAATTCTATAGTGTTCACAATGCATGGCGTGACACCTGGTCAGACAGGATCCCACCTCTACATTCTATAGGTTCACATGCATGGGCGTGACACCTGGTCAGACAGGATCCCACCTCTAAATTCTATAGTGTTCACATACGTGGGAGTGACACCTGGTCAGACAGGATCCCACCTCTACATTCTATAGTGTTCACATGCATGGGCGTGACACCTGGTCAACAGGACGCTACCTCTAAATTCTATAGTGTTCACATGCATGGGCGTGACACCTGGTCAGACAGGATCCCACCTCTAAATTCTATAGTGTTCACATACGTGGCGTTACACCTGGTCAGACAGGATCCTACCTCTACATTCTATAGTGTTTCACATGCATGGGCGTGACACCTGGTCAGACAGGATCCCACCTCTACATTCTACAGTGTTCACATGCATGGGCGTGACACCTGGTCAGACAGGATCCTACCTCTACATTCTATAGTGTTCACATGCATGGCGTGACACCTGGTCAGACAGGACCCACCTCTAAATTCTATAGTGTTCACATACGTGGGCGTTACACCTGGTCAGACAGGATCCTACCTCTACATTCTATAGTGTTCACATGCATGGACGTGACACCTGGTCAGACAGGACGCTACCTCTAAATTCTATATGCACGGTCAGACAGTTTTATTCTAGCAGGTGAGACAGCATAAAGCTCTAGCAGGACACGCATAGAGCACAATGTTTTGGACAGCTCCAGCAAACATGAACGTCAGGTGGTGCGTGCCAGCTTCTTTCTCTGTAAAAGAAGACATGATAGCCTGCTGCTTGGAATTGATACTCTTTTTTTTAGATCTGAACGAATGTCAGACTTGATTCTTCTGAGATCAAAATTCTTTGCTTATAAACATAGATAAGACAGGCCATGGGCGGAACGGTGAGAAAAGAGAGGAGAAACAATAAAGGGGCAAGAAATAAAAGTGGCCTGCAATGTCTATTGTTCTCTCTCTCTCTCTTCTCTCCTCTCTCTCTCTCTCTCTCCTCTCCTCTCTCTCTCTCTCTCTCTCTCTCTCTCTTCTCTTACCTGTCCTCGCACAAATTTCTCATCCATCCAGAGAACCACAGTGATAAAGGAGGCAAACGGCTGCACAAATGTGTTCTGAAGTACCATTACACGTACTCGCCGCAGGTTGGAGCTGGAGAACAAACAAACAAACAAACATTAAGACATCACTCTATGGCTGTCAACTGCTAACAGAGAAACATTGTAAACAACGGGGAAACTGGCTATTTAACATTGACAACAACTGGCTCGTTAACACCGACAGCAATTGGCTCTTTAACATTGACAACAACTGGCTCTTTAACATTGACAACAATTGGCTCTTTAAACACTGACAGCAATTGGCTCTTTAACATTGACAACAATGTTGCACACTGCTGTTATGACGTTGTCAACGGCACATAAAAAGCAGGACAGAGCACTGTCGGCGGCATACAGTATGATTGTTCCAACATAGCGAACGACGTATAGAATAACATTCGCAACATGGTCAATATTTACAAACTGAAAGTTTGACATTAAAATGCAGTTCTGCCAGTTGTTCTTTTCATCAAAGTGACATCGCCTCTTGCCTCTAAACATGCGGGAAATGGCCAACAAATAGGAAACATCTCCTCCCCATCATCATCACCACCCCCCCCCCCTTTTTTTTTTTTTTCTTCTTCTTTTCCTCCTTTTATCATTTTTTCCCCCTTCTTTTTCCGTGTTGTTGTACTTTCCGAATTATCGTCAGACGTAGGCCTATCTTTACGTCACACTGGTTCCGTCATCTTGACGCCTCTGTGGACTGACGGAGGCTCGTTCAGAACAATACGTACTTCCGTCAATTAGAAATTCAGTGCCAGTCATTTCTTTTTCCTT
>CM031606.1:18487997-18490497 GCA_018398815.1 Conus ventricosus
AAGGACATGACATGTCATGACAGGAAACTGAAGGACTAACAAGCTAACCCATAGTGTGACGTGACAGGAAAGGACATGACATGTCATGACAGGAAACTGAAGGACTAACAAGCTAACCCATAGTGTGACGTGACAGGAAAGGACAAGACAGGACGAGACGAGACATGGCATGGTAGGACTGGGCGGGACACAAAAGGAAAGAAAACGAAAGGACAGGATGCAGAAGGAAAGAACAGAACAGGAGAGTAGCAAAGGAAAAGAAAGGACTGTAGCAGTAGCAGCAGCAGCAGCAGCAGTGAGGATAACAGCAGCAGCAGTAGTAGTAACTAGCAATAGCAACAGCAGCAACAGCAGTGATGATAACAGCAGCAGCAGCAGTGATGATAACAGCAGCAGCAGCAGTGATGATAACAGCAGCAGCAGTAGTAGTAACTAGCAATAGTAACAGCAGCAACAGCAGTGATGATAACAGCAGCAGCAGCAGTGATGATAACAGCAGCAGCAGTAGTAGTAACTAGCAATAGTAACAGCAGCAACAGCAGTGATGATAACAGCAGCAGCAGCAGTGATGATAACAGCAGCAGCAGTAGTAGTAACTAGCAATAGTAACAGCAGCAACAGCAGTGATGATAACAGCAGCAACAGCAGTGATGATAACAGCAGCAGCAGCAGTAGTAGTAACTAGCAATAGTAACAGCAGCAACAGCAGCGGCAGTGACAGTATTATAGCAGTACTTATTCTTGCTAATGGTGGCGTTGTAAAAGTACATCGAAAAGATAAAACGACGGTCTACCTGGCCTAGTTAATTAAACTGTTGGATTAATTGTTCATTTCTTCACCATTCGGCAACCTGAAGCTCGTCAACTCAAAGGCATGTTGACTGTCATCCAGTCGATTGATCACTAGAATACGGGTACACCGAAAACCTGATAACAATGTCAACTAACTCAGGCCGATAATCAAGCCATTGTCAAGACAGTGTCTATTATTCATTTGAAAAGAGAATGTCTCGTATGTAAAAAAATAAATAAATAAATAAAAAAATAAAAAAAGAAAGAAAAGAAAATGGGGGAAGGGGTGTGGGGTCCAAAAAAAGTCCTAAACTACAAGGTCAGATAAGTCGTTTTACCTCGTAAGATACTGGGCTATAATTATTGCAAGCTTTATCTGACGGTAACATTGTGATGATTATAATGATAATAATAATGAATACTTATATAGCGCCAATTCTCGGCTAGAGACCAAGCTCTAAGCGCTTTACAATCGACACTCGTTTACACAACGGGCTGCCTACCTGGGTAGTGCCGACTGAAGAGCTGCCAGCTGGCGCTTCATTCAGTCGTTTCCCGTGTCATCCAGTCAATATCGATCACTCATTTTCCTTCCTTCCTTCATTCTTTCCATTTCTCACGCAGGGTGCATGCTATGTGTAACGTGTCATCCATACCAACGGCCAAACTGGCCTACTCTTCCGAAAGTTGGTGATGGGATTTTACGTGTGTGCAAGATATGCGTGCGTTCACACACGGAACCTCGAAGGACTGTATGGGAAATGGAGTCAGAACCAATGTTAACTCCGAGGGAAAAATCCCCTGTACCGAAACGCCCCGGCGGAGGTTCGAACCCGCAACCCCAGGATCACCAAGATTACGAGTCCGGCGCTCTACCAACTGAGCTATTCCGGTTCCTAATATTATGACGCCACGCCGTCTGTCCCACATGATTAGAATGGATGGCTCAGTTTCTATCTAGGTCAGCATGGACCAGACCCTGACGTGGGCCAGTAGGTACAGAAACCAAGGTGGGACACAATACAGCGCTGCTGGCAGAAATCGTTCACTGGTGTCTGATATAAAGCAGGAATCGTTCACTGGTGTCTGATATAAAGCAGGAATCGTTCACTGGTGTCTGATATAAAGCAGGAA
This sequence comes from Conus ventricosus, assembly GCA_018398815.1. Taxonomy (NCBI): domain Eukaryota; kingdom Metazoa; phylum Mollusca; class Gastropoda; order Neogastropoda; family Conidae; genus Conus; species Conus ventricosus. The sequence continues at coordinate 18,489,924 of CM031606.1, forward strand.
TCGTTCACTGATGTCTGATATAAGCAGGAATCGTTGTCTGATATAAGCATGGATCGTTCATTGGTGTCTAATATAAAGCCTGCGCTGGAGAGAACTTGATCGTCTGACCAGTCTGTGTGGCTGGGTAAAAGGGTAGAGGGAGGGGGGAGGAAGGGGACGAGGGGCAACGGGAGGTAGAAAGGGAGGGAGAGAGGGGGTCCTAGAAGTTCCGGATGGGCCCAGTTCCGAGCAAGATGGACGCACCATCGTCCACACCGTTCCCTCGTCTGCGGACGTTGGATACATTTTTTTAAAATTTTTTTAGCAACAATGGTCTAAGAATCTGTCTAAAGCCATTTACATGTCATTCTCAGACATTAGAACGTCTAAACAATAACATGGGTGATCAAAATAAGATTCAAAATCTGCTTGTGATGTCAGAAAGCAATACAACATTCAACAAGCGTAAGCTAAACGAATGCACACACAGTCCCTTGAAACGGATGTAGGCGTAATAGGACATGATAGGTGGACACAATGATCTGGATCATGTCTAGAACCAGTGTTCCTAGGTTCAAATCCACACTTCGTTTGC
>CM031606.1:18497997-18507997 GCA_018398815.1 Conus ventricosus
ACACACACCACACACACACACACACACACACACACACACACACACACACAAACACACACACACACACACACACACACACACACACACACACACACACACACACACACACACACATACACACCACACGAACATGGACAGCCAGGCAACAAACAAATTAAGTTGTTTTTTTTTTATATGCTGCCTGAACCATCAAAACACCACCAACACATTATTACCATAACATAAAGTAACAGGCACAAAATCAATACACGCCACCACCAGTAAGGGCGTGCGACAACACAGGGACTTCAACCGTCGCTCTCAAGACTGACACATTACATTTTTCTTTTTCTCTGGCGTAGACCTCACTGGCACCGTCAGTAGTGTCCCAACAGACACAGTCCACCCAGTTGGCTGCAACGAGCCCAAGTCACATTCTTCACACGGCAAGCAGAACCGCTCACGAGTACAGTTCGAAGTGGAGTCCCACAGGGTACACCCACACAGCAGAAAAACACGTCGAACTACCGACTGGGTGGTCAGCCTCTCCACGTCGTCTGGACGGATAATCCTCAGGCCCTTTTCTACACAATTCTACTACTGACCTGGCAGTCAGCCTTTCCACGTCGTCCTGACGGAGACAGCGGCTGGGGCACGGGCTGTACCCCTACACCCGGTGGTAATCGGTTCCAGGCCGGACTCAGGGCCTCACTGACACCTGGGGAACTGATTACCACAAAAGCTAAGTTGCCAGTCTCTCTATGCCAATGTGGGGATGTTTCCAGGCCGGCAAATCTGCAGAGACTGAAAAGAAATCCTCGCTCACCGGACTGACAACAAAACGCGGGTGAGTAGCTGTCAGGTAAACAGGTAAAAGGTGAACAGGCAAACTTATGTCATTTCAGAATTGTCACCACAATTGGGACCGGACAAAAATGGTCCGTCACATTGTCGTTGTTGTTGTTGTTGTTGTTGTTGTTGTTGCTGTTGTTGTTGTTGTTGTTCTTCTTCTTCTAATTATTATTATTGTTGTCGTTTTTTGTTGTTATTGTTGTTTGTGCTGTTGTTGTTACTATTATTATCTTGTTTTCTTGTTCTTCTCCCTCTTGGCGTTAATTGGGAGTAGTGATGTTGATGATACTGCTGTTGTCAGTATGGCTCTTCAATATTTCTCATAATGTTACCGCTTAATGTTAATTGCTTGATTTAATAACTGATTGAGTGGTTGCCTGGCTGATAGATAAAAAGACTTACTGGTTGACTTTCATCAGCGTCAAAAATGAGTGTGTCAGTGTGTACGTGTGTGTTTAAGCGTATGCGTGTGCGTGCGTTCGTGTAAATGTGTGTGATTCGAGTGTGTAGAAGAAAGGTGTGTGTGTGTGTGTGTGTGTGTGTGTGTGTGTGTGTGTGTGTGTGTGTGTGTGTGTGTGTGTGTGTGTGTGTGTGCGCGCGCGCACGCGCGTGTGTGTATGCATATGTGTGTGTGTGTGTGTGTGTGTGTGTGTTGTTGTTGTTGTAGTTGATTTATAGTCTGTTCACACTTGGTGATATTAGACTTGTGTGTGTGTGTGTGTGTGTGTGTGTGTGTGTGTGTGTGTGTGTGTGTGTGTGTGTGTGTGTGTGTGTGTGTGTGTGTGTGTGTGTGTGGTGTGTGTGTGTGTGTGTGTGTGTGTGATCGCTCATGCACATCTGAGTTTGCATGAGTGCGCACATCTGGCTGCACACACACACATACACACACACACACGCGTGCGCGCGCGCAATTTTTCGCGCAGCTTTGTAGCCTAATTGTCAACAACGTATGTGGGTGAAAACAGCGTGGGCGAAATTTCAATGGATCGGGCACCTGTCTTGTCATCAGGACATACATCACACTGCAAGGGATTGGTACTGGGGACACACTCTGTATTTCCATCACGTAGGGCAGAACTGGGCACAACAGCCTTTGCGCCATACTGCCGACACAGACAAACTGACAGACAAACCGACAGACAAACCGACAGACAGGGGTTGGAAGCATAACTGCCTGTGAATGCAACGGTACAGCACTGCTTCCAGAACCCCCTCCCTTCCCCGGCCGCGACCACCCCGCCTCCCCCACTTCTTTCAGTCCATGGGACACAACTCTTCCTCGCCTGTCTTGCACCACGCTGACCCGACGTTCTGCTATTGCGACACTATAATAATAAACGGCAGCTCATTCCAGCTGCATTAATAGCTCATTGCAGTTGCATTAATAGCTCATTGCAGCTGCCTATGCCCAGACTGGCATGAACTTGTGTGGGCCTCTAACTCTAACAGCTGACCGTAACCTAACAGCAATGCACACTCCGTTGCCGATTATAGCCTACTCATTCTATCCTACAGCCGCGCATGGCACGTGTTGTCATCACACCAGTTCCAACTAGTGCGCCTTTAGCAAAATTCCTGGAGGTCCAGCTAGTGCGCCTTTAGCAAAATTCCTAGACTTGATGATACGCCGTAACGCGTTCGTTCATCAGGTGGGGGAGGGTGCAGTATGTCTTTCATTACAGAACTCGTATTTTCTTTTAAATGATCTTTTCTTTGCAGTGGATTCCGTACTCAATGCATTAGTTACATTGCACACATTTGTGATTAATCGATAACAATGCAGAAAATAAAGGCAAAATACTCTAGGATACGGTACTTCTGCTAGCTCAGTTGTGTCTACAGGGAGAGCGTGGGAGAGGAAGTGGAAATGGGTGCACGAAGGTGATTGGGGTGGGAGTAAGGGAGGAGGGAGCGAAGTGAAGGTGCACATTTCGATGGGTTTGTATGATTCATTGCTTTGCACACCTGGATGAGAATATGTTTGTGCAGGTTGGGTGCATGGCGTGCGTGTGTGTCTGTGTGCGTATGTGTGTGTGTGTGTGTGTGCGTATGTGTGTGTGTGTGCGTGCGTGCGTGCGTGCGTGCGTGTGTGTGTGTGTGTGTGTGTGTGTGTGTGTGTGTGTGCACATGTATGACAAGTTGGCAGTGGCCCCGCGTGTTGTGGAGGAAGTCGCTGGTCAGTGCATCCAGACCAGGCGGTCAGCCACCGACACAGGCACAGCTCACAGAGCTCCCAACACACTGCAGGTTCTTTCACACAGCAAAACAGCCCGCATACGACAACAGCACGACGCTAAGTCTGTGTAAACAAAGATCCACCATGCTGTTTCAGATTTCCCCCGCAAATCAGCATTATCATTTGGAACACAAAGAGGTTTCAAACTGTAGTCTCTTTTGTAAATACTGACCCTGAAAACAACAAAAGGCCTGTGTCAAACGCATGCACACCCACTATTTGACACTGGACGAAGTTATAAAACACCAAGAGAAGACCAAAATCAGCTCCACAGCGAGTTAACTACACCGTTGGACGATTGTTATATACTGATTGACCCAACACTCTTAAACATAAAAAATGACGGTGAATTTTGTGTTTGTGTGTTTTCCAGATGAGCAATTGTACCATCCAAACAACATGTTCCACCACACAGACTGGTACTCCAGTTATCAGTTGATTACTATGCTGATTTGTTAAGGGTGGTCTGGCTCAAAAACAAGACACTGAGTTGATGCCCCAGACTGCAGGGTTTACCTCACCAAAGGATTCACAGAGGATAGGAATCTTCACCCCCTGCATTTCAGATAGGAAGGTGCACGAAAAGCTGGTCCTCAGACATCCTCTATTTTATGATTGTCTCCCTTCCTCCTCTATCTTCTTACTTAAACTAGTTCCAAAGTGACGCGACTGCAGGCGGAAATCTAAACAAATTTTAAATGTAATAAATAGCGCACCACCAAAAAAAAAAAAAAAAACAAAAAAAAACCCAAAACGTAGACAAACGAATCACAAGGCAAAACACGACACGTTGCAACCTCTTAGGTCTTCAGGCAAGATACAAATCGCTCAGGACAACAAAAATGAACGAGCAATCACTAATCTTCATCCACTTCAACGCAAGATGGGCGTTCACTCATCTTCATCCACTTCACCATGAGATGGGCGTTCACTCATCTTCATCCACTTCAGCGTGAGATGGGCGTTCACTCATCATCCACTTCAGCATGAGATGTGCGTTCACTCATCTTCATCCACTTCAGCGCGAGATGGGCGTTCACTCATCTTCATCCACTTCAGCATGAGATGTGCGTTCACTCATCTTCATCCACTTCAGCATGAGATGGGCGTTCACTCATCTTCATCCACTTCAGCATGAGATGGGCGTTCACTCATCTTCATCCACTTCAGCATGAGATGGGCGTTCACTCATCTTCATCCACTTCAGCGCGAGATGTGCATTGACTATCGACGTCCATCTTGCGCTGAAGTGGAGAGGACAAGTGATTGCTCTGTTGTCCTGAGCGTTTTGTTTCTTGCCTGAATAAGACCTAGGAGGTCGAAACGCGTCATGTTTTGTCTTGTGATTCGTGATGTGTTCACTCATCTTCATCCACTTCAGCGCGAGATGTGCATTGACTATCGACGTCCATCTTGCGCTGAAGTGGAGAGGACAAGTGATTGCTCTGTTGTCCTGAGCGTTTTGTTTCTTGCCTGAATAAGACCTAGGAGGTCGAAACGCGTCATGTTTTGTCTTGTGATTCGTTTGACTATGGTTTTTTGTTTTGGCAGTGTGCTATTAGTTACATTTAAACTCATCTTCCGTCCTTTTGCCACATTATACACATTCAAAATCCATCTTTTTACACAATAATAGCTAAGGTACATCTCTACACTTTTTCTTTTTGCTAACTATAAATTATAAATTTGAATATTTTTGCCCGAATCCAAAAGCAGGCAAATCAATATTTCATATTCATACTGATCCTTATTCTACAGGTATAGAAGTATCCTACATCTCCTTTTAATCTCCAAACATTTTTTCTTTTTCCTACCAACAAATTTGAATATTTTTGTGTGAATCCGAATGCGTGCAAATCAATGCTTTATACTTGTACTCAGTCCTTATTCTACATGTATAGTAACATCCTACATCTCCTTTTATCACAATCTCTCAACTGGGCATGTGCCTGCAATTGTCTGAAAAACAAATCTAAGCGTGTTTTCCGGAATAGTGTATATATCAGTCTTTTTCTTTTCTTTAAATGTCAATTTCCTAAACCACTGTTGTATGCATTTCAACACACATTTTACAGAGTAACCACCAAATTTGTGGTTGAGAAAGAACATAGAGGCAAGGTTTTATTGAGAAATGGATGGCCTCACACACACTGTGATAGAAAATGTAGAAACACAACTGAGACAGTGAAAGAGGTATCAAGAAAGCAAGACAAAGAAGAACGAGCTCAATTCCATAAAATATGCATATTTATTTCTCTGTTAATCATTACATTGTTACATACATTCATAATTACATACTTCATGTTGAATGTAGCATCCTTTGAATAATATTAACAAAAACATGCATGCTTTAAATGCCTCAAAAAATTATGTACATTTAAATTAAAAAAATACATTTATACAAATCAGATTCAGTGTCCTTCGAGTATCAAGCCAAACATCAGAATATATTGCCAAACATACAAATGGGGGAACTGAGATTGCAAGCATAATTCTTGTTCATGTATCCCATTGTCCATAACCCACCCCACCCCTTCCTTTCCTTCTGTCCCACCTCCACACCTTGTTCCACATTTCTACCACCGCCTTGTCCATTTCACCATTTGATTCACACAATTCTGGTCCTGACCAATAAGGCATAGTGTCCCCGCTTGACTTGGTCTTCTTTACAACTTGTTCTTCCAGATATCCTACCCAGCACAAACAGTTGTATTTCATTGTATCTAGCCTCACCACAAACACAAGAACACTACCATTCATCTTTCCCCCAGTCCATTATCCACAACACAGAAAACTGCATACTTTACTAGCATTCCTCTTTCAGTTTCTACCAGAACTGATCAACATCAAAGAAAACTAGACTGTCACCGACGCTCATTTAAACCAAACTCCATTCATAAATACTCAGCCCACCTTGTCCTCTTTCCAGTACAGAGTTCATTCCACAATCTTTTACTCAACTCCGAAACAAAACACACAAAAAATGAGGGGAAAAAATCAACATCCTCTCAATCTCAATTCAAAGAGAATGCATGTCCTCAGGGGAACAAGATTCAACGTTTTCTCTCCGTCTCCTTTTGCTGTCTAATAGCACAAAAATCTTACCGTTCCCCATACTTTGTTTTCTCAAAAACATACCAATAAGTTAATCTCACACAGTTTACTCTCTCAAAAATTACAAGGATTATTCAACTTTCTTTATGTTTGCGCTTTCAAAAACAAACCAAATACAAATGCACCCTTTATGCACACTAGTTCAATATTTTTGTTGTTCTCAAGTAAATGTTAAATGATCTCTCACAATTTGCTCACCTTAAAAAATAAATAAAACAAAACAAAACTGAAATACTCACTTCTGGCTCTATCAAAAGAATTAAACTAAACAATTTTTCTTTTCTTCTTTTTCTATCTTTTTTCTTTCTTTCTTTTTGTGTGTGTTCTCCCAAAAGTATCACAAATGATTAACCATTTCTCACTTTTTGATCTATCTAAAACTCTAAATTATTCAACATCACCCCTAACCCTCCCACTCCAATCTCCCCTTTCCAATGAACAAAAATTCTGCACAGCACAGGGGCCATCACAGCTTCAACAGACAGCATGAGATGAAGGGTTCTGGAAGAATGGGGATGGAAGCAAAGCACCAAAGCACCTATGACTACTTACAACCAATTTGTAGGTGAACTTTTAATTCCAAAGTAAATTTTTTTTTCCACAACGGTAGAGTTGCCAAGTCTGCTCAAACCTCCATTCGGCCAAGGAGGACTAAGAGAGTGGCCTTATGGAAAATGCCAATTAAGAAAGCCTGAGGGTGGTGGGAGGCAAGCAGGGAGCATGGGTTCTATGGCGGACGCTTTGCTTATTTTCACATTTCCTCCTCTTTTTTCACTTAAAACACTCAAAAATTTCCCCAAAAGTAAAAACACAGAAAACAATGAAAAAGTAACTGGAAACTTTTTTCTTCATAACAGTCATGTTCGAAATGTGTACTTTAAGCACACTGTAATTAAATCTGTTCATTAAAACACTCAAAAATTTCCCCAAAAGTAAAAACACAGAAAATAATGAAAAAGTAACTGGAAACTTTTTTCTTCATAACAGTCATGTTAGAAATGTGTACTTTAAGCACACTGTAATTAAATCTGTTCATTGCTGAACCAAATAAACCTCAAAAACGCATTATCAACCACTGGCAATTAGGGGTGTGATACAGGCCTAAGGCATTCCTCAAAATCAAAATGTCAGGAAAAAAATAAAAATAAAGAGGAAAACCCAAGAAATTTTAAAACAGAAAGCAAACCTATGAATCACAAAGTAATCTTCATAAACAAGTTTCTTTTTACATTTGCGTCAAATCTCCAGTTTTAGTGTTATTACAGCCGACCACACAGTGGTCTCTCACAGCATTTAAACACACACACGCGAACTGTTCAGTGGAAAAAAAAGTTAAAAAAAAAAGCAGCCAGCACAACAGAGCTGATGAATGGGAGATGCAGCAGAACCTCATGGAGGTTATCTTAAATAAGATACAAGTGCCTTGGGACACTCCCTCCCATGCCACTGCCATGCACAATTAACATATCAAGACATGTTTTGTTTAAAAAAGAAACACCCATACTTTCAGAACCGTAGACACACTGGCTTTTCTTTCATAAACATGGTCTTTGACAGATATGCATGTTTATCCCAACCACTACAACTACACAATAAAACGATCATAAACAATATCACAAAGTGTAAGGGTCCATTTCAGCCCTTGTACTGGTACTGCCTCTTAAAGCAGCTTTTCTTTTGCAAAGCATTTGAGGGAGCATGAAAGACTATTTTCAAAAAATCCCTTTTCATGAAACAATGAAAAGAAATTTTATTTTGCAGGTGATTTTATCAAGATTCACATTAACTTAAGTCACACAACACACCAACCATGCAGAAGATGAATTCCTAGGTATTAGAGTATTGTTTCTACACCGAAACAGTGAACAGCTCAAGAAGACATCAGTCTTTTTGGCATATCATTGGGGTAGAAATAGTCAAGGTAAAGACTGATCAGCATGTGGAGACCAAAGCAGCTTTTTTCCTGTTCTCCAAGTGTTAAAGCAAATTACCTGATAAAACAACATATACACACACACACATAAAAAGCTCTTAACTTAAGAACTATCATCCATTTTTCTTTTTTGATCATGCTGTAACTTTCATTTCTCGTTTCAAGATAAACATTTGTTAATTCCATGGATTCCTCGGCCGACTGTTGACCTGTTCTTGATGATGCCTAACACAGGTAAGAGTGGGTGTAAAACAAGTGGCCCGAGTGCAAACAGCACAAGACAGTTTCTTCTTTGCAGCCACCTGTGTAACACAATAAAAACTCAAGTTTCACATGGATTTGGAAGATTTTTTTTATCCATCTTAGAGTTTCATTTTTCTTGCCAGAGATCTTTGACATAAACCTGAGCTTTAAGTTCCAAATCAGAATGAGGGGCAGACAATCTGCTCAGTTCTGAACAAGTTTACTCGTGGCATTCCTGGCAAGTTGATCAACCCCTTCATTGCCTCCAATGCTGATATGACCAGGAACCCAAGCCAAAACCATATTGTATCGATCAGATTTCAGCAAAGTGCACAGTTCAAACAATTCAGCAGCTGATGAGGTTACAACTAGCACTAGCCTCCACAGCAGAAAGGGAGTCCGATAGAATGAGGGCAAATTTATTTGCCTAGAGAGGAAAAGAGGAGCGTAAATATCAACATGAACCAATAAACGCATGTCTGTAAAAGTACAACTGACATCCAGTTCCAAGTACACTGACAGACTGTATTCAATCCCAGATTACTACTTATCCCTAATGCTAGGTTGGTATGACTTTAAATGGCAGGATCATTACAAAAGTCGAATGGCCATCTACATCTAGTACATAGGCACAAATACTGCAATTCTCACAGCTAAATAAATCCACTTATCTGTTATAAGCCATTTTGTGCAATTGCTGTGTTCAATGTTTTAGTTCTCTCTTTCTCTACCCAGCAAACTACACTGACTGAGAGAGATGGTACATTTCTTTATTTTTGTTCGTTTGTTGCCGTCTCATCAACGGTGCCATCTCAGTGGCTTTACTATCCCCACCCCCCTCCCCAATCTGACGTCAGCTCTCCATCCACAACCACACCCTGGCTTGTCCGGCAGCAGCCCTGGCACCAGCAATCCACAGGGAGAAGTCAATGTCAAGTCGCCATGAGCCATCCAACCACAGGAGACACCGCACTGCTGCCAAGTCATTTTGGTGGTGTTCAGTGGTAGCTGTCCTGATTTCAACATACACAGGACACCACTTGGTAAGCCCCCTACTGACGACAACTGCCCAGTCATGGAGCTAGCATGAACAAGTATCCCCCTCTGGTAGTGCTACTACGTCCGTCCATCAAGCAGTCGCCACGAACTCGTCAATACCAACATCAACACAACTCACCTAGGGCATATTTGTGGAGAGGAAATAAAAAAATGAGATCCCAATGACAGCATGGCATGAAAGGCCACTGAATTTGGGACTTCCTTATAATGCAGATTGTTGAGGATGGAGATGATGAAGATGATGCTTTGGAAATCCATTCCAATTCGGCACTGCATGACAAAGCTGTAATCTACACTTATTTTCATAATGTATCTTGGTGTCAACCAGGCCCGAGAGAAACAAATACTCGTAGTGTTGGTCAGGAAATCTGAGCAACACCCTCAGACACGAATCTATCAAGTGGATGAAATTCGACTGTGGTTTCAGTCTTCCCAACTGAGCCCGTACCAAATTCGGCTCTTAGTTGTCCCAACTGAGCCCGTACCAACCTCAGCTCTCAGTTGTCCCAACCGAGCCCGTACCAAACTCAGCTCTCAGTTGTCCCAACTGAGCCCGTACCAAACTCAGCTCTCAGTTGACAGCA
>CM031606.1:18512997-18531947 GCA_018398815.1 Conus ventricosus
AACAAAAGATACTTCCGTATCTGAATGCAATAAAACTTGGTGCAACTGACACAACAACTTAATGTTCTAATGTACTTCTCAATTTTCCTGAAAGCAAACAATTCAGAGAATCTTAGTTCACATCCGCATAGTCTCCCCAAAAATTGGGGGGAGGCTCGGGGGGTGTCCAGGAAATTGTACTGATTAATTGAAAATGGGTCAGCTGCACCAAATTTTGTTACATCAGTGAAGTCGAATCGATCGAATCTAAACAAACTATACGAAATGCAGAATGGTACTTGTATAAATCAATATACCTCTCGATACTAATACCTATATACCCTGGAACGGCCAAAGAAATGTCGCATGTCCTGGAGGAACTTGAGCTGTGTTGACAAAGCCTGACGTTAGCCATCTCAAGCAAACACCCTTCTGAACACCCCATTAGAGTCTTGGTCTGGCCAAAGTGGCTGGATGAAGAATGAATGAAGAGCTAGCTGGAATGAGACAGACAGGAAAACGTCATGGTCAGGACAAAGCCAGTGGACACAGGCACAAAGTTACTGTTGATACACACTCTTATGAGATACATCAACTACTCTAAGCTATTCTGATCTCCCCTTCATTTACCTTGAAACGCTTGTGGCGCACATACTGGAAGTGGCACAGTTCACATCTGGGCGGCCTCTTTGCCTTCCGTGTTGAGATTTCAATCCATTTCTGTCAACAAATAAGTCATATTGAGATCAAGTATACATAATGTAAGATTGTAATTCCAGAATATGAAACATGCATGTCGCTTTTTAGTCTGTCACTAATACTTAAGAATTTTTGGCTTGCAATTTTGTCTATTTGATCACTAATAGAACTGATGACTTACAATTCTTGCTTACAGTGTCTATTCTGAAAAAATGAACAACTGCAAGTCACCGTGTATGTATAGTTTTATGCACTATGTGATGGAAAACACAGGATCACCAACTGCACCAGTCAATTTCAAGCATACAAATATAAACAGTAATATGGGAAATAGCCACTGATTTGTGCAACCTTTGTTGTGTGACCATGCTCAGCAGTAAGTATGCCTTATAACACCGGTTTATTAAAATAAATCCACCCAAGACACACCTCCAAAGCAGCCCAACAGCGTTTGTTGTTTATGATCCTGAACTCGGATTTTAGTGCTTCAGAAGATTGCTGGTGCCTCTGCACTCGCACAGTTTGTGTGTGTGTGAAATGACACATAATACAACATGACCAGAAGGGCCTACTGCTCACTGATCTGCTAGTGTCAAACTATTGTGAAAGGTCAGTTTTTATACACCCCGAGGTTTCCATTATGAAGTGATTCTTAACCTTATAACTGGAAGTGTACTGCAACAGCTGTTGCAAGTGCCGATCAGCCATCAGCATGGGTTTACCTGAATACTGGAGTTTTCATCCTGCTTCTTGAGTAAAGAAGCCCTTTCCTTTCTCAATCACAAACATACCTGTGCATAATATAATCTGAACTGGGCCCATTTTTCAAAACTGACCCCTCACCCATTTTCATCAGCTATGGGTCACCGACTTCTGATGTCAAAACAATCTGAAGCTCTGCTGCTGGTATGAGACGAATCGAGCATGTCACTACATTACAGCGTATACACTGCATACTTTGTCACTGTAACCTTTTAAGTAATCATTCTTTTCTGTTTGTTCCAAACAGCACAAAAACTAAGAGTACACAGAAACAAACTGACGCAACTCACCAACAAACACAAGTAGTGGACAAACATCATTGTTCCAGAGCAGCGGCATGGAGAGAAGAGGAAGTCCTCCTTATCACCGGGCAGCTGGCAGATGCGACACACAGGCAGGAGATCCGTGCCAGCATCGGAATCTGTGGCCTTGAACTTCTTGATGGCCAGAGGTGTGGACATTGCACTGGCCAGACAACTGGCACTGGACAAGCAGCTATGAATGCCATTGTCTGAAAAGTCCAGCATGGACGGAGCGGCAGGGAGTCCCGTCAACAGCGGCAGTGGAGGCAAGAGAGGGGCCTCCGTGGGAGATTCAGGAAGAGGGGGAACTGGAAGAAATGGAGTTTCCATGTCAGAGACATCCTGAATGGACACAAATCTAGAGCCCACATGAGACAGATCCAAAGGCAGTGAACCAAGCTGGGCTTCAATCCCACTCAGATCCAAGCGACTTAGCACTGGAGTTTCTGCTTGTGACAAATTTGGGGTCGGGAATTGTGTGGACAAAGGTGTACCTGCCCTTGAGACATACTCTGGCGACAACATGCCAGTGTCTTCATTGGGCAAGCCTGCTTCATCATGATGTCCAAGTTCATCTGGCAGGTCTGTCATGGCTCTGTTGTATTCAAACTCACTCGGCCCTGGATCATTCATACCTGAAACACAGAATTCCTCTTCTAGTCTGATTCTACCACATAGTGAATTCTAGTAACCTGAGTAATTGCTGGTTTGAAACACATGATGGGTAACAAGATCTGGCAGTCTTGAGACTGATGGGATAAGGTTTTAAAAGAATCTACAGAAATTAACGCTCTCATCCTCACATTCACCGATTCAGAAATTAAAAATACAACTAGAAACCAGCCACAGGTGTATTTAACAACTGTATAATGCAAACAATTGATAAAATAATCAGTAGTAAGGCAACAGAAAGAATGGGCATTCTGTCATGAAATTATACAGTTTATTCTACATAATCCACCCCAGACGAAAGCCCATTATGGAACTGGAATTATGCAATGTGCTTTAGACACGTTACACTGGTTCTGATTACAAAACTACTGCAACAAATTCATTCACTTCACACACTACATATCAAATCTATCACACGTAATGAACAAAGAAAAAATCAACAAAAACAAAGCTAGTCATGCCTCAAAGATTACCTTGGATGCACATCTGCATTTCACTCCAGTTCAAACTGGTTCAAGCACCACTTCCTAGTGTCTTTCCTCATAATCCTAACAAAAGTAACATGCATGTGTTCACACTGTCTACTAGAGAAAGCATTTTCACACACAGTGAATCTGTATTCCGCACACAACCATGTGTGACCTATTCTGAACGTCTTTAGCAGCTGCTCATGTGTACATTACACCAGGCACTGCAAATTTCTTGAACACAGCTTTAAGCTTTTTGATATAATGTTAGCAATTTTCATATTTGTTTAAGTCCAAATCAAGACTTGACAGCAAGAAGCTGTACATCATCTACTTTCTTTCCTTGTTCACTATGCTCCCCAATCATTCAATACCCATTTTTGATTTTGCAATGAATCTGAGAAGATACGTGACTACTTGTTCGTCATTTTCAGTGTCCTGAATGTTGTTTACCTTGCCTGAAGAAGACCTAAGAGGTCAAACTACGTCATGTTTTGTCTTGTGATGTGTTTGTCACTGTTATCTGGCAGATTTACTTTAATTTCCTATCATTGTGATTTGTTTGTCTGTTAGCGGGCAGATTTACTTAAGTTTAAATTCCTGTCATTGTGATTTGTTTGTCCCTGTCATCTGGCAGATTTACTTTAATTTCCTATCATTGTAATTTGTTTGTCCCTGTTATCTAGCAGATTTACTTTAATTTCCTATCATTGTGATTTGTTTGTCACTGTTATCTGGCAGATTTACTTTAATTTCCTATCATTGTGATTTGTTTGTCACTGTTATCTGGCAGATTTACTTTAATTTCCTATCATTGTGATTTGTTTGTCACTGTTATCTGGCAGATTTACTTTAATTTCCTATCATTGTGATTTGTTTGTCCCTGTCATCTGGCAGATTTACTTTAATTTCCTATCAAAATCATTTTCCCTAATTAAAGCAGTAAAACTAATAAAAAGAACTATTCAATTTCTCCCAAAATGAACTGGTCCCCAAATTTCAGCAGTGAATTCCTGACGACTTTACATTATGGTGCAAACATTGCAGGACCATTAGCAAACTGACTGTGTTTAAGTAGTAAAGACTGCCCATAGCACTTGATCGTTGATGACAGCTCATTATGTAATGGTTTTCTGTGCAACAGGCTGCATGCTCTCATGTGTATAGAAAGTATGTGACATGATCATGTACTGGATGTGTCCCAGTTAGTGTCAGTACTGAATACAGCACATTGAACATTACTGCATGATCTACACCATGGGGGATATGCATACAGTGTACTTCTAATGTGCATTCTACACCACTCTCAGAGTCTATGCATGGTGACTGGGAAAGCAACAGTTCCTGGTTAACAAGTCAGAGAAAAGAGGAAAGGTGGTTAACTTGGCAGGTGGAAAGAAAAGGGAAAAGAGGCGGAGGGGAGGGGGGGGGGGACTGAAGGTTTTTTTTTCCCCTCTCCATTTCTTGACCCCTTATGATGAAGTATATGAACATGAAATAACAACAGAAACAATTTGTGTAGCAATATTACTGAGAACAGACAGTATAATTTGGGTTAAAAAAAATAAATTATTGACTTTGTAAGGAATTTTAAAGCATTTTAATATAAATTCAATTACTGTGATGCTGAAAATACAGTCACTTAAGCAGATGGTTAAGAAGACTGGGAAAATATGCAAGTTTCAGCTGACAGAAACAAACTCAATTTTTTTCACATATTTCATTCTCTGTGTAACTGTTATTTTCTTAACAAAATACATACTGCTCCATCAAAATCTTCATTTTCTTGTACTTCCGAACACTCGCGAGGTATCCGAAAGCACTGAAGTCCAAATTTCAAGGCCATTTTTAGTCCTTATATCAGCCTTGAGCATGAGGCGTAATGTTTCTCCACATGTAGACCAACCTAGTAAATGCTTTGTTTACTAAAAACAAGATCTTATTTGAAACAACTTCATTACACTTTCAAGTCTAAGACTCGAGACATTTTAGGCTTAATCTATATACATTCTACGGATACTGCTGACTGATATTACAGGTCTCCATCTCACTTTTTCTCAGTCATTATGATAGTGGCCCGATCATCTTGCCACAACTGATGCCTGTAAACATGGTCAGCCTTATGACAAACCTTTGAACACTTAGAAAAGGAGAAAAAAGAGGGGAGGAGAAGGGTTCTACTTGATTCATCAAATATGTATGTGTTTATGACCATACATCATTTGCATGTGTTTGTATGCATATAGCCTATACATGCATATGTATGTCACCGAGAGACAAAAAGATCATTTGTCATAACCAGAACACCACATACAAACACATTACCATAAGAGCTATAGGCCTAACCCTGTAAATCATTAGGTAAATCTTGGTAAACCAAAGTGGATGAATGTAAAGACAATGAAATTTGTAAAAAATAAATATAATATGTATCAGAGATTCTTAGTCACAAAGCAGGGAAAGATTATCAAAATTATATTAAAGCATGTAATACTTGTAATAAAAAAAATAAGAAAAGCAAAAAAGGAATTTGAAAAGAAGTTATCAAAGGAATGTAAACAAAATCCAAAAGCCTTTTGGAGATATGTACAATCGAAAACAAAGATGAATACTGGAGTGAGCCCTTTAGTGACTAAGGATGGTGACACAGTGGAGACAGATAGAGAGGTAAGGCAGATATTTTGAATACATTTTTTTCTAGTGTATTCACAAGGAAGATACTAAAAATATGCCTGTTCTAAGTCCAGCCTCAAGGTCAAAAGGCATAGTGTTAGAAAATGTAGACATTTCAGTGGATGCAATAAAAAAGAAACTTCAATCTCTAAACCCTAATAAGGCATGTGGTCAGGATGCCATTCCATCGAGAGTACTAAAAGCTAAACGAGGAAATGGCCTTCCCACTTTACATACTCTTTTCTAAATCTGTTAAAGAAATGATAGTACCTTCAGATTGGAAAACAGCTACAGTCATTCCAGTATTCAAAAAAGGTACAAGAACAGATCCAGGAAATTATAGACCAGTGAGTTTAACATGCATTATATGCAAAATTTTAGAATCATTTATTAGAGAGGCTATGATTAAACATATGACAGAAAATAAATTATATGCTGAGTGTCAACATGGATTTCGTGCAAAAAGGTCTTGTGTGACTCAACTTTTAGAAGTGATGGAAGACTTCACAAAGGAGATAGATAAAGGAGAGAATATAGATGTTTTGCATTTAGGCTTTAGAAAAGCATTCGATTCAGTACCACATGAAAGACTTTTAAAGAAATTAGAGTCTTATGGAATAATAGGAAATATACTTGGTTGGGTTAGAGACTTTTTATCAAAAAGAACTCAGAAGGTAAGGATTGGTAGTTTCCTTCTCTCATAGTGCTGATGTTATTAGTGGGATACCACAAGGCAGTATTTTGGGACCAATATTATTTACGGTGTTTATAAATGATCTCCCTGTAGAATTAAAGAGTACATGTAAAGTCTTTGCAGATGACACAAAACTGTATAACTCTCCAAAATTGCATAAGGAATTACAAAAGGATATTAAAACATTAGTACAGTGGTCTGATACTTGGAACCTATATTTTAATGCAGAAAAATGTAAAGTACTTCATATTGGTAAAACAAACCCACAAAAGGAGTATATAATGAAAATTGGGGGCAAGGAGATAAAAGTATCTAAATGTGAAGAAGAGAAAGACGTAGGTGTGACTTTTGACAAAAATTTACTATTTGACAATCATATTAGTATTAATAAGGCTAACAGAATGATTGGAATAATAAAAAGAACCTTTACATTTATGGAAAAGGACACTTTTTTGCAATTATATAAGACACTAGTTAGACCTGTTCTTGAATATGGCAACACTGTAGTGTATGGTATCCAATGCTAAAGAGACAATCAGAAGCTCTAGAACAGGTACAAAGAAGAGCAACCAAAATGATTCATAATATAAAAGATTACTCATATCAAGAAAGATTAAAATATCTGCAACTTCCAACACTTAAGGCAAGAAGAATAAGAGGTGACTTGATTCAAGCATACAAGATATTTAATGAAATTGATGATGTTGATAAAGCATGCTTTTTTTGTACTCCGCAGAAGAATGTTACAAGGAACAGTGAAGATAAGATATTTAAACAATATTCTAGAACGAATTTAAGAAAATTTACTTTTACTAATAGAGTAACCAACTTTTGGAATAAACTAACACTTGACATCAAACGTGCACCTAGTATTAATGTTTTTAAGAACCTCATAGATAAACATGAATTATTAACAAAAATTAGATATGAATTTGATGGATAATAAGTCTGAGCTAGCCTGCTATGACTGGACCAACGGTTACGAAAAAAAAAAAAGAAGGATATATACATGTATACAGAAGGGGCGTAAAAAGCCTAAATAGGCTAAGTTGTATTTGATACAACGCCCCTGATCCTGATCCTGATAAAACTTGGATGTTAAATAATGCATGGATAATAACGGAAGTACAATAATGACTCCAGCTCTAACAAAACTGGAGTTTTGAAAAGGCATTGGGTACTGTAGGATCCAGATTGTTATCATAAATCGTTAACCTGTGGTGGTGGAAGTGCAATGGGATCCTTGCGAGAGGTAGTGTGTTTCCAGCACAGTTTCTTCCTCAGGGGAAGTGCTACATTTGAAATGTCCATTGCACTCCCTCTCTGTACCCTTTTTCCTGCTGGATTCAAAGGCTGTGTGTGTGTGTGTGTGTGTGGTGGGGATTTGGTTGGTTTGAACTGGTCTGATTTTGTCACCATTCATTACAATTTCCCACATCTAAACCCGAAATAACCACAACAGTAACTTGACCCTGACTGTGTAAAATGTAGCATGGCACCAGCCAAGCCGTTGGTTCTGCTCTGCCTTCCAAAAATCTTAAAGAGAATGTTAAGAAGAGTAAATTGGGTGCATTTAGCCCTAAATGTAAGGTTTCGACACTCAACTTTCAAGGGCCTGTGCTCCCTTTGTTTATGCCTCGAGTTCAAAGCTTCCAAGGTCAGGATTAAGACTTCAGAAAACAAAAAAAAAATGACCATCTACCCAAAAAGTTCTCATCTGGATTGGCTTCAGCAGCAAGTTTTGTAATCTTTCTCTCGACGCAGATTTAGCTGTCGGATCTGTGGGCGTGCTTGCTGTATTTTGGCCGAGGATGCGCCCGTGACCGGTTTCAAGAACTGGGTCACTTCGACACAATTGGGTTGTTGTTGTTTTACATTTATAGTAAACCTACATCTCAGATCACAGAAAACTGACGAGTCAAAATGTAAACACTATAAACACTGACATCAAACAGCTCGAGAGACGGTTTGTCCAATGTTTAATCATCACATGTTTACCAGAACCAAATCGCAACCAACACATGATGCAGACAACAAAACAGCGACAGTTACCGAGAAAAAATATTCTTCAAAAAAATGTAAAGCAGGCGTTATTTAGATCCTGCCAGCGAGAAAAAAGTAATAGTGAAAAGCAGTTCCCGTCCCTTACCGGAATAATCTTGATCTGTTTCTGGGCTGCTGGCAATGTTGACCTCAGTGAACAATTCGCCCTGCGAAGCACAGCTGACTTCCACTCGTTCAAACTCGATCCAACCAGTTTGGCAAGTCACATGACCACCCCCCCCCCCCCCACCCCCGATGCGAAACTGGTCACATGACTGCTTCATGTGTTCTATGAGTGCGCTTCGCTCGCGCAGAAACGTGAGGCGTATCGTCACAACTGTGTATGTGTGTGTAGTGAATGTAGGCCTACACACGTGTGTGTATGGATGTGTGGGCGCAGACCCATGTGTGTGTGTGCATATGCAGAAGTGCGTGTGCATGTGTGATTTGTGGGTTTGTGTGAGCATACACACGTATCTGCATATGTGTCCGTATATGTGTGTGTCTGTATGTGGGCGTGTACGCATGTGCGTGTATGTATGCACGTGTGTGCGTTCATGTGTATGTGCGCACACGTGTGGGTGTGGAAGTGCACATGCACGCATGTGTATATGTGTGTGCGTCGGGGCGAGTGCATGTAGACGCGCACGTTTGTTTGTGTGTGTGCACGCGCGTGCACGCGCGCTTGTGTGTGCACGTGCGCGTGCGCACATGTGTGTGTGTGTGTGTGTGTGTGTGTGTGTGTGTGTGTGTGTGTGTAGTGACTGTTTGCATGAATGTTCAGATGACTAAGAACCAAGAACATCAAATACAACATATATGTGCGTGCGCGCGCGCTCGCGCGCGCACGCACGCACGCACGCACGCACGCACGCACGCACGCACGCACGCACGCACGCACGCACGCACGCACGCACGCACGCACGCACGCACACACACACACACACACACACACACACAACAATAGCCATGGGACTACCAGTCCATGCCTCTTGTACAAAAGCATACGTATATACAGTGCTGCTGGGATATTACCACTGGAAGAATATATGAATCTTGCATGCATCAAATTTGTTATAAGAAGTTCTCCCATAGAGAACAATGTAGGCCCTGAAATAAATATTTAATCGGACATTGATTTTCCCAAAAGGGCTAAAAATATATAATCTCAAACGACTCTAGGAATATATACTTCCTCGATTTTAGAATCCTCAGATATCAAACAAACATCTATTGCAAAAAGATCTATTGTGTCTCCTACCCTCCCCCCCACCCCCACCCCCACCCCTTGGAAACTAATTGGAGCACATTTTGATATTGAGCATACAGATTTAACAAAAGCTGAAAATACTAATTTGTCATTATCCAATATCAAAATGCATTTGCATGATCACTATTCCAACCATTTTAAGATATTAATCAATGAACATACAGGTGCAGCATACATTATCCCAGGCCTTAACAAAGAAAAGTCATATTATCTCGGAAAAAAACAAATCTATATTCACTGCAGACTTAACTGCTATAATTGTGGCTTTAAAGTTTGCTGTTGATTGCCCTCAAAATTTATTTAAAGTTGTTTTATGTGTAGATTCCAAGTCAGTTCTTACTGCAATGAAGAATTTTAGATTAAATGTTCGACCTGAGATGATCACTGAAATAAGTAATTTAGTACATTTCCTCTCAGTCAGAGACACTGAAATAGCATTTCTTTGTGTGCCCTCCCACTGTGGGTTATATTATAATGAAAAGGTTGATATTCTAGCAAAGAGAGGAGCACAACGATCATCAGATTCGCATTTTTTGAACTTCTATATGTCAGTGGAAGAGTGCTATACTCTGGCAGAAAAAGTACAATTTTCTAATTTCCATTTGATAGAAAGAGAAACTGGGTGTGTTGGTTTACGCAATGAAATGAAAAATATTCATGAAAAGTTAAGTAAGTACGATCAAAACATTTATCGTAGACGACAAATAACTTCCTTGATCTGTAGAGGGAAATTGGATTGTTTTAAAACAAAGTATGTCAAAAATATACATTGTATATGTGGTCATAGCATATCAACTGATCACACTCTTTTGTGTAACTTAATGAAAAAAATAATTCCAAATACGTCTGTACAGCCTATTCAAAATATTTTCCTATCAGCAAGTGAAACATATCTTTTCTTTTTGCGCTTAGTTAAAAGTACAATTGGCAAATACTTATAATAGATAACAGTCGGTACTGGGATGAGACAGAAGAGTTACATGTTTCGTTTCTTTCTCTCTTTTTTGTTTTTGTTTGTTTGTTTGTTTTCTAATCTTTGATTAAGTGGAATTTCTACGTTTGTGTTATAGCTGTAGATAAGTTCATTCTTTTGACTCGTTGTGTTAACCTTTTTTCCCCAGCCCCGATTTTTCTTCTTCTTTTTTTTTTTTTGGTCTAATATCATGTAATGTGGAAATACGTAAAACAAAACAACAACAACAACATAACAATAAGAGCAACAACTCCCCCCCCCCCCCTTCACACACACACCCACGAATACACACACACACACACACACACACACACACACACACACACACACACACACACACACACACACACACACACACACACACACACACACACACACTCACTCACTCACTCTCTCAAACACACACACACACACTCACTCACTCTTTCAAACACACACTCACACACACACACACACACACCCACTCTCTCAAACACATACTCACACACCTAGGCTTGTACACTCACGTCCGAGGACTCTACTTAACACGCGTGCATCACCCTACTGATGAACACACACCAGTGCACACACGTCTATAATTAACACGTGTGCATCACCCTACTGATGAACACACACCAGCGCACACACGTCTACAATATAGGCTGGGAGCCCTGAGAGATTCAAAATCTTATCTCAGTTAACATGTGTTTGATCATTTGTGTCTGTTGCTGGAAAGGCCCAGTATGAGTTTTCCCTAGTCTTTAGGAGTCTTCGCAGTGTTGGCCTTGAGATTATTCCAATGTTTGGTTGGCTGGTGATGTTTCTTGCTCTTCCGCACTGATGATGTGCGGCGTCTGGATGTGCGGCCACTTCCTCTCTTGATGTTCAGATCTGAAAGATGGTCTATGATATAGTGGCATTGCTCTTGTTTGCTTAAGTGATTCTCCAGATTTCTTAGAACATCAGATCGCTCAAGCTGTAGTCCAGTTCTTATCGTTGCCTTGCCAGCCAGTGTGTCTGCCTCCTCGTTTCCTTTAACTCCAGCATGTTCAGACAGTACATCCATATGAGTCTCTCCAATGGAAGGCTGCGCATTAGTTCATTCCAAGCAGGGCTTCCCATTCCACTTTTCACTTTCTGAAGTAGGTTCATAGAGTCAGTCAGTATCATGGATTGCTGAGTTTGAAACTGGCTTGTGGATGAAAGCCAATGGAGTGCTTGTGTTACTGCTTCTACCTCCATTGTTAGACTCGAAGTTGTTAAACTGTGCGCGTCATTGTCTTCCTGGATAGATCGGCCATTTTGCTTCACTGTGTATCCCCAGCCTGACTTACCTTTGGTGACAGAACTGTCAGTGTATATTACAATATCATCTTTTGTGCAAAGGTCTTCTACCTGCATCTGAATTTCTGGCCATTCTCGACAATGTCTTCCAAGTTCTGGTGTAATGGCAGTTTGGTAGAGGTGTTTCAAGTGGTCTGGATACTTTTCCCATCCCTTCGTTTCTTTGAGTTCTGCTTACTGACACACAAGCTGTATACTGTCTTCTGCCTGTCCCATCCAAGATTTTCCACGTCCTAGCCGAGTGCGTTTTGTTTTCTTGACCGCCTCATGAAGTGGGTCTGGGGGATTTTCAAGTGCTCTGAAATACGCCTTCACCTGTTTTAGCTTGTGTCTTGTCTGCATTGAAGGAAGGTCGAGCAGGTGTTGCATAGTTTCAACTGGTGTGTCCTTCATAGTTCCCAGGATCAGTCTCATTGCTTCATTTTGAATTCTTTCTAATTTGAGAAAATTGCTGTTGGACAGTCTTGTAAGCCCCAATCCATATCAATCAAATTGAGTACAAGTGCGTGATACAGTCGGTAGAGATGGCGCTGTTCAATGCCTTTAGCTGCCATTGCTTTCATGGCAGGTAGGCCCTTTTGTTTTTACATTTAAGAACAATATTCTCAACATGCTTTCTAAAGGTCAGCACTCTGTCAAAGCCTACACCCAAACAGCATAGGTCAGTTGATTCAATTGGTATTCCATTGGAGGAAACTGGTGAGGGTACTTTCCTTACTTGTCCTGGTGTCTTGTTGTTGAGAGTGCAGATTAATGTTTGGGCTTTTGTAGGATTGAAGGACGATCCAGTTTCTTGACACCACTGAGCAATGTTGTTCAACTGCTGCTGAACTGCTTTCGTTCTTTCTTTAGTATTCTTTGATGTTTTGTAGATCAGACCATCATATGCTAGTGTCAACACTCGAGCAATTCCGTTTCTGTTGAGGTCTGCAAGGCCTTTAGTGTAAACATTGTATAAAACAGGGGAGAGAGGAGAACCTTGAGGTAATCCCATAGAAAGTTTATCAGGCTCAGACGTCCAATCTCCAAATCGTAGAATGACGGTTCGCTGCTGAAGTGCCGCTGCTATCCTTTGTGTAAGTGTCTTGCTGACTCCATAGTCAAGGAGTAGTTCCACGAGAAGCAAGAACTGGACTTTGTTGTATGCGTCTTCCAGATCTATTGTAACAGCCAGTGTTTCTTCCTTTCTCTGGAATTTCCCATGCACTTTTAACCTGTTTCTGTAACCTCCTTGATTTGATGGGAGGATTTGTTGACTTTCAAGATTTCTTGCGAGTTTTCTTGCTATGATTCATTCCATGAGCTATCATGCTATATTTTGTATAGTGAGTATGTGGTAGCCATTTAGCCGATGATGATCTTTTCCTGGTTTTGGTAAAGCTTTCAGGTAGCTGTGTGTCCAGTCTTCTGGGACATAGCCTTTATCAAAACTCTCCTGGTAGAGACTGAAGAGTTCGGCTCTCTCCGAGAAAAGACTTTAGTTAGCGTGCAGCTGACATCAAAATAAAGGTAAGCTGCCTAATCAAACCAGACAGGCGTATTTTTGACACTCCATCCACAAGTATGCTGACCTTAATTTGTCCATTTGCGGAAAAGCTGTTTTCGCGTGCTTAAATGTCAGTTGCATCTACCGTCTTGTCGATCAACATACGCTTAAATATGAGCCTCCCCATTTCAAACCTGGCGACATGAATACGCAGGTGATTATGAGAGCATATTAGAGTCTAAAGGCAAAAATAGCTGTATTCCTTGGGCGAAACAAAAAAAAACCCAATAACAACAACAAACACCTATTGCTGTTGAGCAAAATAGCGAAAAGAGGCAACGCAAATGCAATCCTGAGGATCACAATGATTTTCCTCCAGATCATAACTGTTTTTCTGAAGGATCACAAGTATTTTCACTGTAGGCTAATACTGACGATGATATTAAAAAAAAAAAAAACCCGCCAAGATCTGAGACTGACAGCGTTGATTCAAACTGTATTACATATGTTGATAAATGTGTGTCTCCTTTCAGATGTCTATCCTCCCCCCCCCCCACCCCCACCCCTTCCCCCTCCCTACCGTTCCATAAAGATTTCCATTAGATGTCTTGTAACTCTGACCAACTGTCAATCAGAGAGATGTAAGAAAAATGATGGTAGCTTAACCCTCTGAATAGATCGAGGCTCCAGAATGTCGCTAAGCCACCATAGCCATGAGGCTGACCACAGTCAATCTTCCGTGTGGACTGTGGTCAGCCTCATGGCCTATGGTGGCTTAGCGACATTCTGGAGCCTCATCTCATCATCACAGTCAATCTTCCGTGTGGACACCAGCCGCCGTGCGAAGTGGTTAGCGTCGCGGACTCCCGCTGGGAGGTCGTAGGTTCAAATCCCATCAGAGTCATGTGGGTTTTTCTGCCCCGACCGGCTCCTACCCAGAGTTGAGTTTGCTGCGACTCAGTTGGGAAGACTGGGACCACACAGTCGAGTTTCATCCACTTAATGGATGCGTTTCTGAGAGTGTTGCTCAAATTTCCTGACCAACACGGCAGGTGCCTGTATCTCTTGGGCCTGGTTGACGCCGGGATATATTATGAAAGAAAGCGTAGAGTACAGCCCTGTCATGCAGTCTCAGACCGAAATGGAAATCCGTAGCATCCTCATTCTCATCGATCAGCATAAAAAAGAAAGTCTCAAATTCTGTGGCCCTTCATGCCCTGCTCTCATGGTGACCTCAATTTCGATGTCCTCTCCACGTCTGTGGTCTTGGTTTGGTTCCGTCGGGGTCACCGATATCGGCGAGTCCATGGGTGCTGTCGCTGGACGGACGTAGTGGCGCCTCTGAAGGGAGAGCTCACTCACGCCGCTCCGCGACTAAGCAATTATTGTCGTCAGTAGGGGCTTAGTATGTGGTGTCCTGCGTATGTTAGATCAGAACAGACGCCACTGAACACCACCGAAGTGACTCGGCAGCAGTGCAGTGTCTCCTCCGGTGGGTTGCCTCTTGACGACTTGACATTGACTGCTCCCTGTGGATTGCCGGTGCCGGGGCTGCGGCGGGACCGACCGGGCTGTGGCTGTGGACGGAGTGTCGAAATGAGCGGCGTGGGTGCACTGCCTCTGAGGTGGCGCAGAGGCTGGGACAGCAAAAAAAAAAAAAAAAAAAAAAAAAAAAACTTCCGTGTGGACAACTCAACACCAGTGTGTGCCAGAGAGGGGGTTCCTCATCCTCCTACTCTGAGATCCTGTGTTAAGTTTCACTGATTGTCCCAGAAAACATCTAAATTGAATCTCGTTTTTAAGTCTACAGACCACATTACTGTATTTATGCCTTTTATTTCAACAGCAAAACTTTGTGCCCGTATTTGGTAAAATCAGTCAAATTGATTTATAAATGATGTTGATTGTCGAAATGTTTCGTTGTAGGTGACTCTAATTCATTTGTGTGCTTGGTCTAAGTGTACTTATATATCTGCCATCTTAGTATTTGACGATTTTGAAGTTATTTTCCTTCAACTGTTTAACAGTTTCTCACTGTCTCGCACCACTTGTTACAATCAGCAAAATGATGTTGGTCAAGGAAGAAGAAGAATCCGCTCAAAAGCTGAGTGAAGAAGTAAAGTGGAAACCGAAAATCAAAGATAATGAATATATTCATATTTCTTTCACTTTTGCCGGCTACGTCCTAAGTGTTCATCAAGCTGAATCCTAGGCACTCATCTACAAACCAGGTTCTGTAAGCGCCACAGACCCTGGGATCCTTTACCTTCACATCATCTCCTTATGTACCCCCTGGACTCCCTCTCAGATTAAGAGAACCGTACCTCTCTTCATGATGAGATAAAGTGAGAAGAAACCAGCCGTGGGAGGCAAGACTGTATCTGAGAGGAAATTCTGAATAGTTTGTGTGTTTTAACACTGTAAGCAAAAGTAAAAGTTTTCCGTGTCAAATTGCACTTGTGTCAGTTTATTTGTTGATCATAGATCATTAATTTCATGTTTGACCCTGTTTCTAATTCCGTCTGTCACTCGCAGCACTAGCAGTTATAAGTGCATAAACCTAGAGTACGTTACACCCGAGCCATTCCTGAATGGTATGAAAAAAAAAAAAAATCTCGAGCAAAAACTTCTTTTGATGACTAGTACCGGAAAGTTGCTCCTTCCACCACTAGTCTGAGAGAGAGCGGAGGTGAACTTTCATATAAAAACTGCTCTATAATTATGATAGAAAAACAAACAAACAAACAAAACCTCTGATCTTCCTCTCGAGGACGTGTGTTCCATTCCTACTTGTCAACATGAAGCTGCTTGTGACACTGACTTTTTATTTGGAAAAATAAGCGAACATATGACATTTACATATGCGAGTATCGACGGAAATAACAATCATCATACAACGGGAGCAGGACACGAATGGACCGTAAATGCGTATCGTCGTTTGCGTGCTTTTCATGATTGTGCCGTTTCCCGTGGGCACTTTGGCACTATGTGTCCTGACGTCGATGTTATTTTGTGGGTGGTATGTGGTAGACGTGAAGATAGTTTAGCTTGGGCGGCCGTCGTTTGACGGGTCAACCTTTATCAAATCATTACTGTAGCATCTATTCATTCGAGTCCAGCTTTTCGTTGATAGCTAGTACCCTTATTACAGCTGAAAACAGTCTGACCTACAATTTCCATCGGTGCAATTCGATTTTCAGTAAGGGGACCCAAGGAAAGCCACCATCCCAGTACCTAAGAGGGCCAAATCTGGGCGTTTATTTGGGTAACCTTTTAACAGTCATTACCCTCATCAAGGCTCTTAACCAATCTTTTGTTGATGCAGTTGTGGCATAACACAAATACACAGACAGACAGACAGACACACACACACACACACACACACACACACACACACACACACACACACACACACACACACACACACACACACACACATTTTTACTTGAAAACCCACTTATCTATACACGCACATCATTGGAAAGCATGTATACACACAGGCAATAGAGAGTTTGAAAGGTTTTCTTTTTTTTTTCTCTTCAGAAAACAGTGAGTCGTACGTGCCATCCACTAGAGCAGACAAAACCCAGCCACATGGGAAAACACCCCCCTTCACATTAATTTACGCAGGCATGGGTGTGAGAGAGGCCCGTGGTGAACTGGTCAGGGCGTTCGCCGGCGGAGCTGACGGTCAAACCCACACGTGAGATCAGAGCTCTCGGTTTGAAAGCCCTCTCTTTTCAAACGTGATTCACTTCAGGGACGGTCAAAGGCGGCGGAAGGAGGGGGAAGAGAACTTCCATCCATCACGCCGTGTCCAAGGCATGGTGACCACTGACAGTTCCCTGCCCGTATGGCCGATGGGGTATTGGAACTTTCACCTTTTAACCTTATATGTGTGAACATTCTAACTTGACATACTCTAGAAACTGTGTATGCGTGGTTTTCTGAAGTGATTCTCTCTCTCTCTCTCTCTCTCTCTCTCTCTCTCTCTCTCTCTCTCTCTCTCTCTCTCTCTCTCTCATCCCGGCCCCTCTGTCTCTCTTTCACCGCCTCTTTCTCTTTGTCCCTGTCCTCCTTTCCAGTGTTTCTATAATTCTCCTCCCCTTCTATACCGTACTGCAACTTTTTCTTTCTTTCTTTCCAGATCAGCTGCAGCGTCTGACCAAAGACTGTACGCCCTACGGAGGGCGAACTATCTTTGGTCTGACTTACACGCTCCTCTTGGTTCACGAGATCCAGTTTCCATTCTTAGACTCACCCCCCCCCCCCCCCCCACACACACACACACCCCACCCCCCTTCTCTCTCTCTCTCTCTCTCTCTCTCTCTCTCTCTCTCTCTCTCTCTCTCTCTCTCTCTCTCTCTCTCTCTCTCCTCGGTTCTCAGACCCCACCACCACCAATGCCAGTACAATCACAGACGCTAAGAATTGCATCCAGTGCTCTCTTTCTTTCACTGCATCTGTCTGTATATCTTGCATCAAAAACCTTGATGCAGATATTAAAACTCAGATTGACAACAAACTGAGGATTTTAAAACAGACGATGCAGGAGAAAATTGACAGTCTGCAAGATGAGTGCAACACACTACGCAATCAGCTCAAAGAACAAACGAAGCTGATTGACAGTGTGTCTGACCGTCAAAAGCACCTCTTGAAATCAGCACGTGACTGTCAGCACCATACCACGTCCACTGTAAAGTCATCAAAAAAGTCAACGCAGCCAGAACTAAAACAACAGGAACAATCTAGCGACGTGTGTACTAAGCATAGTGGTGTTATGGCTGACAAAGAACAGACTGTCACTCACGCTGTGACCGACTCCGTCACTGTCACCAGCAACAAACCAGCCTTTGACAGACAGCAGACTGACTCCACCCCTGTCATAGGTAATACCACAGCAGTCTCTGACCGACAGCTCAATCAAACTACCCCAAAATTCAGGATCCGTCTTCCCCCGAAAGGCAAACTTGTCAACTTCATTGTGGGGGATTCTAACCTCCAGTATATTGACCGACAGAGACTGGACAGGACGGGGCTCACCCATGTACGCACAATGCCTGGGGCAAAGGTGACTGACGTCACTGCTGCCCTCAGAGATTGTGCAGTACGAGAGGATGTGCACCGGTAGCATTGCATGTGGGGGGAAACGACCTTCACAGACACTACTCTGTAGACACGCTTCAGCAGGACTTTGGTCAGCTTCTGGACAGGTGAAAAGAGTTTTTCCTGCTGCCAAAATTGCTGTCTCTGCTCTACTTCCTAGAAAACCTATTCCTTTGAAATTCATTAATTTGATGAATAAGGAACTGCATGTCCTATGTGCAGAAACAAGTGCATGTTTTTTGTTTGAAACAAATTTCGTTGATCAAAATCTTAGGATCATTCAAAGCTATTTCACATCGGATGGTATTCACCTGTCTGCCAGTGGCTTGTCGCTCTGGTTACGGCAAATCATTCAGTTTCTGGCACTCCGTGTGAACCGGCCTCCATGGAATACGGGTAATGGGGCAAACCCAGAGCTATGTAGGACAGCCCATTGCAACAAACCTAACAGATCACAGCCAAAATTAAGAAACAGCAACAGCCGTAACAGATCCACATGAA
>CM031606.1:18532947-18545425 GCA_018398815.1 Conus ventricosus
GTCTTCTACCGCATCTGAATTTCTGGCCATTCTCGACAATGTCTTCCAAGTTCTGGTGTAATGGCAGTTTGGTAGAGGTGTTTCAAGTGGTCTGGATACTTTTCCCATCCCTTCGTTTCTTTGAGTTCTGCTTACTGACACACAAGCTGTAAAACTGTCTTCTGCCTGTCCCATCCAAGATTTTCCACGTCCTAGCCGAGTGCGTTTTGTTTTCTTGACCGCCTCATGAAGTGGGTCTGGGGGATTTCAAGTGCTCTGAAATACGCCTTCACCTTTTTAGCTTGTGTCTTGTCTGCATTGAAGGAAGGTCGAGCAGGTGTTGCATAGTTTCAACTGGTGTGTCCTTCATAGTTCCCAGGATCATCTCATTGCTTCATTTTGAATTCTTTCTAATTTGAGAAAATTGCTGTTGGACAGTCTTGTAAGCCCCAATCCATATCAATCAAATTGAGTACAAGTGCGTGATACAGTCGGTAGAGATGGCGCTGTTCAATGCCTTAGCTGCCATTGCTTTCATGGCAGGTAGGCCCTTTTGTTTTACATTTAAGAACAATATTCTCAACATGCTTTCTAAAGGTCAGCACTCTGTCAAAGCCTACACCCAAACAGCATAGTCAGTTGATTCAATTGGTATTCCATTGGAGGAAACGGGTGAGGGTACTTTCCTTACTTGTCCTGGTGTCTTGTTGTTGAGAGTGCAGATTAATGTTTGGGCTTTTGTAGATTGAAGGACGATCCAGTTTCTTGACACCACTGAGCAATTTGTTCAACTGCTGCTGAACTGCTTTCGTTCTTTCTTTAGTATTCTTTGATGTTTTGTAGATCAGACCATCATATGCTAGTGTCAACACTCGAGCAATTCCGTTTCTGTTGAGGTCTGCAAGGCCTTTAGTGTAAACATGTAAAAACAGGGGAGAGAGAGAACCTTGAGGTAATCCCATAGAAAGTTTATCAGGCTAAAGACGTCCAATCTCCAAATCGTAGAATGACGGTTCGCTGCTGAAGTGCCGCTGCTATCCTTTGTGTAAGTGTCTTGCTGACTCCATAGTCAAGGAGTAGTTCCACGAGAAGCAAGAACTGGACTTTGTTGTATGCGTCTTCCAGATCTATTGTAACAGCCAGTGTTTTCTTCCTTTCTCTGGAATTTCCCATGCACTTTTACCTGTTCTGTAACCTCCTTGATTTGATGGGAGATTTGTTGACTTTCAAGATTTCTTGCGAGTTTTCTTGCTATGATTCATTCCATGAGCTATCATGCTATATTTTGTATAGTGAGTATGTGGTAGCCATTTAGCCGATGATGATCTTTTCCTGGTTTTGGTAAAGCTTTCAGTAGCTGTGTGTCCAGTCTTCTGGGACATAGCCTTTATCAAAACTCTCCTGGTAGAGACTGAAGAGTTCGGCTCTCTCCGAGAAAAGACTTTAGTTAGCGTGCAGCTGACATCAAAATAAAGGTAAGCTGCCTATCAAACCAGACAGGCGTATTTTTGACACTCCATCCACAAGTATGCTGACCTTAATTTGTCCATTTGCGGAAAAGCTGTTTTCGCGTGCTTAAATGTCAGTTGCATCTACCGTCTTGTCGATCAACATACGCTTAAATATGAGCCTCCCCATTTCAAACCTGGCGACATGAATACGCAGGTGATTTATGAGAGCATATTAGAGTCTAAAGGCAAAAATAGCTGTATTCCTTGGCGAAACAAAACAAAACAATAACAACAACAAACACCTATTGCTGTTGAGCAAAATAGCGAAAAGAGGCAACGCAAATGCAATCCTGAGGATCACAATGATTTTCCCTCCAGATCATAACTGTTTTCTGAAGGATCACAAGTATTTTCACTGTAGGCTAATACTGACGATGATATTAAAAAAAAAAAAAAACCCGCCAAGATCTGAGACTGACAGCGTTGATTCAAACTGTATTACATATGTTGATAAATGTGTGTCTCCTTTCAGATGTCTATCCTCCCCCCCCCCACCCCCACCCCTTCCCCTCCCTACCGTTCCATAAAGATTTCCATTAGATGTCTTGTAACTCTGACAAACTGTCAATCAGAGAGATGTAAGAAAATGATGGGTAGCTTAACCCTCTGAATAGATCGAGGCTCCAGAATGTCGCTAAGCCACCATAGGCCATGAGGCTGACCACAGTCAATCTTCCGTGTGGACTGTGGTCAGCCTCATGGCCTATGGTGGCTTAGCGACATTCTGGAGCCTCATCTCATCATCACAGTCAATCTTCCGTGTGGACACCAGCCGCCGTGGCGAAGTGGTTAGCGTCGCGGACTCCCGGCTGGGAGGTCGTAGGTTCAAATCCCATCAGAGTCATGTGGGTTTTTCTGCCCCGACCGGCTCCTACCCAGAGTTGAGTTTGCTGCGGACTCAGTTGGGAAGACTGGGACCACACAGTCGAGTTTCATCCACTTAATGGATGCGTTTCTGAGAGTGTTGCTCAAATTTCCTGACCAACACGCAGGTGCCTGTATCTCTTGGGCCTGGTTGACGCCGGGATATATTATGAAAGAAAGCGTAGAGTACAGCCCTGTCATGCAGTCTCAGACCGAAATGGAAATCCGTAGCATCCTCATTCTCATCGATCAGCATAAAAAAGAAAGTCTCAAATTCTGTGGCCCTTCATGCCCTGCTCTCATGTGACCTCAATTTCGATGTCCTCTCCACGTCTGTGGTCTTGGTTTGGTTCCGTCGGGGTCACCGATATCGGCGAGTCCATGGGTGCTGTCGCTGGACGGACGTAGTGGCGCCCTCTGAAGGGAGAGCTCACTCACGCCGGCTCCGCGACTAAGCAATTATTGTCGTCAGTAGGGGGCTTAGTATGTGGTGTCCTGCGTATGTTAGATCAGAACAGACGCCACTGAACACCACCGAAGTGACTCGGCAGCAGTGCAGTGTCTCCTCCGGTGGTTGCCTCTTGACGACTTGACATTGACTGCTCCCTGTGGATTGCCGGTGCCGGGGCTGCGGCGGGACCGACCGGGCTGTGGCTGTGGACGGAGTGTCGAAATGAGCGGCGTGGTGCACTGCCTCTGAGGTGGCGCAGAGGCTGGGACAGCAAAAAAAAAAAAAAAAAAAAAAAAAAAAAACTTCCGTGTGGACAACTCAACACCAGTGTGTGCCAGAGAGGGGGTTCCTCATCCTCCTACTCTGAGATCCTGTGTTAAGTTTCACTGATTGTCCCAGAAAACATCTAAATTGAATCTCGTTTTTAAGTCTACAGACCACATTACTGTATTTATGCCTTTTATTTCAACAGCAAAACTTTGTGCCCGTATTTGGTAAAATCAGTCAAATTGATTTATAAATGATGTTGATTGTCGAAATGTTTCGTTGTAGGTGACTCTAATTCATTTGTGTGCTTGGTCTAAGTGTACTTATATATCTGCCATCTTAGTATTTGACGATTTTGAAGTTATTTTCCTTCAACTGTTTAACAGTTTCTCACTGTCTCGCACCACTTGTTACAATCAGCAAAATGATGTTGGTCAAGGAAGAAGAAGAATCCGCTCAAAAGCTGAGTGAAGAAGTAAAGTGGAAACCGAAAATCAAAGATAATGAATATATTCATATTTCTTTCACTTTTGCCGCTACGTCCTAAGTGTTCATCAAGCTGAATCCTAGGCACTCATCTACAAACCAGGTTCTGTAAGCGCCACAGACCCTGGGATCCTTTACCTTCACATCATCTCCTTATGTACCCCCTGGACTCCCTCTCAGATTAAGAGAACCGTACCTCTCTTCATGATGAGATAAAGTGAGAAGAAACCAGCCGTGGGAGGCAAGACTGTATCTGAGAGGAAATTCTGAATAGTTTGTGTGTTTTAACACTGTAAGCAAAAGTAAAAGTTTTCCGTGTCAAATTGCACTTGTGTCAGTTTATTTGTTGATCATAGATCATTAATTTCATGTTTGACCCTGTTTCTAATTCCGTCTGTCACTCGCAGCACTAGCAGTTATAAGTGCATAAACCTAGAGTACGTTACACCCGAGCCATTCCTGAATGGTATGAAAAAAAAAAAAAATCTCGAGCAAAAACTTCTTTTGATGACTAGTACCGGAAAGTTGCTCCTTCCACCACTAGTCTGAGAGAGAGCGGAGTGAACTTTCATATAAAAACTGCTCTATAATTATGATAGAAAAACAAACAAACAAACAAAACCTCTGATCTTCCTCTCGAGGACGTGTGTTCCATTCCTACTTGTCAACATGAAGCTGCTTGTGACACTGACTTTTTATTTGGAAAAATAAGCGAACATATGACATTTACATATGCGAGTATCGACGGAAATAACAATCATCATACAACGGGAGCAGGACACGAATGGACCGTTAAATGCGTATCGTCGTTTGCGTGCTTTTCATGATTGTGCCGTTTCCCGTGGGCACTTTGGCACTATGTGTCCTGACGTCGATGTTATTTTTGGGTGGTATGTGGTAGACGTGAAGATAGTTTAGCTTGGGCGGCCGTCGTTTGACGGTCAACCTTTATCAAATCATTACTGTAGCATCTATTCATTCGAGTCCAGCTTTTCGTTGATAGCATACCTTTTTAAACAGGAAAAATCTCTACATTTCCTGGGTTTAATTCGATTTTCAGAGGGGACCAGAAGCCACCATCCCATACCTAAGGGGCCAATTTGGGCGTTTTTGGTAACCTTTAACAGTCTACCTCTCAGCTCTAACCAATCTTTGTTGATGCAGTTTGGCATAAACAAATACACAAAACAGAAAACCCACCACAACACACACCACACACACACACACACACACACACCACACACACACCACAACACACACATTTTATTTAAAACCCACTATCTATACAGCCATATTGGAAGCTGATCACCAGGCAATAAGAGTTGAAAGTTTTCTTTTTTTTTTCTCTCAGAAAACTGAGTCGTAGGGCCTCCACTAAGCACAAACCCAGCCACATGGAAACACCCCCTTCACTTAATTTACGCACGGTGTGAGAGGCCGTGTGCGGTCGGGGTTCGCCGCGGAGCTAAACGTCAACCCACACGTAATCAGGCTCTCGGTTTGAAGCCCCTCTTTTCAAACGTGATTCACTTCAGGACGGTCAAAGGCGGCGGAAGGGGGGGGGAAGAGAACTTCCATCCATCACGCCGTGTCCAAGGCATGGTAAACCACTGACAGTTCCCTGCCCGAAATGGCCGAGGGGGTATTGGAACTTTCACCTTTTAACCTTAATGTTGAACATTCTAACTTGACATACTCTAGAAACGTGTATGCGGGGTTTTTCCCTGAAGTGATCTCTCTCTCTCTTTTCTCTCTCTCTCCTTTTCTCTCCTCTCCTCTCTCTCTCTCCCCCTCTCTCCTCTCTCTCCTCATCCCGGCCCTCTGTCTCTCTTTCAACCGCCTCTTTCTCTTTGTCCCCTGTCCTCCTTTCCAGTGTTTCTATAATTCTCCTCCCCTTCTATACCGTACTGCAAACTTTTTCTTTCTTTTTTTCCCAAATTTCAGCTGCAGCGTCTGACCAAAGACTGTACGCCCTACGGGGGCGAACTATCTTTGTCTGACTTAAAAACGCTCCTCTTGGTTCACGAGATCCAGTTTCCATTCTAACTCACCCCCCCCCCCCCCCCCCACACACACACACCCCACCCCCTTTCTCTCCCTCTCTCTCCTCCCCCCCCCCCCCTCTTCCTCTCTCTCTCTCTCTCCTCTCCTCTCTCTTCTCCCCCTCTCTCTCTCTCTCTTCTCAACCCCCACCACCAACCAAATGCCAGTAACAATCACAGACGCTAAGAATTGCATCCAAGCTCTCTTTCTTTCAACGCACTGTCTGTATATCTTTGCATCAAAAAACCTTGATGCAGATTTTTAAAACTCAGATTGACAACAAACTAGATTTTAAAAAACAGACAGCAGGAAAAATTGACGTCCTGCAAGATAGTCAACACACTACCATCACTCAAAAACAACGAAGCTGATTGACAGTGTGTCTGACCGTCAAAGCCCCTCTTGAATCCACGTGACTGTCAGCACCATCCACGTCCCTCCTGTAAAAGTCTCATCAAAAATTTAAACCCGCAGCCAAACAAACAACAGAACAATCTACGACGTGTTACTAAGCTAGTGTTTTTATGGCTGACAAAGAACAACTGTCACTCACGCTGTGCCCGACTCCGTCACTGCCCCAGCACAACCACCTTTGACAGACAGCCAACTACTCCCCCCTGTCTAGTAATACCACAGCACTCTGCCCGACAGCTCAATCAAACTCCCCCAAAATTCGGATCCGTCTCTCCCAAAGGCAAATTGTCAACTTCATTGGGGATTTTTAACCTCCAGTATATTGACCGAAGAGAACTGCAGGACGGGCTCACCATTACGCACATCCCTGGGCAAAGGTGACTACTCACTGCTGCCCTCAGAGATTGTGCAGTACGAGAGGATGTGCCCCGGGTAGCATTGCATGTGGGGGGAAACGACCTTCACGACACTACTCTGTAGACCACCTCAGCAGGACTTGGTCCTTCGGACAGGTGAAAAGAGTTTTTGCTGCCAAAATGCTGTCATCTGCTCTACTTCCTAGAAAAACCTATTCCTTTGAAATTCATTAATTGATGAATAAGGAACTGCAGTCCTATGTCCGAAAAAACAAGTGCAGTTTTGTTTGAAACAAATTTCGTTGATCAAAACCCTTAGGATCTCAAGCTATTTCACCATATCATGGAGGTATCCACTCCGTCGGTTGCCGGGGGTGCTTTCGCTCTGGTTACGGCCAAAATTCCATTCAGTTTCTGGACTTCCGTGGCAAACCGGCCCCCTCTGGAATCCGGGAATCCAAACCCAGATTTTTAAAACGCCCTTGCAAAAAACCGTCAATCAACATCTTCTTAAAAGAAACCAGCTAAAACCTGCCCTACTGATTCTCCCCTGTCCCCAGGGTTCCCCTGTTAGGAAATCGTCCTGATTCTTATTCTACATATTACCCCCAGAACATTTCAACTAGCTAAACAGTCACTTGACAATGCCCCCTGAAATTGCCACAAAATCCATTGTCTTCAAATGAAACCTTTCCACCGGGCGATGCCACCCATGCCGTACTTTAACAGACCCCCTTTCATCAATGCCGATGTTCCCCCATGTGCCTTTCTCCCCCCTTCCCCCCTTCGGCCTTCAATCCCTGAACACCAATGCATTCATAACCTTCCCGCTCCCCCCTCTTAAAAAAATCCGGTCCCGAATTCAATACCAGCTTCCCCCCACCTTCCCCCCCCCTCCCCTTCCCCACCCCCCCCCCCCCCCCCCCCCCCCAAATTTACCCATCCCCTGCCTCCAGCCCACTACCCTCCCCCTTCCCCCCCTCCCCCCCAGCCTGCTTCTTTCCCCCTCTTGCTCCCGTCTCACCTTTCACCTTCCCACACCACTCACTCCTCCCCCTTCCCCCTCCCCCCAACCCTTGAGTTTTTGTTTCCCCCCCCTCCCCCCCCCCCCCCCCCCCCCCCCCCCCCCCCCCCCCCCCCCCCCACATTCTCCCCGGTATTGCTTAGTTACTGTGGATGACTGTACATTGTGACCCGGACAGCTGGAAAGCGACATTTATCTTGGTTGGCCAATTTCCCTGAATATTGTTATCATACACATACTGAATTGTCCTTTGGACTGAACTTCATTGCCCTGCTTTTCGGATTTTGTGTGTTCTTGGATATTTTATGTTTGGCTGATTTTATATTTTTCATTGTTGTTGTAACAGTATTGCTGATTTTATATTTTAATTGTTGTTGTAACAGTATATTATTTTTTCTTGCTCAGGACTTTACCCTAGAATTAATACAATGGACCATTGTAATGTAATTAATACTGATGCTGGGTTACGCATTGGTCACCTAAATGTTTTTCATTTGCCCAAAAAAGATTCATGATGTCTGTTTTCTTCTAAAAAGAATCCCCTTCTATTTATCTGCTTGGTCTTAGTGAAACTCGCCTTGACTACCGTTTCAATGATACAGCTTTATCCATAACTAACTATAACTTTGTCCGACGCGATGCACATCACTCTGGTGAAACAGGACTTGGAATATATATTCATCAAAGCAAACGCTCACTGTACAAAAAGGCGGCGTGACCTGAACCTGATAATGTTAATGCATTGGGTGCAGGTAAAACCCTCCAACTCAGCCCCCTTCTAGTTTTGGGTATGTTACAGAATCCCGCTGCCACTTTCCTTTGGTATGACAACTTTGTACACATGATGGATGATGTATATAAAGCTATCCAAATGTCATTCTTCTCGGTGATTTTAACATTGATCTGTTTTAAAAAAGGCAAGCCTGCCTGGGATGGGGACCACCACACTCTTTGGCTTGCATCACTTATTCATAATCCAACTAGAATCGCAAAGACATCTTCTACATTGCTGGATCATATCTACACGAACAACAAAGCCATGGTATCTAACAAAACAGTGGGCAACAAAAGCTTTAAACGACCACTGTCTCATTTTGTGCACTTGGTCTTGTAAACTTCCCAAAACAACAGAATAAGGGCCACACAACCATTCAATATCGCTGCTTCAAAAATTTCAGTAAGGATGAATTTTTCCTCGACTTAAGCTTAGCTCCTTTCTATAGTGTCTCAATTACACAGATCCAAATGAAGCGTATAATACCTGTATAATATCTTTCTCTCAATCGTTGATAAACATGCCCCCCTAGAAGAAAAAGGGTAAAACACAGAGTACTTCCCAGCTGGCTGACAAAAGACATTATTATAGAAATGGCACTAAGGATGCACTTAAAACCGCAAAAAAAGTAGATGAATATAAAAAACAGAGAACAAGAGTATCAGATCTAGTTAGAAAATTAAAATCTGAGCATTTTAGGAAACTGATAACGCAAACAGGGATACGCATCATTATGGCGTGCTGTTAATGAAATAACTGACAAGTCGAGAAAGAAATCAATAATACTGCGACTATGTGTCTGCTAACACTTTCAACAATCATTTCCTTCAGGTAACTGAATCAGTACAAACGGCTGCAGTGTCACATTTTTTAATCGGTATGAAACTCCAGCTTCTTCATCGTTTTGTCAAAAACGATTAAATACTAAGATTCATTTATCATCCCCTTACTTGCTATTAATGAAGTTGGGTTTCCCAATTTCAAAACTTAAAAATAAAAAAGCAATGGGTCCAGATAACTTAAATGCTTCTATACTTAACTTGCTCTACCTTACATTGTTGATACCCTTACGTATGTTTATAATTTGTGTATTGATCAGAATGTCTTTCCCCTGTGGCCCAAAGGGAGCAAAAGTGGGTTTCCCCTACCCAAACAAGGATCTCACTGATTTAAACAATTTTAGACCAATATCTCTTTTATCCGTGTATCGAAACCTCTAGAGATGCATGTTTACAAAACACTAACTAAACATATGGAACATCACAAACTGTTCCACCCATTTCAGTCTGGCTTTCGTCAAAATCACTCATGCCACACGGCCTTAAAACACGCCCCCTGTGATTTCATGGCTACAGCCATCAACGAAAGAAAACTCACTGGAACTGTTTTCCTCGATTTTAAGAAAGCGTTTGATCTTATAGACCACAACATAATTTTAAAAAAATGACTGCATATGTTCAAAATCCGGGAGTAGTCACCTTCTTTCAGTCATATCTTAAAGCAGGACCCAGCGTGTTTACTTAAACGGTACTTATTCCTCTGAAGGAATAGTGAGCTGTGGGGTTCCACAAAGGGCCCGTCCTTGACCTCTTCTCTTCTTATTTTTATAAATGACCTACCGATGCACATATTCACAATGATGTCAACTGTGATCTGTTTTGCTGACGATAGTTCTCTTCACTGTAGTGATACAAACATCATCTGTCAAATATCGTTACAACAAAGTATCACTGATGTCTTAGAATGGTGCAACCAAAACCGAATGGTTCCTTTAAAACCGCACAAAACAAAATGTATGGTCCTAGCATCAGACAGAAACATCAACGACAGCATCTTATGTTGAGCCTAAAAATGAGTGAAACCTTGATCGAGCGGGTTACCGAACACCGTGTCCCTTGGGGGTGATCATTGATGAGAACTTTAAATGGCAATCACATAAAATCATGTTTTCAAACAGTTGGCTCGCAATTGTTTTTACTCAATAAACTCAGTTATTATGTTGAACCACATATCCGGAAAAATTTTTTTTTGAAGCCCATTGCCTTTCTCACATCAACTATGCGTCCACTGTCTGGAGTGGTGCCGGTGAAAATCACATAAAAAAGATCAACTCTATGCATAGACGGGGATTAAGCTGATTCTTCCCGACAAGTCTCTATCAACCACGGGGAAATTTGCAAAACTAATGATGTTACCACGCGAGGCAACTGACCTATAATAAGGCAGTACTAATGTTTAAAGTCCATGCAAAAAATGGCGCCAACATATCTTGCCGGGGTTTATCCAATGGCAACAACGCGATATGATTCAAATAATTACATTCTACCACGGTGTCCGCATTGATTTGTTCAAATTTAGTTTTGCATTTTTTTTGGGCCATCTGTGTGGAACTCTCTTCCTCCGTCTGCCAAAACATGTCAATCACTGCCGTCCTTCAAATCAGCAGTACTTAAACATTTACTTGAACAATAAATCTAACCTTTTGATCATATCTCAACGCCCTACTTTTATGCTTGCCTCTATATTATCTAATGAAAATGTGTGTGTGTGTGTGTGTGTGTGTGGGGTGTGTGTGTGTTGTGTGTGTGTGTGTGTGTGTGTGTGTGTGTGTGTGTGTGTGTGGGATGTGGTATGCGCATGCGTGGGGTGTATGTGTGGGCGTGTGCATGTATGTGAGCGCGCGAGCGTATGTGTTTGACTGGTTTGTGTAATTTTTTAATGGATTTTTTTTTTTTTAAATAATTATTAATCTTTTTACTATTGTTACTGTTAAATTTTAATGTTGCTATATATATATATATTTTTTTTTTTTCCCTTGTTTCTGTCATTATTAATATGTGCAGTTTGTTTAGTTTGAATGTTGTAGAATAGCAAGGACAGAATTTGGGAAAAATTTGGCACTGCCTAAAATCTCTATCCTTGAGTAATAAAGTTTTGAGTCTTGAGTCTTGATCTTGAGTCTCTCTCTCTCTCTCTCCCTCTCTGTGTTTTATCCGTCCTCTCTCTTCCATTTTTCTTTCAGACATTGTGATTTCCTGAGGATTGTGATCAGGGACCGTTGTTTGTGGACGGAAGTTCATTTTTTGTAGCACCTAAAGAAGACATGGGTCGACAATTTTATCAGTCTGTTCCCTATTAAGTGTTATTTGCACCTTGTTTTTTGTGTATTGGTATTGTGGCTTGCTGTCAATAGCGCTGCAGTCTGTGTCAGGCGCACTGCACCTTGTCTTTCTGTCTACTGGTCGCATCGTGCTTTGAAAAGCTGTTTTGAATCTCATCTGCTTTTCACTCGAATTCCTCAACGTTTAAAATTTTCCTCGTCATGCTATCTATGATTTCTTGAATGTATTGCTCTACTGTCTGCGTGCACGTCTTGGGAGGTGTTTGAAACGGTAGAAATGGTCATAAATGTAGTGAGTGCCTGTGTGTGCAGCGATGTGCGACCTATGGTAAGGTAGGACAGGGTTTTTTTTAGAGCGCTGTTGTCCCCGACATGTTGCCTACTCTGCACATGTAACAGGAGAGTAAATGCATGACCTAGCTTTCCAAAGGATTGCAGTTCTCAAAGGGTTTTTTGTTTGTTTGTTTGCTTGTTTTCCTGTGTAAAAAGCCAGCGGAACAGAGAAGTCAAGTCAAGTCAAGTCAACTTTTTTTATCTCAATTCGAGAAATTGGTTTGTGGTCGCACACATTCACACAAATAAACAATGATTTTGTCACATCACTCATTTTGTCACATATGACATACATTCATATAAAAAGAATTTGGATTTCAAGGTGACTGTATACTATAAAAATAATACTATATAAAAAATTACATTCCTACAACGCATTTGACAATAAATTCTAAGATGAAATTTTAAACTAAATGACACAAACGTTTGTTATCTAAATGCAAGGTATGCTCAATCTGAGTTTAAATTATTATATATCTTTATAAAACAAAAAGAACAATAATCCATAGTTAAAAAGCAATTAAACATCACCTCTGTTCAGAAAATTAATGGACAGGGAATAAAACTTTGTTGAAATCTGACACTTCTGCTTTAACGTTAATACCTGACAATGACGAACCCTGATGTTTGAGTCGTTTTGTTGAATTGGACGGAGATTGAAGGGATAGGATTGCAAGTGTCAGCATCTTTTTTAAACTCATCCAGGCAGTTGTAGAGGGCAAGACCTCGGGACTTCAGTGAGAGTCAGACTGTCGGAATCACAACTTTATGTTAAAAAAACCTCTTACCGTAGGGACGAATTGGTAGACAGGGAACCAGCATGGACCCCACGGCGATCAGTTCCCCCCGGGGGT
>CM031606.1:18545525-18548025 GCA_018398815.1 Conus ventricosus
AATGTGTCATTTTTAAGCGTAATGCAAAATGATAATCCATGTGTTATCGTTGTATGAGGCGGTATTAAACGTCAGGTACAAACCCCCTCTAACCTCCCTTGATTTAATATTATTGATCGGTCCCCACGATAATGACAGGAAAAATGTGTCAACGTAGGCTAAGGTTTGTTACACTTTCGGTAAAAGGAAAGTAAAGACCCGAGACGGTTGCTTCCCTTAGTCACTTGCCGGAAATGACCTTGCTATGGGTGAAGCACCCAACCTAACACGCTATACTTCAAGGCGATTGCGTCCCTTGACACAGCTAAAACCCCACGATATATTGATTTGTATGAGTCAACTGCTAACTCATGCACATCAAGCCCCCAAATTCGTCATTGAAGGTCGGTGGCGGTGTTGTAGAAGTGGAATGAGCACAAAAAAAAAAAGATCAACTGGGCACTCCCGATCCAGACTGGTTATTTCGTCTACCAAAATACCAAGTTGCGAATGTTGTAGTTTTATTATGATTGTTTGGACAAATTTGTCGACAGATCAGATTTTCAACTTTTGGATACGGATTCGCTGTACGTGGCACTCAGTCGTTGAAGGTTGGATCAAGTCTTACGACCCTCCATGCGACAGCAGTTTTCCGTTGAGTACACTCTGTGGTTTCCGAGTCAAGCTGTAGCTTCTTTTTTCTGTATGATCGCGTTCCAACGTGATTGTGGTCTTGATGGCTGTTCTAATAGTCGTTTTCTTTTTTCTTGTATCAGAGTGGACTGTTTAATCCATTATTTTTTGGGAACCAGTTCCCCACCTCCTCGTGGTGTTTCCTGGTGGTCCTTCATTCTGTCGGACTGACTTTAGTTAGACTTACTTTTTGCTTTGACTTTAGTCCGTTTTATTGCTTGAACGATCAGCGGACAGGGGGAAACATGTCATTTCCAGTAATATCATGATGCTCTGATGCAACATGATTTTTTCTTTTTTTGACGCAAAAATATAACCTTCCAGATTCGATTACACGGTTCGATGGTTTTAAAAAAAATATTCAGATTTTTTTTAAAGAGGTTGACAGATAGACGTATAAATTAGCGTGCATGTGCTTTCATCGCCCTTAAGGCGTTTCTTAACGAGCACACATCGATCTCACGATGCATTCACCGACCATCTTGTGTCATACGCTTCGCCCCTAAGAACTTTTAATAGCACTGTGGAAAATCAGTAATGATCAGCTATTATGGGTTTAGCCAGTACAGTTCAAGTCTTGAGACCGCTGTTGGTTTTTTGTTTTTTTTTTGTGTTGTCACCCTTGGGAGACGGTGTAAATAAATAAACAACAACCAAACAAACAAAGACACCTATTAACCCCCAAATCTCATTCTTTAACTAGTAATGACCCGGTCTAAAGAGTCAGTCATGCTCAGCTGGTAAGGGTTCATCGGGTACAGTTCGGGTCTTTCAAGGGAGCTGACTGTCTTTTCCAGCATGTGATGTCACCCATGGGAGACGGCACAAAACAACACGAGTCGCTATAACCAGTCTTACGTTTTTTTTACAGCTGATTGCATCAACGCAATGCAATCGCCCGTAGGGTCTATCAATAAGGAAGTCACATCGATCTCGCGATGTCATCAGCGAGCATCCTCGGTCATGTGATTCGTCCTTAAAAAAAAAAGTCGCTTAAATCAGTATGTCATCTTTTTTTTTTTTTTTTTTTTTTTTTTTAAACCGCCTCCTTCTACCGCCTCCTTCTTTGAGGGGTGAGACCTACCTCACCTTACTACTGACGTCATTCAAGACGATCTTCTTCTTTGCCGTCTAGCTGACCACGGAATCACTTAAGTCATTCATATATTGATATGTGAATGAAAGACGTCACGAAATACTTTTTTTTGGTAACTTTTTAATGCCTTCAACTCTCCAATGTCGCTAGATGGTTCTTAATGCGCTGCCCAAAATACCTTAGAGATCGAGAGGTAGAGGAACTTTTCACGATAGATAGATTGATAGGATAGATAGATAGGCAGATCGATGGATGGATGGACGGACAGATTGATTTACTGATTGATTGACTGGCAGACAGATACGGGGGCCAGTGCCAAGCTTAACTGGAGGAATGAACGAGCGGTGAC
This sequence comes from Conus ventricosus, assembly GCA_018398815.1. Taxonomy (NCBI): domain Eukaryota; kingdom Metazoa; phylum Mollusca; class Gastropoda; order Neogastropoda; family Conidae; genus Conus; species Conus ventricosus. The sequence goes on from CM031606.1 coordinate 18,547,643, forward strand.
TGCGGGATTCTTCACCATGGTCCAGTCTCTGACAATGAAAAGCTGCAGCAGCATAGCATGGCTCTGACGCTGGAATATTCTTGAGAGACGACAGCAGAACCAAATGATAGAATCACCCTCTTCTTCCGTTCTGCGTTAGAGTATTATGATGCAGATCTCTACTAAAAGGTCTCACATTGCTTGATGACTGACCACACAGTCCGGCATCAATGGTGGATTTCATTTTGCTTGATGATCGACCACAGTCCGGCATCAATGGTGGATTTCCATAACCGTGGTTATGGCGACTGACACAACGTATTTCTGGCCTGATCTAGGAGGAGACCTGTGGAGTACCACTGACACAGTTCACGTGCACCGATCCGGAAACAAAAGATTTCAGA
>CM031606.1:18553025-18563025 GCA_018398815.1 Conus ventricosus
AGTATCGGGTAGCGTGTGAACTCGTTTTCCCTGTTGGGTATCACACTTACTCGAAGTATAGTCAGTTCACCCCCCGACTTCGTTGAGACAGAAAAAAATTTGGGGGAAGAGGCTGGGGAAAAAAAGATAAAATAAAAGATATGGCAACAAAAAGGGACGTAGACGACAGTCCGGGAAAAGAAGGAGAAAAAGAGTTACGAGAGCAAAAGGGAAAAAAAGGGGTTGTTAAAAGCACAGAATGTCCAGAAGGAGGGGGAACTTTTTTGGTACAAGAGCCCCCACCCAAAACCCCCGGTTTTCCCCAGGGGGGGAAGCTATAAGGTCATCAACCCTGTTTCAGTTTGTGGGAGGGGGGGGGGGGGGGGGGGGGGGGGGGTATCCTTCACTGGCAAAACACACTGGGGGGGGGGGCGGAAAATTTTTGAATTACCCCCCATTCCTGGTGTCCAGCGCTTACCCTTCTAAACCAAATTACATGTTCGCTTCACTGGCCTGAGGTCGCCGTGGGAAAAGGGGGGTTGCTTCGTTGCCCGGAAAAAAAAAAAATTAAAAACCCCCCCTTCCCCGAGTCGGGGAGGTTTAGGGGGGGGGAAAAGGGTTTAAACGGAAAACGACTACAAGGGCTTTTAAAAAGGGGGTATGTAAAAAATTTCATGCAAACGTTACACAAATCATAAAAAAATTTTTTACAAAATTTAAAAGAATGAAAATTTAATGAATGAATAAAAAAAAAAAAACGGGGCGGTTTTGGGAAACCGGGCAACCCACCTTTCATAATCTATCAAGACACAAGCATTTTTCGCCCTCCGGGGTCTTTTTCAGGTGAAGAAGCCCCAAGAGGTAAAAAATGAAATTGTTTTAAGTCCTGTACTCTGTCGTAACCCCCTCTTTTCCCCAAATTTTGCTTCATTTTCCCGCCCTCAGTCACTCGTTTTTCAAACTGGAAAATGATTTTGGGGAATTTTTAAAAAACCCAGTGTGAGTTTCGATCTTCAAACTCCCCTCAGTCTGACTCTGCGACTCATTCTTGACCCTTTTTTTTTTTTTTTTTTTTTTTTTCATGGGCCCTGAAAGAATGTACATCTTGTCGGTTGCAACAAAAATCCCAAAAATGGTTGAATGCCCCCCATTTTTTACCTCCCCCCCCTTTTTCTTTACCTCCCCCCCCCCACCCCCACCCCCGTGTGTCCCCTTTTCGTTCGCGCCCGGGACGTACGTGGGAACCCTTTCCCAAGGTCTTTTAAAAAGTTCCCGGCTTTTCACTTTCACAGTTTATAACGAAGGGATTGAGAGGGGAGAGAGAGAAGAAAAGAGAGGAAGCACGTTTCCCAGGTTTTTCTGGTTTTGTCTATATATAGACCAAAAAAAGGGGGAGGAAAAATAAGTCTTCCGTTGGATTTTTGGGAGGACGCAAATCCGGAAAATATTACACAGAAGCCGGGGGCCTTGGCCGTTTTTTCTCGTTTCCATACCTGAAACAAGAAATCACAACAACTCTTGGGCTCGAAGGAGATAATGAAGGAGTGAGGGGAGGGGGGAAAAAGTGGGAGGGGGGGGGGGAGGGGGGGGGGGGGGGGGGGGCCCCTTCGTGATGAAAAGCGACATAAATTTGGCAAGGCGGGTTGCCCAAGAAATGTTGGTTAAAAGGAAAAACACGCGGGTCGTCAAGCGAAACGAGCGCAAATGGGGCCTCCTCATGTACATTTTGGTGTGGGGTTGTGTTTTGTGTGTGTGTGTGTGTGTGTGTGTGGTGTGTTGTGTGTGTGTGTGTATGTGTGTGTTTTGTGAAAATGTGTGTGGGGGTGGGGTGTGTGGTGGTGTTTTGTGTGTGGGTGTGCCTTTTAAATGTGTGGGTGGGGTGGCCTGTGTTGTGGGGTTTGCGCTTTAGAGAGGGACAAGAAAGACAAACAAGACAAAATTCTTTATTTACGAGGATAATAGATAACACTAAGGGCTTTTTTACATCCAGTCCTCGCCCTGAGTAGGGACAAAAACATGCAGTGAAATCAATTAATGTAAGAAATCAAAAAAAAGAAGCAAAGGGTCATGTAATCATAGAGGAAAATTTAAATTTAAAAAGAAGATAAAAGAAAACAAAACAAAAAAAAAGAATAATAATAAACAAAACAAAAACAAAAAAAAATTTAAAAACAAAAAAAAAAAAAAAAAAATAAAAAAAAAAGGGGAATAAAATAAAGAAGGGAAGGGGAAGCGGGGGTTTGGGGTGAGGTGGGGGTGGGGGAAAAAAATGTAAGTGTTTCTACAACGCAAATTTGGGAAGTAGAAAAAAGACGTGAAGTGGGAAAAATACAAAGGGGGGGACATAATTTTTGAAAACAAATACAGCAGTTTTGCACGCAAAAGAGAGAGAGAAGGGGAAAAGAGAAGAGAGAGAGAGAGAGAGAAGGAGGGGAAGGGGAGAGAAAGGAAGGGAGAGAGAGAGGGGGGAGAAAGAGCAAGGCACCACACATTCATTTTTCGCAAAGGGATGAAAATACGTAAAAAAGTATTAAGCAAAGTGGGGATACATTGGGGGGGGGGGGGGGGGGGGGGGGGGGTGGGGGGGGGGGGGAGGAGGAGAGAGGATGGGAAGGGGAAGGGGGGAAAAGCCCTTTAGATGGGAATGATTTGAAATGGAAAAGACTTTAAAAAGTACAATAATTAGCCGTATAAAATCAGACAGTAAAAAGAAAATGCCAAAAAATGTACGGAAATTTGGAAATACCCCACCACAAAATAAAGCAGGAAAAGGGAGGGGAGGGGAGAGAGAGGGGAGGAAAGGGGGAGGGGGAGAGAAAAGAAAAGAGAAGAGAGGGGAAATGAAAGGCAGAGAGAGAGAGAGGGGAGGGGGGCAGAGAGAGAGGAGAGAGGGGAGAGAGAGAGAAGAGAGAGAAGAGAGAGGGGAAAAAGGAGTGAAAAAAGGGGAAACATATAACCTTTTTCATAAGATTTTCCTATGCACACATATATATATCCAAAACACCCCACAAAAACAAACCACAACACACCCCACACACACCCCAAAACATCACAAAACACCCCCACACACCCCCCCCCAAACATTATATATATATAATTTTATATATATATATATATATATAAAATAATATATTAAATATATATATTAAATATATATATAAATATATATTAAAATCTCCATATATTAAAATTTTTCAACATACATGTAAAAAACATACATTTCACCACACCCCATTCACCCTACATGCCAATGAAAAATATATATATACACACAAAACAACCTACATACATACAAAAAATACTTAAAACATACACAAAACACTGGTGATATAAAATAGATATAAAATAAATATAATATATATATATATATTTATATATAATTTTATATATAAATATATTTATATATTTTAAACAAGATACTTTAAAAAAAAAAAAAAAAGAAGAAGGGAAAAGAAAATTTAGAAAAGACAAAATTGGGTTTAAATACTAAAATGGGTGATTTATGCTTTTAGATTACTTGGCTTATTTTGTTTTTTTTTTTTTTTTTTTTATTTTTTTTTTTTTTTTTTTTTTAATTATTTTTCCCCCCAAAGAAGGTAAGGTAAGTGTTTTTTGGGGGGGGTGGGACAATGGAAATTTTTTTTGATGTATTCGGAAGGGGGTTCCCCAAAGAGGTTCCCCAGGGATTAGAATTGATTTTTATAGGGCAATTTGGGGGTTGGGATATGGGGGTTTGTGGGGGTTTTCGACGAGCCTTTTGGAATCGTCCCCATTAAATTTTTGGAGCATTTTCCCTCCGAATCTTGTGCATCATTAGCCCCTTTTTTGTATTTGGGGTCTCTGGGTGAATGGAAGAATGTGCAATGTTTTAACAGAGCTTTCGAGGCTAGTTTTCTTTAGAAGGGGTTAGTTTGAGCGCTCGTTTATGTAGGCGAACCAAAATGGTTTTAGTGTGTTTGCACTTGCAGAATCCCATATAGTCGATGCATAATCAACATGAGACTGAATATGAGCATGGGAAAAAAAGTTTTCGTGAATGAAGGTCAAGAAAGTGTTTGATTTTGGTGAGCTGATAGACTTTCTGGGAGAGCTTTTTGCATAGTAACGTTATGTGGGGATTCCAGCTGAGACTATTGTCAATTATTAGTCCTAACACTTTATGATGAGTGACTTGCTCCACAAGTACATTATTGAGGTGTATAGGAGGGAAATCATTGGTGAGCTTTTGTCTTTTTTTGCCTAGTTGTAATGTACATGAGTTTGTTTTTTGAGGTGAAGTGACATATGATTTAGTTCGGTCCATTTTACAAGGTCGTTGGTACTCTCTTGCAAATGTTTTGAAAGACTGGAAGGATCATTATGGCTGGTGTGAATTGTGGTGTCATCTGCAAAGAGGTCGCATGTAGATCTCACATGTAGGGGTAGGTCATTAATGTAGATTGAGAAGAGTAGCGGGCCTAAAATGGAGCCTTGTGGAACGCCATACTTAAGAGTTGTTATAGAAGAGACATCCGTCCCCGATAAGACGCATTGTTGTCGTTTTGTGATGTATGATTTTAGAAGGATAAGGGCGGATTTTGAAAGACCGTATAGAGAGAGAGAGACGGAGAGAGACGCTTTCATACACGAGAGAGAGAGGGAGAGAGACGCTTTCATACACGCATAACGCAGACACACACAACGCGCGCGCGCGCACACACACACACAAACACACTCACACACACAACGCACGCGCGCGCGCGCACACACACACACACTTACACACACATGTCATATATATACCGTAAAGACACACACCATGAGTATACACTGACACTCACACACCGCACCGAGCGCACTCACTCGCAAAGACACCAACGGACTAGTTAGACACTACACACATTGCCATTGTATTGGCTTGCTCTCTCGGCTAACACTCGAACTGGCACACACACAGACACAGACACACACACAAACGCGCGCGCGCGCGCGCATTGCTGCACGGACATACACACAGACAGACGCGCGCTCGCACGCCCACACATAAACACACACTACACACACGCTCTCTCCCTCTCTCTCAACCACGCACACGCGCGCGCACGCACGCTCGGCCACATACACACACAAACGCACGCATTGCCGCACGCACGTATATACACACACACATACACACAGAAGAGCGCGCGCACGCACGCACGCACACCCACACACACACACACACACACATAAACACACACGGTACAGACACTCTGTCCTTCTCTCTCTCTCTCTTTGAAGACCCAACGTACGATAAAACAAAGGCTCGCACATAATGACTGCGAGAGAGCGAAGGAACCAGACAGTCAGAAAGAGGTAGCTGGGGGGGGGGGGGGGGGGGGGGGGGGGGGGGCCGGTAGAAGAGGGTAAGCACGTCCCAGTCCATGCCACGTGCTGAGCGCCCGCCAGTCTCCCAGCAATGCCTGTACCTTTACAGTATGGCAGCCAGCGCGGCCGGCGGGCTTTGTAGTTCACTGGTACTGACAGCATCCGACACCCCCCCCCCCCCCCCCCAACCCCCTCCTCTGGCATCGTGCCACCCGGTAAGAACTACACCTCACTGACGCCGGCAGAACAGGTGCCGGCCGGTGCGAGTTGGATTTCCACGCCAATTCTGCCGGTGCTGCTGCTGTTGCTGCTGCTGCTGCTGCTGCTGATCGTGACAATGATGATGTCATTGTTGTTGCTAATGTTGCCGTATTACCGTTGTCAGGTTTTAGTGGTATTCACAGTTTTTACAGTGAGCTACCATCATGAAACTGGCTGGTTATCACGCCGTACTGCAAGGATGCGTCCAAACAAAACCATCCGAATACATAGAACGACTTCTCCTTTCAAAGGCTTTTGTTTTGTTTGGTTTTGTTTGTTTTGTAATAAGCTTACTGTCGCCCTCGCAGGCATCACATTTACCTCCAAACAGACGTCACGTCCAGTCAAGGAGTTGGGGGGAAATAATATTATTACTTTTTTTGCCCCAGTCAGATTCAGTGATTATCTCTCTGATTATATTATCTGTCTTTTTCTCAATGGAACATTTGTTTTCATTGTAGTTACTGTAGCGTTCGCATTGGTACCATAGTGTTCAAGTGCTTCGGCTGTTCGGATGATCCCTGGAGTCTTTTAGCCAGGGTACGACAACAACAACAACAACAACAACTGTAGCAGATTTACCGATCTCTGGGGTATGGTCCTCTCTAAGGTCTTGTTTCTCCTGAAAAGTTTTGCGTTTTTCTGTAGCCAACCAGATTTATTTCACGGTTAACGCTTCCACCACGGATATATATATATATTTTTCTTTCTTTCTTTCTTTTTCCTTCCTTCTTTTTTTTTTTTGGGGGGGGGGGGGGGGAGGGAGGATGACATATTTTCTCTTTGTGTCCAATGTACCAGCCAATACACACGCCGTCCATTAAAGACTTCTTCAGTCCTGGGACAGTTGTGCCTTTGTCTGCTCCAATTTTGCCTGCAAATAAACACTTATTCTTGTAAAGACCTGTTTTCTGCAACTTTGTTTTTGTCCGGCATTGTTTGCACCAAGTTTACATCTGAATAAATACCTCTTCCATTAAACACACACACACACACACACACACACACACACACACACACACACACACACACACACTCCCACACACACACACACACACACACACAGACATACAGGCACGCACGCACGCACGCACGCACGTACGCACACACACCACACACACACACACACACACACACACACACCACACACACACACACACACACACACACACACACACACACAAGCAGACACATGCGCGCGGGTAAGTTTTTTCTGGAACGTGATGAACTAATGATAGATGGAAAATACTATTTGGATCACATACTGTGACTTAGTTTGAAATGTGAAAAAAAGTGTGTTGTGTTGCACAGACCTTGGAAAAAGGATTTCATTTTCTTCGTCGTGTTCCATACAAGTCATGGCGTTGACAGAATCTCTGTACTTCCTTCTCACAAAGCGTCGTCACTGCCTGTCGCGGCCTGGGTATCGGCCGATTGTTTTGAAATAAGTCCCACCCCTCAGCATGGGGTTCATCCGTTCCGTCCAATGATCGTGCCACCTTTGGAACGGACAAGTTAAAAACTAACATTCTGAAAACTCCCCAAGTGTGGCTACGGCCAAACACAGTCCGCTTGCTCTGGATTCATTCTGTCCACCCCAAAACGTAGCGTTCATTCTGTCCACCCTGAACACAGGGTTCATACCGTTCACCCCAAAACAATAGGGTTCATACGGTTCACCCCAAACATAGGGTTCATACCGTTCACCCCAAACAGGGTTCATACCGTCTACCCCAAACATAGGGTTCATTCTGTCCACCCCAAACATAGGGTTCATTCTGTTCACCCTAAATATAGGGTTCATACCGTCCACCCCAAACATAGGGTACATACCGTCCACCCCAAACATAGGGTTCAATCTGTCCACCCCAAACATAGGGTTCATTCTGTCCACCCCAAATATAGGGCACATACCGTTCACCCCAAACATAGGGTTCATTCTGTCCACCCAAACATAGGGTTCATTCTGTCCACCCCAAACATAGGGTTCATTCTGTCCACCCCAAACATAGGGTTCATTCTGTCCACCCCAAGCATAGGGTTCATACCGTCTACCCCAAACATAGGGTACATACCGTTCACCCCAAACATAGGGTTCATTCTGTTCACCCTAAACATAGGGTTCATTCTGTTCACCTCAAACATAGGGTTCATTCTGTTCACCCCAAACATAGGGTACATACCGTTCACCCAATGATAGGGTTCATTCTGTCCACCCCAAACATAGGGTTCATTCTGTCCACCCCAAGCATAGGGTACATACTGTTCACCCCAAACATAGGGTTCATACCGTTCACCCCAAACATAGGGTTCATACCGTCCACCCTAAACATAGGGTTCATACCGTCCACCCTAAACTTAGTGTTCATGCCGTCCACCCTAAACATAGGGTTCATACCGTCCACCCCAAACATAGGGTACATACCGTTCACCCCAAACATAGGGTTCATACCGTTCACCCCAAACATAGGGTTCATACCGTTCACCCCAAACATAGGGTTCATTCTGTCCACCCTAAACATAGGGTTCATACCGTTCACCCCAAACATAGGGTTCATACCGTCCACCCTAAACTTAGGGTTCATACCGTTCACCCCAAACATAGGGTTCATGCCGTTCACCCCAAACATAGGTTTCATACCGTTCACCCCAAACATAGGGTTCATTCTGTCCACCCAAAACATAGGGTTCACACTGTTCACCCCAAACATAGGGTTCATACCGTTCACCCCAAAAATAGGGTTCATTCTCTTCATCCCAAACAGAAGGTTCATACCGGTCACCCAAACGAAGGGCCCACTCCAAATGTGCAGTTCGTATTGTCCGCCCAAATGTAGAGTTCACACTGTCCATCCTAATATAGAGCTCATAGTGTCTGCCCCAAATATAGAGTTCACACTGTCCATCCCAATATAGAGTTCATAGTGTCTGCCCCAAATGTAGAGTTCACACTGTCCATCCTAATATAGAGCTCATAGTGTCTGCCCCAAATATAGAGTTCACACTGTCCATCCCAATATAGAGTTCATAGTGTCTGCCCCAAATGTAGAGTTCACACTGTCCATCCTAATATAGAGCTCATAGTGTCTGCCCCAAATATAGAGTTCACACTGTCCATCCCAATATAGAGTTCATAGTGTCTGCCCCAAATGTAGAGTTCACACTGTCCATCCCAATATAGAGTTCATAGTGTCTGCCCCAAATATAGAGTTCACACTGTCCATCCCAATATAGAGTTCATAGTGTCTGCCCCAAATGTAGAGTTCACACTGTCCATCCCAATATAGAGTTCATTGTGTCTGCCCCAAATGTAGAGTTCACACTGTCCATCCCAATAGAGAGTTCATAGTGTCTGCCCCAAATGTAGAGTTCACACTGCACCCTCCTCCTGCCCTTCAACACCTCCAAGTTAGGGTTTACACCATCCACTCCAAAATACTGTAGAACTCACACTGTCCGCCATGAATGCAGAGTTCACCATCCACGCCAAAGGCACAGTTCATATCGTCCATCCCAAATTAATCTAGGATTCACACCATCCACCCCAAATATAGAGCTCATAGACTACCGTACACCCCAAATATAGAGTTCACAGGCTACCGTCCACCCCAAATATAGAGTTCACAGGCTACCGTCCACCCCAAATATAGAGTTCACAGGTTACCGTCCACCCCAAATATAGAGTTCACAGGCTACCGTCCACCCCAAACGTAGGGTTCGCGTGGTTCACTCTAAATGTTGGATTCACAATTCACCCCTAGTGTAATATTCACATCGTCCGACCTAAATGGGTTCACAGTTCACCCCAAGTGTCAAAGTCACATCGTCCATCCTAAATGTTGGGTTCACAGTTCACCCCAAGTGTCAAAGTCACATCGTCCAACCTAAATGTTGGTTCACAGTTCACCCTAGTGTCAAAGTCACATCGTCCAACCTAAAAGTTGGGTTCACAGTTCACCCCAAGTGTCAAAGTCACATCGTCCAACCTAAATGTTGGGTTCACAGTTCACCCCAAGTGTCAAAGTCACATCGTCCAACCTAAAAGTTGGGCTCACAGTTCACCCCAAGTGTCAAAGTCACATCGTCCAACCTAAATGTTGGGCTCACATCTCCGCATCAAGCACGTGCTGGCCTGCATACCAGTCCGTGTGTGGAGGAGGTGAAAAGGGTGGGAGGGTGGGAGGGGGGCTGCATGTGTGTCTGTTACGGCGTGAACGACTCTGTGTGTGTGTGTGTGTGTGTGTGTGTGTGTGTAAACGCATTTCCTGTGCTTTTTTTTTTTTTTTACAGCGCTGAAGTAGCCAATTCGTTCTCACACGTGGGACACTTTTTTTTTAAAAATTATCGGGCATTCATCCTCCTCCTCCTAAGAAGTTCAAGGGCAAGGGCGAGGGCACATACCTATAGGCTACAC
>CM031606.1:18568025-18595525 GCA_018398815.1 Conus ventricosus
CTGACGTCAACAGCTCTCCATTATGGTCTTCTGTATTGCCTGATGGTTTCGTTTACTTGTCGATTGGTGAAATGATCTATAAACCTGATGTTTAATGTGTTGCGGCTTTAATTTTATCTCCGTGGCTTCATCTTTCCAGACCCACTATAAAGGCAATGCGTAAAAGAAGAACACTGGAATATTCCAGTGCACGCAAGAGCCTGATCTTGTATTTCATTGACTTGTTCTCGTTGTCCTTCCCTACAGATTACTCCTAACTGCCCTTGACAGAATTTCTGGTTCGAATCCCTCACTGCTAACGCAGGTAGGTATGGGCTCCAGTTAAGTTAAGTGAATTGTGGGACAGATTCTAGCTTCTGACCACAGACAGAGTTGTATCAGTATCACTGGTGGTGGTGGTGTTTTGACTGGCCATCAACTCGGACTTCTCGGTGCTGATGTCCATGCCACATGTTGATGTGTCATCCAGTCGTTCACCAAACTTGGTGAACTGTTACTCACCGCCTGCCAGCCCATCAATGTCATCTGCAAATGGAAAGTTTGTGGTGGTTCTCCCTCCAGAGCTGACATGACTGAGCTGATGTGATCTCGATCTTCAAGTCCACCACCAGTCACGCCGCCTTCCTGGTTTATGTGTCGAAATTTGAGGGAGATACAAGGCAGCTTTGGAAGGCAGAGTGCTTATAATCTTATAGTAGTCGATATAAAATTAGGAAAATCTTTATTTGTTTTGAATGAAAAGCACAAAATAATATAAACACGTACAAATATGTATACATACATGGGTACACATACAATACATAGCAAATGAAGTCTGCACATTTCTCTCTCTCTCTCTCTCTCTCTCTCTCTCTCTCTCTCTCTCTCTCTCTCTCTCTCTCTCTCTCTCTCTCTCTCTCTCTCTCTCTCTCTCTAAAATCTAGAAAAATACGAGGAATGGAAAATCGTACATCTTCATCAAGCGCTTTGTGACTGCTTGTGTTCACTGCACATTCTTCTTTAACAGTTCTAATCTTATTAATTGCGTCTAAATATATTTCTTTTTTTCTGTAAGAGATGAATTGAATTTCCAACAGGTCGAATTTCAATGTGAGTACAGCAGCAAAATGATCTATTCTGCATCCACATTCTATATTGCCACTATTTACACATGAAAGTGCAGAATCTGAAGTTAGAAAATAATCTAATCTAGCTCGTTGAAAAGGATTTAATCTTCTCCACGTGTAGCGGAGACATTCTGGGTTTAGATGACCAGATATTATTTGAAGCTGAATTTTCAATCACGTTTTCAGCAGCCTTTTTCTCTTTGGGGTTAGTCTTTGGTCTGGTCCTTTACCAACTTAACAGCTTTGTTTGTGTTGTTTCTGTATTGGGGTTTTTTTTTTCAGTGTCCTCGCATTGTTGTTTCGATCCATCCTTTCTTTGCGTTCTTCATTTCTTCACTGATTCTCTTGTTTATAGCACTGTTCTTCTCCCCCCCCCCCCCCCACCTGAATCTTGATGGGTGGTTTTAAGGTCCTTCTAATGTCACACATCCCCAGGATAATGCTGGAGATCATGTCTTCAATTTGTATCTGCTTGTTCCAAGGACCTCTGTTGTTGTGTCAGTCATCACGTGGTTGACATTGTTTGTGAGGGCTTCAAGGTCTTCTTCTGAGAAAAATTGCGTGGCGAATTTCTCTTCTATGGCCGCTTTGAATTGGTCAGCAATGTCAGAATCTTTCGGTTTGTCAAGACTGAATTTAAGACGACCGTTTTTAACCCTCCCCTTGGTCTTCAAACGTACATTAAAGTTCATCATGACAAGGTCCTGATCACTTCCAGTACCAGCTCTTGGAAATGTCCTTGTTTTCGTCCTATTGATGCCAGGCCTGTATTGGTTCTTGGCAAGGATTATAATCTATTGGCCGTGGCACTGGCCGTTTGGGCGATGGTTTATGATTACTAGGAGTGTTGGCAAGAACCAAGTTATCATCACTGGCAAATTTCAGTGGTCCTTTTTCTTTGGCTGTCTCGTCATAGTCTGATGTAAGAGCATATTAGACCTGCAGTACCGTTATGTTGAGTGGTTGTCTCATCATAGTCGGATGTAAGAGCATATTAGACTTGCAGTACCGTTATGTTGAGTGGTTGTCTCCTCATAGTCTGATGTAAGAGCATAATTATTATACATGCAGTGCCGTTATGTTGAGTGGTTGTCTCCTCATAGTCTGATATAAGAGCATAATTATTAAACCTGCAGTGCCGTTATGTTGAGTGGTTTCACTCGCAGGAGGAGCTGAATGCTAAAACGTAATGTTTGGAAAGAGCTAGTACAAATGTAAGCTTTGATTGACATAGATATAGACTGTGGTCTGAAGGATATAAAAAAGAAGGTCATGATACAGAACAGTGTCGTAATACTTGTTTCGTGAAAACTAACTTGTTACTCTCGTTTGATGTGTTTTCCGGTTTTAAGTTTTTTTCCCCTTTGCCTAGTTACCACTAACGCTTCATCGCTTGCAGGTCACCTTTTTTAGTTGGTTAAAGGCTGAGACTTAGTATTGAAAATACGACATTTAATCGACTAAAAATAATGTAAAATAAAGTGAATGTAATTTGCAATTGACAACATCAAAATTATGGAAGAGATTCCGACTCGGATGAAACCTGCAAGATTAGATCTTCATCTGGTGCGTATTCAGCTGCTTAACAGTGGAACACTGGCATCGAACTGTCGTGAACTTTCTTGAGGAACGTGGATCACATGCTCTCAGATCAGCTACGTGTCTCCAGAAGTGTATGAGTACATAGAAGAATGTTGTGACTTTGACTCAGCTATTCAGACTGTAGAAGAAATCTGTGTGAAAATTCCCAGTCATGCTGTTTTTGGGAGAGGAGGGGTGGGGATACGGTATACCCACAAAGTGTGTGATATACATGGCGAGGTTAAATAATATATATGTACAGGCGCGGAGCGTAATTAATCAACGAGACTGTATTTCTGTGCACAACACTTTTAAAACGCTTCATTTCTTCAGCTTCAATAGACACTTGCAAGTTCATTAAAAAAAAAAAAAGGGAGGGGGGGGGGGGGGGGGGGGAAGGGGAAGGCGGGGGGGGGGGGGGGGGGGGCGAACACCCATATTATAGCCAGAACTGGGCCAGACGATATTCAAGGAAGGTGCCGTAGAATGTTTTTTGTTGAAAGATGAACGAACTCAGAGCTATGAACCAGATGCTGTGGCACAGTGATCAGTGTTGCGGATTGCGGTCTGGGAGGTCGGGGGTTCGATTCTCAGAGTCATTTACTTGTGTGATTTTTCGGCCCCAACCAGCTCCTGTCCAGAGTTTAGTTTGCTCCGGGCTCAGACTGGAAGACTGGAACCACACAGCTGGCTTTTATCCACCTCACTGAGGCGTCCTCGAGAGTGCTGCTCATATTTCCTCACAAACACTGCAGGTGAGTGTCGCGCTCGGGCCTGGTTGATGCTCGGATATGTTATGCAAGAAAGCGGGGAGTACATGCCCACCATGAAGTCTCTGATCCGAGTATAAATCCCGAGCAATCTTCATCCTCCTCCAGCACTAAAAAGGTCTCAGATTCTGTGACCCTTCATGGCCCTACCGTCATGAGGACCTCAGTGTGGATTGTCTCTCCAGGTGTACCTCAGCGGAGAGTCTTGTCGAGGTCGCTGGCGTCGGCAAATTCATGGGAACTGCCTTTGGCGGTTGCTTCATCCGAGGCGGGACGCAGGAAGACAAGGAGTCCACCAGACACGCTTATTCGCACCGTCTGGTTGATGTACGGCATTGGACTCAGTTATTAACTCCTAACCGGTCTCGGAACAAAAATCATCTTCACACTGAAAACGATTTCCAGAGAAGCAAGATTTCCTGTATTCAAACAGCTCTGTCATTTTCTTTTAGTGAAATCTCTAATCCTGCTCTGAGCGATACACGCAATAGATCCGATCTTAAGGTTTCCCCGAAGTTAGAATGACTGGTAATTAGGCCTACAACGCCCTGTTTTCCTTCCCTAAACAAACCGATTCCATGATATTTCATGTAGTCTGTAGACCTGCCGTCTGCAAGGGTCATTTCAGGGCCTCACATCGACCAAAACGATTCCATATCTGTTCGTTCAAAGAGATTTAAAAAAAAAAAAGAAGAAGAAGAAAGAAAATGACGACATGTAACTGGTTTAGTTCAAACATTTCAAAATCGCTTGCGGATCTATTTCCACAAAATCGGTGAAAAATGTTTATCTCGGATACAAATTTGAAAATTACATCCGATGGAATACATCTTCATGTCTTCAGGAGCTTTGCTGTATGACATGTACGTTTCATGTCTGATGTGCACCTCAGTGCTTTATAGGCGCTTGTTTTAAGAGGGGTGGTTTATCACATGGTACGCACCGTGGACTTCAATCGACTTTGAAAGGATGCGGGTGTGTATAGAGAGAAGCAGGTGTGTAAGGGAAACAATCATAATTCTTCTTTCTTTCTGCGTACGCAGGCTGATACTCCTGCGGACACTCCCTGTATAGCCAGGCAGTGGAGTTTTGTGTGTATGACCCTTTTCTATCCCGCCATTAAGGCAGCCATACTCCATCTTCGGGGAAGGTGCATGCTATGTGTCACGTGTTATCCATACCAACGGCCAAACTGGCCTTCTCTTCCGAAAGTTGGTGATGGGATTTTACGTGTGTGCAAGATGCTGTGCGTGCGTTCACACACGGAACCTCGGTTTATAGTCTCATTCGAAGGACTGTGTGGGGAATGGAGTCAGAACCAATGTTAACTCCGAGGGAAAAATCCCCCTATACCGAAATTCGAACCCGCAACCCCAGGATCACGAGTCCGGCGCTCTACCAACTGAGCTATTCCGGCCCCCGAAACAATCATAATTATGTATAACGAAAGCAATGAAGACAGAAAGGGTATAGAGAGAAGCAGGTGTGTAAGGGAAACAATCATATGTATAACGAAGGCAATGAAGACAGAAAGAGTATAGAGAGAAGCAGGTGTGTAAGGGAAACAATCATAATTATGTATAACGAAAGCAATGAAGACAGAAAGGGTATAGAGAGAAGCAGGTGTGTAAGGGAAACGATCACATGTGTGACGAAAGCAGTAAAGACAGAAAGGAACAGTACTCATAATGCTCTGTCCCCCTCCCGCCATCCCTCAGCTAAAACAGATAATAGAAGACCGTCACTAATTGTGTAAATATGTTAGAAGGAATGACCTGACCGATAACAACTGATACAAAATTTGCAAGGACCGGTATTTATGATGCTCTGTTTTTATTTCCCGGTAAAACCGCTGAAAACAGGGTGGTTTTTTTTTTTTTTTTTTTTTTTTTTTTTAGTGACCTTATTTGCTTCTTTTTTTTTCTTCTTTTTTTTTAAATTTTAATTTTGAACTGACTCCAAAACAATGAAGACAGACCAGCATCTATAACATCCTATTTTCTTTTCCGAGACCATTTGAAAACAACCCAAAATCGATCCGCCCTTTCCAGTCCTTTGAAGGATTTGTATTTTCAGTTTCCCATGTTTTTGCTGTTGACTAACTGAGAACACTCAAAATAGACCTATCCCTGATCGTGTCACACAAACTAGGGGGAAATGTATTTTGTAGCACCGTATTTTCTTTTCTTGATTAAAGATGTCTTTTGCGCCTTCTATTTATATAAGAACCAATAGTACCATGTCTCGCGAGAATGAAAGTCCGCGTCATTCGCTTTCACTCCCAATACCAGTTCACCATTTTCATAAATCTATGAACGAGAGAAAGCAGAAAAGGGACGTAACTGTTTAATTGTGCAAACTTTACTGATCGAGTCATCTCCCTTAAACCACCAGTCTCGCATCTGAATGCAACATGTGATTATAGCCTCTCTTACCAACTTCAAGTGTGGGCACTCAGTATCATTTACCCGTAACGTCACTTATCTGCGTCAAGTGGGGGCTCTCATAACTTTGTTTGTATTTGTTTTCCACTTTGTTAATTAAATTAGTTTTCCACTGAGACTAATAGTAGTTTTACGGTCGTCTGGAACAGTATGCTTACTATACTATTGAATAACTGGTGGTCAAGACTGAACTCTCAGCCCATCGTACTCAGATGAGAAATTTGTGTTCGTGACTTACACTTCTATCAACACAAAGCTACATGCGATAAGAATAGGATGTATAGTTATATCAAGTACATGGAAAAAATCAGATTCTCATTTCAAAACGCTACAGATATACTGTTCCTGCTCCAAGTTTGTTTCTAATGTTAGGCCAGCTATTACCCTGCTAGCCATGCTACTTACAAAATTGAATTTTGTGTCTTCTCAGGCACTGCCTTGACCTTGCCTAGCCTTCTCCTCGTTAGTCTTTTTTAATGTAAATGAACGAAATTACATATGTAACTGACCCGGCTCCGCTTATATTATGTTCCTGACCTGAGTGGGGTCCACCATCTTTTCCCCAACTTTTTTAACCTTACCAGTGGCATTCCCAGTAAACTCCATCCAGTACCTTACCCAACCATTAACATTTCCGTCCGTCACACACACACACACACACACACACACACACACACACACACACACACACACACACACACACACACACATGCGCGCGCGCGCGCACGCACACACGCACATCTATCTACCCGTCTGTCTACCTACCTACCTACCTACCTACCTATCTATCGATCGATAGATCGATCGATCGATCTACCTGTATGTACGTGTGTATGTACGTATGTACGTGTGTAGTACATATGTATGTATGTATGCATGCATGTACGTACATATATATGTATGTGTGTGTGGGTGCGTGCGTGCGTGCGTGCGTGCGTGCGTGTGTGTGTGTGTGTGTGTGTGTGTGTGTGTGTGTGTGTGTGTGTGTGTGTGTGTGTGAGAGAGAGAGAGGGAGCGCGCGCACGTGCGCGCGCATGTGTATACATATACCTTGTACACTCCTACTTACATTTTTTTGTAAATGAGTCTTACGAACTGGATACGCAAGGAATAGATGCTTCAAAGTATAAACGTAATAGCGGCCGGATTTCAGACCAACAGCCAACGTTGGGAATGCCCTCGAAAAAGCAATGCGACACATTGATGAACAATGAATAGAGGCAACACACATGCGCTTACACACACCTCGACAGCCGTACTCAAAACAGTGCACCTGCATCGCTACTGGCCCCTCTAAACACAAGCCGCTGAAATAAGGATGTGGTCACAACAGGGCGAATACCCTGCGCCTGACCCATCAACAGCAGCTGAAATAAGGATGTGGTCACAACAGGGCGAATACCCTGCGCCTGACCCATCAACAGCAGCTGAAATAAGGATGTGGTCACAACAGGGCGAATACCCTGCGCCTGACCCATCAACAGCAGCTGAAATAAGGATGTGGTCACAACAGGGCGAATACCCTGCGCCTGACCCATCAACAGCAGCTGAAATAAGGATATGTGGTCACAACAGGGCGAATACCCTGCGCCTGACCCATCAACAGCAGCTGAAATAAGGATGTGGTCACAACAGGGCGAATACCCTGCGCCTGACCCATCAACAGCAACTGAAATAAGGATGTGGTCACAACAGGGCGAATACCCTGCGCCTGACCCATCAACAGCAGCTGAAATAAGGATGTGGTCACAACAGGGCGAATACCCTGCGCCTGACCCATCAACAGCAACTGAAATAAGGATGTGGTCACAACAGGGCGAATACCCTGCGCCTGACCCATCAACAGCAGCTGAAATAAGGATGTGGTCACAACAGGGCGAATACCCTGCGCCTGACCCATCAACAGCAACTGAAATAAGGATGTGGTCACAACAGGGCGAATACCCTGCGCCTGACCCATCAACAGCAACTGGAGAAAGGAACAAACGTAAAACGTTCATTCAAGACTTGCACAGCCCTTTTCATCTTGAATGTAGTCAAGCACACGTGTTGTTGCTGCGTAGATGTGTCAGTTACGGGATATATGTCCTGGAACCGGTTTTGTTTGTGCTATGCACCCAGCCTCTCTCGGCCATTATCAGCCAACACTCTCTCCTTCACCATAGCTTTTCAGATGACAACCAGCTGTATATCTCTGCCCATCTCAGTCAGCTTCACGAAGTAATCTCCTCTTCTCAAGCATGCATTACCGATGTTAAATCATGGATGCACAATAACAAACTACAACTTAACGCAGACAAAACTGAAATAATCCTCATTGCGTCGAAACACACTATTAGAACTCATTCTCTCCCTAGTTCTATAAATGTTGATGGAAACGAGTTAAATCTGTCAGTGTCTGTTCGTAACCTCGGCGTTGCACTCGACCAAACTCTTTCTTTCAAACAACATATCTCTAATGTGTGCAAGTCCTGCTACCTTGAACTTCGTAGAATCAGCTCAGTTCGCCGCTTTCTCACTCAAAATGCCCTGAAGACTCTAATCTGTGCTTTTGTTCTGTCTCGGCTTGACTATTGTAATTCCTTCCTTGCCGGTTGTCCCTTAACGCTCATCTCTAACCTTCAAAAAGTTCAGAACAATGCCGCCCGTCTGATCTCCCGCTCCTCTAGATCTGATCACATATCACCGATTCTGTCATCCTTACACTGGCTCCCTATTTAGTCTCGCATTGACTTTAAAGTTCTCCTCCTGGTTTTCAAATCACTGAATAATCTGGCTCCCTCCTACCTCTCTGACCTCCTCCATCTCTATGTTCCGTCCTGCAACTCACGCTCATCCACCGATTCTCGTATACTTCGGTTTCCCTCTGCTCGCCAACGATCTTTCTCTTACCTGGCACCTGCTCTGTGAAATGGTCTGCCTTCTCCTCTGCGTTCCACGGACTCGTTAAAGACTTTTAAAACCTCCCTAAAGACACATCTTTCCCCCTGGACTGATTAACGATATCCACTTATCTCTGTGCGCGAGTCTGCTTGTTCTGACGCGCACGCGTGTCTGTCTGCGTGTGTGTGTGTTTTGTTTTTCGTGTGTGTGCGTGTGTGTGTGTGTGTGAGTGTGTGAGTGTGTGTGTGTGTGTGTGTGTGTGTGTGTGTGTGTGTGTGCGTGCGTGCGTGCGTGCGTGCGTGTGTGCGAGAGAGAGAGAGAAGAGAGAGAGAGAGAGAGAGAGAGAGAAGAGAGAGAGAGAGAGAGAGAGAGAGAATCATGATATGTCCCTGTGTACAGTGGAGAAAGCAGGGAAGAATCCTGCCACGAATGGCGGGACAGTTGAAAGGTTAATGCATCACTTTCATCATGTGCTCCGTGACGTCTGTTGGGGATGTGGACAGAGGATGGCGGATTCAGGTAGAGACGGTTCTGGTCTCGTCTGCCAGGTCAACTTGTTACAGATCTGGCCTGTTGCCCACATTGCGCGTGCAAGTGCACAGAATTATTTTCATGTTCATGAAAGCTAAGTGTAGTATTGAAATGAGGAAAAAAAAAATTAAAAAAAGGAGGGAGTGATCAGCGCGCACGCGCACGCACGCACGCACACACACACACACACACACACACACCACACACACACCACACACACACACCACACACACACACACACACACACACACACATACACACAGGCAGAAAGGCAGGAAGACAAGAGAGACAGAGAGAGAGAGAAGAGAGAAGAGAGAGAGAGAGAGAGAGAGGAGAGAGAGAGAGAGAGAGGAGAGGGGGGGGGGGGAAAGAAGAGAGATATATGTAAAAGAGGGTACATATACAATTAAAAGAAAACTAGAGAAAGAAATGGGGAATGGGTAGATGCATTAGTGAAGAACAGATTGATGAAGCAACTGGAGATGGGAAAGCGAGAGGTAGAAAGGAAGATGGCTGTAAGTAACACTTAAAGGTCTACTTTAGAGATTTTCGATAATTTGTTAAAAAACAGGTCTACATATCATATAACTTCAGAGTGGTATTCATTTTTTTTTAAAAATCGCCGGAAGAATTTAATTGATAAAAAACGACTTTTGCACACCTGTTCAAACCCCGCGCGGTACACCGAAAACCGTGACGTCAACTGATGGACTGGCCGTCAGCCGCGACCTACACAACATGGCAACGCCAAGTGAAATCAACGTGAGTTGCGATCCCCCACAGCCCAAGAAGTCACGAAAGTGTGGCAGATATTGTGCTGTAGGCGAGTGCAACAGCTCAGCAGGAGATGGATATTCTTTGCACACATTTCCATCTGATCCAGATACTCGAAAGAAGTGGATTCAGTTCGTGCAACATGCCGGGCCAACTTCGGACCTTCCTTTGGCACACCAAACAAGAACTCGGCCGTGTGTCATCTTCAT
Organism: Conus ventricosus; assembly: GCA_018398815.1. NCBI lineage: Eukaryota > Metazoa > Mollusca > Gastropoda > Neogastropoda > Conidae > Conus > Conus ventricosus. The sequence continues at coordinate 18,578,324 of CM031606.1, forward strand.
TTTGTGCCTGATTGCTACCCTGCCAGCTATGCGCTGCTAGGTAGCTTTCAGATGAAAAGAATAAGAATGTTACTCCCAGGGGCTGTGCCCACAATCCACAAACCGCACCGCTTGGCAGTCACAACCCAGTTTTCAACAGTTGTTACCACAACAGCCACTGTATCAAACTGCCAGTCTGCATCAGCAACATGTACCACGACCACAGCAGCTCTCACAGCACCTGTGTGCTCAACGAGTGTACTGAAAGGTGTGAACAGCGTGAGAGGAGCTTATCAGAAAAGGGAACGCCAAAGAGTAAGTCCTTGTTTTATTGAACAGTTCACATGTGTAGTTGTGTGTACATAGTTGATAGTGAAACAGTATCACATGTGTAGTGTGTACATAGTTGATAGTGACATGCAATGTTCAGCTAAACTAGCAACAGTATAGGTACTTCAAATGAATCAGAACAATCATGTGTTACATTCACACTGTAGTGTATCATTGAATTAAATGAAAATGCAGTGTTTAAACAGATGCAGTGTTAAACAGATGTGCCCTTGTCATGTTTGTGGTAGTGATGTGATGTGGTGTGGTGAGCATGACAGTTTGCCAGGGGGAAAGTTGTGTACATGCCAATGTGCGTGTTAAGTGCTCCCCAGATAATATTTACTCTCTGTGTGTGTGTGTGTGTGTGTGGTGTGTTGTGTGTGTGTGTGGTGTGTGTGTGTGTGTGTGACTTGCATGTTACATTGTATATGTGTTAAATTGTATTAGTACTGCTATCATTAATAGGCAATTTGTGGGGTTTTGATGTTTCCATTGTGTTAAAAAAATTAAAGACAAAAGATACTGCATTTGAATCTTTTTTTCTTTGTTATTGATGTTGTAATATGATCTCACTAATGTTATAGAACGCCTTTATGTAGTTTTCTATCACTAGTTTTTTTTTTTTCCATCGACTTTCATGCCAGTAAAATTCCAAAGGTTAACTTTGTTGTTTCTGTTGTTGCTTTGATAAATTATTCTGAAAGTGTGATGCCTATTTTAAATTATATCTTTGGTGCAGATGATCAACTACCTACTCTGTTTTCATTATGATACATAGTATTTCTTCACTGAATTTTAAGCAAGTTCCCTTTAAACTGATACCTCTGGAACCCTGCAGGGCTGCAAGTGTAAATGTAAAACAATTACCATTTGCAGATGATTGCCGAGATATTGTCTGAGACACGTGAGGAGACAGTACCACCTGATGCAGAAGAATGTTGTGTGGATGATCATTTGCATGATCACCATGATGTGGCACATGTAAATACCAGTTGTCAAGCAGATGGTAGTTGACAGGTATAATATTAATAAATTTAAAAATGTGTGTGTGTGTGTGTGTGTGTGTGTGTGTGTGTGTGTGTGTGTGTGTGTGTGTGCTTGCGCACACACACACATGTGCACATGCATTTGTTTAGCAAGGGTTTTCTTCATTCTTTGCCAAAGAAAAATGTATTATGTATTTGTACTTCATCAGTTCATGTGAAGTAAAAATGTGAAGTAAAAAATATCATTCACTTCTTTGTTTGCTTTGAAACCTGTGATTGGTGCCAAGAACAGAAGTTGCTTGAAACCTGTGATTGGTGCCAAGAACAGAAGTCTGTGACACTGTGTTAGCGGGTAGTATGTCAAAGACTTCAGTTAAACATAGGAACTTTTATGTTGACAGAGTAGAATATTTTATATTTTATGTTATAAACTTGTGCACTTGAACTGGGAGGAGGGTGGGTGGGTGGGGAAGAGTTTTTCTTTTTTGTGTACAGAATGTGTCATGTGGACTCTTTGCATGCATGGATTCCCACATATAATGTCAGATAATAGATATGAACTTTAGGGTAACCACGCACCATGTGTGATAAAGTAATAGCTAAAAAGATTGCATGTATATATTCACATCAAATATGTTACCTATGAACTTAGATTGCATGCTGTTTTCACACAAATATGTTACCTAAGAACTTTAGGGCAACGATGCACCATGTGTGATCAAGTAATAGCTGAAAAGATTTCTTGGAGACTGTGCAAAAGCTTGATACTGATTGTGTGAAGTGTAAGCTGAAGAGATTTCTTGAAACACTGTGCAAAAGCTTTATACTGATTGTGTGAATTGTAACAATTTTCAGAAAGGCACTATGGGAGGAAAACAAAAAAATTCAGGTTCACCCGCAAACTGCAATGAAAGGTGAATAATTTGAACGCGCCTGTGTATGTGAACAGCACTTGTAGATAATTTGTCTGTATATGTGAACAGCACTTGTAGATTAATTTGTCTGCCAGGATTTTTCATCTGCTACTGTGTACTAGTATAACTATAATGTGTTTCTAAGATTGTTCTTAAGTTCTCTATGTTTGTGTTTATAGTTTCAACCAGCATTACATTTTATTATTACCCATACCTCTATCACAGGAATGTTGCTGAACTACCGCCACTCAGTGTGCAAGAGATAAATGCAAGTGTGCCTGGATTTCCCTTCTCAATAATGAGCAGTGTGGTGATGTGTCTGTGAAGAGTACTGCTGGCTGCGGTGTTGGGGGTGGGGTGGTGGATAGGCACCTGCTGTTTTTGGATGTTGATGCCAAATGGGCTCTGTGAGTAAAGAGCTAACAGTGCTATTGATACAGAGATTGATATCATTATCGTTGTCATTATCAATATTACTAGTGTTACTATAACCGTATAATTTAACTATCCTCTGCACCCTGTCGTTTATCTCAGTACTGTTACTAATTTTTTTTACTTTGCTTACTATCATCATCTTCGTTAGCATCATTACGATAGTATTATGCTACAATCATTATCAATATTGACAACAGTAGTAATAATCTTCTGATTAGTTGTTTTTTTCTCGTTGTGTTTATGATTATTGTTTCAACCTGAATTGTTCCCCTTCCAACAGCCTCGTTTCCATTCCACATTCCTATTGCGCCCAGTTTGAGGAAATAAGTGTCTGTCTGTCTGTCTTCAGTGTCCATTGCCCGGAGTGTTGTTTGTCTGGCCTGAAGAAGACCAAAGAGGTCAACACACGTAGTGTTTGTTTTGCTTGTAATTTGTTTAAAATAAAACGAGGCAGGGAACAGTAAACAATAAGCAAGTAGGGTAACTCTTGCTCCCACAAGAAAACCTAACACAGAGTAACTTTTCCTTAAGACTGGCACAGCTGTGTGAGGTTTTCTTATGGGAGCAAGAGTTATCCGACTTGCTCGTTGTTTACTGTTCCCTGCTTCATTTTATTTTCAACTTCGTTGCAATTAAATGGAGGTTATTTGTATTTGTTTCTGTCTGTCTTTGTGTTTGTCTTTTGATCTCCCTTGCACCCTTGGGTGGATCCTCAGGCGTAGGCTCAAAGATTGTCCCCCTACATTTTGTGATGACGGATGGGTTGTTGGCCTGCGCTTGATTTTCCCCCACTATTAGATTGTTCGTCTATGTATTTGTCTTGACTTTATTCAAGTTTAAAAGGCTGTGCCAGTCTTAAATAAAAGTTACTCTGTGTTTGGTTTTCTATGGAAGCAAGAGTTACCCATTTTGCTTATTGTAATTTGTTTGTTCTTTCATTTATCGGCACAGTGGTGTTTTGTGTGTGTGTGTGTGTGTGTGTGTGTGGTGTGTGTGTGTGTGTGTGTGTGTGTAAATCTAGATTTACAGTTTATATTCGAACCTTTTCCTTCTGCTGCACATGCCTGCCCAAGGTCTTTCAGCAGAATCAGTTTCAGTTTGATTTTCACCCGCTGCCAGACCAGAAGGGGGGACATTTTGCAGGGGGAGGGGGGGGGAAGAACCTTGGAGGGGGCTTCGAGGTGGTCCAGAACCCCTTGCAGCACTCACAAAAAGAACAAACCTATAACGATGCATGGCTTGAGACAGATCTGCCGCCGCTAGATCTCTGTTCCTCCCATTTATTTTACACCCGGTACCCTTCTCATTTAACAGTGTTTTCAGGTGCAGATGTCATTTTCGTTTCATTTTAAGAGAGTTTCACAGTGCCCTAACCTTGTCTTAACAGCTGATCAGCAACAGCCTCAAAACTCAAAAGCAGATCAGAAAAATGGAGAACTACATGTAAGCAGTTTCCTTAGTTTAGATGTGAGAAACATATGAATACTTACACGAACAGTGTTTACTTTTTGATTTATTTATACAGATCTCTCAACTGAACATATTCAAAAGACATTTTAATATCGATACATGCAATGATATGGAAGCAAGAATGTTCTTAAGGCTACGGAGAATACTGTACATGAGAAAATCATAACAAATATTCGCAAACAATTCAACGACTGTGCACACTGTGGCATTCTATATATCTCACCACACTGATTAGTGACATGCACCGATTTAGCACATCAGACTAAACTTTTTTCTCTTAGAGGTATCTTGAAATAATATTTGCAGTTGTTTCAATGAACACTCATAATTAGTGGTGTAAACAAAAAACAGCTGACAATAGAATTAAATCACAAAGGGAGGCAACTGAAGAAAGCTAAAGGACAGAACATGAGAACACACTATATTCTATGTCCTCTCACCAACACTCTATTCTATGTCCTCTCACCAACGCTATATTCTATGTCCTCTCACCAACACTCTATTCTATGTCCTCTCACCAACACTATATCTATGTCATCTCACCAACACTATTTTCTATGTCCTCTCACCAACACTATATTCTATGTCCTCTCACCAACACGATATTCTAAAGTCCTCTTACCAACGCTATATTCTATATCCTCTCACCAACGTTATATTCTATATCCTCTCACCAACGTTATATTCTATGTCCTCTCAGCAACACTATATTCCATGTCCTCTCACCAACACTATATTCTATGTACACTCACCAACACTAATTCTGTGTCCTCTTACTAACGCTACATTCTGTGTCCTCACCAACACTATATTCTATGTCCTCTTACTAGCGCTACATTCTGTGTCATCACCAACACTATATTCTATGTCCTCTCACGATCACCAACACTGCATTTTATGTCCTCTCACCAACGCTATATTCTATGTCCTCTCACCAACGCTATATTCTATGTCCTTTCACCAACAATATGTTCTAGGTTTCGCTCACCAACGCTATATTCTGTATCCTCACCTATACTATATTATATGTCTTCTCACTAACGCTATATTCTGTGTCATCACATATACTATTTTCGATGTCCTCTCACTAACACTACATTCTGTGTTCTCACCTATACTATATATATGTCCTCTCACTAACGCTATATTTTATGTCCTCTCACTAACACTATATTATCTAAATCCTCTCACCAACGGGATTTTCTGTGTCCTATCACAAACGCTATATTCTATGTCCTCTCACCAACACTATATTCTATGTCCTCTCACCAGCGCTATATTCTATGTCCTCACCATCGTTATATTCTATGTCCTCTCACCAACACTATATTCATGTCCTCTCACCAACGCTATATTCTATGTCCTCTCACCAGCGCTATATTCTATGTCCTATCACCAGCGCTATATTCTATGTCCTCTCACCAACGCTATATTCTATGTCCTCACCATCGTTTATATTCTATGTCCTCTCACCAACACTATATTCTCTGTCCTCTCACCAACGCTATATCTGTGTCCTATCACCACCACTATATTCTATGTCCTCTCACCAACACCATATTCTATATCCACACCATCGTTATATTCTATGTCCCTCTCACCAACACTATATTCTATGTCCTCACCAACACTATATTCTGTGTCCTTCTCACTAACGCTATGTTCTATATCCTCTCACTAACGCTATATTCTGTGTCCTCACCAACACTATATTCTATGTCCACTCACCAACACTGTATTCTATGACTTCACCAACACTATGTTCTATGTCCTCTCACCAACACTATATTTTATGTCCTCTCACCAACGCTATATTCTATGTCCTCTCACCAACACTATATTCTATGCTCTTTCACCAACACTATATTCTATGTACTCTTACCAACGCTTTATTTTATATCCTCCATCAACACTATATTCTATGTCGTCTTACCTACACTATATTCTGTGTCCTCTCACTAACGCTATATTCTATATCCTCTCACCAACACTATATTCTATGTCCTCTCACCAACACAATATTCTTTGTCCTCACCTATACTATATTCTGTGTCATCTCACTAACGCTATATTCCCTGTCCTCTCACCAACACTATGTTCTATGTCCTCTCACCAACACTATATTCTATGTCCTCTCACCAACACTACATTCTATGTCCTCTCACCAATACTATATTGTATGCTCTTTCACCAACACTATATTCTATGTGCTCTCACCAACGCTATATTCTATATCCTCTCACCAACGCTATATTCTATGTCCTCTCACCAACACTATATCTTATGTCCTCTCACAACAATGCAACATGAAAAAGGATAACTGATGGCTGAAAAGTCTTTGTAGGGGAAAGCAACACTGCAGCACATGTAGAACGAAGCAATTAGCGTTTTGGTAGTAAACTTCATCCTAACGTCTAACACTTTGTGTGTTAAGGTTGAAGGCTATTCAATAACTATATAACAACAGGTTGTAAACAGAGCACACAAAGGGCTGCAGAATGGGCTGGCTTGTTTGTGGTGATTTTTATGGTATTGTTTATGAATGGTTCATCTTAAAGGCAAGTTGTGTGCATGTGTGTGGGGTGTGTATGTGAACACATTAAAGAATAAATCGTCCAGGTGCACATAGAGCATGACATTTACAAAACAAAACAAACAATTAAACAACAACAACAACAACAAAAAACTTGCGGATAAACACACAAGGACTTTTTCCAGCTTAAAGGTGATCTATTTCCTTATGCAGAGGAAGAGAGTGTGAGTGCATACACAGATCCGGAGTTTTAAAATATAATGGAAATGATCAGTCAAGTTTGATGTTTGCCTTGGATGAAAGGTCAGTTTTCTGAACTCTCTGTGGATGGCCCAAATGAATTACAGACAAACACATGGCCATATGCCCAAATGAAGAGAAGGCACAAAGCTATTACGGTAGATCATGAAATAGCTCAGCATCATTGAAGAGATGGACACTAACAAATCTTGAGACTTTCAGCTACTTTAGAAAGTGGGGTGACAACATGCAGGTGCAGAAACAAGAGAGATAGGAATCCCAGACCTTCAAACTCTATATGGGATGACGTTGAGTTCTTTGAACTCCAAACGCTTCAGAAGATAAAGTTGGGTTCCTAGACCTTCAAACTCTATATGGGATGACGTTGAGTTCTTTGAACTCCAAACGCTTCAGAAGATAAAGTTGGGTTCCTAGACCACCCAGCTCTGTAGGGATAAACTGGGTTTCTAGACAACCAGACTATATAGAGGAGAAAGTTCGGTTGCTATACCACCGAACTCCATATAGGAAAAAGTTGGGTTTCTAGACCACCAAACTCAATAGATGGTAAAGCTGGGTCACTGGACAGCAAACGTCGAAAGAGGACAGGGTTTGGTTCCTAGACTGCTAAACTCTATGGGATAAAACTGGGTGACAAAACAACCAAACTCTTTTCGGGATGAAGCTGGGTTCCCAGACTGCCAAACTCTTTCGGGATGAAGTTGAGTTCCTCGACCACCAAATTCTGCTGGGATAAAGTTGGGTTCCCAGACCATCAAACTCAATAGGGGACAAAGTTAGGTTTCTAGACTGCCAAACTCTATATGGGGCACTATTGGCTACATATACCGTCAAAGGTTACATGGGAGAAAATTGGGTTCCTAGACCGCCAAACTCGATAGGGGATCAAGCTGGATTACTAGATCTCCGGATGAACGAAAAGAGGAAATGACCGTACAAAAGCAACGTGTTTTGTCCGTGACAGCTTGTACAGACAAGCCAAACAAATAGGACAAACAAGAAAAACAAAACAAAAACACAAGAAAATAAAACCTTAACAGTGCTCAGCTGTACATTTCCTAACGCATCTTATCTACTCACCCCCCCCCCCCCCCCCCCCAGTCGTAAAATACCTTTGTCTTGCCTGTTGAAGCCTAAGATGTGAAACATGTTGTCCATTTTATTATTGTTTTTAACAATTCCCTTTGTTTGGCGGTCAAGTAACTCAACTGTGTCTCGTAGAGAGTTTTGATCAATGGACGGATGCTTCATGATGACAAGTGTGAGGTGTTTTTCTTCATGGCAGAAATATGTGTACTGAGAGGAGCAGAGGGGTCATGACAGAACAGCACATGGAAGGTTATGGAGATGGTCTGGCATGGGGCAGGGTAGAGCACAACACTGAAGGCAGAGTCATTTTGCCATTGCTGTATTACCTTTTATAACACAAAGATGAACAAGTAGGCTTGCCACCTTAAAATGACAAATAAACTTCATTTCTTTCACATGTCTCCTCTGGTGATTTTGTAACTAGCAAAGAGAGCTAAAGTCTTCCTGTCCTTGGTTCATATTGCAGACAGGACGATATTTCATTCAGTGTCACAACTTATTTCAGGGTGTGTAGCAACTGACTTCCTGCAAGTGGTCAAATCATTGCTCTTGGAGTTGAAAACAAAGTTATAGCACTGTGCCTTTTTTCTTGTAATACTTGTAACAAAGGTTCTTTTCTTTTCCTTCGTTAAGCCCTTTCAGGCGCAAATTGGGAAATGCAAAATGGTAATATGCATCAATTCATCATCTAAATTGTTCGGTAAATGGTAATATGCATCAATTCATCATCTAAATTGTTCGGTAAATGGTAATATGCATCAATTCATTATCTAAAATATTGGCCATACATAGTTGGGCTGCATCTCAACTTTCTAAACCATCCAACCAACCAGACAACAACTACAGCCTACGGTCACAAGCAAAGACAAATCCAAATCAGTGAGCACACATGACAGACAGCAAACCACGAGTACGACAATGGTCATGGGATCATTGAACTGAAAATGATGATTGGAAAGACACGTTAGAAACATGGTCAAAATGGTCTTGGGATTGATGAACTGAAATTGTTGATGAGAATGACATGAATTCGCAAAATGGCCTCAGGATTTTGATGAGCGAAGTGTTGATTAGAACGACAGATTAGAAGCATTGCCATAATGGTCTTTGGATTTATGAAGTAAAACTGTTGATAGGAATTACAGCTCAGAAACATTGCTAAAATGGTCTTTGGATCTGTGAACTAAAAGTACCGATGGAACTCAATCAGTATAATTATAAACATGGACAGACAGCTTGAGTGTATTATCTGGGAGATGGTAATATCGTCATTGTATTGGCATGAATGCAGAAGCTTGCTTCATGGTAGGCACAATAGAGATTGCAAATATTTTGGAGTCAAGTGTATAATACGCAAACAACATGTACAATATAAATCTCTCTCTTATAGACACTCTTTTTACATATTTTGGCAATTACAATATATACTCAGAGGCATAAAAAACGCGAAAAAATAGAGACAGTGCACGATTGTTCACATTGTGAACAGGACGTAAGCAATGTCGTTGGCACGTGCAACATTAGCAGTACGTGGTGTCTTGGCCGGTTGTAACCTCGTAACAGTGGGTGAATGTTGCCGGGTCAGCGTTTTTGGCACGAGGAGTGCATTTGCCATGTGGACTACCTACGCCACGTGCATCAATGTGAATTGCAACTCAATGTGGCCCCCATTGTGGGGCTATAAATTTCCAAACCCCAAAAAGTTCAAATCATCCCTTCCAGAGGCGCCAACATAATGCCGAGACTTTCTCGTCAAGATCGTTGCATAGCAATGGGGCAACTGCAGGCCGGGGTTCCAATGAGGCAGGTCGCTATCGCATTCGGAGTCCACATTTCCACCGTCTATCGCCTTCTGGACCGCTTTCAAGCAAGAAACACCACTGATGACAGACCGAGGAGCGGCATACCGAGGGTCACCACAGCAGCCCAAGACCGCCATCTTCTTCGTCAGCATCGACGGGAGCCTTACCAAACCGCTGCCAACACAGCCAGGAACACCGTCGGCAACCATGGCAGGCCAATCAGCAACAGGACCGTGCGTCGCCGACTGAACACAGTTGGTCTCCAATGCAGGCGTCCAGCCCGGCGACCTATCCTGACACTCCAGCATCGCCAGAACCGTCTGCAGTGGGCACAGATCCACGTGCATTGGCGCCATCGGGACTGGGGCCGAGTCCTCTTCAGTGATGAAAGCCGGTTCTGCGTCGACCCAGGCGATGGCCGCATCCGGATCTGGAGAAGAGCGGGGGAACGCTTCACGGATGCCAACATCACCGAAAGGGACCCATGGGGTGGTGAAAGCATCATGATCTGGGGGGCTATCGGCATAAATCGTCGTATTGGGCCAGTCATCTTCCAGAATGTGGGTCCAGGACGTGCTAACGGGTCACTGCTGTTCATTACATCGACCAAGTCCTGAGGCCCCACATCCTGCCGCATTTCCAGCGGCATCCACAGAACCTGTTTCAGCAGGACAACGCAAGGCAGCACACTGCCCGTGCTACGCAGAACTTCCTGAGGCAGAACAACATCAATCTGCTGCCTCACCCAGCCCGTTCTCCCGACCTTAACCCAATAGAGCATTTCTGGGGTGCCCTTCAGAGGCAGTTGAACCAGCTCAACCCCAGACCCCAGACAGCAGCTCAGCTTGCTGTTGCTGTGGGCCAGGTGTGGTGGCAAGTCCCCAGAGGCAGACCAACACTCTGGTGCGCTCGATGTACCGCAGGTGCACAGCTGTGATCAATGCTCGAGGTGGTCACACCAGATACTGACATTCTGCTGTTAACACAGGGTCAAGGTCAAGTTCATGTGACCTTATTTTCTACCAGAATGAACTTTGAAAGGACACTTTTGCGGTGTTCGATTGCTTTTTCTCACTTTCTATTACCAGTTCAAAGGAATCGGTAGCCAAATTACATCAAAATTTTTATACAGTTTGTTTTCGCGTTTTTTATGCCTCTGAGTATACATGTGGACACAGATTATAAAGATGCAGATTGTGTTAAAATCGGCACACGATCAGAACACGGGCATCCCCTCGACTCTACACTCAGCATAACACCTGATAAAAGCAACAATGATACGAAAATTACAAACAAAAACAATTCAACCACTTTCACTCTACACTTCCCTAAAATTTTAGAAAAGTAACGATAACACAAAAATGACTAATCAAACCAATACAACCCCTTTCACTCTGCTCTCCTCATTACACCCCATAAAAACAACAAAAACAAAAATAAAAAAGACCCCCCCCCCCCTTTCACTCTCCACTCCCCATATACTCTTTCAAAGCAACAATGATACAATAATTGTAAATAGAAACAATACAACTCTGGCCATCCGACACTCTCCATGTCACCCTATAAAAAGCAACGAATGATGCAAACATTACAAACGAAAACATTTCACGACAAACCAGAACTCATACGTGTACGCATACTTATTTGTAGCCGATTCAGTAGAGAAAAAAATCCCTCGTGTCATTGGACTGTCAAAGCATACATATATGCTAACGTTCAGTGCAAATACTCCAAGAAGTCACATGCACACAAATCACACATATACACTGAATACATCGACATGTACGTATTCAGTATCTGTGTGGTTATACTAACTTGTTGTAAAACCATCTGAGCCATCAAAACATGGAAAATATACATCTTCACGATTTTTGGCAGTTTTCTGCTGGAATGCTGCAATTCACATGTTCTCTGTTCACAGTAAAAAGCACTCTGTGTGAGACTCTGGGATGTGGTATTTACAGCTGTAAGAAGCCAAACATTAACACATGTCCGGTAACATGGAATCAGAGGAAGGCCAACATTGAAACGAAATGTATCAACAACACAGCCAACTACTAGACTCATCAAGGCTGTATGGCAAAACAGAACCAGTTAAAAAAACAAAAAGTAAGGCTTTGATGTTACGAGAATTACTCCAAAACTGCTCTTTCTTGGGTGAAGTTGGAGGCGTTGGGTAAGGAAAGTGGTGCATTACTCACCACAACAATCACATTAAAAGCACTCATGGCTTCTGGCATGCACATGAAGCATCTGTGAGTACTTGTAATAAGTGCCAAGGTTATAAACAATACTGCATCTGAGGTTTACTGCAATTATCTGAATCTAAACAATAAAATAACTCTGCCTTGAAACAACGAGCTTGTGAGGACAATGTTTGAAATTATGCTTAATTCATTCTCCAAATACACCGTTCAATCATTTCATCACAGCATTGCTGAGTGTTATTTTGATTGTCAGTTAGCTGAGATTAAAAGATTTTCCAAATATACTTTGCGATACTTAAAAGATTCTTTTGTGCTACTGAATGTTGTGGGCAGGAGAGTACATTTGACAAACACGTAAGGACCAAAGCCAGGTTCATACGCTCCTTGAATCTTCTGGGGATAAAAATCCTTTCATTTTGAAAGGCAATTCAAGGCCCTGGAAAGTCCTTGAATTTAAAGTTTCCTCCTTGAAAACTCATTTTTAATTTTCATGAGAAACAAAACTGTTTCCATAGAAAAATAAATTACCTCGTGTGAATCTGACTGCGACATAGGTGTCGGATTTTTACTTCGTGGTTGATCGAGAATGCAGGAAAAGAAGTGGAATAGATTGTCTGTTACAGAAACAAAGGACCCAAAAGAGGTAACTGAGAGCGTCTAGCGGCATAGAAGTAGCAGCATGCAGTCTCCACACTGTTTATTCTAGTCCACTACTAACTCGCCACAATATTGAAGTGAAAACAAAAAGCATGCTAGAAGAAAGTGTACATTTAATCTAGAATGGTAAGGAAAGTGCTTCAGGCTATGTATTCAGTTTGTTGAAGTCAATCAACATTTTTTAGCCTATACAAAAGGAACGAAACGTTAGAAAGAAAACAAAACAACTAGAAAGCCAATAGAATGATCGTATCTGCTGCAAGTTTCTTCAATTAGTGATCAGCCAGTTCCAGGATTGCTGAGGCCTGCTGTGTTCTCGCTGACAAACATGAGATCATTGTTCATGTAAATGGTTGTACCCAGTGTCAAGACACCTTTGAATAAGCACAGTGAAAATTGAGAGTTTTATCTTTTCAAGAAACTTTCGAATTGAGGACAAAACAGGGTCTCCAGTAGAACTGTTTTGCTTTTTTTTTTTTTTTACACCCCGGTCATTTTACAGAAACATATTTGTCAAGATATCTTTGAAAATTCATTAAACGTACTTGAAAACAAACAGTATATTCATAGTTCAAAGTGTGCATGCACCCTGCGATTGTGCAAACTAAAATGGAGCAAATCGTATTTCTATAGTTCAAAGTGTGCATGCACCCTGCGATTGTGCAAACTAAAAATGGAGCAAATCGTATTTCTATAGTTCAAAGTGGACATGCACCCTGCGATTGTGCAAACTAAAATGGAGCAAAGCCTACAGCTTAAAGTCCTTTGGTTCGATGAATGTAGCGGCAGTGAACTATTTGAGGATCAGCGAGTTCACTGGTCCTGGCATGGTACAGAAGGTCAACTCTAACCCTCTCCGTCTGCCGTCGTAACGTTCCCTGGCCTGAGTCAGCGAGCTAGATACTGCTTGGCGGGTGGACATGGTTTTACAGACCAGTAGTTCAAGCTGTTAACCATCATGTTCTCGGCCAAATGCCTCTGCCGTTTGTCAGCGACCTCGTGTTTGTATCAGTGAGGTCATGACAACACTGCCTTGGTACACTTCCTGTGAATAAAGCCACTTCATGGTGACATCAGTGCGGTCATGACAATGACAACACTGCCTTGGTACCTCCTGTGAAAAAAGCCTTTTCATGGTGACATCAGTGCGGTCATGACAATGACAACACTGCCTTGGTACCTCCTGTGAATAAAGCCACTTCATGGTGACATCAGTGAGGTCATGACAATGACAACACCGCCTTGGTACACTTCCTGTGAAAAAAACGTCACTTCATGGTGACATCAGTGAGGTCATGACAACACTGCCTTTGTACACCTCCTGTGAAAAAAAAGTCACTTCATAGTGACATCAGTGAGGTCATGACAACACTGCCCTGGTACCTCCTGTGAAAAAAGCCACTTCATGGTGACATCAGTAAGGTCATAACAACACTGCCTTGGTATCTCCTGTGAAAAAAGCCACTTCATAGTGACATCAGTAAGGTCATGACAACACTGCCTTGGTACACTTCCTGTGAAAAAAGCCACTTCATGGTGACATCAGTGAGGTCATGACAACACTGCCTTGGTATCTCCTGTGAAAAAAGTCACTTCATGGTGACATCAGTGAGGTCATGACAACACTGCCTTGGTACACTTCCTGTGAATAAAGCCACTTCATAGTGACAAAAGGCTCACGGATGCTCTCCATGGTATACATTTACTCCTTCCTGTCCATTTCATGGATCCAAATTTGGCCGGGTCTTGAGATCAGTACAATGCTTTGCATTTTGCATCCAATTCTGCTCGTCTATAAGATGACAAATTTAAATCATTAAGAACTGTCCAGTTCGTTTATTGATCACTAATTAATCTGCTACAGTACGATCCATAGACCGGCTGTTCCCACCTGTAGTTTTTTTTTTTCTTTTCTTTCTTTCTTTTCTTCGTGCTCAGCCAAGCTGGCCAAAGTCAAATAAAGCGGCATCATATTCACGACCCTGCTTGAGATCACCGAACAAAATCATACAATGCTGTCAGTCACTGTATCAGCAACCCTGTGGGAACCGGACACCATCACTAGCTCTCAGTCTCACACCTACACTCGGGTTCTTCTCACAAGTGAAAGCTCTGGAGGTAGTGGGTACTGTCACCACCGGCTGCGTACTGTCACCACCGGCTGCGGAAGTGGGTACTGTCACCACCGGCTGAGGGAGTGGGTACTGTCACCACTGGCTGAGGGAGTCGGTGGAGCCCAGGTCGGTGCTGTTGACGGGGAAGAGCTTGTACCATGTCATGGTGTGAGCGCTGAGGTCCAGGGCGTCCAGACGAATCACTGTCTCCCCCAGACTCTGCTTGCGCTCGAAGTTCCGCGGCTTCTCCCACACCACGATCTGTCAGGAGAGGTAAACACAGCAGGTTAAAGCAAGATCACCATTTTTTCCTTTCCCACGCTTTTGGCCCGTTTTTCCGTGCCGTTGACCTGCCTTTCAACACTTCGTCGTCTATCTTCATATTCCCATTGCTTTGTGTTTCCTTTTCTGGTGGTCAGTTGTCCAAAGTATGTGTACTCCTGGCCAGTGGTCTCTGTGCATTTTCTTGACACACAATTAGCCATGTTTCATCTGTTCATCTTTACAATCTATTTCATGTTTCCATTGTTTATTATTCTCAGTTCAAGTCGTTTGATTATTACATTTTGATTATGCGCTTATACTTAGTGTTTCATTGTTCACCCCCCCCCCCCCATATTTTGCGTTATACTCTTACCATGTTCCTTAAAATTAACCTAACCCCCACCCCCACCCCTCCTGTTATTCGCATGCACTCATATTTCCACTAGACTCTAAACCTCTTGTTTCTTCGGTTTTTTCAGTGTCCGTTACCCACATAACAAGCCTCACGTTTCCATTGCCTCATATGTTGTTTAACTAATTATCCCACATCGCTCTCATTCTCACGTTTGCCTTCCTCCTAAAGAATTTCTTCCTTTATTTTCATTGATCATTTAAGTAAAGATAAAGATACACCCAAAAGTGCACTGACCTCAACTGCTGAACAAACCAGCTAGGAGCAATCCTGCACCAACCCTTGGATCACTGATCAATGCTTCACGTTTCTGACTTTCTCCCCATTGGTCATCATAGTGCTGTTCCCAGCTTACCCTCATGTAAACTTTGCCTATTTTCCGAAATTTGGAAAGAGAGGGGGTTAGCTACCGCCAAGGACACAGACGAACAGAGTACAGGACACAATGCATTTCGACCTCTTGGGTCCTCTTCTGGTAAAAAACAAATAACATTTAGGACAGTGACAAGAAGAACATGTAGCCACTTAGCTTCGCTTTTCCTGTTCGTCTCCAGATCAAAAATGGCCGCCAGACGGAAACGAGGGTATTATGGGAGAGGAAGTATTGAGGAAGTAAGGGGCTTGAGGGGGGGGGGGGGGGGGGGGGGGGGGGGGGGAAGAAAAATGAAAAAAAAGAAGGGGAGGGTGTGTGAAACGGTGATAAATCAAAAAAAGCAAAAATAAGTAAATAAATAAATAAAATATTAAAAAAATTAAATTAAGTTTAACAAATGTATATAAGATACAATACATAAGTAGATAGATGAATAAATAAAAGATTATAAGTAAATAAATAAATAAAATGAATAAATAAATAGATAAATAAATAAATAAATAATGCATATATACAAATAAATAGATAAATAAAATAAAGAAAATTAAAAGTAAAATAAAATGAAATAAATCAAAATCGGTTTACCGATCTCGGCTGCCGTTTAATGGGCAGGGTGGGGGCAGGAGAGTTGGGGGCAGGAGAGTTGGGAGGGGTAGGGAGGTAGGTAGGTGAAGTTCCAGGGTTTCTACCAACATCGTAATGATCATGTCCTCTCTCCCTTCCAACTTTGTAACAAGTATGATTAATTTCATCAACCTGAATGAGTTTTGCTTCTGTGTTCCCTCCACGCCATTCCTCTCATCATTCCCCTACTCCCAGCAACTGTCTGGCCACTGGAAATCTCTGTACAGACACTGTGCCCCGCTTTCCCATCTGAATGATGTGGTTGGCACTTAGTGTCTGCTGATCACTGACCATTACACGCGTGCTGTCATTCTTCTGTTTGCTGCTCAGGTTTCCTCTGTGGCCAGCCTTGCCTTTTAAATCCTGACTTTCCCTGTTTCCTAGGAACCTACTCCACCTTCCCTTCTAAATCCTATTCCCCCCCCCCCCCCCCCCCCCCCCTGTTTCCTAGGAACCTACTAAACCTTCCCTTCTAAATCCTATTTTTCCCTTTTCCAAGGTATCTACTCCATCTTCCCTTCTAAATCCTATCTTTTTCTGTTTCCTAGGTACCATACTCCCCCCTCCCCTCCCCCCTTCTGCATCCTATTTTTCCTGTTTCCTAGGAACCTACTCCACCTTCCCTTCTGAATCCTATTTTTTCCTGTTTCCTAGGAACCTGCTCCACCTTTCCTTCTGAACCCTATCTTTTCCTGTTTCCTAGGAACCTACTCCACCTTCCCTTCTGAATCCTATTTTTCCTGTTTCCTAGG
>CM031606.1:18600525-18605525 GCA_018398815.1 Conus ventricosus
CACGCACGTTCGCACACACACACATACACATGCACTCGCTCTCTCTCTCTCTCTCTCTCTCTCTCCTCTCTCTCTCTCTCTCTCTCTTCTCTCTCTCTCTCACAGACACACACGCACGTTCGCACACACACACATACACACGCACTCACGCACTCGCTCTCTCTCTCTCTCTCTCTGTGTCTCTGTTTCTCTTCCTTTCTCTCACTCACACTCACACACACACGCACACGCACGCGCACGCACGCACGCACGCACGCACACACACACACACACACACACACACACACACACACACACACACACACACACACACACACCTGTAGGGGTCTCCGTCACTGCTGTCATCAGAGAGGAAGAAGGAGGAAGAGCTGTTGGCGCGGCTGAGGGGTCTGGGAGGAGCCAGGAGGTCCATGTTGTCTGTGAATACAATGACCGTCCTGACGTCTTACAACACGGCACTGGTATCTCACAACATCATTCAGGTAGTTTAGGAATGCCATTCTGGGATTTCACACTACCCTCATGGGGTCTTAGAATATCCTGATGCCTTACAAAAACACATCCCAGCATCTTACAGTGCATCCTCTGGAATCTTACAATGCCGTCCTGGCGTCTTACAATGCACTTTCGGGTGTCATACACTGTACATTCAGGTGTCGTACAATGTACATTCAGGTGTCATACAATGCACATTCAGGTGTCTTACAATACACATTCAGGTGCCATGCAATGCACATTCAAGTGTCATACAATGCACATTTAGGTGTCATACAATGTACATTCAGGTGTCTTACAATGTACATTCAGGTGTCATACAATGCACATTCAGGTGCCATACAATGCACATTTAGGTGTCATACAATGCACATTCAGGTGTCATACAATGCACATTCAGGTGTCATACAATGTACATTCAGGTGTCATACAATGCACATTCAGGTGTCATACAATGTACATTCAGGTGTCTTACAATGTACATTCAGGTGTCATACAATGCACATTCAGGTGCCATACAATGCACATTCAGGTGTCATACAATGTACATTCAGGTGTCATACAATGCACATTCAGGTGTCATACAATGTACATTAAGGTGTCATACAATGTACATTCAGGTGTCATACAATGTACATTCAAGTGTCATACAATGCACATTTAGGTGTCTTACAATGTACATTCAGGTGTCATACAATGTACATTCAGGTGTCATACAATGCACATTCAGGTGCCATACAATGTACATTCAGGTGTCATACAATGCACATTCAGGTGTCATACAATGTACATTCAGGTGTCATACAATGCGCATTCAGGTCTCATACAATACACTTTCAGGTGTCACACAATGCACGTTCAGATGTCATACAATGTACATTCAGGTGTCATACAATGCACATTCAGGTGTCTTACAATACAAATTCAGGTGTCTTACAATACAAATTCAGGTGTCATACAATGCACAATCAGGTGTCCTACAATACAAATTCAGGTGTCTTATAATAAAAATTCAGGTGTCATACAATGCACATTCAGGTGTCATACAATGCACATTCAGGTGTCATACAATGTACATTCAGGTGCCATACAAAGTACATTCAGGTGTCATACAATGCACAGTCAGGTGCCATACAGTGTACATTCAGGTCTCATACAATGCACATTCAGGTGCCATACAATGCACATTTAGGTGTCATACAATGCACATTCAGGTGTCATACAATGTACATTCAGGTGCCATACAATACACATTCAGGTCTCATACAATGCACATTCAGGTGCCATACAATGCACATTTAGGTGTCATACAATACACTTTCAGGTGTCACACAATGCACGTTCAGATGTCATACAATGTACATTCAGGTGTCATACAATGCACATTCAGGTGTCTTACAATACAAATTCAGGTGTCTTACAATACAAATTCAGGTGTCATACACTGCACAATCAGGTGTCCTACAATACAAATTCAGGTGTCTTATAATACAAATTCAGGTGTCATACAATGCACATTCAGGTGTCGCACAATGCACATTCAGGTGTCATACAATGCACATTCATGTGTCATAAATGTACATTCAGGTGTCATACAATACAAATTCAAGTGTCATACAATGTACATTCAGGTGTCATACAATGCACATTCAGGTGTCATGCAAAACACATCCAGGTGTCTTACAATGCACATCCTGGTGTCTTACAATGCACATCCTGATGTCTTATTATACACTTCCTGCTGTAGTACAATGCAAATTATGCTGTCATATAATACCACCCTCGCATCTTACAATACCGTCTTACTGTCTTACAATGCATATCCCGGTGTCTTCTAATACACATCCGTATGTCTTACAATACAGATGAATGATGATTTCTTACAATACCCTCCTGATATCCTACAATACCCTCCTGTTGTCTTACAATACCCTCCTGATGTCCCACAATACCTTCCCGTTGTCCCACAACAACCTCCGGAATCTTTAAAACACAGTCCCGATGTCTTACAAACACATTCAGTGTTTTACCGTACACATCCTATTGTTCCACGACACACATCCTGATGTCTCACAATACCATCCTAACATCATATTCTAATTTAAAAGAAACAGATACGCATCTTGGTGTGGTATAATATATAATACTATCCTAATGCTTTACTATTCCGATGCTTTATGACACACATCCTGGTGTCCTCCAATGCACTTTCTGGTGTCTTATGATACTGATCCTGACGTTTTAAAATGCAGCCTCTAGTGTCTTATAATACTACCCTGAGTGTCGTACACTGCCATTTCGGGTCTCCGGTTACCTTCCTGTGGTCACGCAATGTCCTGTACCTTACGGTGCAGATCCTGATGTCTTACATTAGCATCCTGGTATCTTACAATACAAACACTGGAGTTTTACTATACTGCCGAGGAATCTTGCAGTGCACATCATGCTGTCTTACAATACACAACCTTGGTGTCATACTATCCATAACACAATACACAACCTGGCAAATTACACTGATATAATACTCATCCTGATATAATACTCATCCTAGTATCTTACACTGTACATCCTTGTGTCAAACAATACACATCCTGATATCTTGCAACAGTAATCACGTTCTCTCATCATAACCATCCTGGTTTCTTGAATCCACAACGTGATATGTTATAAAAACACCACCTGATGTCTAGCAAAACACATACAGGTATATTGCGAAACGCATCCTGATAACGTACGATAAATAAGCCCGGTCTCTAATAAAACATACATCCTGATAACGTACATCGTGATGACTTACATGTATACACTAAACAACATGTTATCTTACAAGATAGGCATTCTGGTAACTTTTATCCTGATGACTTACGCTAACAACATGTTATCTTACAAAATAGGCATTCTGGTAACGTACATTCTTGTGACTTACGCTAAACAACATGTTATCTTACAAGATAGGCATTCTGGTACCGTACATCGCGATAGCTCACACCAAACAACATGTTATCTTGCAAGATAGGCATTCTGGTAACGTACATCCTGATAGCTTACACAAAGCATGTTTCCTTACATGACACACATCGTGGTGGCTTACGTATGTAATTATAGCTTACATTAAACAGCTTGTTACTTCGTAAAACATACATCCTGGTATCTTACATCCTAATAACTTACAGGAATAACCCGTTACCTTACCAGACGCACATCCTGATAACTTATATCCTTAGAGTTAAAACTAAGCAAGCTGTAGCTTTACAAGATACACATCATGATAACTTACATCCTGATAGCGTACACTAAACAACTTGTTACTTCGTAAAACATACATCCTGGTATCTTAAATCCTGGTAACTTACAGGAATAACCCGTTACCTAACAGGACGCACGTCCTGGTAACTTAAATCCTTAAAGTTTATACTAAGCAACCTGCAGCTTTACAAGATACACATCATGATAACTTACATTCTGATAGCTTACACTAAGCAACATGTTACCTTACAAGACACATCCTGGAAACGTACATCCTGACAGCTTAAAGTAAACAACCTGTAGCTTAACAGAACACGCATCATGGTAAGCTACATCCTGATTACTTACACTAAGCAAACTGTTGCCTTACAAGACATACCGTAGTCACTTACAAAACAAAGTCTGTTAACTTAGAACAAACACCTAAGAATCCTATAAAACATTCCTTGGTACAATGTATTTCAGTAAATTTTCGTGGATTTTATTTTCAGTCTGGGTTTATTTGGTTTGTAGACTTGTAGTCAAGTAGTTTACATTACTTTCGTGGATTTTATTTTCAGTCTGGGTTTATTTGGTTTGTAGACTTGTAGTCAAGTAGTTTACATTTATCATTTCTAATTACCATAAAGATTGAATGAATAATAAAGTAAAACAAAACAAAGATATAAGGGCAGAGAGAGAGAGAGAAGAGAGAGAGAGAGAGAGAGAGAGAGAGAGAGAGAGAGAGCGACTCTTCCAGACACACACCCGAGACCCGAACAAAATGCCCCCCCCTCCCTTCCCATCCAACTAACAAACAGATAAAAACAAACCCATCAATTTGCTTTGAAGGCTGTAAAGTAATTTAAGCTGCGGTTTTGACAGAACTCATTTTCATCCACGTCTGTATTCCTAAGGGAAATAATCTCGTTTTCAAACCATGGAAGGGGAAGTAAAACGTGCTTTACATCCAGATTGCAGATTGCAAGGACAATCTGTTACGTTAGAAAACCATGTTGTGAAACTGATACGACCCCAGAGAGCCCATATCGTGAAAAAAAAATCCCCATTCTTGTGTTCATATAAACGTGCACACTGTCTGTCTGTCTGTCTGTCTCTCTCTCTCACATAAACACACACACACACACACACGCACGCACGCACGCACGCACGCACGCACGCACGCACACACACACACACACACACACACACACACACACACACACACACACACACACACTCACTCACACACACGGCGTGTCTGTGAGCGCGCCGTGTGT
>CM031606.1:18620525-18628025 GCA_018398815.1 Conus ventricosus
ACAATCACTACTTTCATATCCATCCTCTCCCTTCTTCATTTATCTTCTCTTCCCTGCCTTTCTCCACCTCTCCTCTATCTCCCAGCCCTCTCTCCTACCCCTTGTACTCCCCCCCCCTCCCCCCGTCTAATATCACTTGAGGGTGAACAGACGTTAAACTAAAGAACTAACACAAACACACACACACACACACACACACACAACACACACACCACACACACACACACACACACACACACACACACACACACACACACACACACACACGCCGAGAGAGAGAGAGAGAGAGAGAGAGAGAGAGAGAGAGAGAGAGAGAGAGAGAGAGAGAGAGAGAGAGACACACACACACACACACACACACACACACACACACACACACACACACACACACACACACACACACACACACCCGACAACAGAAGACAAGCCACACACACTCTGTCATAAACGATTCACGTTAAATCACATAGCATCACTGTCTGCATCTCCAGGCCTTTATGCCTTTCTCTGCACCCTCTGTCTCCCTCCCTACGATAACACGTCCTCCGTGTATGAGATTCTCTGCACCCTCTGTCTCCCTCCCTACAATAACACGTCCTCCGTGGGCTGCATCTCCAGACCTTTATGACATTCTCTGCACCCTCTGTCTCCCTCCCTACGATAACACGTTCTCCGTGTGCTCGGAAAGCTTCAAAAATGTTTTTTTTTTTCTGCTCTTACCATTCCTTGTTATTTTGTTTTTTGTTTCGTAGTTTACAACACCATTTCGTTTCAGTTATGAGAGTGGAACGTTTGTTGATATTTTTGCCTTTGCTTTATTTGTCAATTTGCTTTATGCCTTTCTTTCTTTAATTCTATCTATATTTCTTTTTCTTTTTACTTTTTTTCTTCATTCGGTTCGTTTGGCGCTCTGCTGAGCAATCGTGTTCCAAACTTCTGTTTGCGTCGCCATCAATCGATAGTTTTGCTCTCTCTCTCTCTCTCTCTCTCCTCTCTCTCTCCTCTCTCTCTCTCTCTCTCTCTCTCTCTCTCTCTGTGCGTATATGCATATCTACGTGCGCGAGTGCGCGCATGCACAGTGTGTGTGTGTGTGTGTGTGTGTGTGTGTGTGTGTGTGTGTGTGTGTGTGTGTGTGTGTGTGTGTGTGTGTGTGTGTTGTTGTTGTTGTTGTTGTTGTTGTTGTTGTTGTTGTTCAGTTTAACGTCTTCCCACTCAAAGTGATTTCAGATTTCAGTGTGTGTGTGTGTGTGTGTGTGTGTGTGTGTGTGTGTGTGTGTGTGTGTGTGTGTGTGTGTGTCTGGGTGTGTGTCTGTGTGTGTGTGAGTGTGTCTGTCTGTGTGTGTCTGTGTAAGTGTGTGTATGTGTGTGTGCGTGCGTGTATGTGTGTGTGTGTGCGCGCGCGCGCGCGCGCGCGTGTGTGTGTGTGTGTGTGTGTGTGTGTGTGTGGTGTGTGTGTGTGTGTGTGCGTACGTGCGCATGCGCACACGCGTATGTGTCTGTGTGTAAGCGCGAGCGAATGTGTTTGCGTAGAGATGTTAGCAGAAATTCATTTGAAACCCGATTTCTATAGAATTTGTATACTGAACATGGGAACCGAGTCACTGAATATAAGGGGTGGAAAAAAGACATGCTGGGAGGGGTGAAAGTCGAAAAGCAGGAATACACGGAAGGGCATGTGCGTGCATTGAAATGGTTTCCCTGGCTTGTATGGCACACACTGTCTGACACATACTGACTGACACATACTGTCTGACACACACTGTCTGACACACACTGTCTGACACACACTGTCTGACACATACTGTCTGACACACACTGTCTGACACACACTATCTGACACATACTGTCTGACACACACTTTCAGACACATACTGTCTGACACACTGTCTGACACATACTGTCTGACACACACTGTCTGACACACACTATCTGACACATACTGTCTGACACACACTTTCAGACACATACTGTCTGACACACACTGTCTGACACACTGTCTGACACACACTGTCTGACACACTGTCTGACACATACTGTCTGCCACACACTGTCTGCCACACACTGTCTGACACATACTGTCTGACACACTGTCTGACACATACTGTCTGACACATGCTGTCTGACACATACTGTCTGACACACACTGTCAGACACACTGTCTGACACATACTGTCTGACACACACTGTCTGACACACTGACACATACTGTCTGACACACACTGACACACTGTCTGACACACACTGGCTGATCAGTTCTGACACACACTGTCTGACACACACTGTCTGACACACACTGTCCGACACACACTGTCTGACACACACACACTGTCTGACACACACTGTCTGACACATACTGTCTGACACACTGTCTGACACACTGTCTGACACACACTGTCTGACACACACTGTCTGACACACACTGTCTGAACACACTGTCTGACACACACTGTCTGACACATACTGTCTGACACACTGTCTGACACACTGGCTGACACACACTGTCTGACACATACTGTCTGACACACACTGTCTGACACATACTGTCTGACACACTGTCTGACACATACTGTCTGACACACTGGCTGACACACACTGTCTGACACACACACACACTGTCTGACACACACACACACACTGTCTGACACATACTGTCTGACACATACTGTCTGACACACTGTCTGACACACTGTCTGACACACACCGGCTGACACACACTGTCTGACACATACATTTTGACACACTGACACACACTGTCTGCACACACTGTCTGACACACACACTGGCTGATTAGTCTGACACATGCTGTTTGACACACACTGTCTGACACACACTGTCTGACAAACACACTGTCTGACACACACTGTCTGACACACACTGGCTGACACACACTGTCTGACACATACTGTCTGACACACTGACACACTGTCTGGCACACACTGTCTGACACACACACTGGCTGATTAGTCTGACACATGCTGTCTGACACACACTGTCTGACACACACTGTCTGACAAACACACTGTCTGACACACACTGTCTGACACACACACTGGCTGATTAGTCTGACACATACTGTCTGACACACACTGTCTGACACACACTGTCTGACACACACACTCTCTGACACACACTGGCCGAGATGTCTGCTCTCTCCCCCAGTCCATCAGCTGGGTTCCGCCGATGTATAGTGCCCTCATGTCTGACCACAGACTGTGGCAGATTTGTCTTAGTGACAGCACAACCTGCTCTGTCTGTCTGCACGTCTGTCTGTCTGTCTGTCTGCCTGCCTGCCTGCCTGCCTGACTGCCTGTCTGTCTGCCTGCCTGCCTGTCTGTCTGTCTGTCTGTCTGTCTGTCTTTGTCTGTCTATCTGTCTTTGTTTATCGCTGCATTCATCTCCCTCCCTCTTGGTCTGTCCTCCGTTTCCCCACACTCTCTCCACACTTTCTTCATCCTTCTCCATCTCTATATCCTGACAGGCTGAGTTTTTCTCGCTCGAAGTATTTTCTAAATTTTCTACGGATTTATTGTGTTGTTCAAAGCGAAAGTGATATGGATGTGTTTATGACAGTGTGGACTTCCTTTTGGATGATGTTTTGTGCTTCGTTGCCAACGGATCTTCGCATTATGTGGTTTCTTTTTCTTTTGAGACTATCAGGTATGTACAGCCATCAAACTTTGCTTGCTCGCCATCGTTGTGTGTTCGCACCGTGACGCACGTGCAGTTTGGGCCAACAGCTCACACTTTACCTTTCCCTCTGCTCTCTGTTGCTGTGCCCCCCTCTCTACCACATCCACCCGTCCCCATCACCGACATTCCTGTTGCGTGTCAGCAATCACGCCCTCCTCCTTCGCCATTCCCACCTCTCTTCAGCTGTCACTATGCTGTCATGCCCACCCCTCCCCTTTCACTCCCCCTCTCCCATTCTCGTGACGAACTTTTGGCTGTGAAACCTGCGCCCCTCGACCCTGCCTTGAACTTGAAATTGCGAAAGTTTTGCATTGGAGTCGACCTTCCGCGTGTTCGTGGGTGCAGGGAGGGAGAAGAAAGCAGAGGAAGATCGCCACCATTAGCCGTGCCCGTTTCTCTCCCTTTGGAAAATCATCTCGCTCGTTTGATGCTACCAACCTGATCACTGTCCCCCTCCTCAAGCCTCCCACTGTCTCCAGTCAAAACAGCAAACTGACTCTGGGGTTATTCAACGCCCAATCTGTTGGTGCCAAGAGAAAAGGACTGCAATCAACGATTTCATCGTTGACAATAACGTCAACCTTATGTGCATCACAGAAACATGGTTGCTACCAAGTGGTGACGAGGCCAAGTGTTGCGACCTTTCCCCTCCTGGCTATACGACCTTCAGTTTCCCTCGGCCAACCCGTGGCGGAGGCATCGCTTTGTTGTGTCTGATGCTGTGTCCCCCTCCGTCTCCACTACCTCCAGCTTCTCATTTGCTCACTCTTCTTACGAACTGGTCCAGCTTACTGTGTCCTTACCCAAGTCCTCCCTTCATGTGTTCTGCCTTTAACCGCCCCCCTCCCAGCAAGAAGAATCAGCTGAGAGACTCTCTCTTTCTGGAGGAGTTCCCGGATCTGCTGGACTTCATGAACTCTGTGAAAGGCCACTCAGTTTTGGTCGGGGATTTCAACTTCCACTGGGACAATCCCTCCAACAACTTCACTGCACGACTGAAGGATCTCCTAGAGTCCTTTGGTCTGCGTCAGTCTGTCTCTTCCTCCACTCACAGATCGGGCCACATCCTGGACTGGGTCATTCATCCTGATGGTGACCTGGTTGACTCAGCCACCACCAGTTTTGACCCTGACCTCTGACCACCATGCCATCTTAGCCAAGCTCAACATTTCTGTTCCTGTCAAATCTCCCAGTTCGTTGAAACCAGGGACTTTGCATCTGTGGACCTTGATGCGTTCCGGACTGACCTGCTGCTTTGTCTTCAGTCATCACCTGCTCTTTCTGCTGAACTGTTCCATACCCTCATCCAGGACGTTCTTGATCGTCATGCTCCTGTTCTTCGACGGAGGATCTCCAGCCGCCCACCTTCGCCTTGGTTTCCAGCAGTTGCCCCGCAAGTTCTGGACGCTAAACGTGCTAGGCGTGGTGCAGAGAGACAATGGATTAAGAGCGGTCTTGAGGTCCATAAACAGATCTTACGTGTTGCAAACAATGTTGTCAACGAAATTGTGCAGCAAGCCAAATCAGCATTCTACAAATGCCAAAATACTTGTATGCACTTCGAGCAAGCAATTGTTCAACCTCACAAACACACTCATAGGGAGAATTAAATCCTCTCCTCTTCCATCTTCTGTCTGTCCCTCTGATCTGCCACATAAATTTTGTGATTTCTTTGTCGGCAAAATCGAGTCGATCCGGGAGAATATAGACTCTCAGACAGCAACTGTTCCTGATATCCATTTTGACATTTTCTCTGGCACTCCACTCTTTTCTTTTGAACCTGTCACTCAGTCATTAGTTAGAGATGTGATTAAGAATACTACCATTAAGACTTGTGTGCTTGACCCCCTCCCATCCTCCCTGCTATGTGGTGTAATTGATGATTTGATGCCTTTCATCACTGCCATTGTCAACGATTCACTCACCTCTGGTTGTTTCCCCTCTGAACTAAAACATTCTGTTATTCGACCCCTGCTAAAGAAACCCTCCCTTGATCCTGAGATTTTGAAAAACTATCGTCCTCTTTCCAACTTATCCTTTCTGTCGAAGATAATTGAAAAGATTGCTCTTCTCCAACTTCATGAACATCTTGAGCATAACAATCTTCTCTATCCTTTGCAATCTGCCTATCGGGCTGGCCATAGCACAGAAACCGCTCTCCTCAAAATTGTCAACGACCTTCTCTCTGCTCTTGACGATGGTAAAGTCTCTCTGCTGTCCTTGTTAGACCTGTCTGCCGCTTTTGACACCATAGATCACAGTACCCTTCTGTCTAGGCTTGAGCATACATTTGGCATCTCTGGCACAGCTCTTTCCTGGTTTAGATCCTATCTTTGTGGTCGCACTCAGACTGTCTCTGTGAATGGTTTCTCTTCTCAGTCAGCTGACTTGGAGTATGGAGTCCCCCAGGGCTCAGTATTGGGCCCCATTCTCTTCGTTCTTTATACACAGCCTATCTCTGACATTGTCACTCATCACGGCATCTCCCACCACTGTTTCTCTGATGACAACCAAATCTACACCTCTGACGATATTTCTCAGCTCCCCTCTATCATTGAACGAACTCAGGCATGTTTTTCTGATATCAAAGCTTGGATGATTGACAACAAACTTCAACTGAACAACGACAAGACCGAACTGATTTTCATAGCATCTAAAAGATTATTGTCTACAAACTGCCTTCCCTCATCTGTCCAACTAGATAATTCAGTCATTCGGACTTCTTCAACTGTCCGTAATCTTGGGTCACACTGGACCAAACTCTATCCTTTCAAAGTCAAATTTCCTCTGTCTGTCGTGCTTGCTATCTGGAACTTCGCCGTATTTCTTCTGTTCGTCATCTTCTTTCGGATGATGCCACCAAAACTCTCATTTCTGCTTTTGTTCTTTCTCGTTTGGATTACTGTAATTCTCTTCTTGCTGGTTGCCCACAGAATCTTCTTGGCAAATTGCAGAAAATTCAAAACAGTGCTGCCCGACTAGTATTGAAACGCTCCAAATTTTCTCACTCGGGATCGGCTCCCTTGCTCGATTTTCTCCACTGGCTCCCAGTAGGCAAAAGAATTGAATACAAGCTTTCTTTGCTCTGCCACAAATCTCTCAGGGGTTTAGCCCCATCCTATCTTGCTGATCTTCTGAATACCTACAAACCTCTTAGACAGCTACGTTCTTCCTCTGACACTTCTCTTCTCCAAATTCCTCGCTTCCGCACTAGGACCCTCGGTGAACGTTCGTTCTCTTTCCAGGCCCCCTGTTGTTGGAATAACCTTCCTTTATCTCTCCGCTCTGCGACTTCCCTCTCTTCCTTCAAGTCTTCTCTTAAGACTACCCTCTTCCAGTCATGACCCTTCCCCTCCTTCTGTCGAAAGCAGATGTACCCTACACCTGGCGTGTGTGCGTGTGTGTGTGTGTGTGTTTGTGTGGTTGCCTGCGTGTGTGTGTGTGTGTGTGTGTGTGGTGTGTGGTGTGTGTGTGTGTGTGTGTGTGTGTGTGTGTGTGTGTGTTTGTGTGCTCAGCTTAAGCATGCAGAAATGTTGTGTGTGTGTGTGTTTGGAAGATTGCCTTTTGTTGTTTATCATATTGGTTGCTTCTTTTGATTTATTTATTCTTTATTCTTTATTGTAAGCGCTTAGGGCTTTTTAAGATTAGGCGCAAGAAATGCACATTATTATTATTATTATTATCCCTCCCTCCCTCCCCCCTCCCCCACTCTTCGCTTTTCTCCCCTTTCTCATTCCCTCCTGACACCCCCCCCCCCTCCCTCTTCCATCTCTGTGTCTTTGTCTCCGCTGGGATGTGTCTTACCTGCGC
>CM031606.1:18638025-18655525 GCA_018398815.1 Conus ventricosus
ATCAAACGAAAACGAGTATGCAAATAGCAAAGATATTCTTTCTTATTTCTATCTTTATCTGCTTGTTGTTGTTGCCGTTGTTGTTATTTTTACTGAAAATTGACGTGTATCAAACAAAATGGAACGCAATCAGAGAGAGCCATCTTTAAAATTCCCTGTTTTCTTTCTATCTGTGTGTCTAGCTATACTGTCTGAGCGCTGTCAACGTTCCCACTGCAGATGGGAAAACACAGGGCGCTGCTTTGTACAGCGCTGCACGGACCGCAAAGAGACAGCACGTGCTGGGTTGTCTGCACGTGCTAAGGAAGTGACCCATGGACGCGGGTCACTGGGCCTCGTCCACAGACACGCGTGTGCTCTGACGACAGTCATGAATTCACGTGGCAAACATGCCGTGGCCCGAGGCAGACTCGTGACCAGCAGTGCTGTTGTGGTGCTGGAACTGTTCTTCTTCATGACGATTCAGAGGGCGATGGGGAGATCAGGGTGGTGTGTCTTCTCTCCACTCCTGAAGCACGTTGTCTCGTCTCTCCCCCCCCCCCCCCCCTCCTCCTCCTCCTTCCTAATAGAGCGAGGTCAACACTGAGCATTCAAACAAAAGATGATGCACGGAAAGGTTTTCTTTTCTTTTCTGCAGACACAAGTAATGCCATGAGAATATTTAGTACTCCATGTCTTCAGCCTTAATTTATGAATTAATCTAACAAAGTGCCTTGGGCACGATGGTAAAGTAGCCATATTTTTTTTTACTAACATTCTGCGTATGTATATACTTGTCCATAACTTGGATTAATTCACAAGAGGATAAATCTAAGGGATTGTTTAATACATTTTCAACGTTTCTATTCGCTCCTTTTTTTTTGCAAAGACTGTCTGCGATTGCATTCCACTTTATACCACAGTGAGATAGGATCCAACAAAAATCAATTCTTATGCCTAGAGTTATAAAACAATGCAGTAAATGTTTTATTTCTATCTATTTCGCTCTATCAGGAGAAAGGTATTGAGATGAATCACTTTGATAATGTCAATACTGTCTTGTAGGGTCCATCTGTTGCTGAAATTGCCATGGTTATTTCGCAATTACAGGTTGCAAAATTTGTATAAAGATCAGCAATTTTGTGTACCACTAGGGTATTTTACTTATGTCACATGGATGATAATTTGAGTGTAGAGGTTTTTTTAAGTGTCAAATATCTGACGATGAAAAGACATTAAATAAACAACTGAACTCAACTGACCCCCCCCCCCCCC
Organism: Conus ventricosus; assembly: GCA_018398815.1. Lineage (NCBI taxonomy): Eukaryota > Metazoa > Mollusca > Gastropoda > Neogastropoda > Conidae > Conus > Conus ventricosus. The sequence goes on from CM031606.1 coordinate 18,639,280, forward strand.
CCCCCCCCCCAACCACCCTTCCGTCCTCTTCTCCAGCTAACCCCTTCCACAACTCATTCGACACATTCTTGGATTTGGTAGTCATTAATGCCAGTCAACAATTTATCTCCATGAGCACAGAGAGAGAGAGAGAGAGAGAGAGAGAGAGAGAGAGAGAGAGAGAGGGGGGAGAGAGAGAGAGAGAGGGGGGGGGAGAGAGAGAGAGAGGGGGGGGGGAGAGAAAAGGTATTCCCCTCTGCAGCTGCGCCACTTTCTGTTTGACCACAGGGGGACCAAGCAGAGTGCCCCACAGGCCAGTCCGGAACTTAACAAATCACAGAGACCCGTCACCAATCACAGTGACCCAGTCGCTATCACCTTCACCTCTGACCTGATATGTAAGGTCATAAAGTGTGGACTCCAGGGTCCGGCACTGGGGGTCGTGAGTGAATCGTGGTTCGACACGATCTGTGACGTCAAAGTCATTCAAGGTGACTCACAGTGGCTCACCATCATTTGATTTTTTTTATAATCTCAGAGCCGGCCTAATGACTGAGATTTATATGTTACCTATGGGATCTACGAAGCTCTTGGATCTCATGACTGTAATCTGCTGACTAGGATATTGGATCTTCTGGCTTCCCGCCATTTCCCGTGTATTTCTCCAGCGTTCTATCCCCATGAAAAATACGTTATCCAAAAGAAAAAAATCCAGATACAAAGAAAAGAAGAGACAGTGGAAATGTACGCGATGCTCAATGCAGCTCTCTCTCTCTCTCTCTCTCTCTCTCTCTCTCTCTCTCTCTCTCTCTCTCTCTCATGAAGATTATGGCCATTTTTGAGTCTCTCTCTCTCATGAGCGAATATGGTCCTTTTTAAATTCTATCTGTCTGTCTGCCTGCCTGTCTGTCTGCCTGCCTGTCTGCCTGTCTGTCTGTCTGTCTGTCTGTCTGTCTGTCTGTCTCTCTCTCTCTCTCTCTCTCATGAGGGATCATGTTTTTTACAACTCTCTCTCTCTCTCTCTCTCTCTCTCTCTCTCTCTCTCTCTCTCTCTTTCAGGAAGTGGTTTTACCTCCGGTCAGGCAGAAGGTGCACCAGCACAAACGGCGACGGCACAGTGGTCAGTCCGTACTCCAGCTCGGCCCCTTCTATCCCACTGCAGCCGTTCTCTGCATTCTGCACGGTCACTTGAGGGGGTTCCCGCCCATGAGGCTCCGGCCCCTTGCCCCCACGTGACCCCTCGGCACCGAGCTCCGCCCCCTGGATCAGTAAGGTTTTACAGTTGTTCTCGTCATGTCCCGTGCCATGAGAGTCGCTTCCCCTGTGCTCGCTGCCGGACCGCTCTTCCGGTAGCGCCAGGTCCCGGGCCGAGATGAGAGTGACGTAGAGCACGGCAGTGGAGGGGTCGTAGTCCAGAGACAGCAGAAGTTCTCCGCTCATCTGGCGGGACTCTCGGCCTATCTCCACCTGCAGACAGAGGTAAAACGCAGTTAAATTCTCCATTCCTCTGAACTGGTTGGCAATGAGGTGCAGATAAAAAGAAATGCTGTCACTTTTTTATATCTGCAATACAACAATACAAACAGAGAGAGAGAGAGAGAGAGAGAGGAGAGAGAGAGAGAGAGAGAGAGAGAGAGAGAGGAGAGAGAGAGAGAGAGAGAGAGAGAGAGAGAACTAGGGCATATGTTTTCATTAATGCAGACTCTGCAAATGTACACCCTGATGCCACTAGGGTTAGGAACGGTGGAAGGGAAGAGTTACTGGGTAGGTGCTTGTGTATTTCAGCCAGCAAGTCAGAGCATCCATCCTCACAGACAGAATCCTCTGCCACACGTCACCGGGTATTCTCAGCTTGCATGGCATGGGCCCATTTCCCACCAAGTAACGCCCATGGCCAAGACCCACCCTACAGAGCACAGAGAAGGGTGGACGTCCTAGAGACGGACAGAGGAACTCCTGGATGATTATGAGATCAAAGATCAACGTCCAGTTGGCGTGAAACTCGTAGTTGTTTTTCCACAGCGCAGTTTGTGTGAGAATACCCAGAGCTATTTCCATGTTATGCTATCATAGCCCAGAGGCAGGACCAGTTTGAATGACTGGCCAGGACCTAAATGACACCTCCATGGTGAACGACAGAGGACAGCGAGTTGTAGACGCCTCCCTGGCCGCGGTGGAGGCAGCCACACAACCTGCAGTGATGAGACTGTGGATGGACAGATGTGAACGTGGTTCGGGTGTGTGATGGCGATCCTTGGTCAGTTATTGATATGCAGCTTAAACGTCCTCACGCGGGTCAGATGGCAGCCAAGGGTCACCATCTCACGCGGGTCAGATGGCAGCCAAGGGTCACCATCTCACGCGGGTCAGATGGCAGCCAAGGGTCACCATCTCACGCGGGTCAGATGGCAGCCAAGGGTCACCATCTCACGCGGGTCAGATGGCAGCCAAGAGTCACCATCTCAGAAGACGGGCGCTGAACTAACTCCACCAGCACGAGATAAGATAAGATAATGTTGCTTATAGCCCAGCCGACCGCAAGGGGCCATATCAGGGCTGTCACCACGTTAAAATCGACTCAAAAGTCATAAAAAAACACCCAAAAACCCAAACTTTTCACACATTTATTTTTAAAATACATCGTCTAAAAACGCACCAGAAACTTAGTTAAAAAATCTTTCTTCCGTAAAGTCTTCAATTATGAAAAATGTCAATCTCTTCCAGAAACTCAAAGATCACGTCAGGACATCTCTGAACAGGGTTTTCATGGACTCTGCTGTAAAGTGTTTATGTCTCACATCGTGCAAGTCCCAACAGTCTAAAAGAATATGTTTCACGGTGAGTGGAACATGACATGGAATACACCACGCACGAAGCCTCTTCACCTTTTTAGAAGATAAGAATGGGTATAACACGAGTGGCCTGTGTGCAAGCGGCACAGGACTGTTTCCTCTTTGCCGCCGCCTCCACGACACGTTAAGACAGGCACCACAAAGACACGTGTTCATGGAGAGCGTTTGAGGGAATCGAACTGACCACATCTGACGGCGACCACAGAGACACCCTAATGGGGGTCCTCTCCTACAATGTTTGACATTTCCTGTACACGTGACGTAACACGTGACAACTACAGACCTCCTGAATGGCTAACTTGATCTCAAACCCGTGATGGTCGTATCCATCAACTAGTCTGGATTGGTCAGATAGTGAACGGCACTTCGTATAAGGGCACATACCAGACATAGTGTGGGTGAGCGCTGTGTGAAATCTTTTCCAGTATAGATGTTTGCAGCATACTGTTTGTACTCCCAGTTCTTATAGAACAGGGAGTACTTTACAATGGGAACGAAGAAATGCTGTCTGTGTGTGTGTCTGTCCGTGGTCAAAATGTGTTCCACTCGCTCCAGACAAAACTGCTGGACCGCTCTTTCTGAAAATTTGTAGATATGTTCGGTATGGGTCACGGATGATGCCCGATGTTTTATTTCACCAGAATAGCTGTTACTAACGGCTATAACTGACAATTTTGTGATGTACAGTTTAAGCAATAACGGTTTATAAACTTAAGTGTGACCAACTTCAGTAAGCTTCTCGGTAGTATAGTGGTTTGTATCCCCGCCTGTCACGCGGGAGACACCGGTTCACTTCCCCGCCGGGGAGAGCAGCATTTATTTTCTTTTCTCTTACATACAAAATTTCTACCACCAAAAGAGGAGAAAGTGCTAAAGCGACTGATTTATATACATATATATTTTTGTTTTTCTCTCTCTCTCTCTTTTTGTACTACTTACTGGGAGTACATTTATATGCTTTGCATCCTGTCATCCTTTTGTCCCCATGTCTGTTGTCAACGCAGTCAAGACATCTAACGAAAACATTCTGTTCCCATCGCGGACGTTGTGGTCTAGCGAATGTTCTCAAAGGTAATATATATTAGCAGTTTTTATTTCAACTTCCCTAAATTTTGCCCAGTGACTAATTTGCACACAGGACAAATCAAAAGGAAGGATTATCTGTGGTAGTCAGTCGCAAAATAATGCGGCAATATTGCTGTGTGATATCAGAATAAGAGGCAGGCATATGGGGAATTAATTGTAATTAGACCCACCATAAAGATCATCTCTCGGCCCTGACTTTCCAAACGTCGACGTGGGAAGGTATGAGAAGATAGGACAGGGTGAGGGTGAGGGGTCGTCAGGTAAAACAGCCAGCTTAACTATGAAGACTGCATTTTTCGTTTTTGTGAACACGCACGCACGCACGCACGCACGCACGCACGCACCACACACACACACACACACACACACCACACACACACACACACACACACACACACTTTGTCCCTCTATCTGGCCATCTCCAATCTCAACTCATATCATAAGAAATGTTTATTCATACAACACATTTTCAAGAAATAACCACACAGTTAATACGCACATTCCATATACTTCAACACATCGTCTGATATCACTTTTAGTGGAAGGACGTTAAACTGAAGAAGAAGAACACACACACACACACACACACACACACACACACACACACACACACACACACAAACACACACACACACATACATACACACACACACACACACACACACACACACACACACACACACACACACACACACACACACACACACGTGCGTTCGTGCGTGCGTGCGTCCTGCGCGCGCGCGCGTGCATGCGTGCGTTCGTGTGTGTGTGTGTGTGTGTGTGTGTGTGTGTGTGTGTGTGTGTGTGTGTGTGTGTGTGTGTGTGTGTCCGCTATTCCGTTCACAGGACAGAATGTGATGGTCTCCAAAGAATCCAGTGAAGGGCTTAATATTTACATTTCAGCTCCCTTTTCTTCATTCTCATTTGTCTCCCCCACCCCACCCCACCCCCACCCTCACCTCCACCTTCCACCTCCCGCCCAGTGAATGGAAGGGAAACCCAACATGTGACTCCACTGGGCCAACCTAAACCAGCTATTTCCGTCAACACCCTCACAAGTCTCTTCGTAGAGGGCAGAGAGCATTTCGGCTTGCTCCTTGATGCGGTCGTAGTAGTAACAGCTGTAGTTTCTTATTGTAGGTTCTTGTTGTGATTGCATATCTTTGCGTGCTTGTGCTTTTGTGTGTGTGTGTGTGTGTGTGTGTGTGTGTGTGTGTGTGTGTGTGTGTGTGTGTGTGTGTGAGAGAGAGAGAGAGAGAGAGAGAGAGAGAGAGACAGAGAGAGAGAGACAGAGACAGAGAGAGAGAGAGAGAGAGAGGAGAGAGAGAGAGAGAGAACGAACGAACGAACGAACGAACGAACAACATTAATTACTAAGCTGCACAGCCCATTTAGCAAATCGACGCGATGCACATTGACAAAACGCGACAGTCTCATTGACATGGACACCATAGCAATGCTTTTTGTTTTTCACAAAATGTCACCGATTTGTATGCACAATCCGGTCAGTAGAGGGCAGTCATCCAGGTAAAACTGGATCAGGCCGAGGAGTGCGTGCAACCTCCGTAGAGCACGTGCTTGAGTCTCTGCGTGTTGTGTGTTGCTGGCACGTCTTCCTTTCCGCTGGTGGGATAATTTGACACGTTCTTCCAATGACATGTTTCTGTGTTCCTGCTTCACGTACCAAAACACACAGTCGTCTTCTGAACACGGATCACAGGAGTAACTCTACAACAATGTCATCTGACTCGCACATCAACACACCCACACCATCTGTCTGATGAAGCACGATCGTTCTGAATGCCAAGTTTCTGTTCTCGTTTCTCAACCGTTTCTGTACCCCTCTGTGAGTCAAAGTGGCAGCGTAATCTCTCACCACTGCTGTATCAAACCCTGCCACTGTTCAGTCTATTGAATGCTCAAGGCCTGTGTCGATGACGGAGTGCTGGATTTCCTGATTAATGATGTCACACTCAGACTGACAAGGGCACAGAGGTAGAGAAGATCGTCTCGAACATCAGACGTGTCAGATTCGCTGTCGATGTGTGCAGGCTTGATGTGTTGTTCAATGGCATCCAGTGTGGTGCATTGTGTACTGCGATCTTCCAATTCCGTGTTGGAAAAAAAAAAGCCAGTTCATTCGCATCCCAAATCTTTTCGTTAACAGCACCACTGGTAGAAGCAACAGCAGCAACTGCAGCAGTAATAGAAGTTTAGTATGTGGAATCAGCAGCAGAACGGCGATGGCAGCAGCAGTAACGTCGTAGTAGAAGCAATAGGACCAGTAGCAGCAGCAAAAGAGAGAAGTAGTGACAGTGGCTGAAGCAGAAACAACAACAATAGAAACAAAGAGTAGTAGTAAGAAACAACAACAACAATAGAAACAAAGAGTAGTAGTAAGAAACAACAACAATAGAAACAAAGAGTAGTAGTAAGAAACAACAACAATAGAAACAAAGAGTAGTAGTAAGAAACAACAACAACAATAGAAACAAAGAGTAGTAGTAAGAAACAACAACAACAACAATAGGACAACAACAATAGAAACAAAGAGCAGTAGTAAGAAACAACAACAATAGAAACAAAGAGTAGCAGTAAGAAACAACAACAACAATAGAAACAAAGAGTAGTAGCAAGAAACAACAACAACAATAGAAACAAAGAGTAGTAGTAAGAAACAACAACGAGAGAAACAAAGAGTGGTAGTAAGAAAAACAACAATAGAAACAAAGAGTAGTGGTAAGAAACAACAACGATAGAAACAAAGAGTAGTAGTAAGAAACAACAACGATAGAAACAAAGAGTAGTAGTAAGAAACAACAATAGAAACAAAGCGCAGTAGTAAGAAACAACAATAGAAACAAAGAGTAGTAGCAAGAAACAACAACAATAGAAACAAAGAGTAGTAGCAAGAAACAACAACAATAGAAACAAAGAGTAGTAGTAAGACACAACAACAATAGAAACAAAGAGCAGTAGTAAGAAACAACAATAGAAACAAAGAGTAGTAGCAAGAAACAACAACAATAGAAACAAAGAGTAGTAGTACGAAACAACAACGACAGAAACAAAGAGTAGTAGAAAGAAACAACAACGATTGAAACAAAGAGTAGCAGTAAGAAACAACAACAATAGAAACAAAGAGTAGTAGTAAGAAACAACAACAATAGAAACAAAGAGTAGTAGTAAGAAACAACAACGATAGAAACAAAAAGTAGTAGTAAGAAATAACAACAATAGAAACAAAGAGTAGTACTAAGAAACAACAATAGGAACAAAGAGTAGTGGTAAGAAACAACAACAATAGAAACAAAGAGTGTGTAGTACGAAACAACAACGACAGAAACAAAGAGTAGTAGTAAGAACAACAACGACAGAAACAAAAAGAGTAGTAGTAAGAAACAACAACAATAGAAACAAAGAGTAGTAGTAAGAAACAACAACGACAGAAGCAAAAAGGTAGTAGTAAGAAACAACAACGACAGAAACAAAGAGTAGTAATAAGAAACAACAACGACAGAATTAAACAGAAGTAGTAAGAAACAACAAGGACAGAAACAAAGAGTAGTAGTAAGAAACAACAACGACAGAAACAAAGAGTAGTAGTAAGAAACGACAGAAACAAAGAGTAGTAGTAAGAAACAACAACGACAGAAACAAAGAGCAGTAGTAAGAAACAACAATGACAGAAACAAAGAGTAGTAGTAAGAAACAACAACGACAGAAACAAAGAGTAGTAGTAAGAAGCAACAATAGAAACAAAGAGTAGTAGTGAGAAACATCAACGATAGAAACAAAGAGTAGTATTAAGAAACAACAACAATAGAAACAAAGAGTAGTAGTAAGAAACAACAACAATAGAAACAAAGAGTTGTAGTAGTAAGACACAACAATCGAAACAAAGAGTAGTAGCAAGAAGCAACAACGATAGAAACAAAGAGTAGTAGTAAGAAACAACAACAATAGAAACAAAGAGTAGTAGCAATAAACAACAACAATAGAAACAAAGAGTAGTAGCAAGAAACAACAACAATAGAAACAAAGAGTAGTAGCAAGAAACAACAAAATAGAAACAAAGAGTAGTAGAAAGAAGGTGGAGGATTGCATTCTATTGTATCGCATTGACTGTACTGGACTGTATTCACTGTACTGTATTGTGTTCACTGTGTTGTATTATACTCTATTGTACTGTATTTCCGTGGAGTAACGTGAATTATGCTCTCCCTGACAAGAAAGTGTCACAATATCAAGGTAAACCCCACCCAGTGGCTCCTCTCCTCGCCCTCCCCACCCCCACCCCGACATCCCTCCCACCCCCACCCCCACCTTCAACCCATCCACGCACATTCACTGAGCGTTGCTGACGGCTGGTCTGCTTATCCTTTCTATCACCACGCGGTGTTCATGACTAGAGGCCACAGTGGGATGGCCGTCGGGTCTTTTCTGTGTGCGGGCTGGCTCCGGGCTTTGTGACAGTGGCCCCGCTGTAGCTGTATAGATGGCGGCAGCACCGCCAACAGTACGGTGATCAGTGATGATGATGGTAGTCCTTCGGATCCGAAGATGACGTTAGCGTTTCTGCAGCTCATCGATGTACGCGGAGGTGGCTCTGCAGCCCCAATCTGGAGGCGCAGAGTCTGGAACAGTGGGGGCACTGAAAGTCCGTTGTCGTGATCACTGCTGCTGCTGCTCTGTGGCGTTGATCCCTGGCGGCAGTCAGCTTTTGGCGTCGAGTACTTTCGAAGTTGGCAGCGGCTTTGTGAATTGTGGCCCGCCACAAAGGTCGGTCACTGGCGCACTCCTCTAGTTCTTTTGGTTTGAGTTCGCACCACTGGAGGTTTGATTTGACCGAGTCCTTGTACCGTTTCTTTGGGCGTCCTTGGTTTCTCTTGCCGTGCAGAAGCTCTCCATACAGCAGTCGCCTTGGCATACGGTGCTCTTCCATACGGATGACATGCCCCACCCATCGAAGCTGGGCCTTGATGAGCATGGACTCGATACTTGTTGTGTGAGCACGGTCCAGGACCTCGAGGTTGGAAACACGGTCCTGCCAATGGATTCCGAGTATGGAGCGAAGAGCTCGCATGTGGTGATCAGTAGCCAATGGCGAACAGGAGGGAAAGCCATACGTCTGACCCCCATGGCGGGCAGTCCATCGATTGTCGTCCGCCAAAACACCCTCAGACGCCACACACAGATCGAACTTTTCTGTCTGCTGTTTCTGCTTTTGTTGCTGCTGCTGTAGTAGTAGTAGTAGTAGTAGTAGTAGTAGTAGTAGTAGTAGTAGTAGTAGTAGCAGTAGTAGTAGCAGTAGTAGTAGTAGTAGTAGTAGTGGTCGTCGTCGTCGTCGATGTAGTAGTAATTGTTGTTGTTGTTGTTTTCTTTCTTTCTTTCTTTCTACGTACGCAGGCTGATACTCCTGCGGACACTGCCTGTATAGCCAGGCAGTGGTGTTTTGTGTGTATGACCGTTTTTTTTATCCCGCCATTAAGGCAGCCATATTCCATCTTCGGGGAAGGTGCATGCTATGTGTAACGTGTCATCCATACCAACGGCCAAACTGGCCTTCTCTTCCGAAAATTGGTGATGGGATTTTATGTGTGTGCAAGATGTTGTGCGTGCGTTCACACACGGAACCTCGGCTTATAGTCTCACTCAAAGGACTGTATGGGGAATGGAGTCCGAACCAATGTAAACTCCGAGGGAAAAATATCCCCCTGTACCGAAATTCGAACCCGCAACCCCAGGATAACGAATCCAGCGCTCTACCAACTTAGCTATTCCGGTCCCCGTAGTAGTAGTAATAGTAGTAGTCGTAGTAGTGGTTGTAATAGTAGTAGTAGTAATAGTAGTGGTGGTAGTAGCAGCAGTAGTGGGCCTAGTGGTAGTAGTAGTAGAGGCAGTTATACTGGTGATGGTGGTAGCAGCAGCATCCTTTACACCTGAATTGGTTGATGTATCAATACATCCTATATACCTACACTGGTAGATATCAGTATACCCTATACACCTGAATTGGTAGATGTATCAATACATCCTATATACCTACACTGGTAGATATCAGTATACCCTATACACCTGAATTGGTAGATGTATCAATACATCCTATATACCTACACTGGTAGATATCAGTATACCCTATACACCTGAATTGGTAGATGTATCAATACATCCTATATACCTACACTGGTAGATATCAGTATACCCTATACACCTGAATTGGTAGATGTATCAATACATCCTATATACCTACACTGGTAGATATCAGTATACCCTATACACCTTAATTGGTAGATGTATCAATGCATCCTATATACCTACACTGGTAGATATCAGTATACCCTATACACCTTAATTGGTAGATGTATCAATGCATCCTATATATCTACATTGGTAGATATCAGTATACCCTATACACCTGAATTGGTAGATGTATCAATACATCCTATATATCTACATTGGTAGATATCAGCATACCCTATACACCTGAATTGGTAGATGTATCAATACATCCTATATACCTACACTGGTAGATATCAGTATACCCTATACACCTGAATTGGTAGATGTATCAATACATCCTATATACCTACACTGGTAGATATCAGTATACCCTATACACCTGAATTGGTAGATGTATCAATACATCCTATATACCTACACTGGTAGATATCAGTATACCCTATACACCTGAATTGGTTGATATATCAGTACATCCTATGCATCTGAATTGGAAGATATATCAGTACATCCTATGCACCTGAATTGGTGGATATATCAGTACATCCTATACACCTGAATTGGTGGATATATCAGTACATCCTATACACCTGAATTGGTGGATATATCAGTACATCCTATACACCTGAATTGGAAGATATATCAGTACATCCTATACACCTGAATTGGTGGATATATCAGTACATCCTATACACCTGAATTGGAAGATATATCAGTACATCCTATACACCTGAATTGGTGGATATATCAGTACATCCTATACACCTGAATTTGTGGATATATCAGTACATCCTATACACCTGAATTGGAAGATATATCAGTACATCCTATACACCTGAATTGGAAGATATATCAGTACATCCTATACACCTGAATTGGTGGATATATCAGTACATCCTATACACCTGAATTGGTGGATATATCAGTACATCCTATACACCTGAATTGGAAGATATATCAGTACATCCTATACACCTGAATTGGTGGATATATCAGTAAATCCTATACACCTGAATTGGTTGATATGTCAGTACATCCTATACACCTGAATTGGTTGATATATCAGTACATCCTATACACCTGAATTGGTGGATATATCAGTACATCCTATACACCTGAATTGGTGGATATATCAGTACATCCTATACACCTGAATTGGTGGATATATCAGTACATCCTATACACCTGAATTGGTTGATATATCAGTACATCCTATACACCTGAATTGGAAGATATATCAGTACATCCTATACACCTGAATTGGTGGATATATCAGTACATCCTATACACCTGAATTGGTGGATATATCAGTACATCCTATACACCTGAATTGGTTGATATATCAGTACATCCTATACACCTGAGTTGGTGGATATATCACTACATCTTATACACCTGAATTGGTGGATATATCAGTACATCCTATACACCTGAATTGGTGGATATATCAGTACATCCTATACACCTGAATTGGTTGATATATCAGTACATCCTATACACCTGAATTGGAAGATATACCAGTACATCCTATACACCTTAATTGGTGGATATATCAGTACATCCTATACACCTGAATTGGAAGATATATCAGTACATCCTATACACCTGAATTGGTGGATATATCAGTACATCCTATACACCTGAATTGGTTGATATATCAGTACATCCTATACACCTGAATTGGTGGATATATCAGTACATCCTATACACCTGAATTGGTGGATATATCAGTACATCCTATACACCTGAATTGGAAGATATATGAGTACATCCTATACACCTGAATTGGTGGATATATCAGTACATCCTATACACCTGAATTGGTGGATATATCAGTACATCCTATACACCTGAATTGGTTGATATATCAGTACATCCTATTCACCTGAATTGGTTGATATATCAGTACATCTTATAAACCTGAATTGGTGGATATATCAGTACATCCTATACACCTGAATTGGAAGATATATGAGTACATTCTATACACCTGAATTGGTGGATATATCAGTACATCCTATACACCTGAATTGGTGGATATATCAGTACATCCTATACACCTGAATTGGTTGATATATCAGTACATCCTATACACCTGAATTGGTTGATATATCGGTACATCTTATACACCTGAATTGGTGGATATATCAGTACATCTTATACACCTGAATTGGTGGATATATCAGTACATCCTATACACCTGAATTGGTGGATATATCAGTACATCTTATGCACCTGAATTGGTGGATATATCAGTACATCTTATGCACCTGAATTGGTGGATATATCAGTACATCCTATACACCTGAACTGATGGATATGTCAGTACATCCGACACACCTCAATTAGTGGATAAAAGTACATCCTATACACCTGATTTTTATTTTTACCATTGCGGTCCATGCATCATTTCTTTGAAGACTGGACACACGCCCAAATACTGGACAATGTCCCATCCTGTAGTGTTGCAGACGATGATGGGTTCCAGAGGAACTGCTAATCTTGCTGATACACAGACAAGTTACAGACACCGCGGAACGTCATCACGTCCCAAACGGAGATAACAAGATAGGGAACACAAACAGGCACGTGATGACATGGGTTTTATTCAGTGGAAGCCTGTCCCGGGGAGGGGGGGGGGTGAGGAAGGTCATAATAGTAGCTGGTTGTAGTCAGCCAAGTAAAGAGTCGTCCAGTCTAAAACAGGGCTAACGATGACAGGTTCTGTTATTACAGCGAACACTTGTCTGGGTCCGATGTGTCGATTTGATACTGGCTTTCTGAAGATGTCTTCACTGTTACGCGACTTGCTTCACAAGTTGTACAAACGCACAATGTTTTTTTTTTTGTTTTTTTCTCTCAACTAAAACATGGGGAAAATGGGCCATAACTCGACGTGTCAAGTGGAGAGGAGATACAGAACCAACAATGCAGAATCAAACTTGATGAGAAAAAGACGTAAATTAATACTTGTTATTCAAACACCTAAGAAATCTCGTACATCATGAATTTAAAAAAACAACAACCGACCTTTAAGAAATAAATGCATGGCTCTTAAGTACTAGTGAGAAATCGCGTTTCGAAGAGAGAGAGAGAAGAGAGAGAGAGAGAGAGAGAGAGAGAGAGAGAGAGAGAGAGAGAGACAGAGAGACAGAGACAGAGACAGAGAGACAGAGACAGAGAGAAAGAGAGAGAGAGAGAGAGAGAGAGAGAGAGAGAGAGAGAGAGAGACAGACAGACAGACAGACAGAGAGGAGACGGACAGACGGAATGAAAAAGTGAGAGAGACAAAGAGAGAGGCAAAGAGAAAAGTGGACAGAGAGAGAGAGAGAGAGAGAGAGAGAGAGAGAGAGAGAGAGAGAGAGAGAGAGAGAGAGAGAGAGAGAGAGACAGAGAGAGAGAGAGAGAGACACAGAGAGAGACAGAGAGACAGAGAGGTGGGGTGTGAGGGTGGGTGATGTGAATAGAACTCTAACCCTGTTGAATACCTCTGGTAATACTTTTCACTTGCCAGTCTAACAACCACCACACACACACACACACACACACACACACACACACACACACAACACTACACACACACACACACACACACACACACACACACACACACACACACAACACACTACACTCACACACACACACACACACACACACACACACACACACACACACACACACACACACACACACACACGCACGCACGCACGCACGCACGCACGCACGCACACACAAAACGATAAATTTGGTCACAAAGACGTATTCATAGCTCGGAATGACTCATTTTTTGATCAGCTATAAACAGGGTCACCCTGCAGCAGGTGTGTCTAATTACCATCCTTTGAATAGGAAAGGTCCAAAAACGGGTACATTTAATTAATTCTTGTGTCTGGTGAATTTCCTGTCTCCATTGTGTGGCCGACAACTGACAACGTGTGCGAGTAAGTGTGTCTGTGCATGTCTGTGTGCACGCGTGCTTGTGACTTCGTTTATGCGTGTGTAGAAACATATGTCTATCTGTCTGTCTGTCTATCTATGTAACAATCTATCTATCGTTCTCTCTCTCTCTCTCACACACTCTCCATCTCTCTCCTCTCTCTCATCCTCCTCTCCCTCTCTCTCGCTCTCTCTCTCTCTCTGTCTCTCTCACTCACTCTCTCTCTCTCTCTCTCTCTCACTCACTCTCTCTCTCTCTCTCTCTCTCACCTCACTCTCTCTCTCTCTCACTCCTCTCTCTCTCTCTCTCTCTCTCTCTCTCTCTTCTCTCTCTCTCTCTCTCTCCTCTCTCTCTCTCTCTCTCTCTCTCTGTGATTCACCACAGTGATTGTATCTCTATCACACAATCCCATATTAAAAGTACTTATTGTTTTTTTCCGATAAACACACAGACACACACAGACACACACACATACACACACACACACACACACACACACACACACACACACACACACACACACACGCTCAAATGTAAGGCACACATACACACATACGCACGCACCCGCGCACATACGTGCACGCTTACACACACATTCACACAAACACAAGAGAGAGAGAGAGAGAGAGAGAGAGAGAGAGAGAGAGAGAGAGAGAGAGAGAGAGAGAGAGAGAGAGAGAGAGAGAGAGGAGAGAGAAATAACGAGAGATTGATCATGTAATCCTTGGGGTATGGAGAAAGTAAATGAGCTTCAATTTGCTCGCTCTCTCTCTCCTCCTCTCTCTCTCTCCTCTCTCTCTCTCTCTCTCTCTCTCTCTCTCTCCTCTCTCTCTCTCTCTTGCTGTTGTCTGTTTGTCTGTCTGTCTGTCTGTCTGTCTGTCTCTCTCTCTCTCTCTCTCTCTCTCTCTCTCTCTCTCTCTCTCTCTCTCTCTCTCTCTCTCTCTCTCGATCTGGCTGTTCTCTCTCTCTCTCTCTCTCTCTCTCTCTCTCTCTCTCTCTCTCTCTCTGTCACACACACACACACACACACACACACACACACACACACACACACACACACACACACACACTCACACACACGCACACACATACACACACACACACACACACACACACACACACACACACACACACACACACACACACACAAACACACACACACAAACACAGGCTACAGACTAGTATCCTTGCCAACACCTGCTGGTCATAGAATCTTTGTCAACGTCACATGCTGCCAGGGTCTACATACGTCACCGGTGCCAGCTCACCCATCAACTGCTGCCGGCTTAATCCGCCAGTCTGTCCAATTTCCTGCCTGCTCTCTGCTTGTCTGGGTCTCCATCGGTCTGCATCGTGTTAGATCTCTGATGCCTCCACAAGAACTACATGATTAGGCCTGTCCAGTGCGTATCCGCCGGCATCAGTCACCAACACTCATTACCACACTCGGATGTAGGCTACAGGCTACAGTCGGATCTATGAAGGCTCTCCGATCGCGAACGACCGTGAAATTAATACCCAGCTCTGTAGTCTTAATTGTTGCTTCTAAAACGGCTTTTCAAATACGACAATGGCGGTGATTTTGATTTAAGCGGAGCAGCGTCCTGAAACTTACGATCATCTGCAGAACTATTGATGCTAGCTGTGTTGATGTGAACGAGTATTTTTTCCCACATGATTTAATCATGGCAGGCTTCCTGTTATGTCCTGACAATTATCACTAACTGAATTCAGATCCTCGTATTGTTCATAGCCCATCGACGCCGGAGGTCTTTCCAGAGTAAAACTCGTGTTCAGAGACAAAATATTTACAAAATAGAATGAGATTAATCACCCAAATCAAATTGATCGCCGAAAAAAAAAGAAAAAGAAAACAAGCCAATGCCATTGTTCCATAGTGAACGTGGCGGTCAATTGAAAAAGCAAAAAACAAAAACAAAAACAAAAAAAACCACTAGTGACTTCTCCACAAGCTGACAGAGTTCGTCACGTGAAACATGTGGGACAACGCCATTGTGGATGCTGCTGCAAAACTGTTGAGTGCGTCAAGTTCTATGTTCCAAAGGGAGCGTGAGACACGGAATGCTTGAGTTTAACCGTTACTACAACAAGCATTGCTGGTTTAGTACCGTGTGTTGCTGCTCTCTGCAGA
>CM031606.1:18663025-18678025 GCA_018398815.1 Conus ventricosus
ATACAGTGGGCAGAAGGTTGTAACAGTCTGCTGTGTGAGTGTCCATCAAGGCAATACAGTGGGCAGAAGGCTGTTGTTACAGTCTGCTGTGTGAGTGTCCATCAAGGCAATACAGTGGGCAGAAGGTTGTAACAGTCTGCTGTGTGAGTGTCCATCAAGGCAATACAGTGGATAGAAGGCTGTTGTTACAGTCTGCTGTGTGAGTGTCCATCAAGGCAATACAGTGGGCAGAAGGCTGTTGTAACAGTCTGCTGTGTGAGTGTCCATCAAGGCAATACAGTGGGCAGAAGGCTGTTGTTACAGTCTGCTGTGTGAGTGTCCATCAAGGCAATACAGTGGGCAGAAGGTTGTAACAGTCTGCTGTGTGAGTGTCCATCAAGGCAATACAGTGGATAGAAGGCTGTTGTTACAGTCTGCTGTGTGAGTGTCCATCAAGGCAATACAGTGGGCAGAAGGCTGTTGTTACAGTCTGCTGTGGGAGTGTCCATCAAGGCAATACAGTGGATAGAAGGTTGTTGTTACAGTCTGCTGTACTGTAGTCTCCTGTCTTAAAAATCCCACAACATGCTGGGTATTGACCCAACCCACCAAATGACAACACTGACTACCAAGATCTGAACCAGCACATTATACGATTTCATGCCATCAGATCAACGGAGAAATTAATGAATGAATACATAAATACATAAGTAAATCTAAGAGAAAACCGAATGAATCAATGAACTGAATCAACAAATAACTGGCGGTTGTATTTTGTCCGTAAATCTGCCGGACCATCCTCATTCCACCTATTTGATCCGTCAGTGTAATCCGTCTTTTGGTCTGTCAAAATAATCCGCCCCTTTGATCCGTAAGCATACTCCGTCCCTTTGATCTGTCAATTCAATCCGTTCCTTTGATCTGTCAATTCAATCCGTCCCTTTGATCTATTTAATCCGTCCATTCCCAAATAACATGGACTGAATTTTGCAGACCTATTACTCCACCGCCTGTCTGCGCTCTCTCTCTCTCTCTCTCTCTCCTCTCTCTCTCTCTCTCTCTCTCTCTCTCTCTCTCTCTCTCCCATCTCTCTCTCGCTCTCTGTCACTGTCCATCTCTCCTCTGTTTTCCTTTATCTATCTCACTCTCTCCTCTTTCCTCCTCTGCCTCCCTGTCACCGCACTCTGTCCTGTCTTTTTCCATCTCTCTCGCCCTCTATCTCTCCCCCACCCTCTCTCTCTCTCTCTCTCTCTCTCTCTCTCTCTCTCTCTCTCTCTCTCTGTGTCACTATTCTTTGTTTTCCTGTATCTTTATCACTCTTCCCTCTACCCCCCCCCCCCCTTTCTCTCTCTCCCTCTCTCTGTCGCTGTCCATCTATCCTCTGCCTTTCCTATCTCTCTGGCTCTCTGTGTCTCTTTCTCTCCCCCACCCTCCCCCCTCTCCCCCTCTCTCTGTCTCTGCCTCTGTCTCTCTCTCTCACTTTTTTTTTTCAATTGCGCGCGCGCACGTTTTCTGTCTCATTCTTGCTTTCCTTCTCTTTCTCTCTTACCCCTTCCTTCTCTGTCTCCTCAGAAAATGCT
Organism: Conus ventricosus; assembly: GCA_018398815.1. Lineage (NCBI taxonomy): Eukaryota > Metazoa > Mollusca > Gastropoda > Neogastropoda > Conidae > Conus > Conus ventricosus. The sequence continues at coordinate 18,664,585 of CM031606.1, forward strand.
AACTTAAAGTGTTTGAAATGAGCAGTTACAGCCCCATTTCACGCTAAAAACACTCCCCATCCAAGAAGAGACCTTTTTTTTCCAAAACGAAGCCAGTTATCCTTTCTCCAAAGTTACACTCCGGGACTGAGAATGAGGAAATCCTAATAATCCATGTACCAGTCAGAAGACATTGCAATTTCACATTTATTGTACATGTAAAAAACACACAAAAAAACGGAAATCTTGTTATAGCCTACTCCCAGACAAAACGTGTGTGTGTGTGTGTGTGCGTGCGTGCGTGCGTGCGTGCGTGCGTGCGTGCGTGCGTGCGTGCGTGCGTGCGTGCGTGCGTGCGTGCGTGCGTGCGTGCGTGCGTGCGTGTGTGTGTGTGTGTGTGTGTGTGTGTGTGTGTGTGTGTGTGTGTGTGTGTGTGTGTACCCGAGGTTAGGCTGATTTCAAGCAGATACAAGCTGAATCAGAAACTAGGTTGTTTCTAGTTTCTTTGATGTTTATTTTTGTCTCTTTCTATGATGCACATTGATATATGTGTCAGGCCGTGTGATTAACACAATTCTATCAGCTTCCTTGCCACAGGTTCCTGATATTATAACCTTTCGAATCTTAAACTGAACACAAAGAAATATACTTTGAGTCTTTTCACAGGAATTAATCCAAAATGCACCAAATTACAACATTGGTAATGAGAATACTATGTTTTTTTTATTTCAAATATCTAGGAATACAATTAAGCATAAAAGGGATAACTAAAAATGCATAACACGATTTGTATGAAAGGGCATCCAGACATGTGTTTTTGTTCTGTTCGGGAAAAATGTAAGACCCTCACTGGCATGTGACATACTTAATAAAAATCTCTTTGACAAAACGGTTATCCCGAGTTCACATGTGGCTGTAAAATACGGATATGTAACATGACGGCTATGGCTATGAAATTGCAGCTTCAAGTTTTATAAACCTGTATGACTTGTAAGACGAACACCACCACCATTGACAGAAGCTGAAATGGGAAGCTTCTAATCAATGATGTAGTGAGAACAGAAGTGCTTTGCTTTGGGTTTTGAAGAATGGAATGCGTAGTTTTTGTATTCCCAGTTCTTATAGAACAGGGATTACTTTACAATGGGAACGAAGAAATGGTGTCTGTGGGTCTGTCTGTCTGTGTGTCCGTGGTCAAAATGTGTTCCACTCGCTCCAGACAAAACGTCTGGGCCGATCTTTCTGAAAATTTGTAGGTATGTTCATTATGGGTCACGGACGATGCCCGATGTTTTACTTTACCAGAATAGCCGCTACTGATGGCTATAACGGCCTAAAACGGTTTTTCTTGTTTATAGAGTATCTCAGAAAGTACTTGGCCAGTGACGAAATACATTATGACGCATGTTTGATTGTGACTTTTTTTTTTTACACGCGTATTCAAGATAAACTGGGAGTACGTTTATATGCTTCGGGTCTTGCTGGGTTTGAAAAGGACTACATTGACTGCATCCCTCTCTGGTTTAAAGAAAAGATTAAACTGTATCTTAGGGTCCAACCGTGCTGCCTGCCACCTCCAGGCACTGTTCCCCTGCCCACACACTTGTCTTCTGAAAGTGACAGAGGTAAGTGAGAGGTGAACCACGTGTCTTCTGAAAGTGACAGAGGTAACTGAGAGATGAACCACTTGTCTTCTGAAAGTGACAGAGGTAACTGAGAGATGAAGCACTTGTCTTCTGAAAGTGACAGAGGTAACTGAGAGATGAAGCACTTGTCTTCTGAAAGTGACAGAGGTAACAGAGATGAAGCACTTGTCTTCTGAAAGTGACAGAGGTAACTGAGAGATGAAGCACTTGTCTTCTGAAAGTGACAGAGGTAACTGAGAGATGAACCACGTGTCTTCTGAAAGTGACAGAGATAACTGAGAGATGAACCACTTGTCTTCTGAAAGTGACAGAGGTAACTGAGAGATGAACCACTTGTCTTCTGAAAGTGACAGAGATAACTGAGAGATGAAGCACTTGTCTTCTGAAAGTGACAGAGATAACTGAGAGTTAAAGCACTTGTCTTCTGAAAGTGACAGAGATAACTGAGAGATGAATCACTTGTCTTCTGAAAGTGACAGAGATAACTGAGAGATGAACCACTTGTCTTCTGAAAGTGACAGAGATAACTGAGAGATGAACCACTTGTCTTCTGAAAGTGACAGAGATAACCGAGAGATGAACCACTTGTCTTCTGAAAGTAACAGAGATAACCTAGAGATGAAGCACCGAATGTTTAAAAGAGATTAAGGACAAGAAATACATGTCACTGTACTTCTGAACCCTTGTGCAATCCCTTATGCGCAGTTTAGATTCCCCCCAGCGTCATCCGAGCAATGGAGTGGACATCTGAGCGGAGCCTAACGAGACATGCCTGCCACAGTGGCTGCCGTGACTGAAGAACAGTCTGGAGGTTTCAAATATGGCTTCTGTCCACAGGAGGTTGTTTACAGCCCGCCATCGTATCGGGGACCCAGTGTATCAGACTTCATAAACGATTCCATCCTCCACCTCCATTACCACTCCCTCCTCTCCCGCGGCCCTCTCTCCTACCCCCCCCCCCCTCCACACCCCTTCTCCGCACTGAATCCGACGAAAAGGTTCCTGCGTTTCGACCTCTTTTTCCACCCACCCCCCTCCCCCCAGGAAGGAACAAAATGGTTCCACATCCTGAATCAATAATGGAGACAGGGTTTGACCCTGCCACCTGCCACCTCCAGTCACTGTCACACTGCCCACTTGGCCACAGTGACAGGCTGACTGTTGTGCATCAGGTTTGTTGACCTTGTTGTACACTCACTTCTGATACTTCTCATCATGTTTGGTGACCTTGTTGTGTACCCTGTCCTGACACTTCTCATCATGTTTGTTGACCTTGTTGTGTACCCTGTTTTGACACTTCTCATCATGTTTGTTGACCTTGTTGTGTACCCTGTTCTGACACTTCTCATTATGTTTGTTGACCTTGTTGTATACCCTGTTCGGACACTCCTCATAATGTTTGTTGACCTTGTTGTATGCCATGTTTTGACACTTCTCATTATGTTTGTTGACCTTGTTGTATACCCTGTCCTGACACTCTTCATTATGTTTGTTGACCTTGTTGTATACCCTGTCCTGACTCTTGACCTTGTTGTGTACCCTGTCCGGACACTTCTCATTATGTTTGTTGACCTTGTTGTATACCCTGTCCTGACTCTTGACCTTGTTGTGTACCCTGTTCGGACACTTCTCATTATGTTTGTTGACCTTGTTGTATACCCTGTCCTGACTCTTGACCTTGTTGTGTACCCTGTTCGGACACTTCTCATTATGTTTGTTGACCTTGTTGTATACCCTGTCCTGACTCTTGACCTTGTGTACGCTGTCCGGACACTTCTCAATGGCCCTGGATGGACCCAAAGACGGCTGGACCTTAAACACTGCACACTGAGTTGCTTCTTTTAGTTAAACCCAACAGGCGCCGGTCCTAACAATGACCTAAACCAAGTGGTAAGCCCTGAGGTGGGGCGAGTGCGAGAAGTGCGACGGGCAATGATGAGAAATCAGACAAATGATGGTAAAAAAACACGTCAATCATAAATAACGGAAAACAAACCACTAACTGTCTAACCTTTATTACTTTTTTCATTCAAAATTTTGTCCAGTTATACTGCCGCATTCGCAAATCTGATCTTTAAGTTTTGTGTACTGAAAGACATATTCTGTTTGGGTTCTGTTGCTGTTATACACATTGCGGAAGTGTCCATACATGCCACAGAAGCATGCTTTGAAAGAACAGCATCTTTTCTATCCTGAGGGTAAAATTGGTAAAAAATAAAAATAAAAAAAAGAGAGAGAGAGAGAGAGAGAAAGAAAAGAAAGAAAGAAGCTAGGGAAGAATACTGTATTACCTGATCACAAACACTTCCTCATAGTGACACCCGAACAAATATACATTGTCAGGCACAACAAAGAACTTCAGAGAGACAGACAGACAGACAGACAGACATACAGACAGGCAAGCAGACAGACAGACAGACAGACAGGCAGACAGACAGGCAGGCAGGCAGACAGACAGACAGACAGACAGACAGACAGACAGACAGACAGACAGACAGACAGACAGAGTGTGAATGTCTGTTTATGTGCGTGCGTGCGTGCGTGCGAGCTTGCATTCGTACGAGCGCATAAAAATGTGTGTGTGTGTGTGTGTGTGTGTGTGTGTGTGTGTGTGTGTGCGCGCGCCCGTGTGTGTGTGTGTGCGTGTGCGTGTGCGTGCGTGCGTGCGTGCGTTAGTGTGCGTGCGTGCGTGTGCGTGCGGGCGCGCGTGTGTGTGCGCGCGCGCGCGTGCGCGCGCGCGCGTGTGTGTGTGTGTTTGTGTGTGTGTGTGTGTGTGCGTGTGCGTGTGCGTGTGCGTGTGCGTGTGTGTGTGTTACAAAAAGAAAAATTTTCCTTACATCCTTGATTGCATCTGATCAAATTATTTGCATTAGGTTTCAATTCGCCGTGCTACTACTTGACAGAGGGATAGAAATATTCACAGTTCCAGACACTTCTCCATAGTCTTGGTACATTCTGGAACAAGTAAAACGTTTCTAGAAGGTTCGAAAATTGTCCTAAGAATATTCCATGCATTGCTACGGCATGTGAACTTTCTATTTCATTAACTGTAAATATCCGGTGTTGGGGTTGTTCTAGTGACAGTGATTTATGAATTCTGTTAGGTCTCAACTTATGGACCGTTCAGAAAGTCACTAAAGACTGATCCGTGAATCTTCTGTTGTGAGCAAAGAGACCAAAACCTTTTGCCAGAATGGACCTTTTCTCTGTGTTGATCTCATTCAACGAGAGATCAGAACAGCTGTTGTCATTCACTTCAGAATGCCAAATCCACTTACGTTGTCATCAAAAAGGAAGTTGGATTTTCATCGTAATAGACAGACAGACTAGAGGACAGACAGACAGATAGGCAGCCAGCCAGCCAGCCAGCCAGACAGACAGAAAGACAGACAAATGGATCAATGTAGTTGATATTTCTTTGAAATGTTGAAGGAGGAGGAGGAGGAAAGGGAGCCAGCAAACTCACCCGACAAATCTTTTGGGCAAGGTGAACAAATGGAGTGTGTTGGAGCGAGTTCGACTGACCAGGTCTAGCACCCGCTCGAATGTGGCGCCGGACAGTGGCTGGCCGTTCCACTCCACCACCTGATCTCCTGGCAGAAGCAACACCACAAACAACATCACCATTCCATTCATGTGCATTGTACATGGCCTGTCACCACCACCACCATTCATGTGCATTGTACATGGCCTGTCACCACCACCACCATTCATGTGCATTGTACATGGCCTGTCACCACCACCACCATTCATGTGCATTATACATGGCCTGTCACCAGCACCACCATTCATGTGCATTGTACATGGCCTGTCACCCCCACCACCATTCATGTGCATTATACATGGCCTGTCACCACCACCACCACCATTCATGTGCATTGTACATGGCCTGTCACCACCACCACCACCATTCATGTGCATTGTACATGGCCTGTCACCACCACCATTCATGTGCATTATACATGGCCTGTCACCACCACCACCACCATTCATGTGCATTATACATGGCCTGTCACCACCACCACCACCATTCATGTGCATTATACATGGCCTGTCACCACCACCACCATTCATGTGCATTGTACATGGCCTGTCACCACCACCACCATTCATGTGCATTGAACATGGCCTGTCACCCCCACCACCATTCATGTGCATTGTACATGGCCTGTCACCACCACCACCATTCATGTGCATTGTACATGGCCTGTCACCACCACCACCACCATTCATGTGCATTGTACATGGCCTGTCACCACCACCACCATTCATGTGCATTGTACATGGCCTGTCACCACCACCACCACCATTCATGTGCATTGTACATGGCCTGTCACCACCACCACCACCATTCATGTGCATTGTACATGGCCTGTCACCACCACCACCACCATTCATGTGCATTGTACATGGCCTGTCACCACCACCACCACCATTCATGTGCATTGTACATGGCCTGTCACCACCACCACCACCATTCATGTGCATTATGCATGGCCTGTCACCACCACCACCACCATTCATGTGCATTGTACATGGCCTGTCACCACCACCACCACCATTCATGTGCATTGTACATGGCCTGTCACCACCACCACCACCATTCATGTGCATTGTACATGGCCTGTCACCACCACCACCACCATTCATGTGCATTATACATGGCCTGTCACCACCACCACCATTCATGTGCATTATACATGGCCTGTCACCCCCACCACCATTCATGTGCATTATACATGGCCTGTCACCACCACCACCACCATTCATGTGCATTATACATGGCCTGTCACCCCCACCACCACCATTCATGTGCATTATACATGGCCTGTCACCCCCACCACCATTCATGTGCATTATACATGGCCTTGTTCGTTTCAAAAACTGACAAAATGAATGGAGAAATAAGCCGATGACGATGACGACAGTGAAATAATGGGAATACCACCACCTGTAGTCACTGTCATACCAAGAACAATACTGACGATGATAACGATGAAGATGATGATGACCCTGATGACAACAACTTGATGTACAATGATGACACCGGCTGTCATGATCATGGCAGTGATGGCAACAGTGACCAAAGTGATGCTGCAGCATATCAGCTTTCACAGTCATAATGTGAACAATTAACAGAGTGAACATAGCACCACCACCCCCCTCCCACCTACCCCAGTACCCTCTCCCGCTCCTCCCCATTTCCACCCCCTTTTCCTTCTATACACAAAATACACGCAACGAAATTTGTAGCAGAGAATCATGGTAGCCTTCCGTCACTCCAATCCGAACAGTCAGTTCTGTACACACCTGGTTGGAGACCCGCAAGCTGAGCAGGACTCCCGGATGTGACGTCTTTGATGATAGTCGTCAGCACGTCATTGACGTCACAGATCCCGCCGATCACGTGAACACCAAAGGCTTCTGGAAGTCAACACACACGGCAGAGAGAGCGTTAGGGGCCACTAAAATAGGACCGAACAGACGGATCATCTTTTGTGGATGAACTCCTGCAGGGGTTGAATGGAGGGGGCAGAGAGTATGGGAACTTCCTAACTCCTACAGCGCAACAGCCGCCGTGGCGTAGTAGTTAGCGTCGCAGACTTGCGACAGGAGTCGTAGGTTCGGTTCCCAGTAAAGGCATTGGTTTGTGGGGATTTGTCGGCCCCGGCAGGATAGTACCCAGATTTAAGCGTGCTGTGTCAACAAATAGGAAGTCTGGAATCACCTTCATCCACTGAACAAATGCCCCTCTGAGAGTGTTATCAAATTTCACGACCAACACTGCAGGTGTCTGTATCTGTCGGGCCCGATCAATGTTGTGTTACATCATGAAAAAAAAAATCAGGAGTACAGCCCTGTTATGTAGTATCGAGTACAGCCCTGTTATGTAGTATCAGATCACAATGGCACACGGAAGCATCATCTAGATCAGCTTCTTCCTCTTTGATCCTCCTAAGAAGTACCCTACTCGCGAGCTGACTTTTTATTACCTATCGTCGTGGTGACCTCAGACTGGATTTCCTCTCCATGGCCTTGAAGAGGTCATAGAGGTCATGTGACAGTCGCTGGAGTCAGCAAGGCCAAGGGGACCGTCACTGGCCGGATACGGTAGCGCTCACCGGATGAGGATGCTCACTTCCGCTGGCTCCGTGACTAAGCAGTGACGTCAGCAGGGGTATCCTGCACCTTCTGGGTTAGAACAGGCACCGTGACGCCCCGGAAGGACACGCCAGCAGTGCAGTGTGTACTCCAGAGGGCTTCTTGGGGACGACTGGATAGTGACATCTCCCAGTGGACTGTGATGCTGTTACTGCGACGAGACCATCCCTAGTGTGGCTGTGGAGGGGTTGGAACGAGAAGCGTGGGGATAATGTTGTTGAAGGAGACAAGAAGGAAGTTTGAAAGAAACAAGCAAATAAACAAGCAAGCCCAGCCTTCACAAGCTATTAACACTTGTTTTCTTCGTGAAAACAGTAATGATCAGCTGATGAAGCTGACAAGCTGTCGGTGGAAAGGGATGGGAAAGGGATAGAGAGGTTGGAAAGAGATGGAGAGGTGGGAAAGGGATGGAGAGGTGAGAGAGAGATGGAGAGGTGGGAAAGGGATGGAGAGGTGAGAGAGAGATGGAGAGGTGGGAAAGGGATGGGAAAGGGATGGAGAGGTGGGAAAGGGATGGGAAAGGGATGGAGAGGTGGGAAAGGGATGGAGAGGTGGGAAAGGGATGGAGAGGTGGGAAAGGATGGAGAGGTGGGAAAGGGATGGAGAGGTCGGAAAGGGATGGCGAGGTGGGAAAGGGATGGGAAAGGATGGAGAGGTGGGAAAGGGATGGAGAGGTGGGAAAGGGATGGAGGTGGGAAAGGGATGGAGAGGTGGGAAATGGATGGAGAGGTGGGAAAGGGATGGGAAAGGGATGGAGAGGTGGGAAAGGGATGGGAAAGGGATGGAGAGGTGGGAAAGGGATGGGAAAGGGATGGAGAGGTGGGAAAGGGATGGAGAGGTGGGAAAGGGATGGAGAGGTGGGAAAGGGATGGGAAAGGGATGGAGAGGTGGGAAAGGGATGGAGAGGTGGGAAAGGGATGGGAAAGGGATGGAGAGGTGGGAAAGGGATGGCGAGGTGGGAAAGGGATGGAGAGGTGGGAAAGGGATGGAGAGGTGGGAAAGGGATGGGAAAGGGATGGAGAGGTGGGAAAGGGATGGAGAGGTGGGAAAGGGATGGGAAAGGGATGGAGAGGAGGGAAAGGGATGGAGAGGTGGGAAAGGGATGGAGAGGTGGGAAAGGGATGGAGAGGTGGGAAAGGGATGGGAAAGGGATGGAGAGGTGGGAAAGGGATGGAGAGGTGGGAAAGGGATGGGAAAGGGATGGAGAGGTGGGAAAGGGATGGGAAAGGGATGGAGAGGTGGGAAAGGGATGGGAAAGGGATGGAGAGGTGGGAAAGGGATGGAGAGGTGGGAAAGGGATGGAGAGGTGGGAAAGGGATGGGAAAGGGATGGAGAGGTGGGAAAGGGATGGAGAGGTGGGAAAGGGATGGAGAGGTGGGAAAGGGATGGAGAGGTGGGAAAGGGATGGAGAGGTGGGAAAGGGATGGAGAGGTGGGAAAGGGATGGGAAAGGGAGGAGAGGTGGAAAGGGATGAGAGGGTGGGAAAGGGATGGAGAGGTGGGAAAGGGATGGAGAGGTGGGAAAGGGATGGAGAGGTGGGAAAGGGATGGGAAAGGATGGAGAGGTGGGAAAGGGATGGAGAGGAGGGAAAGGGATGGAGAGGTGGGAAAGGGATGGAGAGGAGGGAAAGGATGGAGAGGTGGGAAAGGGATGGAGAGGAGGGAAAGGGATGGAGAGGTGGGAAAGGGATGGAGAGGTGGGAAAGGGATGGAGAGGTGTGTCCGATAATCCGGGTCAGCAGACAGTCAGAATACCAGGTCCTGGAGTCTGTTAGTCCACACTTACTAGCAGTCTCACGCTCTCTGACAGGCTGGAAGAAAGCGTGGCGATCTCACCCCCACCCCGATCCCGACTTTCTCATGCTTTTCGACAAAGTGTGGGACTGCGGAAAGCGTGGTCGCCCCCCTGTCTCGCTTTAACGCAGCTGTAGGAGAAGACACAGGGGGTCTACTTTATTTTTCATTTACCATTTTTTCGTTTTTGATCAGAGTTGGCTGCTTATCTTTTCCCTAGACCAATTTAAGGAGAGAGAGAGAGAGAGAGAGAGAGAGGAGTAAGGGAGAGAGACACAGAGATAGAGAGATAGACAGAGACAGAGAGAGGCAGAGAGACACAGAGACAGAGAGAGGCAGAGACAGACAGGGAGAGAGAGAGGCAGAGACAGAGAGAGGCAGAGAGAGAGAGAGAGAGAGAGAGAGAGAGAGAGAGAGAGAGAGAGAGAGAGACAGACAGACAGACAGACAGACAGACAGACAGACAGACAGACAGACAGACAGACAGACAGAAACAGAGACAGAGAGAAAATACCATCATACATTCGTACAGAACAACACACGAATTTACAGATCTTTTCACAGCGTCAACAAAACAACACACAACATCACGCACACATGATAACAACACACAACATTACAAACAGCAAAAAACAAATAGCAACACACGACGTCATGGTACAATAATGAAAGATGTACGGCAAGAAAGGCAGAGGGAGGGAGGGAGGGACGGGATTGGAACCCGGGAGCCAGGTCAAGGGACGGGTTGAGAAACACAAAGTTGTATTTTGACGTCTGAGGACACAAAGTTTTATTTCGACGTCTGAGGTTTGCAGCGTTCGGACTGACCCCGACCTTCTCGAGTATGAGAGCGTGGTACCTACATGCGCGCGTGCGTGCATCATGTTTGTGTGTACGCACGCGCATGTATGTGTATGCGCATGTGTGTGTGTGTGTGTGTGTGTGTGTGTGTGTGTGTGTGTGTGTGTGTGTGTGTGTGTGTGTGTGTGTGTGCGCGCGCGCGCGCGGGCGCATGTGTGCTTGCTCTCGCCTCTGAATTTCTGTTATAGAAACCGTGACATAGAATATGAGCACTTCGCGTTTCTTGAAGTTGCACGTATAATAACTATAACTGAAACTGTCATCCACCCCCAACTCCACCCCATCTCTGGCAACCTCCCTTCCTGCACCCTCCACCTCCCACACCTGCAGCCCTTGGGTGGGCATCATGGGCCAGGCACATACAGACGACTTACTTGGGAAGGAGTTGAGCGGTTTGTGCAGCCCTTGGGTGGGCATCATGGACAAGGCACATGCAGACGACTTACTTGGGTAGGAGCTGAGCGGTTTGTGCAGCACGGTGTGTACAAGCTGAGCGTCCTCGTCCCACGTGTCCTGTTCATAGACGGTCAGGAAGTCCCGGGGGGAGGAGTTCCGACGCCCCTCCTTCCTCCCCGTGTCTCCAGAAGCGCCGCGACGACCGACCAGCCTCCCGTCCCCCGTCAGACAGCGGCACATGACAGCCTCACGTGACTCACTCTGCGAGGCGTCAGCGTCGGGTGATCTGACTCGGCGAAGAGGTTGAGCAGCGTAGGCGTTGGAGACGGAGGGTGCCGTGATAGAGGTGGTGATGCTGGTGGCGGCGGACGGCGCCCGGTGACTGTCCCGAGCTTTAGCCCGTGGTGATTTCTGGGCCGACGCCTTCCCTGGCGGTGCAGGGTCCCCGCCGACTCGCACGCTGCACTGCGACGCACAGCACCTGGATCGACTGGCCTCCAGAGAACTCTCTCTCCTTGCTTCCTGATCCTCCTGGTCGTGCCCTTCCGAGTAGCTCCGTATTTTCAGCTTGGTGCCACTGTCCACTTCCAGGGAGTGGACTCGCTGTTTGGAGGTCTTGGGAACGGCTTCAACGACCTGATGGGGCGGCTCTCTGCCCGCCCCGTCCCCACAGCGCCGCTTCTCGTACGTCTTGCGGGTGTGGGTGGGGCTGGCGGTGGCCGTGGTCTTCGCTCTCCTGGTGTTGTGAGGGCTCAGGGATCCGCGGAAGTGCAGGTCTTTCCAGCCGGTGGGCGTGGTGGGTTCGCTGCTGGGGGTGGGGCATGGGGGGCCTGAGGGACTGGCGCGGCCTGCGTGGTGAACTACCCTGGGCTCCGCTGGGCTCACGTGCTCGGTTTGCCCCGCTCTCCTCCTGTTGCCGGGACTCAGGCTGCCGGCTTTCAGTATCTTCTTGACGCCTGACGGACTCTTGTCCCGGCTGACCGGTGATCTCCTGGACACGGAGGGGCTGGGGGTTCTGCTGCTGCGGTGATGGCCATGGCGATCTTCAGGGGAGCTGGTCAAGCGGCGGTCATCGGGGCTGGTCAGTCTGTCCGAGCGGGGCGACACCCGCCCCTCGTGCAGGGAGCGGAAGACGCAGTCCTCGTGATGCATGACGGGAGACCGCGGCTCCGCGTCAGAGAAGCTGGACTTCTGCACCGTGATGGACAGCTTCTGACCTCCTGACCCCGACGACTTCTGGAAGGCCCGTCGGCGCGTGCTGGCCGTCTTGTGCAGAAAGCTGTTGCAGGAGGCGTCGAACACGACCGAATCGGGCCGGAAATGAGTGCAGTCCTCGCTGCGGGTGAGGTTAAAGCTGCTGGGACGTTCGGGAGTGAGGGGGGAGGTGACAGCACTCTGCACACCCTGGGGAAACACCTCCGTCTCCTCCACAGAGTCCGGAGAAGTGTGAAGCGGGATGCTCACGAACCTGTCCGGATAGGAAGCCAGGACTCTCGTCTCTGCCGAGGAAGAACTCAGTTCCTCCTTTCTCTCCTTCACGTTCGAAAAAACCGCTTCTTTGACACTCCACCCTCCTCCTCCTCCTCCTGCTGCTGTCTTACCCTGCCCGTTCTGCATCGACCTCCTCTTCAGCCTCTTCTGCTGGCGGCGTCGGTAGGACAGCTTCCGCTCCAGCAGGATGTCCTGGATGCTCTCGTCCTCGTCGTCATGGTCCGGAACGTGCCGGTGGTGGGACGGGGGCGGGGCGGCTCCCAGGGGCAGACTCCGGCGGCGAGAAGTCGGACGGAGGGCACTGGAGTGCTGGGCACGTCGGGAGTGGTGGCCGGGGTCACGGGCAGGGTCCGCCAACAGTTGAGAGTCGCTGACAGGCTTGAGGGCGGAGTGGGAGAGCTCGTCGCTGTCCCCCTTGTTTTCCGCGCTTGTCTGGAGGGCAACGCAGTCATGCATGAATGCTACATACCCGCATCGCACGCAACACCGACAGACAGACAGGTAGACGGGGACACACACACACACACACACACACACACACACACACATTTTTTAACGTACATAACGTACTACTTTGAGCTTTATGCTGGTGAAAAATGCATTCGTCCATCATAATTGTTCTCATTGTAGAGAGACATTTCTTCGTCGTTCACTTTGACAGGAACCCCTCGGCCGAGGCTCCCCAGTGGTCCAAAGAGCTTCTCCCCCATCGATGTGTCTGCAGGCCAGGTCTCTGCTCTTAGCTTTTGATGTGTTAGGCAATTGTTGGAGCTGTACTGCTTTGGCACTCTGCAGAATGTCATGAACATGTGGTGTTTCAATCTAGAATGCCCCATCCTCAATCTCACAAAGCTCACTTGGTCTGGTCCGTTAGGGGTAATATGCTTCCTTTCTGTTGTAGTTTAGGTGTTGTTGAAGCCATCTTTCTTTCTGCTTCTCTTTGACAATGGTCTCGGCTTCTTTGAGTGAGACTTCCAGCTCCACTTAGGGTGGTTGTTCTCCTTCCCTATCCAGTCGATCAGCTTCCTCGTTGTTCTGTATGCTGCGGTGTGAGGGTATCCACTGGAGGACGGTGTGCTCAGTACACCGCGGCAGAGCGGCCAGGGCAGAGAC
>CM031606.1:18690525-18693025 GCA_018398815.1 Conus ventricosus
TATTGAAACAGAAAGCTCACCGTTCCGTCAGCCGTTAGGTTATGGGACAGTCACCGTTAAGACAGAAAGCGACTGCCATGGAAATGAGACATTCAAGTTGCTGGTTGAACTCCCACAGGGAGGGCGGAGGGGGAGGGGGGGGGGGGGCGTGAGCTGGAATGTTTTGTTCACTTGAATTCTGGGAGAGCCATGTCCAAGACTGGACAGCGTACATTGGAGAGTGAACCTCTATATGTACACAGTAAAAGTCCTAGATCACACACACACACACGCACACACACACACGCACGCACGCACGCACGCACGCACGCACGCACGCACGCACGCACGCACACACACACACACACACACACATATACACACTGAAGACTGGTCTGACGACAATACTTCTGGCTTGCTGGTCATGAATGAACAAGGGCGTGGAGATCCCCGGTCGCCATGGCCAGAAGGCTGACCACTACAGGGGTCACCCTGGACAGCCGGGGAACTTCCTGTCTTGACCCAACCTCACGCAGAGTTAGCCGACCGATACACCTGGGCCAATGTGTACCCCCTTTCTCGGAGAGGTCCGAGCCAAACAGACGTGTTGAGAGCACCTGCTCTCTCAGTCACCACCATCTCATTCCCCTCCATCACAGGTCGCACCGCCCGGCAAACCCGCGGGTCTTAAGACGATCGTGGAGACAAGAAGAATAACGAAAGGAAGACGTGAAGGGGATAGAAGATAACTCAAAACTCAAACTCAAAAAAGTCTAATTGCAAAGGCCACCAACCTATCTGCAATGAGGTCAAGAACAAAAGTAGAACACACACGTGCTCGGTGCGTATACTGAAAATTATGAAAGAAAATATTTGCATAACAAAACGTTCTTCCTGATATTTCTCTGGCATTTGTGTGTTAACTGATAACAGTTCTTCTCTTCGTTTTAGTGCTTTAAAAAATGAACATAGCTACAGAGCGAGTTACAATTCTCTTTTCATTTTGAAGTAAAAGAAGCAATGACACTTGATGAACATTTCTAGAATGAGGCAAAATGTATTTATATCAAATCTTTTAGGATGGACAAACAATCAAAAAATGTATTTCGTCCTCAATTTGATGACAGAATGGACAGTTTTTTTTTTTTTAGTTTAGTGTATATCTTTGATGGACATTTAAATCACCAATACCAAGTCGAAATCTCACGAACACTGCAAAATTTAGGAATTGCAATATCAGTTGAATATTTCTCGGGCTGCGATGAGAATTTGAAGGAACAATATGTTGAATATGTCACTATTAAGTATTTTACTGGGATAGAAGATAAACACCCAGTAAGACAGGCAGAAGACAGCAACAAGAAAAAGATGGGTTACACTTTGTCAGCATCCTCACCCCTAGCCCGTCTGACATGGGAGACCCTACCAAGGGCATCAACTCCTGCCACGTTGTGTTTAGGCCAGTCAGCTGCTTGGCTATACAGGTCTGGAAGCGTTTTGCCAAACTAGCCTTCCATTCAAATAGTGTTGCCCCGTCAGCAGAGTCTAAAAGATCACTGAACCACACAAGCCGTCCGACCACGGTGGCAACTCCCAGAGAGTCATTAACAGCCGAGTAACAAAGTGCTGATAGCACATTCACAGACAATAAATGTTTTACCGATAATAAATGTTATATGCTAACGTGTGTCACACAGAAGGGAAAAAAGTGTGTGTGTGTGTGTGTGTGTGTGTGTGTGTGTGTGTGTGTGTGTGTGTGTGTGTGTGTGTGTGTGTGTGTGTGTGTGTGTTCGTTCTTTAATTTTACGTCTGTTCACCCTTAAGTGATATTAGACGAGAAAGGGGGGGGGGGGGGGGGGGGGGAGGAGGAAATAGGAGAAATAAAGGTATGAAAGAAGAGATTGTTCATGCATGCATTGATATTGTTTAGAGAGGTGTGGTAGTAAAGATTATGTGTTTTTCCTACATACCTACACCTACAATTCTATATAATGATCAAGCTTTATATGGGATATGAATTGTAGAAAATGACAGAATTAGTGGAAAGGAAGTGAGGTTTACCATCTATATCAAACGTAACTTAACAATTAACAGAAGATTAGTATAACAACAATTGAATCCAACAATAAATTATTCAAATTCAAAGGAAAAGACCAATGGGACTAAGGTGTAAAACTTCTGAAAAACATTTAAGAAGATGGAAGTCATTTAACACTTCCTGAACAGTTAATGGTATTTGACGAGTCAGTAAATCCCCTGTAGTTTTCGTCATTAATTCTTTGATACTAGGACAGTGTAAAATCAGATGGCTAATGGAAATTTGATTTCCACATACACATTTAATATCTTTAGAAAATTTTGTTTTAAAAGCATTTAAACGAATTTTGAACATCAGAGAACTAATATGTCGTGAACTTGTATCAGATATGTGATTTAAAATTAATTTGGAATTTATTGTGCTGACGCTTTTTATACAATTGTGTGAATATTGGCTATCTGATGTCTTCAGCATGTTATCAAA
>CM031606.1:18700525-18702095 GCA_018398815.1 Conus ventricosus
CACATGGTGATTATATATATATATATATATATTATATATATATATATCCCTCTCTCTCTCTCTCAAAATACTTGATACATGAACAAAAAAAAGAAGAAAAAAAAAATTTAGAAAAGTCAAATTGGTTAAGTACATGAAAATGGGATGATTTATGCTTTTGAGATACTTGGTATTACTTATGGTTTTTTTAATTTTTATTTTTATTTTTTTTTAATTATTATTTTTTACCGCAGAAGATGGGTAAGGTAAGTATTTTTGAAAGTTGTGGTACAATGGATTTGTTTGATGTATTCTGGAAGGGAGAGTTCCCCAAAGAGGTTCCCGAGTACGTTAGACTTGATTTAAATAGGTCAATTCTGGGGATTGGGATATGGAGTTTGTGGGAGTTTCTCGACGAGACTTTTGAGAATCGTTTTCATTAAAGTTGTTGGAGCATTCCCGGTCAGAATCTTGTGCATCATTAGCCCTTTGTTGTATTTGAGTCTCTGGCTGAATGGAAGAATGTGAAGATGTTTATTAATCAGAGCTTTCGAGGCTAGTTTTCTTCAGAAGGATTAGTTTGAGCGCTCGTTTTTTGTAGGCTGAAACAATGGTTTTTAGTGTGTTTGCACTTGCAGAATCCCATATAGTCGATGCATAATCAACATGAGACTGAATATGAGCATGGAAAAAAAGTTTTCGTGAATGAAGGTCAAGAAAGTGTTTGATTTTGGTGAGCTGATAGACTTTCTGGGAGAGCAGAGAACTGTAATATGCCGCTTCTGGCTCACCCGCTCTCAACGGCCTTGGCCGGGTATCGATCGGGCGAATCCAAAGCGGCATATTACAGTTCTCTACTAAGCATGACTTTAATAACCAAAAAATAAACGACCTACAAACATACATTTCTGTGTAGGGTTATCCGTTTTTAATACTAATTTACAAAACTTTTCAGATTTTAGTTTTTGCTTAATCTATGTTTTTCTTGATCATTTTCAATAACATCATTTTCGCGCAAACATTCATCAAATGAGTCTCTGTCTTTCATGTGAAATAAAAACTACAGTCTTTAACTGTTCTCTAAAGTCTTTTAAAACTGAGTTATATTTTTGACATAAAATCCACACACTTATCCCCGCATGTCTTCCACTGAAAGCCAGTTTCGACAAAGCGTTTCTTTTTTTAACTATGTCTCTTTCTGCTGAACAGTCATCTATAATAAATAGTGTCTGCGTTCCTTCAAACAATTTATTAAAGTGTTCTAACACTCACTCAGTTTATTGCTAGGATCAAATAAATATATGTTATCATCTGTCCATATAACCTTCTATCATAATATGCTTTGTTCCATTTAAGTGTTGGACAGAAATCACAATGTTGATCAAATTATAACGATAAACTGTTTGTAATAGGTCGAGGACAAATATTGTTTTCCCACAACCAGTTTGTCCACAAATTATGAACAATGAGGGTTTTGTCATAAAGTTTAATGCTCATAGTTTGAATTACTAATCTGAAAATATTTGTCAAAATTCTAATTCGCGTTAGTTAACAGTTATTTATTATCAGGGTACTTTGTAAACGAGTTTAG
>CM031606.1:18702195-18714695 GCA_018398815.1 Conus ventricosus
TTTGTAGAGTGAGGTACAGATGGAAAACTGTGATGGATGATTCTTTAAGGCAAAACACAACAGAGGAAGATAGTGTTACGATTTCATCGTTGAAAAGTCAGGGGTTAGGAATTGAATTTTTAAGAAAATGAGAGATGTTGGTTTTTTTGGTGTCTCAGACCAAAACTTCATTGAACCAGTTTTCTACAAGACACTCATTTTAGCTAAAGATTAGATTAAAAAGGGGTTACTAAAGCATATTTTCAACGTGCAGATAATATCAATAGCAATAATAGTAATAATAATGATAATATTGATAATAACAACAACGACAATGTATACGTACACACACACACACACACACACACACACACACACACCACACACACACACACACACACACACACGCACACACACACACACTGTGTGTGTGTGTGTGTGTGTGTGTGTGTGTGTGTGTAGAGGAAGAAACTGTAGGGAGAGCTTGACAGCAGAAGGTCTTCAGAGAAGGAACCCCCCTCAGACAAGTGTTTCGGCCTTGAACTCCTTACACTCTAAGGGGGCCGGGCCACATCCAGGTCATGACTCCCAGATGTCCTGCTGCTGCCAACGTTTTGTTTATGGCGCAGCCGAAATCCCAGCCAGCAACGTTTGGTGGTGGTGGTGAGGAGGAGGAGGGGGGGGGGACCTCAATGTGTTGCCTTTTCAGACGGATGTTTGACCCACATCGTTATCCAACACCTGCTCTAAGTTGGCAGATTTAAGCCTTATGAAAGTAACCACAGTTAGGACATTTAGGCCTTATAAAGTCCACTTTAAGTTAGGAAATTTAAGCTTTGAGAAGTTCACCTAAGTTAGGAAGTTTAAGCCTTATGAATCTCACCTAAGTCTGAAACTTAAGCCTTATGAAGTTCACCTAAGTTAGGAAGTTTAAGCCTCATGAAGTTCACCAGAGTTAGGACGTTTAAGCCTTATGAAGTTCACCAGAGTTAGGAAGTTTAAGCCTCATGAAGTTCACCAGAGTTAGGAAGTTTAAGCCTCATGAAGTTCACCAGAGTTATGAAGTTTAAGCCTCATGAAGTTCACCAGAGTTAGGAAGTTTAATCCTCATGAAGTTCACCAGAGTTAGGACGTTTAAGCCTTATGAAGTTCACCAGAGTTAGGAAGTTTAAGCCTCATGAAGTTCACCAGAGTTAGGACGTTTAAGCCTCATGAAGTTCATTCGGATCCTGCAGGAACTCTTTCCAGCTGTCTGTGCCATTGCCTGCATGCAGCAATAACCCTTTCCAGCTGTCTGTGCCATTGCCTGCATGCAGCAGTAACCCTTTCCAGCTGTCTGTGCCATTGCCTGCATGCAGCAATAACCCTTTCCAGCTGTCTGTGCCATTGCCTGCATGCAGCAGGAACTCTTTCCAGCTGTCTGTGCCATTGCCTGCATGCAGCAGGAACCCTTTCCAGCTGTCTGTGCCATTGCCTGCATGCAGCAGGAACTCTTTCCAGCTGTCTGTGCCATTGCCTGCATGCAGCAATAACCCTTTCCAGCGGTCTGTGCCATTGCCTGCATGCAGCAGTAACCCTTTCCAGCTGTCTGTGCCGTTGCCTGCATGCAGCAGGAACTCTTTCCAGCTGTCTGTGCCATTGCCTGCATGCAGCAGGAACTCTTTCCAGCTGTCTGTGCCATTGCCTGCATGCAGCAATAACCCTTTCCAGCTGTCTGTGCCATTGCCTGCATGCAGCAGTAACCCTTTCCAGCTGTCTGTGCCATTGCCTGCATGCAGCAATAACCCTTTCCAGCTGTCTGTGCCATTGCCTGCATGCAGCAGGAACTCTTTCCAGCTGTCTGTGCCATTGCCTGCATGCAGCAGGAACTCTTTCCAGCTGTCTGTGCCATTGCCTGCATGCAGCAGGAACTCTTTACAGCTGTCTGTGCCATTGCCTGTATGCAGCAATAACCCTTTCCAGCTGTCTGTGCCATTGCCTCCATGCAGAAGTAACCCTTTCCAGCTGTCTGTGCCGTTGCCTGCATGCAGCAGGAACTCTTTCCAGCTGTCTGTGCCATTGCCTGCATGCAGCAGGAACTCTTTCCAGCTGTCTGTGCCATTGCCTGCATGCAGCAATAACCCTTTCCAGCTGTCTGTGCCATTGCCTGCATGCAGCAGTAACCCTTTCCAGCTGTCTGTGCCATTGCCTGCATGCAGCAATAACCCTTTCCAGCTGTCTGTGCCATTGCCTGCATGCAGCAGGAACCCTTTCCAGCTGTCTGTGCCATTGCCTGCATGCAGCAGGAACTCTTTCCAGCTGTCTGTGCCATTGCCTGCATGCAGCAGGAACTCTTTCCAGCTGTCTGTGCCATTGCCTGCATGCAGCAGTAACCCTTTCCAGTTGTCTGTGCCATTGCCTGCATGCAGCAATAACCCTTTCCAACTGTCTGTGCCATTGCCTGCATGCAGCAGGAACCCTTTCCAGCTGTCTGTGCCATTGCCTGCATGCAGCAATAACCCTTTCCAGCTGTCTGTGCCATTGCCTGCATGCAGCAATAACCCTTTCCAGCTGTCTGTGCCATTGCCTGCATGCAGCAGGAACTCTTTCCAGCTGTCTGTGCCATTGCCTGCCTGCAGCAGGAACTCTTTCCAGCTGTCTGTGCCATTGCCTGCATGCAGCAGGAACCCTTTTCAGCTGTCTGTGCCATTGCCTGCATGCAGCAGGAACTCTTTCCAGCTGTCTGTGCCATTGCCTGCATGCAGCAGGAACTCTTTCCAGCTGTCTGTGCCATTGCCTGCATGCAGCAGGAACTCTTTCCAGCTGTCTGTGCCATTGCCTGCATGCAGCAGTAACCCTTTCCAGCTGTCTGTACCATTGCCTGCATGCAGCAGGAACTCTTTCCAGCTGTCTGTGCCATTGCCTGCATGCAGCAATAAACCTTTCCAGCTGTCTGTGCCATTGCCTGCATGCAGCAATAACCCTTTCCAGCTGTCTGTGCCATTGCCTGCATGCAGCAGGAACCCTTTCCAGCTGTCTGTGCCATTGCCTGCATGCAGCAGGAACCCTTTCCAGCTGTCTGTGCCATTGCCTGCATGCAGCAGGAACTCTTTCCAGCTGTCTGTGCCATTGCCTGCATGCAGCAGGAGAACTCTTTCCAGCTGTCTGTGCCATTGCCTGCATGCATGTATGTAATATACAACTGGGGAAAGCATACCCTCTTGTCTGTATTTAAGTTGTCTGTACAAAGATTGACCCCTACATTTTATACTGTTTACATATTGTTTTTAGTTTTCCAGCAACTTTTGTCCTCGCTACACTTTCGTTTTGTTTTATTTTCTACCTTTCGCTGGCTGCTTTGGGGGTGCTGTTGGATTCTTTTTTGAACCCTTGGTGGTGAGAACACCACAGAATTACGGACTGTGGTGTGTCTCTATTTGACACCAAGAGCACAGACACAATCAGCCGTGTCTCCCTGATGAGTCCGATCCAGCGGACGAAAGGCCTAGGAGCAGGCAATACCTATAAATCTGTCTTCAAGAGGAATTGTGATGGTTCTCTCATGCAGCTAGTGAAGGGTTTTCACATTCATAACATATATTTCCCCATTTTCTTTAATTTTTTCTTTCTTTTTTTTCCAAATCTTTGCCAAGTCATAATTATAATGATGGAAGAATTGTTAACCTGCACTTGTTTTCCCCCACTACTTAATTGTTCAGCATTGTCTGTACAACTGGAGAGCTTTAGGCCAATGGTATGTTCATCATACATGGTATTCAATGGGCACAAACGTTGTAAGGGCATGGAAAGCCCACTGGTTTGTGTAACTCCGATCAGGTCACTGTGATTTATAAATTGTGGTGATGATGTCATGAAGCGACCTCAAAAAGGATCAGAACTATGAAATATGATGATGACCTAACCAGAAGCAGTGGTCCCCCCCCCCCCCCCCCCCCTCTGTTCGTGGCACCTTCCACTCCACTGTCGACTTCCTCCGACCCCAGCAGGTGCGTGTCCTATAGCGTAGAATGTTAGTGTGTATAGACTGAAGGATATATATGTATTGTGTCGCAGTGCGTCTGTGAGCAGAATTGTTAATATGCGTGTAAGCGCTATTGCTGTTTGAATTTTAACAGTAAATACCTAGTGATGTGTATTTAGGTACAAAGAAAATCAACTCTGTACTGTTTATAACCAAATATTTATGAGAAAAAAAGATCAGTCAGAAAAAAGTAAAGACAACAAGAAAGGAAAATTGATAATAGACAGTGAATGAAAAAAAGATAGATAGAGATAGAGAGAAAGATAGATAGAGATAGAGAGAGAGGGGGTGAGAGAGAGAGACAGAGAGAGAGAGAGAGAGAGAGAGAGAGAGAGAGAGAGAGAGAGAGAGAGAGAGAGAGAGAGAGAGAGAGAGCAGACAATTGAAAAAAAGCCTCAAGGGTTTGTGTGAATTTGATACATACAACGTGGCCGCCAAATTGAAAGGTAAGAGTTAAAGAAAAAGGGAAAGCACTCACACACACACACACACACACACACACACACACACACACACACACACACACCACACAGAGGATCATAAATCTTTTCTCTTCGTAAACCATGCAAAACCCAATAAAAAGTAAGGTAACACACGCCTACAGAGACAACAAAAGTTTTTTTTTTTCTTTCAAGACTTTAGAAATACATCGTTCTGTCATCTTTCCAGCTTGTAGTCTAGTTGGAAGATTCTGTCATGACAAGAGCTGTTCTCAGGAATACCCGAAAACTTTTGTTTGAGTCACTGTTCACCCACGCTTCCTCTCTACTACCCCCCCCCCTCATCACTCCCCCTTCCATAGCATCCATCTGTAAGAACACCAGGTAAAATGTAATTCCGTGAAAAACCAAGATGAGCATGTCAGTGTCGTCCCTGTTCGAACCAAAGACGTAGCATAGTACTTGCACCGCGACGTAGGAAGCACGTGGACAAGACAAAAGAGGTGGAAAGATGAACCAGTGACTGAATGTAGTGGAAGAGTCTGCAAATGCCAGGGCGGGCGGCAGTTCCAGTGTCGGTGGCTCTTAATCTGGCCGCTGGGGTTCAGTGTGGATGTTATGACTGTCGGTGGCTCTTAATCTGGCCGCTGGGGTTCAGTGGATGTTATGACTGTCGGTGACTCTTAATCTGGCCCCTGGGGTTCAGTGGATGTTATGACTGTCGGTGACTCTTAATCTGGCCGCTGGGGTTCAGTGGATGTTATGACTGTCGGTGGCTCTTAATCTGGCCGCTGGGTTCAGTGGATGTTATGACTGTCGGTGACTCTTAATCTGGCCGCTGGGGTTCAGTGGATGTTATGACTGTCGGTGGCTCTTAATCTGGCCGCTGGGGTTCAGTGGATGTTATGACTGTCGGTGGCTCTTAATCTGGCCGCTGGGTTCAGTGTGGATGTTATGACTGTCGGTGGCTCTTAATCTGGCCGCTGGGGTTCAGTGGATGTTATTAGCGCCCAGGTTAGTCCCCGGCCTTCTGCCTTTCGCGATACTCCTTTACGTCTTACTGTCTGTCTGTCTGTCTGTGTCTCTGACTCTCTCTCTCTCTCTCTGTCTCTCTCTCTCTCTGTCTCTCTCTCTCGTTCCTTTCTCTCCTTCATATCTCAATCCTTTCTTACTCCCTGTCTGTACCCGTATCTCTGTTTTTGCTAGTTCCTCTGTCTGTCTGTCTGTCTGTCTGTCTCTGTCCCCTGTGCGTTTCCTTTCTGCACCTACGTTCCTTTGTTTTGGTCGGTCCCCACACCGTCCTCTGACTGACTGGTGTTGATTCTTTTTCCTGGGTTTGTGTGTGTGTGTGTGTGTGTGTGTGTGTGTATGCGCGCGCGCGTGTGTGTGTGTGTGTGTGTGCGTGCGTGCGCGTGTATGTATGTCTGTCTGTGTGTATGTGCGTGAGTGCATGCGCGCGCTCGCGTGTGTGTGTTTGTCTGTGTGTGTCTGTGTGTCTGTGTGCGTGTGTGTGTGTGCGCGCGCGCGCGCGCGCGCGAGCATGCGTACGTGCATATGCGTGTGTGCGCGTGTGTACGTGCTCGCCTGCGCGAATGTGTGCTTGTATGTGTTTGTGTGTGCGATATTTGAGAATGTTCTTTCTCTCAGTCGCTGTCTGCCATTGTTTGCTGGCAGTTCTGTTACGCAATGGTTCTTCTTCTTCCTCTTCTTCTGTGTACGCAGGCTGATATCTCTGCGGACATCCCCTGTATAGAAAGGCAAGGATTAATTCTGTGTACCCAACAAAGGGAGTGGAGTTCTGTGTGTATGGCCGTTTTTTCTTTTCTCGCCATTAAGGCAGCCACGCTCCAACTTCGGGGAAGGTGTAACGTGTCATCCATACCAACGGCCAAACTGGCCTTCTCTTCCGAAAGTTGGTGTTGGGATTTTACGTGTGTGCTAGATGTTACGCGTGCGTTCACACACGGAACTTCGGTTTATAATCTCATTCGAAGGACTGTATGGAAAATGAAGTCAGAACCAATTTTAACTCCGAGGGAAAATCCCCCCTGTACCGAAACGGCCCGACGGAGATTCGAACCCGCAACCCCAAGATTACGAGTCCGGCGCTGTACCACTGAGCTATTCCGGCCCCCTACGCAGTGGTTTGATATGGATAATTGGTGGGAATCTTGGGTCTGATCCCACCAGAGGCATTCTTTGTTAGGCAGCGGTAGCCTCTTATTCTAAGCTGTGTGTTTTAATTACGCCAGTACATAGGTGCGCGACACACACACACACACACACACACACACCACACACACACACACACACACACACACACACACCACACACACACAACACACACACACACACACACACACACACACACACACAGAGCATCACGCAGTGTGTGTGTTTTGTGTGTGTGTGTGTGTGTGTGTGTGTGTGTGTGTGCTCGCGCGCGAGCGCACCCATTCACCCCCCCCCCCCCACACACACACACACAAAGGCTCACGTGCGCGCACACATACACTTACACACACGCGCGCACACATACACTTACACACGCGCGCGCGCGCGTGCATGCACGTACTTACTTACTTACTTTTGCACGCGTGCGTACACAGAGGGGGAGGGAGCGAGAGAGGGGGAGGGAGCGAGAGAGGGGGAGGGAGCGAGAGAGGGTGAGGGAGCGAGAGAGGGGGAGGGAGCGAGAGAGAGAGGGGGAGGGAGCGAGAGAGAGGGGGAGGGAGCGAGAGAGGGGGAGGGAGCGAGAGAGGGGGAGGGAGCGAGAGAGGGGCAGGGAGAAAGATACGCGGAGTGGGGGAGGGAGAGAGATAGAGGGTGAGTGGGTGAACGTACGTGCAGACAGAGGAGTGAGAGATGAATGGAGTGCGTGTGTTATGATCAAGAGAAGGCGGGCAGCGCCAACGGAAACCGTGTCGGGTTGTCCAGACCCCAATCACTCTGCCACCACGGCCTTGTGTCACAGACATGATCACTCTGCCACCACGGCCTTGTGTCACAGACATGATCACTCTGCCACCACGGCCTTGTGTCACAGACATGATCACTCTCCCACCACGGCCTTGTGTCACAGACATGATCACTCTGCCACCACGGCCTTGTGTCACAGACATTACCCTGACAGTTACCGTTCTGACATTCAGAGATTATCCTCCACTCTTCAGCCGTCCCCGCCCCGCCCCCGCCCCGTCACCCCCCCCCCCCACCCCAGCCTCTTCTCCTTAACTTGGGTGACCACTTTCCTTTCTCTATACTTGGAAGCCTCAAAGAGCTGCCAGACGCAGATACTTTTCTTCTTTCTTTCTTCTTTCTTGGAGTGTCCACCTTCATCGAGTTGAAGATTCTGACACTTTCGTGTGTATGACCGTTTTCTTTTTTGTGCTCCCAGTTCTTACAGAACAGGGAGTACTTTAGAATTGGAATGAAGAAATGCTGTCTGTGTGTGTGTCTGTGTGTCTGTCTGTCTGTGTGTCTGTCAGTCTGTCTATCTGTGTGTCCGTGGTCAAAATGTGTTCCACTCGCTCCAGACAAAACTACTGGGTCGATCTTTCTGAAAATTTGTAGGTATGTTCATTATGGGTCAAGGATGATGCCCGACGTTTTAGTTTACCGTCACAGCCGTTACTAACGGCTGTAACGGCCTGTAACGCTTTTTCTTCTTTATGGAATATCTCAGAAAGTACTTGGCTGATCTTTGTGAAAATTAGCAGGTATGTTCATTATGGGTCACGAATGATGCCCGATGTTTTAGTTTACCCTGTTATAGCCGTTACTGACAGCTGTAACGGCCTGTAACGCTTTTTCCTTCTTTATAGAATATCTCAGAAAGCACTTGGCCGATCTTTCAGAAAATTTGTAGGTATGTTCATTATGGGTCACAAATAATGTCCGATGTTTTAGCATACCGTTATAGCCGTTACTAACGGCTGTAACGGCCTGTACCGCCTTTTCTTCTTCATGGAATATCTCAGAAAGTGCTTGGCCGATCTTTCTGAACATTAGCAGGTATCTTCATTATGGGTTACGGATGGTGCCCGATGTTTTAGTTTACCGTTATAGCCGTTACTAACGGCTGTAACGGCCCGTAACGCTTTTCTTTCTTTATGGAATATCTCAGATAGTGCTTGGCCGATCTTTGTGAAAATTAGCAGGTATGTTCATTATGGGTTACGGATGGTGCCCGATGTTTTTAATTTACCGTTATAGCCGTTACTAACGGCTGTAACGGCCTGTAACGGTTTTTCTTCTTTATGGAATATCTCGGAAAGTACGTGGCCAATATTTCTGA
Organism: Conus ventricosus; assembly: GCA_018398815.1. Lineage (NCBI taxonomy): Eukaryota > Metazoa > Mollusca > Gastropoda > Neogastropoda > Conidae > Conus > Conus ventricosus. Next base: position 18,710,933 of record CM031606.1, read on the forward strand.
AAATTTGTAGATATGTTTACTATGGGTCACAGATGATGCTCGATGTTTAAGTTTACCGTTGGAGCCGTTACTAACGGCCCATAATGGTTTTCTTCTTTATGGAAAATCTCAAAGTTCTTGGCCGATCTTTCTGAAAATTTGTAAGTATGTTCATTTTAGGTCACAGACAATAGTCGATGTTTACCAGAATAGCCATTACTAACGGTTACACCAGCCCAAGACGGTTTTTCCTCTTTATGGAATATCTCACGCGTATTCAGGATAAACTGGGAGTATGTTTATATGCTTTGCATCTTGTTTTTTGTATCCCGCCATTAAGGCAGCCATACTCCAACTTCGGGGAAGGTGCATGCTATGTGTAACGTGTCATCCATACCAACGGCCAAACTGGCCTTCTCTTCCGAAAGTTGGTGGTGGAATTTGACGTGTGTGCAAGATGTTATACGTGCGTTCACACACGGAACCTCTGTTTATAGTCTCATTCGAAGGACTGCTTCATGTGGCCCAGACTGACTGAACTAGCAAGACAGGACGTCTTTTCCATCTGCCAAACACACTGTAGCCATTCTCATCAACACAGAGATGAGTGAGGAAGATGAAAACAGGTTGCCGCGTTGCGGAAGACGAGCCAAACTGATGCAAAGACTAAAATCCAGTTATTGATATTCAACGTTTATTTCATACACCATGCAAAACATGTACGTGCGTAAGTGCATGCGCTCACACACACACACCACACACACACACACACACCACACACACACACACACACACACACACACACACACACACACACACACACACACACACGTGCGCGCGCGCGCGCGCGCGCACGCATGCACGCAAACGCACATACACAGGGTGCTGAGCGTATAAGAGAGAGAGAGAGAGAAGGGGGGGGGGGGGAGACAGAGCGGGAGAGAGCATGTGAGTGTACATGTATGTGTATGTGTGTGTGTGTGTGTGTGCGTGTGCGTGTGCGTGTGCGAAAGAGAGAGACAGAGAGAGAGAGAGAGTGTGTGTGGGGAGGGGGGGGGGGGGGTGGCTAAAATGTATGTTGACGGGCGGAAAGAAGCTAAGAAAATGGACCGGTCATAACTTCCATAAACCTATCGCCCTAAACACGATCTTCATTATTTCCTGAACAGAAACGCACGCACACACAAAATCAAAAAAGCAGATTTGATGAGCACATAAAAACTGATTTAACACACGACACGAAATAGACAAGTACATTTTCGACTGATGTGCTTTCTTCAGACATCATATAGAAAACAACATTCCGCGTACCGCACATTGTGTTGTTCTGCGTATGTTTATGTCTGTAATTCATGGCGTCTGAAGGAGACACACTGTTGAAACAATGCTGACACACTGTTGGAACAGTGCTGACACACTGTTTGAAGCAATGCTAACACACTGTTTGAAACAATACTGACACACTATTGAAACAATGCTGACACACTTGAAACAATGCTGACACACTGCTTGAAGCAATGCTGACACACTGTTTGAAACAATGCTGACACACTGTTTGAAACAATGCTAACACACTGCTTGAAGCAATGCTAACACACTGTTTGAAACAATACTGACACACTATTGAAACAATGCTGACACACTTGAAACAATGCTGACACACTGTTGAAACAATGCTGACACACTGTTGGAACAATGCTGACACACTGTTGAAACAATGCTGACACACTGTTGAAACAATGCTGACACACTGTTGAAACAATGCTAACACACTGTTGAAACAATGCTGACACACTGTTGAAACAATGCCGACGTACAGATGAAACAATACCGACACACTGGTGGAACAATGCTGACACAATGCTGACTGAATGTGGGGAATATTGTTTTGTGCGTTTTTGATGTCTGATGTTGGTTGGCCTGAAGAAGCCATATATATCGACGTTTCCCTCGCAGTTTCAAAATGAGGTGACTGTAACAAGCGGAAATTGAAACAAACTTTATAAGGTGTTTGGAGTTAAGCCGCCAGTTAATACGGACAAACAAATTACAAGAGAAAACACGACGCGTTTCGACCTCTTAGGTCTTCTTCAGGCAAGAGAGACAACACACAGGACAATGAAAACCAAGAATGAGCAGTCACTGATCTTCGTACATTCGGCGCAAGACGGACGTTGAATGAAAACGATGCCGTTGGGAATGAGACAATGTGAGTTCAAATGATGATGATGATGATGATAGTGATAATGATAATAATAATAATGATAATAATAATAATAATAGTAATTATAATGATGATGATAATAATAATAATAATAATAGCAATAATAGTAATAAGATGATGATAGAAATATTAAAAAGAAATCACTCGTTTGTTTGTGTCGTGTCTGAAATAAATGTTTCTTTGTGCTTTGCGTTGTATGTTCATTTCCGTTCGGCCTTGGTTCCAGTAACACTACAGTCTGTTTCATTTTTTTTTCTCTTCTTGATATTGAAAGGTGGAACTTTTACTCGCTACATTTATTCGGTGCTTCTTTTAATCACGTTGGATAGAAAGCCATTTTAAGAGCCCTACCAACTAAAAAAAAACACACTGATTTCTTTGCGAGATTTTTTTCTCTCGAAACAGTGATAGTGGACTTCTTTCGTTTTCTTATTTTGTGTCATATTCTTTCGAAGTATGAAACAAAAAAAATGTTCAAGACTTTACACAAAATGATAGCAGACTCAAAACTCTGCCAGTGAACAAGAAAAGAAACTCTAGCAAAAAGGGAATAAAAAGAGAATACTCCTTAGATGAATCAAAAAGGCAGTGACAGAGAAACAGATATACAGACATACATACAACAGAGAGAGAGAGAGAGAGAGAGAGAGAGAGAGAGAGAGAGAGAGAGAGAGAGAGAGAGAGAGAGAAGAACGTGTATATGATCAATACACGAAGGACAGCAGCAAAAACACTGTCGTCTGGACGAAATAGAGGGCAGCGGGTATTAGACTTTTCTGACAATGGCGATCGTATCAGTAATTAGACAACAGCAGCAGTAAAACCTGATACATCGTTACCGTGGAGGCATTTTGCGTCGAAGCCAAAAGCAATTCCAGCCAAGCTGCCGTTATTTTGGGACATCAGACTAGACTCACCCCGCTGATATTTAAAGGTGTGGATCTTATTCTCACCTCATTTAATTTGTCGACTTTTATCAGAGACGCGCTTAATTATCTGAGAGGGCACCTCAGTCAACTGAACTGGTTTCTCAAGGTGCGCGGTGAGCGCGAGCGAACGAAACTCCGAGGAAGGACTTGGGGGCAAAGGCGCGGCGAAATACTTATCCTCCCCTTTTTACATGTTTGGAATCAGAAACAAGGTTTGTTTTCCATTTTGTTTCTCGAAAACATTCACCTCGGTCTGAATGATCCAACCCTCAAGCTCAGGGTTCATGGGCACAAGCAGTGATGTGACTTCGGGTTGCGCTCTCGGCTTTCTGTTTATAAGCAGCTGAACTTGCATGTCATGGCCTGTTGTTGTCTTTGCGCAATTTATTTTTCAGGACAAAAGTTGGAAATTCCTGACCCCCCCCCCCTCTCTCTCTCTCTCTCTTCCATTTCTTTTTCTGCTTCCCTACTAGTTTGTGCAAGAATTACACGATGACTTCAGAGTTTGACGATTTGTCTGCTTCATCCCTCAATCACAGAGCCGGACTATTTATAGTACATGAAAAAGCAGCGGCTGGAAATTTCATGGCCGTCAGTGCCTGTGTACCTGTTGGTGTTGGAAATTTCATGG
>CM031606.1:18719695-18723949 GCA_018398815.1 Conus ventricosus
TGTAACAAGATCCATTAGCCTTGCTAAAATGGCCATGTAACAAGATCCATTAGCCTTGATTAAAATGGCCATGTAACAAGATCCATTAGCCTTGCTGAAACAGTTCTCGAGGTGACGGTTGATAAACGCGCGCGCGTGTGTGTGTGTGGTGTGTGTGTGTGTGTGTGTGTGTGTGTGTGTGTGTGTGTGTGTGTGTGTGTGTGTTTGCTTGTGCGTCTGTGTGTGTGTGTGTGTGTGTGTGTGTGTGTGTGTGTGTGTGTGCGCGCGCGCGCGCGCGCTTGTTTGTGTGGTGTAGCGTGCGTGCATGTGTGCTTGAATGTGTGTGTGTGTTTGTATACGCGGACGCGCGGGCGTGTGTGTGTGTGTGTGTGTGTGTGGTGTGTGTGTGTGTGTGTGTGTGTGTTGTGTGTGTGTGTGTGTGTGCGTGCGCCCGTGTGAGTGTAGGTCTCCGAAGAAATACATGCTGAATATATTCAATGTAATAAGATTGAGCGAGGTCTTTAAATTACATGTTAATGTCATACTGTCTTGCTTGTTGCACGTAATATCGCCTTTAAAGGTTGTTCAACACTAACAGTTGTGTGACCGTCCATTTGACTTTCTGTAAGTTCATGTACCCATGGCTATCGTGCTCCCCCCCCCCCCCCCCCCCCCCACCCCCACTACCCGGCCTCCCTCTCCCCCCCCTCCGCCTACCCGCGATCATCATCTCTGTGTGTATGCATGTATTTAAAGAGTAGCCATGTTTGGGGGTCTCTGTGCATTTTATCTGCCACTTTATCTGTCATTTTATCCGCCATTTTGTCCGAGTCTGCCGGAAGTCTAGCCATGTTGCTTAAAGGCTGGCCGACCCTGAATTAGCCGTTACGGAGCAGGCGGTTGACGTGCATACCGATCATACTGATCCCACTGGTACTCCGTGCCTCAGTGCCAGGATTGGTCCTTCCGCTCTTTAGGAAAAAAAGAAAACGAAAAGAGGACGTGCTGTGATGTAAGCTTATGACAAACTGGGGACGCACGACCATAACCCAGGAGTCCCCCTCTCTCCCTCCCCTGCTGTACCAGTACCCCTCCCTCTACCTGACCCCCCCCCCCCCCCCCCCCCCGTCCCTCCTCTAACTCCCCTCACTCAGTCTCTCCACTTCCCTCCCCCACCCCCACCCGCTACCTGTCCATCACCCCTTCGCTCCTCCTCAGACGATGTCCCTCCCGCTCCCTCCCCAATTCTCCCTCCTCCCCTCCCCCTGCCCACTTGCCGGCATAGTGGGGATAGCGACAATCTAACGGTTTGAGATCCCACGGGCAAGAAAGATTTCTGGACTCTGAGCAAAGACAGAACGACTGTGGGAGGGGATGTGTTTACAAAGCCTGAGAATACTGCCAGAAGACAGAAAAGCAATTGACGCCTAAGCCGCTGGAAACCGACTTTCTTTCAGAGCCGACGGGAACAGCTAGACGGGGATGCAATCAGATCAAAACACCAAACTGCATCAGAACCACGCGTACCATCTGCCAGCCAAGAAAGACAAGGATGAATTAGAGCGCGGGGGCGGGTGTCGTATATAATACTGTCGCCGTGGAATTGTATCGCACCGATAGCATTTCACGTGAAATAATTGTTGCAGTGACAATAATTGCTGGGAAAAAATGTCGCGCGACAACTTTTCACGAAAAATGTCCCATAGATATTGTAGCTGTCATAAAATGCAGTATTTCCCGGGAAATACTGTCGCTGCGACATGATTTTATGAGCGACAGTTTTATATACGACACCGGAATAGCTCAGCTTGTAGAGCGCCGGACTCGTGATCCTGGGGTTGCGGGTTCGAATTTCAGTCCAGCCCTCGGAGTTAACATTGGTTCTGACTCCATTCCCCATACAGTCCTTCGAATGAGACTTCAAACTGGGGTTTCCCGTGTTGTGAACGCAAACATAACATCTCGCACACACGTCAAATCCCATCACCAACTTTCGGAAGAGAAGGCCAGTTTGGCCGTTGGTATGGATGACACGTTACAACATGGCATGCACCTTCCCGAAGATGGAGTATGGCTGCCTTAATGGCGGGATGAAAAAACGGTCATACACACAAAACTCCACTGCCTGTAGAGAATGTCTTTATACGGGTTCAAGCTCACCCATCTTATTTTGCACGAAAACCCCCTTTTCACATACAAGTCACGTCCTTCTCATATCAGTTTTGGCCAAAATTAACACCCGTTTCACAAAAAAATTAGCATCCCAAAACCTCTAAAAATCGACGTAATTAGCACATTAAAAATGGGGGCTTACGTGCTAGATAGATTTGGCGATCGTGAACCCGTATAAAGACATTCTCTCCAGCATTATTGACGCCCGCGGGATGGCCCTCCTACTTTTCTAATATTTATCTTCTCCTCAAGCACTATTAATAAATCAGAACAATCAGCTGGCCTTCCATCTTGATTAGTTACTTTTACATCCAATGAATTTAAAGAACCCTCAATTAATTCTTTAAAATTCACCGTCCCCGCCAAACCTGTATAACTGATAATCGCCAAACCCTGCCTTAGTTGCCGGCAGTGCTCGTAGAATTGTAGATGGATAGCCATTAAACAAATTAACATCTGTTTTAACTGTTGTAAATGGACATACAAAATTGGGTTTACTAGAAAATCAGAAGGTTTATTACCTTCAAATTGATAAACATCTTCTCTTGTACTAAATCTATAAAGCTCTATCGCTACTGTGGAAGCCCAAGATTTTAGCTAGGCCTTTAGGGAAAGTGTACTCTCTTCTTTCTTCTTGTGGGAAAGTATAGTAATTCTGAGGTTTGCTTCGTTGATTGTCAGCAATATACTAATTCGCTAAGTACTTCTTTTAAAGAACAAAAGTTGTAATACCCTTCTGGTATTTTTACATGAGTTATTGGCCCGCCCCCTCGTTACTAAAATTGATCCAGTTATTTTGAGTCCTTCAGATATGTTAACCCACTTAAAATTTAAAAACCAATTTTTAAGGGCAATCTTACAATCCCGCGCCAATTGACAATTGGATACGTTAGAACACACGCTCGTTTTGCTTGGTTATATAAATGTACATCTTTTTTATAACTATTTAAAAAAACTAATTTAAAAAATGGTAGCTTTTAAATATATTGAACATGTACTTACAATGTAGGAGCGTTTTATAACCCCAAATCTTTAGACTTCAGCAATTTAACCATTGCCGTAGATGGATCATATGGCTTCCGGGTTAGACTTGTAAACCACTAACTAAATATTAAATCCCCCAATAAAGAGTGACAGAGTGCCATCAGCATGGCTATCCCACCCTATGGCTTTTTTCCAGAATCAGTTAATTTTGCCATTTACTGCGCAACTACTGGCTGCGGTGTTTCATATGCAAACCATTTAAACCACCCCAATCTCTTGGTAGGTCAGTATATAACTTTCATGTTTATTACCAGTACAGACGAATACTAACTGAACTACAAGTGCCCTCCCTAACGACAACGCGTTTAATCCATTTAAAAGCCCAATTTGGACAATAATGCATATGAAGAATCTGCAACGAATTTAACATTATCCTTCAACTGATTTTAGACAAAAGTTAGACCGCAATCATGGGTTAGGCACATTGTATTTGTGGGGCGAACGTAGAGAATATACTTATGACTACTGGCCTGGCCACACCTCTTTTCAACCAGACAAACAAGTTCGATTGGGATCCTAGAACAAAAACACCCTAATGCTTGGACAACATTTATCTTAGATAAAAGTAAAGGCCTAACAATGCCAAGCGTGCAAAAGACTCAATGACTCCATAAGGACATACGTTTGGTGTGTATTAGGAGCGCAAGCACAGACCAAGTCTAGCATAGTAGATCAATCTACAGGCTTTGATGCTAGAAAACAATTTCTAGCAATTTAGAAGATGCTATAAATCGGCTGTTGATTTGCCTTTCCAGCATACAAAGGTACCAAGACGTTCTTGCAATGCTAGGTCAAAGGTTGACTTTGTTGTAGGTCATGGATATAATGCTACCCTCTGACCTTAGACTGCAGATTGGCATGATACAGAATTTATAACAATGAAATCCTCATAGCTGGAGACGACCAAAACTTAGGGCAAAATAATTGCTTAAACACAAGGCCCGCTCCATCCATTTTAAAGAAAGTACCTAGCCTGAAGAAAGGACCCAGTTATAAGCCCCCACAGCCAAAAGAGCCCACAGCCAGAAAGAGCTCCACATGTCGCATGACAAGCGAAAA
>CM031606.1:18724949-18727449 GCA_018398815.1 Conus ventricosus
CTACCAAGTGAACGAAAGCTTTGTTCCTCTGTCTGTTGACAAGCGTGTTTTGTTCTAGTCCCTGTAGAGCTACCAAGTGAACGAAAGCTTTGTTCCATCTGTCTGTTGACAAGCGTGTTTGTTCTAGTCCTGTAGAGTACCAGTGAACGAAAGCTTTGTTCCATCTGTCTGTTGACAAGGTGTTTTGTTCTAGTCCTGTAGAGCTACCAAGTGAACGAAAGCTTTGTTCCATCTGTCTGTTGACAAGCGTGTTTTGTTCTAGTCCCCGTAGAGCTACCAAGTGAACGAAAGCTTTGTTCCATCTGCCTGTTGACAAGCGTGTTTTGTTCTAGTCCCTGTAGAGCTACCAAGTGAACGAAAGCTTTGTTCCATCTGTCTGTTGACAAGCGTGTTTTGTTCTTGTTGTCAGCTGCACGTTCTTTTCTTGTCTGCTAATTTGAATTTTTTTTTCACAGTCTTTCTGAACAATGAATTTGATGGAACTCAAGTCTTGGAACGCATGGAGTTCAGAATATTTCTGAAGAAGACATTTCACTGTGTGAGGGCTAGGCGACACTGCCCCTACACTGTGCATTATGTTCAGTGCATAATATTCATATTGCTAGGCGTGTGAAATACAGAAGGTAATGGGAGGCGTGAGACAGATATAATCTGCATGACACCTAAAACTGTCGTGGAATGCATGTAAAAGAATCAATATGACAAAAATACCGCAGCAGTAGCAACACAACAACATATTTTTACCCAACCAGACACAAAGAAAGAAAGTAGTAATGACTACAGCAGAAACATAGCTGGGAGTAGTAATAGGTATAAACCCAAGAGAACGACAGAAAAGAGGAATGTTTTGGTACAGAATTTCCGGAGGACGGGAAAAAAGGAACAACTGATGAATGAAAACCGTTGATTGAAAAAAAAAAGGAAAATGAAAAAAAAAATCCTTCCCATACCTTTTCTCGCCACCCCGAATACTCTATTAAAAAAAAATGAAACCCTGAAAACTACAACAAGCAGAATGTAGTCAGCGTATACGCCTTATTTTAGCCGCTGCTAATCATTCCTATCTGCTGCTTTCAGCAAAAGGCATGTTGTCTTGGTATGGAAACTCCTTAGTTTCAAAAGCTCACAACAACAGTTCTTTGAAAAGTCAGTCGTTTTCCTCAAGAAACCGTCATGGTTACTTCACGTTCAGGTGAAAACTCTACAGTCACTGATTCGGTTTCTTCACCATGATTCGTTGCCTTGCTTGTCTGCCGGATATGGCGATTGGCTGTGCTCTTCAAGATAACTCATTAAAAAAAAAACTCTGACACATGAGTTATGACCCATGAAAGCAGTCATTCTGATTCATGTTGGTAAAGAATTTTGACCCATGAAAACTATCATCCTGATTCATGTAGATGAAGAATTTTGACCCATGAAAACTATCATTCTGATTCATGTAGATGAAGAATTTTGACCCATGAAAACTATCATCCTGATTCATGTAGATGAAGAATTTTGACCCATGAAAACTATCATCCTGATTCATGTAGATGAAGAATTTTGACCCATGAAAACTATCATTCTGATTCATGTAGATAGAGAATTTTGACCCTTGAAAACTATCATTCTGATTCATGTTGGGAGAGAATTTTGACCCATGAAAACTATCATTCTGATTCATGTAGATGAAGAATTTTGACCCATGAAAACTATCATTCTGATTCATGTAGATAGAGAATTTTGACCCTTGAAAACTATCATTCTGATTCATGTTGGTAAAGAATTTTGACCCATGAAAACTATCATTCTGATTCATGTAGATGAAGAATTTTGACCCATGAAAACTATCATTCTGATTCATGTAGATAGAGAATTTTGACCCTTGAAAACTATCATTCTGATTCATGTTGGGAGAGAATTTTGACCCATGAAAACTATCATTCTGATTAATGCAAATAAAGAATTTTGACCCATGAAAACTATCATTCTGATTCAAGTAGATAAAGAATTTTTTACCCATGAAAACTATCATTCCGATTCATGTTGGTAGAGAATTTTGACCCACGAAAACAGTCATTCTGATTCATGAAGAAAGGATGATGATTCATAAAAACAATCGTTCTTACACATGAAGACAGAGACTGATGACACATAAAAACATTCATACTGACTCAGGAAGACAGAGAATGACAGCCCCACAAAGACTGCTTTCCACAAATGCAAAATGCTGGCAGCCGGACATAACTGGCATAACTATTTCTATGGCTTACTAGGGTAATAATTTTTTTTTTTTGGTCTGTTTGTTTTCATCTAATGTTTTATTAGCGTCAACGTGACTGAAAATAACTGATTTTCCTGCGAAAGGAACGGTCTCGATAAGAAGATTATCGTGTTCTGACTGTCAGTACTGACTTCACGCGCGCACAAGCTCTTGTTACCGTCGCTTTGTTGACGATTAGTGATGATGATGATGGTGATGATGATGATGATGATGATGATGATGATGATGATGATG
>CM031606.1:18732449-18734949 GCA_018398815.1 Conus ventricosus
ACAGAGACAGAGAGATGAACACGCAAACGTCATCAAAATGGCGGAGGCTGCCAGCGGCAAAGTCTTTAACTGCCGAGTTTTTCGACCAAATCTCGCGATGACACGAACACAGGATCGAGGAGTTCTCGCTTCAGCTTCAGAACCCCGGGTGGTAATGGCAACCTGTTGCTGAAACTGGGCAGCCCCAGGAAATTGAAATGGGCGATAAAGCTAATGTTGATGGATAATGAGTCAGCCAGCAGTAGGATCAAAACAAACACAAAACAGACATAGAACAGCGATATGAAGACGAAACTATAGGTTCCAGAGAAGACGAAGGCGTTACCAATTTGATCAGCTCGTTCAGTGATCTAAAAGCTACAATTCTGAGACTTGGTGAACGGACTGTTTCCCTGGGGAAAAAATGTCTCCCACCAGAACGAACTGATCCAAAAACTTTCAGTTGAAAAGAAACAAAGCGAGCCCTCGGCCATCAACCCCCAGCACACAGACAACCCCAGCCCCCCTTAGCTAAGTGACAATGCCTTTTTACTCCGCTAGGTAGACACAGTGGGTCTTTTGGCAAGGGACATCACTCTACGGGGAACAGGCGAGAAAAAAAATCTATAAACGAAAAAGCTAGGCAATCTCATTAAAAAAAAAACAAAAAAAAAAAAGAAAAAAAACACGTTTTAAGCTTTTAGTTTCAGTTTCATCATGGAGGTATCACTGCGTACCGACTAGTCCATGTAAGCTACATTCTTCCGCTAAGTTTCGAGACCGCACTGCGCATGATTTAAAGCTGATGGATAAATGAATGAATGAGAAAGATGTGAGAATTGAAAAAGAGGGTCTTGTGTCTACGACTTAGCAGATGTCTGACCTACAGCATTAGCCCAACGCGCTGGTCAGACCATGGGTACATATCTAACATTGGCTGTGCTATTATTGTCATTGTATGTGTGTGTGTGTGGTAAGAGTTACACGCGTACGTGTGTGTGTGTGTGTGTGTGTGTGTGTGTGTGTGGTGTGTGTGTGTGTGTGTGTGTGTGTGTGTGTGTAGTCATGGATGTGTGGGCACAGGCCTGTGTGTGTGTGTGTGTGTGTGTGTGTGTGTGTGTGGGGTGTGTGTGTGTGTGTGTGTGTGTGTGTGTGTGTGTGTGTGAGTGTGTGAGTGTATGCGGTACGTGTGTGCACTCAAAACGTTAAGGGTTGACAAAAAGAAAGAAAGAAAGAAAGCAAGAAAGAAGTGAAGAAAACCGACAGATTTGAAGCAAAGAACGGGAATATTCTATAGCATTATTATTGTTTGGGGACTCTAGCTATACTATATGCTGCATGTGTTAGAAGGTAATGCAAGCTTTCTCTTAATATGCCGTTTGCTAAAAAGACGATAATCGGAAATTTTCACGGGAGGTAATCTGTTCAAGAGCTCGCGTGTAGTGAGAGTGACCCTGCCGTTCTGACAAGACAAGTGTGCACTGGTGGGCAGGTCGAGAGCAATTCAGCCCCATCAATCAGCTTAGCAGGTCAATCAAAGAGACAGACAGGACCACAACATTGGTATTTAAGGCGAAATTGTCATGCAGACAGTCCATATCCCAATCGTTACCCTGGTGTATGCTTCAAATCTAACAGTTGACGCTATTTACTCGGTCTATACACTCTATTTGGAACAGAAAGACATGCCTTTTGTTTTTCAGGAAGGTTTTTTTCCCCACCATCGTTAGGTTAACAGTTCAATCAGGAAGAGAAAATAAAACACACACACACACACCACACACACACACACACACACACACCACACACACACACACACACACACACACAACACAGACTCTCTCTCTCTCTCTCTCTCTCTCTCTCTCTCTCTCTCTCTCTCTCGCTCGCTCGCTCTCTCTCTCTCAGTCACTCACTCAATCACACACACACACACACACACACACACACACACACATAAACACACACACACTTACACACACACACACACACACACACACACACACACACACACACATATATATATATATATATATATATATATATATATATATATATATATATATATATATATATATATATATATATTCAGCCCCATCAATCAGCTTAGCAGGTCAATCAAAGAGACAGACAGGACCACAACATTGGTATTTAAGGCGAAATGTGAGAAAGATAAGTGTGTGTTGTGTCAGGTCCACCTTGTAGAATCCAATTCGTTAAGGCGAAATGTGAGAAAGACAAGTGTGTGTTGTGTCAGGTCCACCTTGTAGAATCCAATTCGTTCAGATCATCCAAAACGGGAGAGTTGTTCAGGCTCCGCAACAGAATGACATGCGAACAAGCAATATCGTCTACCTGCTGTTCTGTAACATGTGCACTGACGCACAATATGTTGGAGAGACAAAGAACAGTCTCAAAACAAGGTTCTACCAACACAGATCAAACATAAATAAGAACACGGGCACACACATCGCATCACACTTCAACAGGCTACAACACTCACTCTCCAACATAAAATGTC
>CM031606.1:18739949-18742449 GCA_018398815.1 Conus ventricosus
TTTTTTAATTCAGTTCTTTTTTTTTACATTTTTCTTTCATCAGGACTGATCTGAAAAGTAAAATATTAGTTCTGTGATGTTGGTCACAGAAAAGTCCGCCATGCCTTCTTGTTTCGGTCCGTCCCCAGAACTCAGAGAAGTGGCAGATGGCACCACGACTGATATCATTGTCGTCACTTCCTGCGCCAGCCCTAATTCCGTCAGGAATCAAGAACAGATTAAGCTGACCTCATACCTGTGTGTACAGACAGAGAACAAGTCATCTTAGTTGCATATTTCAACACCCCACTCCCACCCCCACCCACACCCCTTGTTTCAGCTTATTACGTTAATGTCGCCGCCAAAAGAGAACATGCAAAACAGCCCATGCTTTATTGAAATGAAATATTATAAAAGGCTGTCTTGATGCAATAAAATCATTGTTATGCGACTTTATAATTTGCAATTGTACTTCATAAGAAAGGGCGTTGGGGGGGGGGGGGGGGGGGGAGGAGAGAGAGAGAGAGAGAGAGAGAGAGAGAGAGAGAGAGAGAGAGAGAGGAGACAGACAGACAGACAGACAGACAGACAGACAGACAGACAGACAGACAGACAGACAGACGTGCAGATGGACAGACGGATCGATCGACCGACAGACAGACAGACAGCTTGCTCCACATGCAGTTGGGAGAACCGACCCATCCGTCACTGAAGTGGCAAAAGGGGAAAACGAACCGGACAGGGCAAGAAAGCCGGCATAATGGCGCCGACCCTTTGGCATGGTAAAAGCCTCCGAGAGCCTGTCAGTGTCCCTCATCCTCACTCAGCTGAGGCTTGATGACAGCCGTCCGTCCTGCATGAACAGCCGTGACCTTTGGCACGAGGTGAACGCCACGGACTGAGCCCGGACTCTACTCGCTCAGCACGTGCGCCTCTCGTCCTTTCTTCTTCTCCTTTCAGTCTATCAACAACTATTTGTTTTTATTAAAAGATGGGCATGAATTTTGTTCACACTTGAAAGCATGTTTGAAAGGTTTATGCCAACGTCGTGAGCGTGCCTGCTGCTTGCGCGAGTGCTCTCTCATACACACACACGCACGCGCGCGTGCACACACACACACACGCACGCACTCACACACACACACACTCACTCACTCACTCACACTCACACACACTCACTCACACACACACACACACACACACATGAGGATGATGTATTCATAAAAGATCTCGCCCTTGGATGGGCCGGAATAGCTCAGTTGGTAGAGCGCCGGACTCGTGATCCTGGGGTTGCGGGTTCGAATTTCGGAACAGGGGAATTTTTCCCTTGGAGTAAACATTGGTTCGGACTCCATTCCCCATACAGTCCTTCGAATGAGACTATAAATCGAGGTTTCGTGTGTGAACGCACGCACAACATCTTGCACACACGCAAAATCCCATCACCAACTTTCGGAAGAGAAGGCCAGTTTGGCCGTTGGTATGGATGACATGTTACACATAACATGCACCTTCCCGAAGATGGAGTATGGCTGCCTTAATGGCGGGATAAAAAGCGTCATACACACAAAACTCCACTGCCTGTCTATATAGGCAGTGTCCGCAGGAGTATCAGCCTGTCTATACAGGCAGCGTCCGCAGGAGTATCAGCCTGTCTATACAGGCAGCGTCCGCAGGAGTATCAGCCTGTCTATACAGGCAGTGTCCGCAGGAGTATCAGCCTGTCTATACAGGCAGTGTCCGCAGGAGTATCAGCCTGTCTATACAGGCAGCGTCCGCAGGAGTATCAGCCTGTCTATACAGGCAGTGTCCGCAGGAGTATCAGCCTGTCTATACAGGCAGTGTCCGCAGGAGTATCAGCCTGTCTATACAGGCAGCGTCCGCAGGAGTATCAGCCTGTCTATACAGGCAGCGTCCGCAGGAGTATCAGCCTGCGTACGCAGAAAGAAAGAAAGGAAGACGATTGACGAACATTCGATTACCGCGTACTCATATTTATTTTTTTTTATTGCGCTACATATCAATATACAGCCTCGGAAACGCCTGTGTATGTAGAGACCAAATTATTCTGTTGTATCTTTCTTTGTTGATGACAGCAGCAAATTAAACTGGAATACACGAAGTTGAGAGTAAAACTTACCAGTAATAATGTTCTCATTGACATTTGAGCATCCTGGGTACAAAACAGCATGAAACGGTCTCCATATTCTCTGCAGTGACTGGGCAACTGATGGTACAGCTATGTGACTTTTTTATGGCGAAAGAGAATACGAACATGAACAGCCTACAATACGAATAATTTCATGTGCTTTATACTTTCATGGCTCACTCATGAAAGAGACTGGAAGGAAGTAGGAGGAGGAGGAGGTGGGGCATTCAGTGGAGGGGGAGAGACATACGTTAAACTCAGGAATCGAGGAAAATTGATCTTTGTGTGTGTGAGAGAGAGAGAGAGTGAGAGAGAGAGAGAGAGAGGAGAGAGAGAGAGAGAGAGACAGACAGACAGACAGACAGACAGACA
>CM031606.1:18747449-18750713 GCA_018398815.1 Conus ventricosus
ACCCACCAGACTGGAGAACACTTTAGACCTGATCTGCACAAACAGCCCGCACCTCATTCCACGCGTGGAAACCATGCCTGGTCTTTCTGACCATGACGTGGTATACTGTGAAGTAGCTGTTAATGCCCCCAAGCCCAAGCAAGTACAACGTCACATCCCACTCTATGACAAGGCAGACTGGGATAGTATCAGGACTGTTCTGCGGGACCACCAACAAGAAATTGAAGGAGGAAACTGAGAGTCTCTCGACTGAAACACTGTGGTCAAAGTTTAAAGACACTCTGATCAAAGCAGTGAAGAAATTCATCCCACACAAAGTCATCACCGGAGGAGGAAAAGCGGGAAAACCCTGGATCACCCCGGATTTGAAAAAGTTGATTAACCAAAGGGACCGGGCCTACCGGCTGATGAAGAAACTTGGATGTGACGACATGCTAGCCAAATTCCACCAGCTACGGCGAGATGTCCAGCGCAAAATCAGACGTGCGTACTGGAAATACATTAACCTGACAGTGACTGAATACGAGGAGGGAAGACAGAGCCGCAAACGCTTCTGGACGTTGATCAAACACCAGCGCACAGCAAAAGTCGGAGTCGCCCCCTTAAAGTCAACGGCCGCCTGGTAGTGGATGCCGAACAGAAAGCAGAGACTCTCAATGCACAATTCCACTCCGTCTTTGGTGAGGGAAAAACATTTACAGAGACAGAATTCCAGCAGAAATGTGGGATGTCAGCGGGCAGCTACACTGAACTCAAGGATATCACTATAACCTCCGACGGAGTCAAGAAGCTCCTGCAAAATCAGAACCCGTATAAGGCAAGCGGACCGGATGGCATCAGCCCCGTGTCCTGAGGGAGTTGGCAGAGGAAGTGGCCCCGATACTGACAACCATCTATCAATCATCTATCTCAACAGGCGACGTACCATCAGATTGGAAAGATGCTCTCGTGACACCGATTTTCAAGAAAGGAGAGCATTACGACCCAGCCAACTATAGACCAGTGTCGTTACCAAGTGTGCCCTGTAAGATCTTGGAGCACATTGTTGTCAGCACTCTCATGGACCACCTCGAGCAGAATAGCATATTGTGTCCACAACAGCACGGCTTTCGTAAGAAAAGATCCTGCGAGACACAACTGCTGGAGCTGACCGAGGAACTGTCCGACAACATCGAGAGAGGGAAGCAGACAGATATTATAGTGCTGGACTTCGCGAAGGCTTTTGACAAGGTGAACCACAGCCTTCTGATCCATAAACTCCATCATTATGGAGTGCCGCAAACAGGCAACATCAATAGATGGGTAAAAAACTTCCTCTCCGGCCGACGTCAAGCAGTGGTAGTCGAGGGCAGCACATCAGAGTTCTGCAGCGTATGTTCAGGAGTTCCACAGGGCTCGGTCCTCGGACCGTCGTTGTTTTTAGTTTACATCAACGACCTCCCAGAGCAACTCACTGCGCGAACCAGACTCTTTGCCGACGACACCGCTGTGTACAGGGTCAGGACATCAGACCACGACACCAACCGACTGCAAGAAGATCTGCATCGGCTAGAGCTTTGGGAGTGAAGCTGGGAGATGTCATTCCATCCAGACAAGTGTACCACCCTCCCAGTGACCCATAAGAGACAGCCCTTCACCAGCACGTACCAACTGCATGGACAGACACTCCAGACAGTGACATCGGCCAAATACCTCGGGGTGACCATTCAGAACAATCTGTCATGGGACAAGCACATTGACATCATCTGTGCCAAAGCCAATAAGACCTTAGGCTTCTTGCGGCGCAACTTGAAGATCAGTGCCATCCACCTGAAAGAGACAGCATACAAAAGCTAAGTCCGCCCCATTTTAGAGTACGCCTGCACAGTTTGGGACCCCTCCTCTGACACTCATGTAAAACAGCTGGAAGCGGTTCAGCGACGAGCAGCCCGCTTTGTGGTCAGTAGATACCACAACAGATCAAGTGTCACCGCCATGCTTGACCGACTCCAGTGGCCTTCACTCCAGCAGCGTCGAAGATCCAGCAGACTGGCCATGCTGTATAAAATACTTAATGACCAAGTCCACTTCGACAAACCCAAGATCCAACCTGCCCCTGTCAGACAGCGTAGGGGAAATCAACATAAGCTCCGCCAGCTGCAGTGCCGCACCGACTATCGTCAGGCCGCCTTCCTCCCCAACACCATCAGGGACTGGAACAATCTGCCGGACGAGGTGGCTGGAGCCACCACTCTTGACACTTTCGTGTCAAGAGTTCACTGATCCCTCTTCACCTCCCCACTCCCCTCCCCCATTAGACCCCCCCTCTCCCCTACCCACCCCCGATTCTCCCTCCCACTGCGCAGACCAGTTGTTGTTAATATGCCAAAATAATCAACTTGATGATTGTGGGCATTATATTAAGAAGAAGAAGCTCTTGTGAAGGCATCAAAATGGCCTAAAGTCTCTCGACTCTCGTGCTTCATGTATTCGAATTCACAATGAAACTCAAGATTTTTTTTTACCCTTGATGAAAACAAGAAAGTTGCATATACATTTTTTTTTTCATTGAAAGGACGTTCGTTGAGAGTAATTTGCATCCCGAGATATTGCATGGAGCGACTGGCTTTCCAAAAGGAGCAAAGTCCATTTTCATCGCAGGTTACTCTTGCCACTTACCTTTCTGATATTCAGGACTCTGAGATAAACTAAGTTACGATCCTCCACACATATCATTCTTCCAACACGAGTTTTGGAACTTTAAATAGCTAATTTCAAAAGGTGAACGCCCATCTTGCGCCCAACTTGACAAGATAAGTGATTGCTCGTTCTTTATTTTCGTTGTCCTGAGTGTTGTTTATCCTGCCTGAAAAAGACCTTAAAGATCGAAACGCGTCGCGTTTTGTTTTGGAATTCGTTTGTCCGTGTTATCTGGCGGAGTTATTTCAAACACCTTTCAAAATTTGTTTAGATTTCCGCCTGAAGCCACCTCATTTTACAACGAGCTTCAAAGAGTTAACTTTGACACTGGTCATACACATTTAAAAAAAAAAAGACTGACCATGCAAACCTGTTAACAATCATGTCAAATCCCACACTGATAACAAATATCAAATATCGTAATTATATACATATATATGTTTAGCATTTTGGATATATGAACTGAAAATTGAAAAATCTGTCTGTCTTGGACAAAACGTGTCGAGCTTTACGGCAGAACTTGTTTCGATTCTCATGGCCTGAAATTGTGTCTCAAGTTTTCGAAAATATATATTTCGGATCCTT
>CM031606.1:18753313-18774224 GCA_018398815.1 Conus ventricosus
TTGCCAAATTGTTTTTGAAAGCCAGTTTTTTCGCACCGATTCGGGACACTCTAGCAGCTTTACCCCAGTTTTTCAAAGCAGTCTTTCCTTCCAATCCCCCTTAAGGAAATAAATATTTTGAAATTGTTTTGCCCTTTAAAAAGGACTGTTTTTTTTAATTTTTTTTAAATTTGTTTTTTAGTTTGTTTGTGAAAGAATTTTAGATTGCTCCCTTTAGCACCTTTTAAAAAAAACCAAATTTTCTGCTATTTTCTGTTCTTCTGATGGTTCAAAAAAGCCCAGACATTTTCTTGGGGGGTGGCGTTGTTAGAAACTTCTTTCCTGTAAAACTAAAAAACTCATTCATTGCCTCATCAACGTCTGAAAATTGTGTGCTCTGCAGGGCCCCTTTTCCCCTTAAATTTTTATTAAAAAATTTCAAAAGTGACCCTTTCTCTTTTTTTAATAAGCGTCTTTTTTCTTTACCTAAATTTTCCTTGGGCCCTTTTTTAGGGGCCGTTTCCTTTTCCCCCCAAATCGGCCCGAAATTTTTAAAAAACATAAAATTTGCTTCCAGAGAAGGCCAAGGCTTAACAAAAGCCCCTCCTCCCATCAAAATACCCCCGCCATCTTTTTATAATTATTTTTTTTTAAAATTAATCTTTTTAAAAACTAATTTTTTTTGGGGAAACCCCTGTGTAAAAAGGAAAGTCTTTTTGAGGAAACCCCTGCAGTAATTCAACTTTTAAACTTAAAAACGTCCTCAATGTCTAACCTTTTTGTTTCCGCCGGTTCATTTTAAAAACATTTTTTTTTGCAAAACACATAAAAGCCTATACAAAAGCCCGCTAATCACAGCAAGGGGTTAAACGTTTTTGTTATTTTTTTTTTCACTCATCTTTTTTTTAAAACTAAAAAATAATTAAAATAATAAATAATACAAAGGCTTTTCTATGTGTTTTTTTAATAAAATTTAATCTTTTGTTGTTAAAGCTAAAAAAAAAAGGTTGCAACTTTTTTGGGGCAAATCTTTTTTTTTTTTCCATTTTGGGTGGTTTTTTTCTTAAAAAACATTTTGAAAGGGGTTTGTTAAAAGACTTAACCCAACGATGGGCCCACTGCAAAATTAACCAGCGTTAAACTCATGGTTTTAAAAGTATTTTTTTTTTTTTAATTGCTTTTTAAAAGGGAAATTGTGACAAACTATTAAAGTGTGGGGAAAGAAGCGACTACCCCGTGGGCCCATGCCATAAAAAAAAGGTTTAAATACTTCTAGTGGGTGGGGAAAAAAATAACAGTATTTAGGCACTAAAATAAGTTTTTGGAACAGACTCAGAAATGTTACATGGGATTTTGAGAAGTATTTACGTAGGTACGAAGCACAGTTTGGGTTCAAAATGGTTAGATCAGGGGGCCCAAAGCCAAGGGATTGTTTTTATGCTTTTTTTAAAAGAAAGGGATGGGCCATTTGTTTTCAGAAAAAGTTTTAAAAAAATATGATTTTCCCACAAGACCGGTTTTTTAAACAAGCCCCTAAAAAACTTTTTAATGGGGACATGTATTACGTTTTGGGGAAATATTTTATCCCCTTCTTTCATGGGAAATTAAAATTTACTTTTAATCATTTTAATTTTGTCATTTTAAAATTTTAAATTTCGAATAAAAAAAAAGAGCGGAAAGAAGGGCTCAGGACGGGCCCGGGCCAGGACAATCCGCAGGGCCCCTCCGAAGGAGCAAAAATTGTCCCAACAAGTATTTTCCCAACAAGTGAGAAATGTTCTAAGTCAAAAAGTCGGGAAACCGTGTTGGGCTGGGCGAAAACCCTGTAAAAGGGAACCCGGGACTGCAAAAAGAAAACCCAATTCGCAAAACAAAAATTTTTAAAGAAAAGAAATTTCAACTTTGGGCCCCCGGCACCGCCATCGCAATTAAAAAAACAACACAATCACAATCAACGATAAGAGTTTTTTATTATGTTTGGGAGCTGTTTTTTGTTGCTGGGGGGGGTTTTTTTTAGCATACAAATACTTAACCCCCATCCCAAACAACAAAGTCAAAAACCCCCACAGAAAAGAAAAGAGTCAGCTTCTGAAAAAAAAAGTCCCAACCCTCCTGCTGTAGCCCCATTTTTTATGGAATATTTTTTAAAGAATAGTAAAGTAAAGTTAAGAACTGATAAGTCCCAAGGCAAAGAAATTTTTATAGAAGTATTTTTTAAGTTAAGTGAAAGTAAATTACAAGTTAAGTAAAAAAAAATTAAGTTCTAAGTTACGTTTTTGGTTGGGTTTCTTAAGTAAGTAAAGTTAGGTTTTTAAATTTAAGTTCTTTTTTAGGTTAAAATTTAAAATTTAAAGCAAGTCAGTAAAGGTTAAATTTTTTAAAGTTTCCAATCCCCTACAGAATTGCAAGTCAGAATTAACGTAAATTTCTTGTTTTTTTTTAAGCTAGTGATTTCTTTTAAAAAGCGTTTTTGTTTCCCTTGTTGAAGAGTAGAGCGCAGATTAACATTTGTTTGGTAAAAAAACTTTGTTTTAAAAAGAGGGGGTTGCTTGATTTTATCGTGAAATATTTTTTTTTTTGAAAATTCTTTACTTAGCCCTTGGGTTTTTTAAATTAAAAAAGGTCTGGTTTGCCCGCTGTACATTTTTTGGGACCCCCAAAAACTTTATTTTTTGATAACTGCCCCTTTAAAGGGTTCATCCTTCATTTTTCCAATCACTTTCTTGTTGGGCGTTGAATGTAAAGGGATGTTTTTGGATAGCGGGATGTGTCGTACCATCCAAGTTTTTTCCCTTTGCCCCTCAGTTTCTAAGTCTTATAAAAAGGGCTTCTGTGGGGGCGTCTAGGGAAAAAAAACTTTCCCGTGTTGTGTAAAAATACTTTTTGGGTTCTGGGTACAGTGGTTTTTTAAAGTTCGTACCGAAATTTTAAAATCAAAATTTGGGCAAAATCTAATACAGTTTAAAACCCATAAACACCGGGCCCTTTTCCAATTAACATCCCCTTTTTTTTCATCTATTGCCAACCAGGCTGTCGTTAAATCTTCTTAAATCTTTTAAAAGTTAGGGGTTTTAAAGGGAAACTTTAAATTTCTTGGTTTTCTTTTTTAACTAATTTTTTAACTTTAGTTTGTGTGGATTTTTTCCTGTTTTGCCGGAAAAAAGCTGTTGTTTTTTCAGTTTTTTAAAGGGGTTTTTTTCTGAAGCATTTTAGGGGGGGGCTTTGGTTTTTAAGATCTTTTTCTTCTTGATTTTATGCCTCCTAAAGGGTTTTTGGTCAAAAGGGAAAAGATTCTATGAACAGAGTAGTTTCCAATTCCCCTGTCTTAAGTAAAAAAATTTCAACAGTCTGTAATGACAAACAAAACTTAGTTTTTTTGCGAAGATTAGGGACAAGTTTAGGGGGGTTCGTAGGACTTTATCTTTAATCCCTTTTTGGGCTAGGGGGGGAAACGTTTTTGGGGATCGTTTTGGGTTTATAAGGATATTTTTAAGTTTACTTCCAAATTACCCTTTGGATTTTTCAGGCGGAAGCTTTTTGGGCAACCTACCCAACACAAAAATTTTAAAATCATGAGGCCCCTTTTTTTCATTGTAAAATTTTTCTCAGTGGAAGCGGGTTCCTTTATGGCCCCCCCTACAATTGTTAGCGTTTTAAGGCCCCCCCCCCCCCTTTAAAAGTTTTTACGGCCCTTTGTTTTGGGGCATAAACGTCTAAATACTTGTTGGGTTTTTTGAGTAAGGTGTGAGGGCCCTGCTAAATTAAACCCCCCCTCAGCCATCTTCCCCTCATCTGAAGTGTGGGGGTAGATCAGTTTTAAGTCAATTGGTTTTTTGTAGACTTTAAAAAATGTTCCCCCGAAAAACCTGGGGCAGAGATGTTTAAAGTGATGAGTCAAGCTTTATGTTTTTATGCATGTAGTTCTTTAAATTTGAAAGGGGTCTGCCAAAAAAAACACCCGTCAGCCTTAGATATTGAAAGTGGGTTTAAACGCCCCTCGTTCGACAGTGTTTTTCTGTCCAAAGGGTTTTTGAGGCGTATTCATATTCAGAGTCAGTTATGTCTTTGCCTCTAAGGGCTAGAAAAAAAAGCGCCTTTAGGGGGGGAAGCGAGTCTTCGTCAACCCGTCCACGAGTTTATGTATTCAAGGATAAACGTTTGGCATAAAGATGGGTCAAAGTTTGTTTAGGGATTGGAAAATCTTTTAGCGATTGCCCAACTTATTTAAATTTTTATCAGATTTGGGCCGGTCATTAAGGATAAAAAATTCAAGAGTTTAAAAGTTTATGTACTTTCTTTAAGACTGTTTCAATGCAGGGGAAAAAATTTATATTCAGAAGTCCTGCTTGCATGGGTGAAAAAGAGAATCTTAGCCTCGTAAGTTATGAAAGAAGGTAAAGGGAGTTTCCCTTTTTTGGGGGGCAAAACCTTTGTTGGAAAGGGTTTTAAAAGGTTTTGCGAAGCCCCCCTTTAACTTTTAGTAATGTGTCGTGGTCTCTTACTGTCACGTTTTTTTCTGTTAGGCGTTTTTGTCTAAAGGCAAATCCAACGTTGAGATGAGTCATAAAGTTTTTGGTTTTTCAGAAGTCATAACCAAAGTCTGAAAGGGTTTGTTGGTTGGGTTTGTTTAATTTCGAAGTTGGTTTTAATTTGCTAAAAAAAAATTTTACTGCGTTTGGGGCCCGTAAAAAGCGGGGTCGGTGTTTACCGTTTTGACCTTTAAAAAACAATTAAAAAGCATAAGAAAAGTCTGATGGTGGGTTTAAAAAGGTTGTTTTTTGTTCTTTCTGTTGCGGAAACCCCCGAAAAGCGGCCCAAAAGCGATTTTAAAAATCAGCATAAAAAACATATGGGCTCAACTGCATTTTTTTGTAAATTTTTTAAAAACTAACTTTAGGCCCGGTTTAGGGGGGGATGGAGTTTTGGTTTTACAGTCTACAAAATTTTACAATGAGTTCTAGACTGGCGGGGGGCTTTTAAGTTGGGATTCTGGGGCAAACACCCTAACCAAAACCCTTTTTTTGATTTTTTCCTTTTATTTTAAAAACCATAAAATCTGCTTATTGTTTGATTAATACTTTAAAGGGGCTCTTTGTAAATATCTTCAAAAGGATTTAAGTCTAAATGTTTGTTGAGCGGTTGCCTTTTAAAATAGGGGGGCGTTTGGGGGAAAACCCTTAAAAGGTTTCTGTTTAGCTTTACAGCCCTGGTATACGTTTCAGTGATTGGTTTGTTTTTTCTTTTAAAATGAGATATACTTTCTTTACTTAAGGAAGGTTATGTTATCCCAAAATTTAGGGTACTTTATATTGTTTTTTTAAATTTGATTCTCTTTCTGCGGTTTTTTATAACGGGGGTTTTAAAAGCGCTTAAAACACCCCTTTAAAAAACCCCCTTGTGGGGTTTTTATGTTTTAAAACTGCTCGTTTTCAAAAATAAACTTTTTTTGGGAGAGGAAAGGGGAGAAAGGCCAAAAATTTAGGATTTGAACTTTTTTGTCTTAAAATTTTATTTCAAGGGGTGTTCCTTCAGACCATCCGAACCGCGCAATTTTGTTTTCACTTGCAAGGTTTTTAAATGTGTAAAGCATGTAATCAGCCCCGTCAGGATTAAAGTCGTGATAAAATGGGTTACTTTTTTCTGTTTTGTTGAAAAACCCCCCCCCTTTTTACCTTTATCAGAGTTATATAATAAAAAAGAAAAGCCAAAAAACATTTTTTGGCCCGGGTCCCTCTGAAAAAAAACCTTGGGGGTTTTTGAGATTTTTATGTGCTTTCGGGTTTCTTGAAAAATTCGATGGGTTAATGATGGCCAGTCTACTTCCTAAAATTTGTTAAATTTTTTGTCAAATTCCTTTCGCCAGGCGCTGGCTGGCAGTTTTTCCAAAAAATCAGGGCGCGTTTTTTGGGTTTATTTTTTAAAATAAAAAATTTACGTAAAACAAAAAAATAAAAAGTTATTAAAAAATAAAATAAAAAGGGGCTTTTTATTTTACCCAGCCCCGCAAAAACTTCAAAAAAACGTTAAAACCCTTTCAATAAGGGCCCCCAATTTTTTTTAGCTTTTTTTGAATCACTACAGTCAAAAGTTTAAACACTTTTATTGCCCTTTTTTAAAAAGTTCACTTGATTTTTATATTTGTCATATTTCTCCCCCAAACCCAAATTCCCCCTAAAATCAATGTTTTAAAATTTTTTTTTCGTTAAATAGTTTTATTAAATTCTTTAAATAGATGCACTAAGGTTTTGGGAGTCATTTTTAAACCCAAAATTTTTAAAAGAATTAAAAAAAATTAAATCTGCAAAAATTTTATTGCCCCACACGATCAATAACCCCACTGCAGCGGACTCTTCAACCCACACCTGCAAGGGGTTAGTCCGCCAAAAGAGTAAAAATCAATAATCTTGCCGGGGGTCTAGGGGCCCGGAGCCCAAAATTTCCCTCACCCCATCGCTATTCCTTCATGGGGCTGTGATTGAGACGGAACTCATTGTTAAATTTTGTAACAAAAAATTTCTTAAGTAACGCAAATTTTCTGCCCCCTCTGTTGTATTTTTCTTTTGTAAGATTCCCCTTAGGGCCGTCCATGTCTAGCAAACCAAAATTTTTAATTTTATTAAACCCTAAAATTTTTTTTTATTTTACCCAATTGCCGCGGGTCCAAACAAATTTTTTGGGGTTTCCAAAAATTTCCCCCTTTCAAAATTTATTTTCATCCCATTTTAAAAAGGGTTTAGGGGCCCCAAAAAGCGCGCCCCCCCAAAAAATTTGGTTTTTTCGATTTTTTTGGGTTATTCTAGATCGGGTCTTCAAGATTGCAACTTTAGATTCAACAAGACCTGAATGATCATCGAATCAGCTTTTTAAATTTCATATCTATGGTAATAGTGCATACATCACTTCCTGTTGGGGTTCCGTCTCATTGTTCCACTTACTTAACAAACAACCAGGTGACAGAGCAACGAAGAGGGGTGCAAAAAATGGTTCAGAATCAATTCAGCTTCATTTTTCAACTACCATTACCAACAAAACTATATTTCAGTACAATCGTATATTTGGATGCAGTTCCAGAACAACTTGTAAACACTGTGACAATAATCACATTTTTTTTTTAAAAATTTGTGACATAAGCAAACAGAAAAATATAAAACAAGAAAATAGCATCCCTCATATGCAGATGGAAAATAGCCCCTTTAAAAAACTGATTACACAAAACAGGTTTTCACACTTTTGTGGGTTAAAAAAAGGTAAATATTCAAGACACTTTTCTTGCAACAAATTGAAATATTTTTATTGCTGAAATTTCCTCAAACACTCGGTTAAGACACATTTGAATCACCCACACTCGTCTGCTCCTTCTTTCCTACTGTTTGAAACAGTCCTACACATGACGTACAAATGCGTGCGCTTATGCGGCGTCGCTGCCACACACACACACACACACACAACACACACACACACACACACACACACACACATACATACATACATACATCGCACGCACGCATGCAGCACACACACACACACACGCGCGCACACACACACACACCCCACACACACACACACACACACACACACACACAACACACACACAAAAAAACACGCACACACACACACACCCCACACACACACACACACACACACACAAAACACAACACCACACACACACACCACACACACAAGCACAAACCACACACACACACAAACACACAACACACACACACACACAAGCACACACCACACACACAAAACACACACACACACACAAAACACACACACACACAACAAACACACACCCACACACACACACACACCACACACACACACACACACACAGACACACACACACACACACACAACACACACACACACCCCAGACAGACAACACACACACACACACAACCCCAACACACCACACACACACACACACACACCCAAAACCACAGGACAACACACACACACACACACACCACACACACACACACACCACACACACACACACACACACAACACACACACACACAAAACCGGACAGACACACACACACACCCCACACACAAAACACACACACACACACACACACACACACACACACACAACACACACCCCACACGGACAGACAGACAGACAGGCAGAAAGGGCCAGTACGGGGAAAGCACAGGCTTTCACATGACAACGATGTGTGCTCTAATTCTTTCTTTTCTTTTTTCTTTCTGCGTACGCAGGCTGATACTCCTGCGGACATGCCTGTATATACAGGAGAGAATGTCTTTATACGGGTTCAAGCTCACCCATCTTATTTGCACGAAAACCCCCTTTTCACATACAAGTCACGTCCTTCTCATTCAGTTTTGGCCAAAAATTAACACCCGTTCACAAAAAATTAGCACCCCAAAAAAACCTCTAAAAATCGACGTAATTAGCACATTAAAAATGGGGGCTTACGTGCTAGATACGTTTTGGGCGATCGTGAACCCGTTAAAAAGACATTCTCTCCGGGGGAATAAAAAATTACGGGACAACTTGCAACTCTTCACGAACAAAGGATCTTTTAGGGGCAGGCTTTTTAGCAGAAAGAGTTTCTCTTAAATAATACACCGGGGGGGCTGTTTTCTTTGATTCTTAAAATTCATATACGTCTACGCCCCCATATAGGATCTGTAGCTCTAATTCTAACATCACCCTCTGCCTCTCCGGGGAGCATACAAGTATCTTACTTTTAGGCCAAACGGCAAGAGTTTTTGAGTCCCCTGCACATCTTCAGTAATGCTAATTTTTTTTAATTTGATTGCGTTTACGGGTTTTTAAGACCTGTTGCTTTAAATTCTTCATTGTTCATGCAGTAAGACTGCTGGCAATCTCCTAACCCATTCTGTGTTACGCGTTCTGTCCATAATTCTCTGTGATATTGTAGGTAAACAGGCGTTCAGCTAGATTTTTATTAAAGTTTTTACTAAGGCCTTGGGATCGATGGTTGCCGGGGACCCCTCTCTTAACTGTAACATGATGTTTTAAAAACATTTTGGTTTTTACAAAACCTTTAAACTCTTTTCCATTCATAAACTTGAACCATCCTAGGATACTTTAATGGGCCCCTCGCATGTATATTTGTTGTAAAGCCACAGCCACAGCAGTTGAGCTTTTATCTGTTAAAGGTTCAGCGTCTTTGTATCTTGAAGCCAGTCTACTACAACTGTCAGAGCATACTTAAACTTTTTTCTTCTAACTTTATCATGTGGAAGATACAGCAAGTCCATCTGGTGGGTGTCATTTGGAACTGAGTTAACAAATCGAGGCCTTATTATTCTTTTGGGGGCAGGCAGATATATTTCCCAAATTGCTTTTTTTGAAAGCCAGTCTTTCGCATCCGATTCAGACACTCTAGCAGCTTTACTCCAGTTTTTCAATAGCAGTCTTTCCTTTCCAATACCCTTAGGGAAAAATATATTTTGTACTTCGTATTGTCCAAAATAAGGACTGTATTTTAATTGTTTTTTAATTGTTTTTTAGATTGTTTGTGCAAGAATTAGATTGCTCCCATAGCACCTATAATAAAACCAATTTCTGCTATTTCTGTTCTTCTGATGGTTCATAAAAGTCAGACAGTTCTGGCGGTGGCGATGTTAGAAACTTCTTTCCTGCCCACTAAGTAATACTCATTCATTGCCTCATCAACGTCTGTAAATGTGTGCTCTGCATGACCCTGTTCCCTTAACTTTTATTAATAAAGTCTAAGTGAGAAATTTTCGTCTTTTCTCATAAGCGTCTCTTACTTTACCTAAATCTTCCATTCCCTTGTTATGGCTTTTCTCTCTCTCATCGGCCCGCAATTTACTAAACATATAATTGCTTCCAGAGAAGGCCAAGGCATTAACAATAGCTCCTCCTACCATCATAACTACTCCCGCCACTTTTTATAAATTATTTTCTTTGAATTATCTTTTTATAAAACTAATATTTTCTGGGAAATCCCTGTGTAACAAGAAAGTCTTTTGAGGCAATCCCTGCAGTAATTACAACTATAACCTTAACAACGTCCTCAATGTCTAACCTTCCTAGATCCGCCGGCTTCATCTTAAACATGTTTTTTGCTAACACACTATAAGCCTATACTAAGCCCGCTAATCACAGCAGAGTGGTAAATCGTATTGATAATCTTTTTTTCACTCATCTTTTTATTAACAAAAAAAATAATTAAAATAATAAATAATACGAAAGGCTGTCTATGTGCTTTTTAAATCAAATAATCTTTTGTTGTTAAAGCTAAAAAAAGGTTGCAACTATTTTTTGGCGAATTTTTCTATCTTTCCATGTGGGTGGTTTTATTCTTAAAAAACCATTTTGCAAGGGTTGATTAGACTATAACACCAACGATAGGCACTGCATAATTAACCAGCGTTAAACTCATGGTTTAAAAGTATTTTATTATTTTTTATTGCTTTTTAAAATGGATTGTGACGAACTATTAAAGTGTGAGGAGCAAGCAGACTACTCCGTAGACCATGCCATAAAGAAAGATTATACTCTCTAGTGCGTGGGGAAAAAACTAGACAGTTTTTAAAGGCACTAATAATGTGTTGAACAGATTCAGCAACTGTCTACATCAGACGTTGAGAAGTACTACGCTAGGTACGAAGCACAGCTAGGGTCAAAAATGGTTAGATCAGTGGGCCAGACAATGATTAGTTTATATGCTAAGTTAGTAAGTAAGATGGCGCCATTTTGATTCAGAAGAAGATTTAAATATTGACTTATCACAAGACCCGGTTTTAAACAAGTCCCTAGAAACTCTTGCATGTGACATGTATTACAGATTTGGGACTATGTTATGCCCATTCTTTCTTTAGGATTAATTACTTTTAATCATATTAATTTTGATCATATTAAATTTAATTTCGCAATAAAAAAAATGAGCGAGAAGAAGGCGCTACAGGACAGTCCGCAGGCAATCCGCGGGGACCCTCCGAAGGAGCAGAATGTCCCAAACAAGTGAATGTACCAAAAAATGAGTAATGTTACTAAGTCTAAAAGCCCGGGGACGTGTTGAGGCTGGGCGTAAACTAGCTGAATGGAACAGACTGCAAAAAGCAAACCAATCAGAAAAAACAAAAATTGTTAGATAGTAATACAACATCGCCGCCAGCACCGCCATCGCAATTAACAAAAAACAATCACAATCAACGATAAGATGTATTATTATGTATTGGGAGCGGGTTGTTGTTGCTGGGGGTGGGTTTTTTAGCATACAAATACTTAACACCATACCTAACAACAAAGTCACAAACCCCCACAGTAAAGAAGAAGAGTCAGCTTCTGCAAAAAAAGTGCAACTCTGCTGTAGACCCATTTTCTATGGAATAGTTTTTAAAAAATAGATAAAGTACAAGTTAAAAAACAATAAGTACAAGCTAAGTTATTTTATAGAAAGTACTTTTTAAGTTAAGTGCAAGTAAATTACAAGTTAAGTGCAAAAAAATTAAGTTCTAAGTTACGTTCTTGTTAGGTTCTTAAGTAAGTAATAGTTAGGTTCTTAAGTAAGTTCTTGTTAGGTTATTAAGTTAAGTACAAGTCAAGTCAGTCAAGTTAATCGTTTAAAGTTCTCCAATGCCCACAGCATATGCAAGCCAGAATTAACGTAAATTCTCTTGTTATTGTTAGGGGGCATTGATTTCTTATTAAAAAGCAGTTGTGTTTACCTTGTTGAAGAGTAGAGGGGGCAGATTAACATTTGTGTGATAAATACTTTGTTTAAAGAGAGCTTGTTGTAGTTATCGTGAAATATATTTTTTTGACACTTCTTTACTATGCCCTTAGCTTTTTCATTACAGAAAGTCTGGCTAGAAACCGCTGTACATCTCGACCGCAAACCAACATATTCTTTGAAAACTGTCCCATTAAGTTCATCCTTCATTTTTCCAATCACTTTCTTGTTCGCAGTTGAATGTAAAGGACTGTCTTTTGGATAGTCGCATGTGTCGTACCATCCATCAGTTCCTTTAGCCACCTCAGTTTCTAAGCCCTTATAAAAGTCTTCTGTGGGGACGTCTAGAATAAAACTTTCAGTGTCTGTGTAAAGTACTCTTGCTTCTGGGTACAGTGGTTTAAAGTAGTCGTACAGAAATTCTAACATAAATTTAACTTTGAAAAACTCTAATACATTTAAAGCCGATAAACACCGGCTTGTCCAACTTAACATCCTTTTTCTTCATCATAATGCCAACCAGGCTGTCGTTAAATCTTCTAAAGTCTTGATAGTTGGGTTTTAAGGCAAACTTAATTGCTTGGTTTTCTTTTGTAACAAATTTTACATCTTTACGTTTGTGTGGATTTTTCCATAGTTTGGGCCCGAAAACAGCTGTTGTTCATCAGTTTAAAGAAGTCTTTTTCTAAAGCATCAGTGGCTTTGGTTCTAAGATCAGTATTCTTCTTGATGTAGGGCCTCATAAAGACTCTTGGTCAAAAGAAAATGATTCTATGAAACAGCAGTCAGTTTCAGCCCGGGGTCTTAAGTAAAACTGCAACAGTCTGTAATGACAAACATACTTAGTTTTGTTGCGAAGATTAGGCACAAGTTTAGGCGGTTCGTTTGGACTCATCTTTAATCTTTCTGCGGCTAGGGGGTAATCGTTATGGAGATCGTGTAGTTCATAAGGATATTCTAAGTCTACTTCCAAGATTACCCCTATTGGATTATCAGGCGGAAGCTGTGACAACATACCTAACACAATATTAACTCATGAGGCCCTTTTATCATTGTAAAGTTTTCTCAGTGGAAGCGGGCTGACTCATGGGCCCCCCCATACAGATTGTTAGCGTCTAAGTACATTAAATAGTTGGACGGCTTAGTTGGGTCATAATCGTCTAAATACTTGTTGTTGGCTTTGCAGTAAGGATGTGAGGCCATGCTAATACCCTTCCCTCAGCCCATCTTCAATCATCTGAAGTGTGGGTAGATCAGTATTAAGTCAATCTGGATGTTTGTAGACTTTAAGAATGATCCCCAAAAAAGACCTGGGGCAGAGATGTAATGTGATGAGTCTAAGCTGTAATGTTTCATGCATGTAGTTCTGTAATTCTGAAAGACGTCTGCCAAAAAACACACGTCAGCCATTAGATATTGATCGTGATAATCGCCCATCGTTCGACATGTAATTTGTCCAGGCTTTCTGAGCGTATTCTATTCAGAGTCAGTTATGTCTTTGCCTCTAAGACTAGAAAAGAAAGCGCCTTTAGGGGGAAGCGAGTCTTCGTCAAACCTGTCCCCCGAGTTCATGTATTCAAAGGATAAACGCCTTTGCGCACTAAAGATGGGTCAAAGTATTGTTTAGTGATTGGAAAGTCTTGTAGCGATCCTGCTAACTTATCTAAACTCCCCTCAAATGTTGGGCCGAGTCATTAAAAGGGTAAACAGTCAAGAGTAAAAAGTCATGTACTTTCTGAAGACTGTGCAATGCAGGTAAACCCCCTTATATTCAGAAGTCATGCTTTCATGATGAAATGAGAATCGTTAGCCTCGTAAGTTATGAAAGAAGGGTAGGCAGTTTCCATTTTTGGGGGTCAACCTTAAGTTGAAGGTTACATTGTTGTGCGAAGCCCCTCTGAACTTTCCAGTAATGTGATCGTGGTCTCTTACTGTCACGTCTTTACTGTTAGGCGTTAGCTCTAAGCCGCAAATCCAACAGTGTGTAGATGAGTCATAACGTTCTTGGTCTCAGAAGTCATAACAATGTCTGAAAGATTTAGTTGGTTGGAGTAGTAATTACGAAGTTGTTTCAAACTTTTCTAAAAATATACTAGCTGCGTTGGGACCTCGTAAATCTCGGTGTCGTGTGTTGACCGTCTGACCTAACAACAATAAACGCATAAGAACAGATCTGATGGTGGGTTAATAAGGTTGTTTTTTGTTCTTGCTGTGCGGACCATAGTACTGCGGCAAGAGCGATTCAAAGTCAGCTAAACCACATATGGGCTCATCTGCTTTTGTGTAAATTTTTAAAACTAACTTTAGACCCCGGTTTAGGGTTGTAAGGAGTTTGGTTTCACAGTCTACAAAATTTTACAATGAGTTCTATGACTGGCGGCTGCTTCTATAGTTGGGATTCTGACCCAAAAACCTTCTACAAAGCCCTTTTTTAGATTTATCCTTTGATGTAAAAGCCATAAGTCTGCTTATTGTTCTGATTAAAACATAATGACTCTTTGTACTATCTTCAAACAGGGTCAAGTCTACATGTTTGTTGAGCGGTTCGCCTAAAAATAGGAGCGTTGGGAGAAACCCTTAGAGGTTTCTAGATCAGCTTCTACAGACCCTGTGTATACGTTTACAGTGATTGGTTTGTTTTGCTCTTCAAAAAGAGATATACTTTCTATACTTACTGGAAGGTTATGTTATCAAAGTTCAGGCTATCTTTATATTGTTCATAATTAGATTCTCTTTCTGCGTTCTTTATAACGGGGTTGTAAATGCGCTAAACACACCACATAAAACACATGTTGTCGGGATTTTTTATGTTTAAAACTGCTCGTTTTCAAACTAACTCTTTTGGGAGAGGAAGGTGAGAATTGCCAACTATAGGATAGAACTTTGTTTGTCTTAATTTGATTTCAAGGACTGTTCCTTCAGACCATCCAGAACCGCGCAATTTTGCTTCTTCACTTGCATGGTTAAACTGTGTAAGCATGTAATCAGCCAGTCAGGATTAAAGTCGTGATAGCTGATTACTTCTTTCTGTTTAGTTGAAAACCAGACTTCCATGTTACTATCATCAGACGTTATATAATCAATAGAACAGCCAACAACACTTTTACTGGCGGCTCCATCTGAAGAGACTCTGGGATTTTAGAGATTAGCATGTGCTACGCTTTCTTGAAAGTTCGATGGGTTTTAAAGATGGCCATGTCTACTTCGCTAAACATATTTTATTAATTGTTTGTCAAATACCTTTCGCCAAAGGGGCTGGCTGGCAGTTTTTCAAACTCAGACGCGTTTTGTGAGGCTCATTTTTTTAACTCAAAATATTTACGTAAATCAAAAAAAATAAATGTATATAAAGTAAGTAAAACGCGCTTTTTATTCTTCACCCAAACCTCGCAACACTTCAAAAAAACGTTAACCTTACAATAACGCCCGCCAATATTTTAGCTTTTTCTGAATCACTACAGTTTAATGTTTATCACTTTGATTGCTTTGTTAAATTGTTCACTATGATCTTTTATTATATTGTCTATATCATTCTCAACCCAAATTCACTAAAATCAATGTTTAACATTTTCATTGTTTCGTTTTAAAAAGTTCATTACATTCTTTAAATCAGATGCACTAAGTTCGGGAGTCATTTTAAAACCTAAAATTTAAAAGAATAAATAAAATTAAATCTGCAAAACATTCATTGCCCACACACGATCAATAAA
Organism: Conus ventricosus; assembly: GCA_018398815.1. NCBI lineage: Eukaryota > Metazoa > Mollusca > Gastropoda > Neogastropoda > Conidae > Conus > Conus ventricosus. The sequence goes on from CM031606.1 coordinate 18,768,704, forward strand.
AACCACTGCAGCGGACTCTTCAACACACCCCCTGCAAGGCGTTAGTCGCAGAGAGTAAAAATCAATAACTACTTGCCGGCGCTACGGAGCCAGGAGCCATATTCTCCGTAACACCATCGCTATGTCCTTCACTGGGACTGTGATTGAGAATCGGAATTTCCCTTGTTAAATTTTGTAACAAAAATATTTCTTAAGTAACGCAATCTATCTGCACCTCTGTTGCTATTACTTCTTTTGTATGATCCCGTTAGTCCGTCCATGTCTAGCAAAACTCAATTTTATTATCCTAATTTATATTACACATGCGCGCTCACAAATGTTGTTTCAGTTTTATCATGTTAAAAGCATCCATAAGGTTTTGCACATGCGCGCTCACAAAAAGTTGTTTCGATTTCATCATGTTAATGAGGTTAGCACATGCGCAGTGGAAAAAGTTGTCCGCTATTTCCGGCTTTAAAAAAATTTTCAGAAGCAGAATTAGGTCAACTCACTCGCGAAAAATATTTTAACAGGAGTACCGTGACAGGAAATTTCGACTGCGCATGTTCATCTTGAATAGCAGACGCCAAACTCGGCGAAGCAGACGACAACTCTGGGCCTGCGATCAATACTAGCTCAGCTACCCGTGTAGATCGCTGGCAAGTGAACCAGCGGTGGTGGGGGCTGCAATCAAAATTAGGGCATGCTGGAAGAACTGCAGGCCGGTCATTCAGTCCAAGGTGGCTAAGTCTGTAAACCATTTTGTTAATCTTTTTTTTTCTATTTTGGGTTTAACCGATCATTTTGGGTTGTTTTTCAATGTTCTGTTTTTTAATTTCATTAGTGTTTTACCTGTGTGAAGTAAAAGTCTTTTTTCCACTCCTTTGAAGTTCAATTTTTGTCGTCTATAATCCTCCCGTTTGCCCTAAAACTTCTGAAATTCTTCGCCGTAATGTTTTCATCCTGTAATGATTTGCTATTCTTAATCTTAATGAACAAAGTTTTGCCGATGCTAAGGCAACAAAGGCAGTGTGCTTTTGTTTTAGGAGTTTAATTTTTTTAAAACGGCACTTACAATCAAGACATGGCGCCTAAACCTAAACCAAGGCCTCCTAATGCTAAAGAGGCTGGCGCACCAACCCCAGTGGTTAAAACGGCAATACCAGACACGGCCTTACGCTAGCTACAGCTGATGGGGCCCGTAATTACATAAGAAAGAGTATTTAATGCTTTAGCAGATTTCTTTCTGGCAGCCCTTTTACTTATCCCAAATCGCTTTCTATTTCCTTTTGAAGTTCAGTTATTTGCTTTTAACCTAAAACTGGTTGAACCTCCATTTTTTTAAATAAGATTATTTTATTATTAAACTTATACATATCTCTTATTAATCCGTCTGGCAGCACTTCATCAACAGAGTAAAACGCAATAAAATCACATAAATTAATGAAAATAAAGTCGAGTACTGTTAGTTTGTCTTTGTCAACCATCACAGTAACCTTTGTCAGATGATACATGGGTGTTATTTTTATCTCTGTTTTTAGTAATTGCAATAACAAAACTTAAGAGGGGCATCCAAGTTTTCAGCCTTTATTTGTACACCTCTAATTAGGCATGTTCTGGCCAAACTAGTATCCCCTCTCTCGGAGTAATAAATAAGCGAAAAATTTATCGTCATTTGCCTAGGTAGTACCTGTAGCGTTGGGGTAAATTCTAAGCCGACGGTGTCGCCCCCACTTCAGCTAAGGACTTCTTTCTCTGTAGCATATATTCAGAACCCTGCCAAGCTATTTCAATATTTTTTTTTCTGTTGTGTTCCTGGACTAGGTAACAAAAATGAGCCCTGCATTCAAAGCCTTTTCTAAAATTGTTTTCTTATCATAGTATTCATTTGGGGGGTTCGTAGTTCAAACTTTTAAAATTTCCCGTCAATTTCAGGAAGCAGCGGCCCAAGCATTCTTTTCGTTTATGAATTTTGTATTCATGTTTGCCAAAGTCGTTTGCTCTTAAATTTCTTATCTCTTCTAGGGTAGGATATTGCTGCCGTTTTTTGTCTTCAATTTCTGTTCGTTTGTAAACCCCGCATCTGTGTACTCAAATCCATAACTTTTCCCTGGCACTTTTCCTATTAACAAACTCAGTTGTTTTCCTATCTCTTACTTCTGCAGTGCTTTTAGGATAGCTGGTTTTTTGATTCGGCCCCCGAGACATTTTTTTAATATTAAAATTATAAAAAAACAAATTGTTAAAAGCAATCAATAAAAAAACAATCACAATAAACAAGCATTGAAACTGGAGGTCAGTCCTAAGCATACTTAGGGCTTAGATTTTTCTAACTGCTTTTTTTTTTTTTGTAATTTGCCCTTATTATTAATTTTCATTTAAACATTTTCAAAAATTTTTTTGTCCTTAGGTAAAAAAATACAACCTTTTTTAACTGCGTCTAAATCTTTTAAGACGCATTGTTTTTTTGAGTTAAGAGCCCACACAGAACTAGGCTGCGGCCGCAAAAGGGGCTAGCTTGACAGAGCTTTTTTTTTTTTAACAATGTCCGTTCAGCTAAACATCTTCAATAAAAACATGTTTCAGTTCCCTCAAATATCTATAGTAATGTTCTAAACAATCGTCATTTGTCGCTGGATAACTAAAATATATTATCTCTGTCCAAAAAAACTTCCTTTTTTTTGAAGACTTGTTGTGTAATGGTTGTGCAAATATAACAATGGTTCGAAATGAAACCTGTTATTTTTTGTACAAATAAAGGGAAAAAACATTTTTCCCCACCCGTAACTGCAGATAAAGAACAGTGCGGATCTTTTGGCAAAACTTAAAAATATCCATCGTTTTTTTTAGAATATTTCTTCTGCTTTTTAAAAAAGCCACGTCTTTTAGCCGTTTTCTTAAATGTTTAACGAGCATCAAAAACCAAAAAAAACATGCATTTGTTTTGGGGCGTTTCCGTCTTTTTTCTTGTGAATATTTTTTTTTATACCATTTTGCCCTACCCCTTTCTCCACTTCCCAAAACAATCTTTTGTCAAATGTGGATCAAAAATCCAACCACCCCATATTTTGGTTATTAAGTAGTCTTCGAGCTACATCAAAAAAGGCGAAGTTTTTTACATGCACACAACTGCAGGTTCCTTTGCCTGCCTCCCCAGCGAAAAACTTTCTTATTTCTAAAAGTGTTGGTGAGGAAAAAATCCGCCCCCTGAATACAACTGATCAGACTTCCCATTTATTGCACATCGCCTTCTCAATTTTTGGGATATAAAACGCTTTCTGATTCTCTTTGAAAAGGAGTTCTTTTTCATAAAAAAGAAAAAAAAATTCCTTTTAAAACTTCAAGACCGATTTAGATGTATGTTCCGAGAGTGTCCCCCTTGTTTTATTTTCTGTAATGGGGTATAACGTTTTATAATAAATAACCGTTTTACTTTTTTAAGGGTTAAGATTTTTCTGGCCGTTCGGGTTAGTAAAAAACATCAAACTCAAGAGATGTCACTAACTGGTATTTGGGTAAAAAGGGTCTTCAGACAAACAAAAGAATCGCTAGGGTTAAAAGTCAGATCATAACTAAGTTTTTCTTTTAGTGCGCCCTTTTAATATGGCAATGTGTCCCTTTCACTCAAAATCTAGAGGGATGCGAATCTTTGCCAAATGCTTCTCTACGCTCATTTTAAAAATCATCCTTTTCCCCCCGCTTTAAGTCTGTGCTTGAACCGTTTGGGCCTTTTAAATTTCCCCGATAAAATTTCTCTTTTTTTCTTTTTTTGGCAGCCATAGATCAAATAGAGGGGGAAAAATGTCTGCCTCGTTTTTTGGGGTTCAAAGACATTTTTACCCTCCAGTCGTTACATATGTTTAACATAGCCCTGCCCAAATTGCAAAAAACGTCATTAGGGTCTGTTGATGTAATATCTATTTTAATGATAGTTTAGCAGTGCCTGCATTTAACATCGTCAGCGCCAAGACAGGGGAACTTGACTATTAAAGTTTTTCAGGGTGAAAATGTTGATGGAGTATTTACACTAAATTTCATCTGCCTTAACCTTTTTTACCCATGGGGGTTCCTTTCTTTTCTGTATGGACGGGTCACAACCTATGATTATTTTTTAAAACAAAAAAAAATTAAATAAAAATATGGATAAGATTTTTACGCGCCCGATCCTTCCAAGAAGAAAAAGATTGCCAGGCCCTTCATTTGACGAAGATGAACAGAATTAGGTCCTTCATTGCGCGAAAAAACTTAAAGAGCGCAGAAGGTTTTTTTAACCCCCCTTTATTAGAAGAAGTAAAAAAACCCCCTTCAGTAGGCATCTCGGCAGAAATTTTAACAAATAGAATTAATCATTCTACTAAGCTTAGGATTTAGAGCCCCCAGAAGGCATAGTCCTTTTGATTTTTAAGATAGATAAAACAACCATCTGTATATAAGAACTGGCAAAAAATTTTTTGAGTTACTACAAAGCCAGACCCAACTAAATTTTTAAAACTAAACACAATTTGGCAAAGATTCCTGTTGCTGACCAAAGGCGATTAAACATTTTAAATTTAAGGCCTGAGGCTGTTAGTCTTTTACAGAACTTGGGGCGAGAGTTTGCCAACACGATCTGAAATAGAAATGACCTCTTTTCGAGAGTTAGGTCCAAGAACAGATGAAGCAATAGCAGAAATTGAAACGAGTTTTAATGAGGAGACACAGTTAAAAACAATTAACGATTCTCCATTGCCTATGCGTGAAATCCTGGGGCTTAATGCTGCTCTACGGACAATAAGGGGAGAACTACAAACAATTTGCAAAACTTAGTGAGTTGATAGAGAGATAGAAGAAGAAAAAAATAAACTCGCTGATGCAGATGATAACAATTTAGGGCAAGAAGAAAAGGTAGAATACAGCAAGAAATACAGAATTTAATGCTACAAAGGGCGCTAGGTTAGAATGCTGTCTACTAACAGAACGCAGCTAGCATCACAAACAAGTAGAATAAGAGAAACTATAAACAGAATACTTTATGAAAACACTACGTAGGAAAGAATAAGGACACTGTTCAGGAACAGGGGATTACAATAGTTAGTATGTTAACAGCCTGTTGGGTTTGCTATCTCTACACTCGTTTATGCTTTAACCGCAGTGCGCCAACAGGGCCAGTAGCACCCCAGCGCCTCACCTGTAAAAGTTGGATTAGAAAACAATTGCATCATTAGCAAACCTATTAAAGAAGTTAGCAGCCAAGCGCTTGATGCTCTGCCTGGCATAATAGGCAGTGTTGTTAGTTGGGTTTTGTCTACTATAGGTAAGTGGCTGGTTATATGGCTGACCATCTGTGGACGTTAGGAGCGCTAGCTGCTGGATTAATTTTAGTGAAATAAAGTATGGCTATCCAGTAAAAGTTAAAAACACAACGAGGGCGTCTTTCGGTAGTATGACTGTCAGTGCGAGGCAGATCAACAGGTGAGTGCTTCTGGGCTGCTTTCTGGCTGTGGAGCGCTTTCTGGTGTGTGGCTGGCTATAACTTCGCTTCTTGCTGGTACTTTCTTAAATG
>CM031606.1:18774324-18781824 GCA_018398815.1 Conus ventricosus
TTCCAAAATTCTGCTTCCATGTTTCCAAAAAAAGGGTGGGAATGGGAACTTCCCCCCAATGGGTAATTTTTGTATTTGACAAATGGTTTGGCTTGCCTTGAGCTCAATATGTTGTTCATTTTTGAGTTCACCCAGTCTTCCAAGAGTTGTGGATTATTTCATCTTCAACATCCTCTTTGGACCAGAACTTCGGAGGAGGCTGATTCCCACTTTGGCGTGTCTGGTGCTTTGTTTTTGTTTGGCATAGTGCGGGATCGCACGCACGGTGAATGCACCAGGAATGTCATGGATCAGTCCCAGTTTCTGGATTGCAGGCATTCCAAGCATTTAATTTTGGAGCTTTTGCCAATGTACACTTTCTCACTTATGTGGGTCTTCCCGTGAGAAAGCTTGTTGAAGGCGAACCCTTGATATCAGACGCTGGTCTCCAGGTCCAAGGAGCTGACGGTCGCACGGCTGTTCACTTTCCTTCCAGACTGAACATTTAGTCCCGCTGGGGCGTGACCCGCTGACCTGACCGTTTTCACGATGCTAGGCGTCCCGTGCTCACACAGTTTGGCCCCCTTCCTTATTTGAGACATGTAGCGAGAGCTGTGCTTGTGACTACTTTTGTTTTTTTTCCCAAAACTTCGGATACAACAAAACCCCGGATGTTTTGTTTCATTTCGGGTTGCCTGAGGATTAGTGAAGTGAGCTTGTGTTGTGTGTGTTTTATAACAGGATTCAATACTTTAAAGTGTGGTTTTGTGTGTATAGTTTGACGTAGTGCCCCATCGTTGTACAATGGCGTCTCAGCAGTCAGTGGTAAGTGAGCACGACTACAGTCACCCACTGTGTTCGACTGAATTCTATTGTCGACTTTGTGAAAAACGCGTGTTACGAAAGGAGAAAGATAGACGGTTTGGTGTGAGATTATGTAAACCTATGCGACAGAACTCGCATTGTTACAATTTAGACAAATTTTGAATGATGAAGAGGGCAAGCAGTCTACAGCAATTTGTATGAAATGTTACCAAAAACTCATGAAGCTGAAACACGCTAGCACCCGTCCGACCGCAAAATTACGATCGACCGTGTTGCACTTGATATTAAGAAAATGTCAGAAATCTGGACAACTTTCGATCCAGAGCTGCCAATCAGTCAGTGCAAAGCATGCAGTCACTTTCAATCACAAAACAAAGGTGGTTGTCCCCCAAAACCGAGAGTAGGGGCCCTGAAGAGATCCGCACAACAACTTTTGATCCCGCCGAAATTGCCAGTTGATGAAAGTGTGTCAACGTCATTTTGTCAATCTACGTCAACCCCAGTTAAAAAACCGAAAAACACTCTGCACCAAAAATCACCAATCCCACCGAAAACGCCGCAAGTCAGTGATGTAGCTCTATCGCCTTTCCGACATCGGAAAATAAAATGATTTTATTTAGACTCGGATGATGAGGATATTGATTAAACCACTCACTGATGAAGAAGAAAAATTTAGACCTTGTAAAAGAGACAAGTGCACAAAACTTGTGCCAATTAATGTGTGGGTCAGTGGACAATTGTGTGCCAAATTAACGGTGACCAGTGGACAATTGTGGCATAGGCAGTTGTGATTAAGATGTGCATGGCTCTGGACAACATGAAGGAATCCCATATGTGAGTATTAGCATGGTGTGTGGGTGTGTGTGTGTGTTGGGTGTGTGTGTGTGTGTGTGTGTGTTTCTGTCTGTGTCTTTTGACTGGTGTGTGTGCGAGTGTGTGGTGTGTGTGTGTGTGTGTGTGTGTGTGTTGTGTGAAGAGAGGGGAAAGGGAAAAAAAAGGGGAGAGAGGGAGGTGGGGTGTGTGTTGTGGGGGTTCCCGCGCAAATCTTTTTTGGGGATTCTGTGCCCCCTCTTCTCTCTTCTCTCCCCTCTCTCTTTTCTCTCTCTCTCTCTCTCTCTTTTCCCCATGTTGTGTGTGTGTTCATGTGTGTGTGTGTGTGTGGTTTGGGGTGAGAGAGAGAGGAGAGAGAGGAGAGGGGAAAAAGAAATTTTTATTATATATGTTTGTGTGTGTGTGTGTGGGTTTTTGGTGTGAAAATTTTGTAAATTTGTTTGTTTTTTTCAACTTGCTTTACATACATTTTTCTCTTCTGATTCTGTGCCTCTCTCTCTCTCTCTCTCTCTCCCCTTTTCCTTTTCCTTCTTTTCCTCCCCTTTGGGGTGTGTGTGTTTCATGTGTGTGTGTGTGCGTGCGTGTGTTTTCAGGGGTGGGTATGTTGTGTTCATATGTGTGTGTGTGTGTTGTGTGTGTTTTCAGTGTTTGTGTGTTTTTTGGGAAGGTTTTGTCCCCAAAAAGCTTGTTACTGCATATCTCTCTCCCCTTCTCTCTCTCCCTCTCCCCTCATGTGTTTTTTGTTTTGGTGTGGGGTTTCATGTGGGTGGTGGGGTGTTTGTGAAGGGGAGAAGAGGGGAGAGAGAGAAAAGGAGAAGAAAGAAAAAATGTAAATATTTATTATTTTTGTGTGGGTGGGGTGTGTGTTGTTTTGGTGTGTGTGAAAAATTTTGTAAATTTTTTATTTTCTTCAATTTTTGGGCTTTTAAAATACTTTTTTAATTTCTGTTCTGTGTTTCTCTTCCCCTTTCTCCCCCTCTCTCCTCTCCCCCCTAAATCTCCCCTCCCCCTTTTTTGTTTGTGTGTTCATGTGTGGGTGTGGGGTGCTTTCGTGTGGGGTTCATGGTGTGAGGGTGTTTTTCATATGTGTGTGGTGTGGGGGTTTGTGGGGTTGTGTGTGTGTGTGTTGTGTGTTTTCATGTGTTTGGGGTGTTCTATTGAAGGGTTTGTACCAAAATGCATGTTAAATGCTATCAGATTTTTGACTGCTAAACCAATGTATCAGGGGAAAAAAATAAAGGGCATGCTACATGACATATGGGAAAAAGGGATGCTAAAAGGGAAATCATGTATTTGGGTTAAGGGAAAGCCAGGATACAGTTCCCGGGGAGAGAGGCAGAATGACACAGTGAGTATTGCTGTTTATTTATTATATATTTGGTGTGGTGTGTGGTGTGTGTGTGTGTGTGTGTGGGTGTGTGCGGCTGCGTTTTGTGTGGGGTGTCTCTTTCATGTGTTGTTTTCCCTTTCCCAGTAAGAGAGTTTTTTTATTTTTTAGTTTTCTTTTTTTTTTGAATTAAAGACAAATAAAGGGGAAAATTTAAAAAAATTTTTCCCCCAGTTACATCGCCAGCCATCAACCCCCTTTTCCCTCCTCTCCAAAACAAAAAACCTTTGGCATCATTTTCCCCTAAAACCCCCCCCCCCCCCCCGCCCCTCCCCCCCCCCCCCCAAACACACAAAAACCCCAACCCTCCCCTTTCCCCTTTATTTCCCCCAAGGGGCCCTTCTAGAAAAGGGGCAGTTGACTGTGTATCTGGGGCTTTTAATTTTGTCCCATTTCGAGGGGCCAGGGGGCGCCCCCCCAGCGAACTCGCTTTTCGCTGGGTTTACTGGGGGCTTAAAACAGTGGGGGATAATGCCCCGTGTGGGGAGCTTTGGGTTTTTGGGTTTTGTTATCAACGGGTTCCCACCGCTGTCTCTTGGGGGATAGGCCTGGGGGGTTCCCATAGGGGCCGGGCCGGGGGGGCTTTGGAAAATTTCCCTTGGGTTTTGATTTGAATTTTTTATGGGACAAAAACCCCCCGATATTTGAAAAAGGACGTTCGCATGTTTACACAAAAACAACACGCAAGCAAAGCACGGGACGCGCCCCGATGCACATTTAAAAAACAAACCACAGCACACACACACCACACACACACCACCACACACAAAACCCCACACACACACACACACCACACACACACAAGAGATTTTTTTGCAGTTTTTGTCTTTTCCCCTTTTTGTACCCAGGGCATTTGTGTTTTTGGGTGTGTGTGTGTTTGTGTGTGTGTTGTTGGTGTGGTGTGTTGTGGTTTAAAAAAATCAAAGACGGGGTTTGATTTTGTATTTTTTTTACAGAAGAAATACGGGGTTAAAAATTGTTTGGAAAAAAAATCACTTAAAATAGTTTTATGCAAAGCTTTAAAATTTGGTCATGTCATGTGCGTGGGGCTGCCCCAAAATTTAGCTGCTGAAACTTTCCCTTGTCAGTTCATTGCGCATTTTTGGGTCAAAAAGCTTTTAAAAATTAAGTGATCCACTTTTTTGCTGTTGTAGTTTTGAGCTACATGTATCAAACTTTTGGGAAAATAAAGAGGGGAAAAAAAAACTTTTCCCTTAAGCGCTGGAAAGTTTAGTTAGTTTTGATCGATTTTGTGTGTATTGTCCCTTGTTTAAAGTTTTCCTTTAAAAACTTGGGCACCCCAATATCCCTGCGTTTCTTTTTGTTCCTCAAAAGGGGGAAAAAAAACCAGTCGGTTTGGGGGTTTTAAAAAAATTGTCTGCAATTTTCCCCAAAACAGTTCGAGGGGCGTATAAGTATTTTTATTCTTCACGACAACAAAAAATTGTCAAACTGACAAACCCCTTTTTTTTTAAAGGGCCCGGGGGCAAAATGCCCAAAAATAGCTTTCTGGACTTGTTTTGTGACGGGTGCAGGGGAGCGCTGTGTTTCAGCGCAGAAAGCTAGGGGGGAGGGGGCCGCCTGCAGGGAAACAATGCCTTTCCCTGACCTTGGCAAGGGCAGCACCGGGAGGGGTTAACTTTCCCTTCTTTGCTGAACACTAAAGAAAATCGCTCTGAACAAGCCGTGGTCGGGGTTGGGTAATTTCCCATATGGGTGGTTTTTAAAAATGGGGCTGGCATCACAGGAACTTGGGGCTCCTGTTTTTTGGGTTTCACCAGGTTATTTCCCGAACCCATCTTCGGGCCCGATGTGCCCGCCGGTCTGATGGTGTCCCTTCCCCCTGTCACCTCCAAAAAAGTTTTGTTTTCGACTTTCTGGGTTTTTTTTCTTGTTTCCTCTCTGACTGCCAAGGAACTTCTGCAGACAATAGCGAAGTGTCTCACTTTGTTGCATTTTCTGCAGTGAGTTTTTGCAGCAGGGCAGTTTTTCTTGCCTATAGGGTGTCGTCGGTTGCAGTAACCACATGTATTTGGTCTTCACTGACCTCCAGTTGGATGACTGCGTGCCGTTTGATTGTGGCCGTTTTTGTGCGACAATGACCCTTTCGCCTTTTCTGCAGCCTGCAGGCGTCCACTGTTGCCGACTTCGTGTTTGCCAGTTCTTTCTTCGTCAGTTCTCTCATAGAAAGAGTTTCAACTGTTTTTCTGAAGGGCGAGTCCAGCTCCCACGTCATACAGCTTCATCTTTGCAATGTCGTCATGGCAAGAGAATACCAATTTGTCTCTAACCATCGTGTCGACGTTTGTCAAATTTGCATGCACTAGCTTTTTCTTTTACAGTGCGTAGCCATGCATCGAATGTCTGGGACGGTTTCTCTACGCAGATTATACCAGAACTGTTCCTCAGCATCAATTGGGGGTCGCGACGGTTAAAAAAATTCGTCGTACTTACGCAGGACGGTTGCGTAGTCATTTTGGTCTTCTGCTGGGAGCCTTTCGTCAGCATTTTCAGGGTTGTCCTGGCTGGTAGGTAGGCAAAATTCGAATAGATTTCGATGCCTTCATCGCCGATGTGGTTTAGGAGAAGTCCTACCTTGACGACGTTGGGCTTTTGTTGTTGCGCCAGTAGCCTGAAGAAAGATGTTGAACTTCATCTTCCACTTGCTCCATTCAGCACTGGATTGCTGCATGTGTGACACAGAGCGGATCTGGTGTCCTTACGATGACAGTCTCTGCCATGGTCGTGGGTTTCTTCTCTACTTCTACACTTCTGACACCATGTAATGGTATGCCGCACACTCAATAAGGTAAAGGCGGTGCTTGATTCCAAAGATATGGACTTTATTTGCTAAGTACACGAAGATACAGTTGCGGTCGCCGCCATCACGCAGAGCCGAAGCTGGTATACCGTTCCGGTACAGTCCATGCTTAAAAAACAGCATACACTACAAATTATGTGACACGTGATTTAACCTCCATGAAAGGGATCTTTAAGTTGACACTGAGTCGAGTCGACGCCTGCTCTCCGAGTATGATGAAGGCTACATCACGTCAAAAATTGATTATCACGTCACGTATAAAGGTGTCATTTACACAGTGCAAGTATTGTGACGTCAAGTTGATGCACTGATAATGCAACTGACGGCAAACATTTTTATCTGGGACAGACCTACCATTTGTCAACGGATCTGGATTTCTTTCTTTTTCTTTCTGCGTACGCAGGTTGATACTCCTGCGGACACTGCCTGTATAGACAGGCGGTGGAGTTTGTGTGTATGACCGTTTTTTTTTATCCCGCCATTAAGGCAGCCATACCCCATCTTCGGGGAAGGTGCATGCTGTGTAACGTGTCATCCATACCAACGGCCAAATTGGCTTTCTCTTCCGAAAGTTGGTGATGGGATTTTATGTGTGTGCAAGATGTTGTGCGTGCGTTCACACACGGAATCTCGGTTTATAGTCTCATTCGAAAGACTGTATGGGGAATGGAGTCAGAACCAACTCCGAGGCAAAAATCCCCCTGCACCGAAATTCGAACCCGCATCCTCAGGATCACGAGTCCGGCGCTCTACCAACTGAGCTATTCCGGCCCCCGATCTGGATGAATTTTCAGTTTTAAAGTGGTGAAGTGCATCTTTGAGATTGACCCGTGTGGTAGGTAAACAGACTCAAACACTGACGGGGTCCCAAAAGCATTTAGTAGTAACCTGTAGGGTTAAGACAATCAGTTTGTTTGACTGTAAGCGAGTCTATGTGGCTGAAGAATGGCCCACGGGACCTGTGACGGAATGGTCCTTGGGTACTCTACGTACAAATTGGTTATGACGGCCTGTGGCTGTGTTCAAGGGATTTTTGATGGTCTTGGGGCCTATGGTGAGTGTTACATTTTCATGAGAAAGGGATACTGATTACTATTGCTAATTTGTAAGACTTTAGATTGAATCAGAAGTTGATGCCCCTTATCGAAGGGAATCTTATTCGGAGTTGGTAACCGACACAAAAACGTGTGTGTGTGTGTGTGTGTGTGTGTGTGTGTGTGTGTGTGTGTGTGTGTGCATTTTGATCGTGCGCGAATATGACAGATAAGTGGTTTCTCGTTCTTCGTTTTCACCGTCCTAAATGTTATTTGTTTTTGCCTGAGAAGACCCAGAGGTCGAAATGCATCGTGTCTTGTCCTGTACTTTGTTTGTCTATGTCCTTGTTGGTAACTAACCCCTCTCTTTCTAAATTTTGCTTCATTTTCCGCCCTCAGTCACTCCGTTTTGAAACTTAACTTTAAAAAAAATAATAAAAAGCGAGTCTTTCTTTCTGATTTCTTTGTTCATTTTCTTTCTTGACCTTTTCTCTCCTTTGTCGACATTGTTTCAGATAGCGACAATGTCGATGTCGTCTTCACCATTACCGTCATAATTATGATGTTTGTAGTTCCGTCTGTAGAGACTCTTTATGAGGTGAAAAAAAAAATCTTCAGAATTT
>CM031606.1:18784324-18786824 GCA_018398815.1 Conus ventricosus
CCACCACACCACACACACACACACACACACACACACACACACACGCACACACACACACAGTTCCCTATAAACAGACACAAGTAGGAATGAAGAGATATAATGAACAGAGAAAACCTTGCATCCATCCTTCTTGAAAGAGACTTCAAAGAACTGGAAGCATCCATTAAAAAGACTAATTGCTCTAAGCGAGGACACATGACATTTTATCTGTCATGAGTACATAGCCCCCCCCCCCCCCCCCCCCCCCCCCCCCCCCCCCCCCCCCCCCCCCCCCCCCCCCCATGATTAGGAACATTACTTCATTGCCATCACGCAGTGTTTTGCTTGCGTGATGTTTGTATTCTTTACGAACGTTACCTTCGTCTAGAAAAGGGCGGATGTGGTTCGATTGCGTTGCTGTAAGGAAGTCACTAACAAACCGTTTGTAGCCAAGAACTCAAAGCTTTGTGAAACAGATGGGCGGGGGAAGGGGGGGGGGGGGGGGGGGGGGGGAGGGGGGGGGGCAATCCGGACAGCAGAAAGAACAGCGCTACTCTTTCTTCTGGACTCGTTGCGTAATAAATGCAGTCATCTTTTTTCTGTCACTTGTGTATTCTCCGGTCTTGACACCTTTACGGATGACGTTTTGGACTACATGGATCCGATTGCGCGGGTCGCCCAAGACCCACACATTTTGTAGAGGCTTTTCCTATTGCTTATTCCTGTTCAGATCGCGTGGGTCTTGTAAAGACCCACACCTGAGAAAGAGCGCTCCCCAACTTATTCCTCACCCGATGGCGTGGGTCATGTGTGACCCATTAAATGTATATATCGTGGGGAACCGCGACTAATTACGCTGATAATTGATTGTGTCCATATATGAAATTTCTGTGACCAACGGCTATTATGATCGTTGAGGAACTCCTAAGATTTTGTGAGCACAGCTCTATCCGTTCATAAGATATGATGTTTTTATTGAGTCACTGGGTCATGGAAGACCCAGGGAAGCATGGTAAGGCAACATCGAATGTCCCACCTTTGAATGAAAAACAGCCGTGCAGATTATTAGTGAACTGACTGTTAAAGGAAGAACATTCCTTGTCATGTAGCAGTTTGGGGTTGTTCAGGATTCTTTTCTGTTCTCTCTTTCGAAAAAGAATCATAATAAATTACACAGGAATGTTGCATTGAATTAAGTTGGTGGGTTCTTTAAAACTTCAATGCCTTATCATGGGGGAGAATCACCCTCGTTGGTGGGTTCTTTAAAACTTCAATGCCTTATCATGGGGGAGAATCACCCCTCGTTGGTGGGTTCTTTAAAACTCAATGCCTTATCATGGGGGAGATCACCCCTCGTTGGTGGGTTCTTTAAAACTTCAATGCCTTATCATGGAGGAGAATCACCCCTCGTTGGTGGGTTCTTTAAAACTTCAATGCCTTATCTGGGGAGAATCACCCCTCGTTGGTGGGTTCTTTAAAACTTCAATGCCTTATCATGGAGGGAGAATCACCCCTTGTTGGTGGGTTCTTTAAAACTTCAATGCCTTATCATGGGGGAGAATCACCCCTCGTTGGTGGGTTCTTTAAAACTTCAATGCCTTATCATGGGGGAGAATCACCCCTCGTTGGTGGGTTCTTTAAAACTTCAATGCCTTATCATGGAGGAGAATCACCCTCGTTGGTGGGTTCTTTAAAACTTCAATGCCTTATCATGGGGGAGAATCACCCCTCGTTGGTGGGTTCTTTAAAACTTCAATGCCTTATCATGGAGGAGAATCACCCCTTGTTGGTGGGTTCTTTAAAACTTCAATGCCTTATCATGGGGGAGAATCACCCCTCGTTGGTGGGTTCTTTAAAACTTCAATGCCTTATCATGGGGGAGAATCACCCCTCGTTGGTGGGTTCTTTAAAACTTCAATGCCTTATCATGGGGGAGAATCACCCTCGTTGGTGGGTTCTTTAAAACTTCAATGCTTATCATGGAGGAGAATCACCCTCGTTGGTGGGTTCTTTAAAACTTCAATGCCTTATCATGGGGGAGAATCACCCCTCGTTGGTGGGTTCTTTAAAACTTCAATGCCTTATCATGGGGAGAATCACCCCTCGTTGGTGGGTTCTTTAAAACTTCAATGCCTTATCATGGAGGAGAATCCCCCCTCGTTGGTGGGTTCTTTAAAACTTCAATGCCTTTTTCATGGAGGAGAATCACCCTCGTTGGTGGGTTCTTTAAAACTTCAATGCCTTATCATGGAGGAGAATCACCCCTCTTTCCTCACCCTATAACTCGCTTTCACCTTTTTTTTTTCAACATCTGTGGTATAAACAAACAAATTGAATTTTCGAATTCACATCATCATCATTATCAATCAACATCATCAATCATCATCATCAATCATCATCATCAGCGTTGTCGTCGTCGTCGTCATCATCATCGTCATCGTCGCCGTCGTCGTCGTTGTCGTCGTCGTCATCATCATCATCATCCCCATCATCATCATCTGTATCATCATCATCATCATCT
>CM031606.1:18794324-18799324 GCA_018398815.1 Conus ventricosus
GCTGTCGACATGATTGCAGTGCCCCCTCCCCTCCCCAGTGGACTCCCACAAGGCATCGTCTTTTGATGTTTATTTCATTATTGTCGTCCTGTGATATGGAACCAGTTATGGAACTCATCTATACGGAGTTAATCTAAAGAGCAAAAAATTAGGGTTAGAAACGGACTGCTAATGCTTATTGATTTATTTAATGACCAAGGGTTGACGAGGATGGTTCAACACATTAGTGAGATTATATTTACGCATGTCGTGAGTGTAGGTTTAAGTGTGATGCAGCACCGATATTCATATCAACGCATCTTCTTATCTCTTCTACATATACAGACACACAAAAAGGTACAGACACAGACACTGACAGACACTGAGAGAGAGACAGCTAGCCAGCCAGACAGATAGAAATATAGACGTCAGTCTGTTTCTTTCTTTCTTTCTGTCTGTCTATAAATTCTTCGGCTTATTTGTTCCATACAGTCATGAAGTCAACTGCTAAAGATTTGCTATTTCTCAGCAGATCCAACTAGAAACTGCCTTAAACAGTTCTTGTCTGTTTTCAGCACTGATGTCACTGACATTGCATGACGAACAGTTCTTGTCTGTTTTCAGCACTGATGTAACTGACATTGCATGACCAATCAAAGAGACGGGCTGACAACTCGAACTGCTGGCATTCTGTGAAGTTCCTTGCATTCCTTTTGGATCCCCAAACACGGATTGAAACGCTGTCCTTTTATTTCACTATTATTAAGAACGTTTATAAGTCTAATTGCATAACTGCCTGCCCCAGGCGTTTACAGTCATTAAGTAAACACATGAATGTAATCAATAAATGACCGTAACAAGCAGCTATAAACAATTAAACGCTCGCACCACACCCAGGGGCACCAGCACTCAGTCCCCTCAACACTGCTTTCCTCTTATCCTTCACATATTAAACAAACACGAACACCAGTCAGTCAATAAACACCAAAAATCCAAGCACATACCACACTCCCACACGACGCAGCACATATTCTCTGCAGTAATCAGAAGGGAAAGGAAAAGCTTCCAGGTTTAATAGGAAACAGAGCAGGGAAGTATGATGTCACAGCTGATGTGGGAGTTGAGGCCAAACAAAAAAGGGACTTTGTGGGCAAAAGAGCGTTGACCAACAGTTTTGCATGGACAGAAGGATCTACTAATGGACGAGCATCAGACGAAGATAGGAGTTCACGAGATGGAGTATGCAGGTGCGAAAGATCACCCAATTATAAAACACAGCAAGACACAACGCATTGAAATCAGATACGCAGGGAGTATGCAGGTGCGAAAGATCACCCAATTATAAAACACAGCAAGGCACAATGCATTGAAATCAGATACGCAGGGAGTCTGCAGGTGCGAAAGATCACCCAATTATAAAACACAGCAAGACACAATGCATTGAAATCAGAGAGATGCTGATTTACAAGAATCGTTTGCTGAACAGTGAGCTAACGAAGTGAGCGCAATAACAGAATTATGGTCATACGTTGAGGAGCCGACGAGGAGGCTGACATCATGGTCTGGGATTTTCCAAAATGCACTGATGAGAGCGTGGGAAGCAAGACAAAAGAACAGTATGTTTCTAGAGAGGAATGAGTACAGTCATGCAAAAGATAGAGTTCTGATGGCGTCCTCGGCAAACATGTGATGGATGGAAACTCTGCATCAGAATTCAATGAAAGCACACTGTAGAGACATCAGTCACGTGCCGCTGAAAAGGACAGAGTTTGATCAATCGTCACACCAAGGTTACGAGTGGAAGGTGAACAACTGATTTGTGATTATTCTTTACTAAGTTTTTGCTACTGATTTCTGTGGGATTTTTTTTATTCCCATTTCTGCCCTTAATTCCGCATTGACAGCCAGTTAGATTGTGACCCCGCCCCCTTCGCCCTCGTGCTGATAATTCCACAGACCTTTAGGTGGAGTTCTATGTTGCAAACCATGGCCAGGCTAAAGAAACCAGGCTGCGCTGGACTGACGACGCTCATGCAGGAAACGAAAGTCAACTGTAGACGTGGCAAATGGACGTATTTACAAGACAGAAGTCTACACTTCCTTTACGCCGCCAGCGATCGATTTGATAGTTACTCTTTCATGCCTTCTTTTTCATTCCCATCTTCTCTTCCCCCTATTTCCCTACATCTTTACCGAGTCCTATTTTGTAATGACGATGAATTGTTGACCTGCGCTTGTTTTCACCCATCGCTTGTTTGGAGGAGAGAGAGAGAGGAGAGAGAGAGAGAGAGAGAGAGAGAGAGAGAGAGAGAGAGAGAGAGAGAGAGAGAGAGAGAGAGAGTAATGACAATGACAATGAGAGAGAGATAGTGAGAGAGCGAGAGAGATAGAGGCTTACCTTTTCAAACACACTATAGCGTACCATCGAAGAGGCAATTCAAACTATACGCCATTAAAGATTCGTGTATGTACATCTTTTCAAATATACACGGCAAATTATTGATGAGGCATTCAAACTACATTTAAAGTTTGCATGCATATGAGTGTATACCTTTTGAAAGAAATATCCAAGCTACTTGTTAGAATTGAAAAGGAGAAGAGATGGCTGTTCGATTGACAAGTGACGAATACACATCACAGGACGATTAATTACACACACACACACACACACACACACACCGCACACGCACACACACACACACACACACACACACACGCACTTAGTCTTCACGCAATAAAAGAAATGTCCACGAACTGGAAACAATCCGGCGAAAAATGATGGTTGTACAGCCCCAGTCCCCCACCCTGTGCGTCCCACAAGATCAATAGCTTTTGTGCCGTCAAGAACACTCACTTTTCTTCTCCGACTGATTGGTAACACAGAGAAAACGTAAAAAAGACGAATTAGGTTAATTCTAGGGTTGAAATAAACTTCAGGAAGGAAAAGGGACATTAAAACTGTCATGAAAAGTCTCCCAAAATAATTCTCACTGACTTTGATGCCTTTCTTTTTCAGCTGGAATGGGTACTACTTTTTTGTCTGGCTTACAAGAGAATTCACTTAACAGTATTCGAACAGTATCATGTTCTCTTTCCTTGGAGTTTTATTTCTTTTGTGTCAAAGTCATTCTGTTGTCTCTGTCACAATTAGCAGAATAGAGTTCAAAAGGAATGATTCGACCATTTTCAGATTTTTTTCCTTCTCTGGTTTTATTTCTTCTTCCTTTTCTGCTTCTTTCTCTGCTTCGTCGTATTCTTCCACCCTCTCTACAGCCTCTCTCTTCTCCCACCCTCTCTAAGGGCCTTTCTCTTCTCTCACCCTCTCTACAGCCTCTCTCGTTTCCCACCCTCTTTACAGCCTTTCTCTTCTCTCACCCTCTCTACAGCCTCTCTCTTCTCTCACCCTCTCTACAGCCTCTCTCTTCTCTCACCCTCTCTACAGCCCTCTCTCGTTTCCCACCCTCTTTACAGCCTTTCTCTTCTCTCACCCTCTCTACAGCCTCTCTCTTCTCTCACCCTCTCTACAGCCTCTCTCGTCTCCCACCCTCTTTACAGCCTTTCTCTTCTCTCACCCTCTCTACAGCCTCTCTCTTCTCTCACCCTCTCTACAGCCTCTCTCTTCTCCCACCCTCTCAACAGCCTCTCTCTTCTCCCATCCTCTCTACAGCCTTTATCTTCTCTCCACCCTCTCTACAGCCTCTCTCTTCTCTCACCCTCTCTACAGCCTCTCTCTACTCTCACCCTCTCTACAGCCTCTCTCTTCTCTCACCCACCCTCTCTACAGCCTCTCTCTACTCTCACCCTCTTTACAGCCTTTCTCTACTCTCACCCTCTTTACAGCCTTTCCCTACTCTCACCCTCTTTACAGCCTCTCTCTACTCTCACCCTCTTTACAGCCTTTCCCTACTCTCACCCTCTTTACAGCCTCTTCTCTACTCTCACCCTCTCTACAGCCTCTCTCTACTCTCACCCTCTTTACAGCCTTTCCCTTCTCTCACCCTCTTTACAGCCTTTCCCTACTCTCACCCTCTTTACAGCCTCTCTTACTCTCACCCTCTCTACAGCCTTTCCCTTCTCTCACCCTCTTTACAGCCTTTCCCTTCTCTCACCCTCTTTACAGCCTTTCCCTTCTCTCACCCTCTTTACAGCCTTTTCTCTTCTCTCACCCTCTCCTCTCTACAGCCTTTCCCTTCTCTCACCCTCTTTACAGCCTTTCCCTTCTCTCACCCTCTTTACAGCCTTTCCCTTCTCTCACCCTCTTTACAGCCTCTCTCTACTCTCACCCTCTTTACAGCCTTTCCCTTCTCTCACCCTCTTTACAGCCTTTCTCTACTCTCACCCTCTTTACAGCCTTTCCCTTCTCTCACCCTCTTTACAGCCTCTCTCTACTCTCACCCTCTTTACAGCCTTTCCCTTCTCTCACCTCTTTACAGCCTTTCCCTTCTCTCACCCTCTTTACAGCCTCTCTCTACTCTCACCCTCTTTACAGCCTTTCCCTTCTCTCACCCTCTTACAGCCTCTCTCTACTCTCACCCTCTTTACAGCCTTTCCCTACTCTCACCCTCTTTACAGCCTCTCTCTACTCTCACCCTCTTTACAGCCTTTCCCTACTCTCACCTCTTTACAGCCTCTCTCTACTCTCACCCTCTTTACAGCCTTTCCCTTCTCTCACCCTCTCCTCTCTACAGCCTTTCCCTTCTCTCACCCTCTTCCTCTCTACAGCCTTTCCCTTCTCTCACCCTCTCCTCTCTTACAGCCTCTCTCTTCTCCCACCCTCTCCTCTCTACAGCCTTTCTCTTCTCCCACCCTCTCTACAGCCTTTCTCTTCTCTCACCCTCTCTACAGCCTTTCTCTTCTCCCACCCTCTCTACAGCCTTTCCTTCTTCCCACCCTCTCCTCTCTACAGCCTTTCCCTTCTCTCACCCTCTCCACAGCCTTTCCCTTCTCTCACCCTCTCCTCTCTACAGCCTTTCCCTTCTCTCACCCTCTCTACAGCCTTTCCTTCTCTCACCCTCTCTACA
>CM031606.1:18804324-18819324 GCA_018398815.1 Conus ventricosus
ATAAAAAGAATTAAGTAGTCATAAGTAATCACTATTGTGAAATGTTTTAACTGAAATTGAAAGAGAGAGAGAGAGAGAGAGAGAGAGAGAGAGAGAGAGAGAGAGAGAGAGAGGAGAGAGAGAGAGAGAGAAAGAAAGAAAGAGAAGAAAGAGAGAGAGAGAGAGAGAGAGAGAGAGAGAGAGAGAGTGTGTGTGTGTGTGTGTGTGTGTGTGTGTGTGTGTGTGTGTGTGTGTGTGTGTGTGTGTGTGTGTGTGTGAGTCTGTGTGTAACTGTGTGTCTGTGTATGAGCGCTCGTATGCAGGTATATGTATATGTATGTGTGCACATGTGTGCGTATATGCGTGTGTGTATATGCATGCTGCACGCGCGCGCACGCACGTCTCGCACGTGTGTGTGTGTGTGTGTGTGTGTGTGTGTGTGTGTGTGTGTGTGTGTGTGTGTGTGTGTGTGTGTGTGTGTGTGTGTGTGTTCAAAGAATAAGGAGAAAAATAAGGGAGAAGTAAACAACATAACAATGATGATATTTCACATTGTATGAATTTACAGGATAGAAGAAGAAGAAGAAGAAGAAGAAGA
This sequence comes from Conus ventricosus, assembly GCA_018398815.1. Classification (NCBI taxonomy): domain Eukaryota; kingdom Metazoa; phylum Mollusca; class Gastropoda; order Neogastropoda; family Conidae; genus Conus; species Conus ventricosus. The sequence continues at coordinate 18,804,902 of CM031606.1, forward strand.
AGAAGAAGAAAGAAGAAGAAGAAGAAGAAAAGGTAATAGTCCTTCAAAGATTAACGTCGCTTTAATCAGTGTTTGCCTTTTCCCCACTTCAATCATCACTTAGTCCAAAAGATCAACCGCTGCTTTAGCACACAGTACATCGTTTCCCTCCTTCCATCAACCATAAAAAAAATAACCCAGCACAGAAAGACGATGTGGGCCAGTCGTCATGATGGGGGCCGCTCCGGAACAAAGTGGGCATCACAAACAGGAACAGTAGTTTTCCTGAGCAATTAACCAAGGGACGACAACAAAAATGATCTCTTCGGTCTGTCTGCCGGAAGTGCGGGATGACTGCTTCCTCTGATTCAAAAGGGCAAACTAGAAATGATCTCTTCTTTTTCTAATTCTTAATCTTGTTCCTCTTCGATCTTGTTCCAGTTTTCTTTTTTGTCTTGTTCTTCTTCTTGTTCTTCTTCGTGCTTTTCTTCTTGTTCGCATTCTTGTTCTTTTCGCTCCTCTTATTCTGGTTCTCGTTCTTCTTCTTCTTCTCCTCCTCTTTCTTCTTCTCTTTCTTTCTTCTTCTTCTTCTTCTTCTTCTTCTTCTTCTTCTTCTTCTTCTCTGTGTCTTTATTTATCGCTTCTGTCAGAAAGCAGGAGTCAAAGCGAAAATGCCCAATCCTCATCTGAGGCTTTACTAGCTTTCTTCTAAAATTTTCTGACAACATCGCCATCCTCATCATAATCTGCAGCAGAAAATATTACAACAAAAGGTGGAAGCAACAACAATACAACAATAATAAGAACGCTAGGAAAACTGGGTGAAATACTGGTTTCAAAGTGAGGAGTCTGCAGGCGGAAATTGAAACAAATTTGAAAGAGAATTGTTAGTGATTCCGCCAAACAACAGGAACAAACAAATCATAAGTCCAAACACGACGCGTTTTGACATCATACGCTTTCTTCAGGCAAAATCGAACATGAAATGAGGCAGGGAACAGTAAACAATAAACAAGTAGGGTAACTCTTGCTCCCATAAGAAAACCCAACTCAGACTAACTTTTATTCAAGACTGGCACAGCCTTTTAAACTTGAATATAGTCAGACAAATACAAAGGCGAACAATCTAATAGTGGGGAAAAACAAGCGCAGGCCAACAACCCCTCCATCATCACAGTAATGACTTGGCAAAGATTTGAACTTAAGGGGGGGGGGGGGGGGTTGAAGATCAACAAAATGGGAACATAAAATTAAGAAAATTGAAAAACTAAAGACACTATGCAAACAGTATAAAATGTAGGGGACAATTGTTGAGCCTACGCTTGAGGAACCACCCAAGGATGCAAGGGAGATCAAAAGACAAACACAAAGACGAACTGAAACAAATACAAGTAACCTCGATTTAATTGAAACGAAATTGAACATGAAATGAGGCTGGAAACAGTAAACAATAAACAAGTGGGGTAAGTCTTGCTCCCATAAGAAAACCTAACACAGAGTAACTTTTATATTCAAGACTAGCACAACCTTTTAAACTTGAATAAAGTAAGACAAATACAAAGACGAACAATCTAACAGTGGGCCAGTTTTAAATAAAAGTTACTCTGAGTTAGGTTTTCTTATGGGAGTAAACGTTACCCCACTTGTTTATTGTTTTCCTAGGCAAGTTAAACAACATGCAGGACAATGAAAACTAGCGATCCTGGTTATGAACGATTCAACGCCAATTTTGTGCCGAATATGAGAAGATAAAGGACTGCTCGTTGTTCGTTTTCATTGTCCCGAATATTGTTTCACTTGCCTGAAGAAGACCTAAGGGGCCCAAACACGTTGTGCTTTGTCTTGTGATTTGTTTGTCTCTGTTGTTTGGCGGATTCACTAATAATTCTTTTTCAAATTTGGGTCAAATACTGTATGAACAACGTCTCTGTATAAGAATAACACGAAAAGTGCGATAGCTTCTTGACTCGTGTTGTTCAGTGGACTTCACGGGCCGATGCCTAGCACCTGTCCTTCCCACAGTTCAGGTGGCTACCAAGCGTTCTCCAGACCGCTCAACGCCTGTCTGTCCCACAGTTCAGGTGGCCTGTCTGTCCCACAGTTCAGGTGGCCTGTCTGTCCCACAGTTCAGGTGGCTACCAAGCGTTCTCCACACTGCCTAGCGCCTGTCTGTCCCACAGTTCAGGTGGCTACCAAGCGTTCTCCACACTGCCTGACGTCTGTCCTTCCCACAGTTCAGGTGGCTACCAAGAGTTCTCCATACTGTCTAACGTTTGTCTGTCCCACAGTTCAGGCGGCTACCAAGAGTTCTCCAGACTTGTGTCTCAGAGTGTTGGTTCTGGCACTCCGGGAGCAGTCCATCCTCATGGTGTGGGCTTCACTGCTACGCTGCCAGATGTTGAGTGACTGCCCCCTAACTGTCTTGTTGTGTGACTGCCCCTTACCTGACTTGTTGTGTGACTGCCCCTTAACTGTCTTGTTGTGTGACTGCCCCTTAACTGTCTTGTGTGACTACCCCTCAACTGTCTTGTTGTGTGACTGCCCCTTAACTGTCTTGTTGTGTGACTACCCCTAACTGTCTTGTTGTGTGGGTGACCCTTAACTGTCTTGTTGTGTGACTGCCCCTTAACTGTCTTGTTGTGTGACTGCCCCTTAACTGTCATGTTGTGTGACTTCCCCTTAACTGTCATGTTGTGTGGCTGCCCCTTAACAGTCATGTTGTGTGGCTGCCCCTTAACTGTCATGTTGTGTGACTTCCCCTTAACTGCACTCTGCCCCTTAACTGTCTTGTTTTGTGACTTCCCCTTAACTGCACACTCTGCCCCTTAACTGTCTTGTTGTGTGACTGCTCCTTAACTGTCTTGTTGTGTGGCTGCCCCTTAACTGTCTTGTTGTGTGGGTGCCCCTTAACTCTCTTGTACAGGTTTGCCTGATGATTTCCTTTTCCTCTAGCATGTGATTATTTATATACCATAGTTAGTTAGTTATCTTATTGAAAATCTTTTCATCGTGTCGATGGTTTTAGACTTTAGTTAAAAAAAAACCCAGCAAAACTTTGTTAATTTTTGAAATCACCTAAAAAAGTTTTAAACGGGAGAGAAGAAGAAGAAGAAGAAGAAGAAAGAGAGAGAGAGAGAGAGAGAGAGAGAGAGAGAGAGAGAGAGAGAGAGAGAGAGAGAGAGAGAGAGAGAGAGAGAGAGAGAGCGAGAGCGAGAGAGAGTTACAAGAAACGTGCAATAGGACTACATAACAAATAACTAGCTAATCTAAATATTGAAAGGCTGAAAAGATTAAACTGATCCCAAAATAACTTCACTTTAGAAACAGGCAAAATACATTCTACGACTTCCGGAGGTAGGAAAGTTTTCAATGAAGCACATTTTACCAGTATATGCTCAATTGTCAGTTCTGCAGAAAAGTAGAAAAGTGTGTACAGATCCCTGTCTTTCCATACACTCCAACAGAAAAGAGTGTGAAGATCCCTGTCTTTCCATACACTCCAACAGAAAAGTGTGTACAGATCCCTGTCTTTCCATACACTCCAACAGAAAAGTGTGTACAGATCCCTGTCTTTCCATACACTCCAACAGAAAAGTGTGTACAGATCCCTGTCTTTCCATACACTCCAACAGAAAAGTGTGTACAGATCCCTGTCTTTCCATACACTCCAACAGAAAAGTGTGTACAGATCCCAGTCTTTCTATACACTCCAACAGAAAAGTGTGTACAGATCCCTGTCTTTCCATACACTCCGACAGAAAAGTGTGTACAGATCCCTGTCTTTCCATACACTCCGACAGAAAAGTGTGTACAGATCCCTGTCTTTCTATACACTCCGACAGAAAAGTGTGTACAGATCCCTGTCTTTCCATACACTCCAACAGAAAAGTGTGTACAGATCCCAGTCTTTCTATACACTCCAACAGAAAAGTGTGTACAGATCCCAATCTTTCCATACACTCCAACAGAAGAGTGTGTGAGATCCTCAGCTGCTTGGAAACGCCAGATACGTCAGGTAACTGCAGATCTCTCATCTCTCTGTACAGTCAGACAGAGAAAGTACGCACAGATTTCAAGCCTTTCGAAACGGTCAGAAACAAAGTAATTACAGACCTCAAGATTTCCCAGCACACAAAAAGAATAAGGATAGATACCATGCCTTTTGAAGCAGTTAGAAGATATGAGAAAAAAACCCAGATCCTCAGCCTTTCCAAACTGTCAGACACCGAAAAAAAGTACATGTTCCATGCCTTTTTGGGAAAATCAAACATGATAAGTACAGATCCCATTTTTTTACGCAGACATAGAATGTAATCACAGATTCCCCAAACTTCAAAACAGCCATAGAAAGCATAGGTCCCACAACTTTCCAGCTGACACAGACAGTACAGATCCCAAGCGTTTCCAGTCAGACATAGTAAGTACAGATCCGAAGCCTTTCTAAACAGTCAACCACAGGAGGTCAGTGCACCTCCTCAGCCTTTCCAGTAAGACATGGAAAGTAAGTACACATTCCCAGCCTTTCCACACAGTCGGATATGGAAAGTTACAACAAATCCCCAGTCTTTTCAAAACGTCAGGCATGGAAAAATACAGACTCTCAGCCTTTCTAGTAAGACATGGAAAGTAAATACACATCCCCACCCTTTCCAATAAGATATGGAAAGTAACTTTTCACTTAGTCGGACACGGAAAGTAAGCACACATCCCCGACCTTTCCACACAGGCAGATATGTAAGTACAAATCCCTTGCCCTTCCAAGAAGAAGTCCCACACACAAAGTAAGCACACATGCCGAGGCCCTGTACAGAATTAGATACAGCAAGTCAATACAAAATCTTCGCCTTTCGGTCACACACACAAAGTAAGCACACATGCCGAGGCCCTGTACAAAATTAGATACAGCGAGTCAATACAAAATCTTCGCCTTTCGGTCACACACACAAAGTAAGCACACATGCCCAGGCCCTGTACAGAATCAGATACAGCGAGTCAATACAAAATCTTCGCCTTACTGTCACACACACAAAGTAAGCACCCCCCCCCCCCACCACCACACGCCCTAGCCTCTCCAGCCTGGCTGAAGACCAGTTAGTCTCACGATGAAAAGTACCACACTTCCATCATCTGTTTCTCCTTGGAGCTCTTTCTTTGTTGAGTAATTGCAGGACCCAACTGATCGATTCGTTTTCCACCTCACCGAATTCCTCCTTGTCAGCTTCCTTTCACTCCTCCTCCCTCCACCCCCCTCACCACGTCCTTCTTTTATAGATTAGCCACAGTCATGACCCTGATTATTTTTAGCCTAGACTATTGAGCGCAAATGCATTTGGAAGTTCATTTCCTTCCTTTTCATTTGGGGAAAAAACCTTTTTCAATTTACGATGCATCAGTTGTAAATAATGTATTTCTTTTCATCACACTGCCTCCGAAATATTCGTGCAACCATCCCTACCAAAATGTCACACTATGACGCACTAATAACATTCGATAGACCTCTGTTTTTATTTCTTTTTTTTTAATAATTTTTTTAAAGGTGAGACTGGCAGTCTGGATAAATAACAGAGACCACATTTTGTCGTGTTAGTTTAGAAAAACCTTCCTAAACCGCCATTCTGCAATCCTGTCTGCAAAATCTCGCGTGTCTTACACCGGAAATGACTTGAATCCAAGTAATCAGCAGGCCGCAAGTTGGTCACGCGATCTTCAAGAGACGCAATCAGTGCCAACAAAGATTGTTTTTCCCCGTCGGAATCAATGATATTGTATGGTTCAATGTTCAGGATTTCTGTGTCAGAGAGTTCTGGTATCTAAGTGCTGAGTGCCTGTGTTGTTGGTGAGTTTATGAAGGAATTGAGGGGAAGGGTTGGAATGGTGATTGTGCACGTCACTAACATCGGTTAGTTTCCTTAGGTGAAGCAATTGTTTTTTTTTCAAAAGTTGATTTACTTTGCTATTTATCTAAGTTGATTTACTTTGCTATTTATCTAAGTTGATTTACTTTGCTATTTATCTAAGTTGATTTACTTTGCTATTTATCTAAGTTGATTTACTTTGCTATTTATCTAACCAAAGGGAAAGCCCCATTCATGTCATCAGTATCTGCCATAAATATAAAAAAAAGGTACGCGCATTACTGTTTATAAACGCAGTAATTACTTTTTATAAAGTGTGTGTTTATGATACTAAACAAACGCGGTGCTTTATCATTTGAAAAATATTTATGAGTATCATTAGTTAATATTAATCCACTATTTATATTATCATAAAACATCAGTAATGATAAGTTTGCTTTTGTTGTTTTTAACTCATATTTGTTTCACATGTTAATGTTCTGGCCTTTTGTTTGAATGGTTTTGCATTGGTTGACTGTGAGTACATTGTAGTGGAACAGTGCGTCCTCTACACATAAAACTGTTTAAAATATGAAATGAAACACAGTCAACCTTGAATATAAAAGTGTTCATAGCATGAGCTCATTTACCGTGTATACTTGCTTACTTTATTTCAAACGTCATGTGCATAAAGGCTCGGGCTTAAAAACTTGACATGCTGGTTGATGGAAACAAGTGGAGAGTAGCTTAGATGTCAGTGAGTGCATTCACACGTGTTAATACTGAGCGTTAGACGAAGCGTACAAGCAGGCAACACTTTCGAGTGTTGCAACAAGCGTATCACCAAGTAACAGTAACACAAATACAAAGTCAATGGGAGTGGGAGGAGGGTTAGGGGCAGGGAGAGGAATAAGATAAAGAAAATGGGAAATATAGGTGTCATCGTTGTAGAAATCAACCGACCCTACTCTCTTGTCATATATATCAGCCTTCCTGGAAGTGAAGCCGTTGCCTTTCTAGTCGCCTCCTCAAACTCTCGACACCTGCAACATGATGAGAGTTGAACCGTCTGTCACTAAGCTGCTAATGTTGTCATAATTTTGCTCTGCTGTTCATTCATAGGATGAAACAAAGCTCTCTAAGTAACTGCATGGAGTCTGTCCGACCTGGTGTTGTTGGCCAAGGCGTTCTCTGAGAGCACTGAGCACTGGACAGATTTTCTCCAGGCATCCAACAATCGATGACTGAGGTTTGCGTTCTGGTGCTGGCAAGAGTGCACCTAATTGAGTGTGTGTGTGTGTGTGTGTGTGTGTGTGTGTGTGTGTGTGTGTGTGTGTGTGTGTGTGTGTGTGTGTGCGCGCGTGCGTGCGTGCGTGTGTGTGTGTGTGTGTGTGTGTGTGTGTGTGTGTGTGTGTAAGAGAGAGAGAGAGAGAGAGAGAGAGAGAGAGAGAGAGAGAGAGAGAGAGAGAGAGAGAGAGAGAGAGAGAGTAGGTGAATCTACTGACAAACAAACTCGTAGCTATCAATACAGTTCATTTGCACGTGATCACGAACTTGCATTAGTAATGCAAATACCTGATGGCCGTGCACACACACACACACACACACACTGCAGGGGAAAATGGCTGCTTTTGTTCTGCGCCGGAATGGTGTGACGCTGTTTCGCCGTGCCATGCTGTGACGCTGTTTCGCCGTGCCATGCTGTGACGCTGTTTCGCCGTGCCATGCTGTGACGCTGTTTCGCCGTGCCATGCTGTATTCACAGGAAGACACGATGGCATTCAAGAGACTGACATACCACGTCACTGTTACCCCAGCTGCCCAACTAACAGGGCACTGAAGGTGATTCTGTCCCGAGAGGAAGGGATGTGCTGCTGACCTGATTGGACAACAACTGTCTGTCTGTCTGCTTGTCTGTATGTCTCTCTCCCTCTTTCTCTTTCCCTCTCTCTGTGTGTCTCTGTAAGTCTATCTGTCTGTTCAACTCATCCCCAAGAAAGGATAAAAAAAACCACCAGTGTCTATAATCACACACACACACACACACACACACGCACGCAAGCACACAACACACACACACACACACACACACACACACACACACACACACACACACACACACACACACACACACACACACGAAGACACCAAAGCCCATGCCGCCCTTGCCCTGTACGGGAACTGGGTGAAACTGATTGTCAGGCCGTGTTTTAGTCAGCAGTATGACACGATCCATCACCTGTACCTCAGATTGACATCCCGAGTCACTTTCACGGCTCACTGACGGACATCGTGCCGTACTCGTCATTACGGGACCGCAATGAGAAACTGATGACATCCCCAGGGACAGGCGTTTGCAGTCGACATGATTGCAGTGCCCCTTCCCTTCCCCCAGTGGACTCCCACGAGTCATCGTCTTTTGATGTTTATTTCATTATTGTCGTCCTGTGATATGGAACGAGTTATGGAACCCATCTATACAGAGGTAATCTATAGAGTAAAATTAAGATCAGAAACGCTGTAGTATTGATTATCGAATAACAACCAAAGGTTGATGAGGATAGTTCAACACATTAGTGAAATTATGTTTACACATGTCGTGAACGTAGGTTCAAGCGTGATACAGCACGAAAATTCATGTCAACGCATCTTCTTAACGTTTCTATGCATACAGACACACAGATACACAGACACAGACACTACAGCCAGCCAGCCAGTCAGATAGAAATATAGATGTCTGTCCGTCTGTCTCTTTCTTTATTTTTTTTCCCTTTCAATCTGTCTATATATGCTTACTACCTATTTGCACCATATAATCACTATATCAACCATTAGAGATTTGTTTCTCTCAGGAGATCCAAGTAAAAGATGCTTTGAACAGTTCTTGTCTGTTTTCAGCACTGAAGTAACTGACATTATATGACGAACAGTTCTTGTCTGTTTTCAGCACTGAAGTAACTGACACTACATGACGAACAGTTCTTGTCTGTTTTCAGCATTGAAGTAACTGACATTGCATGACGAACAGTTCTTGTCTGTTTTCAGCACTGATGTCACTGACACTACATGACGAACAGTTCTTGTCTGTTTTCAGCATTGAAGTAACTGACACTACATGATGAACAGTTCTTGTCTGTTTTCAGCACTGAAGTAACTGACAATGCACGACCAATCAAAGAGACGGGCTGACAACTCGAAGTGTTGGCATTCTTTGAAGTTCCTCACATCCCTTTTGGATCCCCAAACAGATTCAAATGCCGCCCTTTTCTCTTACTGTTATGAAGAAAGTTCATACGCCTAATCACATAACTGCCCTAGGTGTTTACAGTCATCAGGTAAACACATGAAAGCAATCATTGCATAAACCGGAATAACCAGCCATAAACAATGAAATGCTTGCACCACATCCAGGGGCACCAACACACAGTCCTGTCAACACTGCTTTCTACTCATCCTCCACATACCAAACAAACACGAACTCTAGTCAGTCAATAAACTCCCGTATCCAAGCACATATCACACTCCTACACGGCATGGCCTCTTGCCACTCGGGGCTCTCTTCAGCCATTGCGTCAGTCTCGGCTGACTTTCAGTGTTCAGTCTCTGCTGATATTTTGTTATTCTCTTGCTGACTACATGAGGGAATGGGATTTGCCAGTCTCTGCTGGATAAAGCCTCTGTTGTCGCGTACAAATTTGGGCAAATTAGGGGCTACTGGTGTGCGAGTCTCTGTCCTAAAAATAGGACAAATCCTGTCAGGTACTGGGCCCACGCATGCACATGCACGATGGCGGCCACGTAGCAAGCAAGGAACGAGTGAGGGTGAAAAAAGGATGTTGTACTTACCCCTCGAACGAGGTTATTTTATGTTCAAAGAAACAAAAAAAGTACAAATATATAACCTTCACTGATTGTTGTTATCAACTGTTTGTCGATTTTATAATTACTATGTGTGGAATCTTTAATAATTTTGTTGTGTGTCGTGTTCATTGTCCTATCCTTGGCCTGCCTGGGCGCCAACTGACTATTCTTGGCTGGCACGTGCGCTGATACTCACATGACTCCGTATGACTGAAGAGAGGTGATAACTAATTTGAAAGAGGGCAGGTTGACAGTGTATCTAAATTGATATAGGAGTTGATTCCAAACGAAAAGGGCTCGATGGACAAAAGAGCTTTGACCAGTTTTAGTGCGGACAGAAGAAATTACTGGAAGACGGAGCATCAGATGAAGATAGGAGTTGACGTAATGGAATATGCTGGTGCGACAATTCACTAAACTGCAGCAAGACTCAATGGAATGAAAGCGGAAGGATGCAGTTTATTAAAAGAGATGTTTTGCCGAACAGTGAGCCAATGAAGCAAGCGCCATCACAGAGAACTACGGCCAGATGTAGGGGAGCGAACGATGAAGCGGACTGCAGGGTTTGGAATTTTTTGTACAACGAATTGACGAGACAGCTCGGGTATACAGACGAAAAAAGCGTTACAATAATCAACACGAGAGAATACAATTGTATGCAAAGATGAGAGTTTTAAGGGCGTCCTCGGACAGGATGTGATCGCTGGAAGCAATGTGCCAGATGATTTCACGACAACACGCCGGGCAGACATTAGTAACGTGCCCTGAAAGGACAGCGTTTGATCAATCACCACACCGAGGCTGCCAGCGGAAGATGAAAGAGTGATCTGTGATAATTCTTTACTTATTTTTTGCTTCTGATTTCTGTAGAATGCTTCATTTCCATTTCATGTTCTAGCCTTGTTGACAGAATGATAGGTGTTGTTCTATGATAGAGACCATGGCTGCCCTTGCTGACAGAATGATAGGTCTATGATAGAGACCATGGCTGCCCTTGCTGACAGAATAATAGGTGGTGTTCTATGATAGAGACCATGGCTGCCCTTGCTGACAGAATGATAGGTGGTGTTCTATGATAGAGACCATGGCTGCCCTTGCTGACAGAATAATAGGTGGTGTTCTATGATAGAGACCATGGCTGCCCTTGCTGATAGAATGATAGGTGGTATTCTATGATGGAGACCATGGCTGCCCTCGCTGACAGAATGATAGGTGGTGTTCTATGATAGAGACCATGGCTGGATTGACGAAAACCAGACTGCGTTGGGCTGACGACGCTCACGCAGGAAACGAAATGAGACGTCACAAATGAACATATTCACAAAACAGAAGTCCACACTTCCTGTACGCTACCAGCCAAAGATTTGATGGCTAGTCTTTCGTACTTTCTTCTTCATTCCCATCTTCTCTCCCTCCTTTTTATTTTCCCATATCTTTGCTGAGTTTGTAATGACGATGGAATTGTTGATCTGCGCTTCTTTTCATCTACAGCTTAATTGTTGAGAGAGTTAGAGATAGATATGTGAGGGGAGAGAGAGAGAGAGAGAGAGAGAGAGAAGAGAGAGAGAGAGAGAGAGAGAGAGAGAGAGAGAAGAGACAGAGACAGAGAGAGAGAGAGAGAAAGAGAGAGGAAGGGAGAGGGAGGGAGAGAAAAAAAATCAGAGAGAGCGAGAGAGCGAGGGAGAGAGAGGGAGATTCAGAAAAGCCAAGCATTAAAATAGAAAAAAAGGTGGGTGAAGGAGAGGGAACTCAAATCATTTTCCCCCAAGTCTACAATACTTATCCACCCGAACGAGAAGAGGAATTGAATTCAAAACAACAAAACAACAATAAAAACAACTACAAGAACAACAACAACAAAAGGAATAACAACAACCGATCACGCCAAACCAAAGCCCACCAACATTTAGAAAGAGAGGGGGTTAGTTACCACCGCGGACATTGACAAACAAAGCGTAGGACAAGACACAATGTATTTCGGCCTCTTGGGTCTTTTTCAGGCAGAAGCAAATGACATTTGGGACAGCACGAACGAAGAAAGTATAGTTGCTTATCTTCCCACGTGTTTTGGCACCCGCGCAAAATGCTCAATTAGATGACTATTTTCTTCGTTCGTACTGTCCTAAATGTTATTTGGTTTTGCCTGAAGAAGACCCAAGAGGTGGAAATGCATTGTGTCTTGTCCTGTGCTACCCCCTCTCTTTCTAAATTTTGCTTCGTTTTTCGCCCCCAGTCACTCCATTTTGAAACAACGCCCACCAGTTTATTCTTGCCGTTAGGATACAATACATTTGTCATTATCATGATTGTCGTATGCCGGGGGTGGGTGGTGGGGAGGACAGAAAAAAAGGGGGGAGGCGGGGGGAGGGAGGGGCAAGTCGTTAAGCATTAGCACTCGAAATGCTTTAAACAATGGTGTTCGAAAGTTTGTATACATTGGAATTGTCTGATCAAGTCTGGGATCGAGTTCAACCGAGAGGGAGCCCATATACGACAAGCTGAATTTGAACTAGTCAGTTCTTGTAACTGGGAAATCGATTTTAGCCCGAGTCCTTAAAGAATGAATCCAGACCTGTCCATGAATGTTTCAGATGCCATTCCGGCCATAACCGGTGCATTACGGGTCCCTTGTGATGGTCCAGTCTATGACCTGAGGGAGGGGTGTTTAAATTCCTCGAGGCTAGTGTTCGTTTGGAGGAAGAATTGGAGCGCATGCACATGTGTACTCAGCCACGGTTTTTGTGTGAGCGCGTACAGGTAGAAAGTGTTTGATTGTGTCGAGTTGAAGTGACACGAATTTGTGCTTGATTTCAGTCCATTGCTCCAGAGAGAGAGGAGAGAGAGAGAGAGAGAGAGAGAGGAGAGAGAGGAGAGAGAGAGAGAGAGAGAGAGGGAAGGGGAGAGTGAGAGAGAGAGAGAGGGAAGAGGAGAGAGAGAGAGAGAGAGAGAGAGAGAGAGAGAGAGAGACAGACAGACAGACAGACAGACAGACAGACAGAGAGAGAGAGAGAGAGAGAGAGAGAGAGAGAGAGAGAGAGACAGACAGACAGACAGACAGACAGCAGACAGACGACAGAGACATAGACAGAGACAGAGAAACAGACAGACAGGCAGGCAAGCAGACATGCAGACAGGCAGAAACACACACACACACACACACACACACACACACACACACACACACAAAACACACACACACACACACACACACACACAGAGAGAGAGAGAGAGAGAGAGAGAGAGAGAGAGAGGAGAGAGAGAGAGAGACACTTTGACACTTTGACATTTTATTGTCATTACCTGAAAGGTCTATTGAAAAGGGGGGTAGTTTATAGTAACAATGTCTCCGTTTTATCGACAGAGTAATTGATCTTTAAATAAACAGTTAAAGATTCAAGAAAATTTGATTAGCAACAATATCAATCCCCAATTCTCTTGCACAGCATCATACAACATAACGAAAACCTAACCAAAAATGGAGAAAAAAAAAGCTCACATTGTAGGAAAAAGAGATAAAGAAAATGCGTATGGTACAAGGTCTCGACCATCCACAAAAACTAAGATGCCGCACTGACGTAATTTCCACAAACTCACATAGTTCGAAGTCATCATTAAACCTTTTCATTACCTGGTTTTGTCTTTAGCTGTGTCTGTCGTATTTTTTGTGCTTCAGCAATAAACTTAGCAACTGATTTTAAATTACAGTCTCATCGTCGGACATTAACAGTGAAGCAACGTCTTTCCTCTTAGTCACTTCTAAATTAAATTTTGCAAATATACATTTTTGCCGCAACTCGTCGTATGCTGAACATTGGAATAAAAAGTGTTTTTCGTCATCAATACAGAATCTACAGAAAGGGCATGGTGGTTCTGAGGACGTTCCGGACTGATACCATCTCTTATTCGCATTAAATCCAAGTGTACGTAGCCTAAATCTTGCATAATTTACTCTATGCCATTTATGTGTAATAACTTTTAAATATTTTTTCGGGTTGAAATACGTTCTTAAATGAAAAAAACCAACTATATTTTTCTTTATTTTCCATATCTGAATGCCAGTTCTGTTTAAAGGAACAAATAAATCTGTCTTTAAATTCCGCAACAAATTGCTGTTCATTTCCTACCTCTTGAAATACCCATACAATGCCAAAACCATGTTCCGACAGAACTTTCTTTACTCTGTAAGCCCAATTTTCTTTATCTAACTCTAGCTGCATAAGCAGCATGTCATACGCTTGCCTACATAATCGTGACTGTGGAAGTCTTAATAATTTCAACCAATACTTTATACATTTAACAAATGTTCTTATATATAGTGGGTATCTGCCCGTTTCCCCATACAACAATGTATTTGACGAATGGATTGGCACGTGTAGAAAACGTTTTATGGCATAGGTATGTACTTTTTCGATTGGCATTTTTCCGCTTAATCCCCACACTTCAGCTGCATATGTTAGTAAGGGTTCTATTTGTGCGTCAAATAGTTTCCAAAATAAGCTACAATCAATACTGTTAAGTTTTCTTAAAGATTTCAAAATTCCCATGACGCCTTTTTTGCCTTTTCTGCAAGATTCTTCCCATGTATAATTCAGACTTAGTTTTGTTGAAAAAAACATTCCCAAATATTTATATGAGTTGACTATATTAACTTCTGCATTTCCATAAAACCATTTTTCATTCACAGATAAATGACCACCCATTCTGAATACCATGATATTTGTTTTATTTAAATTCACCGTCAAACCTAAG
>CM031606.1:18829324-18839324 GCA_018398815.1 Conus ventricosus
GACACCAGATCAACAAGTGCACAGAAAGAGCCAGGCTACGTTTGGCATTGATGAAGAAGTTATCAGGAACTTCCTGGGGAGCCGACCACAACATCCAGAAGAAACTGTACCTTGGACGAGTCAGACCTGTCCTAGAATATGGTACAGTTGCCTGGGGGACAGCAGCCAAGACCAACCTAGACAAAGTTGCCAAGGTCCAGAACCAGGCGTCCAGGATCATCACTGGCGCTCTCAAATCAACCCCGATCCAAGCCATGGAAACTCTGACAGGTCTTCAAAGCCTTGAAAGCAGGAGAGATGCCATAATCCTCACCCAAGCTGCCAAATTCAAGAGGATGAAGAATCACCCCATGAACAAAAGAATGTCAGAGCCAACCAAGTGCAGACTGAAGCGCAGCAGTTTTGTGCACAACGCTCGTAGACTCGAGAGGCAGGACCCTGAACTGCTACAGCAAGGGAACAAGCAGATCCCAACTCACAGCTCTGTACCCGCTTGGAGAAGGGACCAGTTTCCGGAAGTCAGAGAGACAATCCCAGGCATTCTCTCAAAGGGCACACAATCAGAACCAGAGAAGAAAGCACTAGCTCTAGACCATATAGAACAGGCATATCCCAAGGAGCTGTGGACGTACGCATACACAGACGGCTCAGCAGAGGAGGCTACCAGATATGGAGGTGGAGGAATATTCCTAACCTTGAGGGATGGAACTCACGTCCGACAAGCCATCCCCACTGGCAAATTCTCCACGAACTACAAAGCTGAGGCAGACGCATTGCAGACAGCTGCGGAGACACTGTGTGCGAATAGAGAGGCCATACATCCCAAAATCGTCATCTTCTCTGATGCACTGTCAGTACTGCAGGCTGTACAGAACCCAAAGAACAAGGACCTCAACCCCCTTGTCTCTGCCCTTGCCAGACTGCAACAGGCCACTGAACTAACTGTCATTTAGTGGATACCCTCACACTGCAACATAGCAGGCAATGAGGAGGCAGACCGACTGGCGAAGGAAGGAGGACAGCAGCCACAAGAGGAACAGGAAATCTCCTATGAAGAGGCCAAGACGATCATCAAGGAGAAGCAGAGGAAAAGATGGCTTCAGCTACATCCAGATTATAACCAGACAGATCCCTACTGCCTCCTACCCAGACCAGACCAAGTGAACATTGTAAGGTTGAGGACGGGCCACTCCAGGCTACACCATCACATGTTCACAAGGTTCCGCATTGGCGAGTCTGCAGTGTGCCCCTACGGTACAGCCCCAATGACAGTGGAACACTTCCTACAGGACTGTCCAACACACCATAACCTGAGAGCAAAGACGTGGCTGCTGACCAACCGATGAGCGAGAAACTCTAGGGATCTCTGGAGGACCTCCGCCGGACGGCAGCCTTCATCAGTGCATCTGGGGTTCCTGTCTGAGCGAACGAAGAAGAAGAAGAAGAAGAAGAAGAAGAACACACACACACACACACACACACACACACACACACACACACACACACACACACACACTCACCACACACACACACACACACACACACACACACACACACACACTGTCCCCCCTCTATTCCCCCAATCGCTCTCTCTCTCTCTCTCTCTCTCTCTCTCTCTTTCTCTCTCTCTCTCTCTCTCTCCCTCTCTCAGACCTGCGTGCTCATTAAAGCTGCTCTCAGTATCTGTGACATCATTAAAACCTTGCGGGCAGACTCGGGGCTCGTTAGAACAAGGCCCTAGGTGACGGGAGGGTGGAAGGTCAGGAGGAGGGGGGGGGGGGGGGGGGGGGGGCCCGGGAAGAGAAAAAGGGGGGTGGGTGGGCCCGGGAAAAGTGGGCCCGGGAAAAGAAAAAGGGGGGTGGGTGGGCCGGGGTGGGTGGGCCCGGGAAAAGTGGGCCCGGGAAAAGAAAAAGGGGGGGGGTGGGCCCGGGAAGAGAAAAAGGGAGATGGAACGGAGAAAGGGGTTACAGAGAGGTGGTGGGTGGGGGAGGGGGAGGGGGGAGGGGGAGGGGGGGGGAGTGGACACAGGTGACCGGTCGATTCCCTTGTTGATTGAGATGCGCTGGCAGGAAGAGTTCTCTAATCAATGGCACTTCTTCTTCTCCCGATGCTGATGATGGGCGGGTGGGTGGGGCGGGATGGGGTGGGGTGGGGTGGGGGATGGAGGGTGAATCGCAATGTGTTGGGGTGAACAGATGAAAGACTGCGTTCTGTCAGTGTCACGTGATGTGTGTAGGCTGGCCAATTTGTCCTTGTCAATTACGCAACGAAACTGTAACAGTAAAGAAAGGGGAGTGAGGGTGGGGGTGGGAGAAGGCTTTGGAGTGAACAATGGACGAAGAATTCATCTCCACTTTCCTCCCGTCTTCTGTTCTCTGAGAGTTTTCCTCCACTATCCTTCCTAACCCCCCCCCCCCCCCCCCCAATTCCATTCTTCATTTCCTTCCTTAATTTGTTTCAGTTTTCTTGCAGTGATGCATTTTGCACTTTCTTTGTTTCAAAGCGAGGTGACTTAAGGCAGAAATTGTAACAAAATTTTGAAAAGAATAGTTTTGTGATTCCGCAAGACAATATAGACAAACAGATTACATGACAAAACACGACGCCCTTCGACCCACGTAGGTCTTCTTCAGGTCAAAACAAGCCACATCAGGACAATGAAAACAAAGAATGAGCAGTAAGTTGCAAAGTGATCTAGTTGCAAAGTGAGACGACTGCTGGCGGAAATCTAAA
Organism: Conus ventricosus; assembly: GCA_018398815.1. NCBI lineage: Eukaryota > Metazoa > Mollusca > Gastropoda > Neogastropoda > Conidae > Conus > Conus ventricosus. The sequence continues at coordinate 18,832,058 of CM031606.1, forward strand.
CAAATCTGAAATAAATGTTAGCGAACCGCCCAGAGAACGTGGACAAACCGCCAGAGAAACGTGGACAAACCGCCCAGAGAAACGTGGACAAACCGCCAGAGAAGCGTGGACAAACCGCCCAGAGAAACGTGGACAAACGAGTCACAAGACGAAACAAAAGAATGAGCAATCACTTATCGTTGGGAAGGGGATCATGGAAGTTGAAGTAATAATGATGACAAGAATAATAATAATGATGGCAATGGTAATAATGGTAATGATGGTGATGAGGATAAGAATATTTCAACAATAAAGAGAGGATTACTGCCATTTGTGGTGATAATATGACAAAAATATTTACAGTATTAGTTGTGGCTATACACAGAAGGGGAGCGAGGAGAAGGGAGAGAGAGGATAGTAGAACAGCATGGTTTTGGTGGCAACAGTGTAAGTGGCGATGATGATGGTGAAGATTCCGGTATTGATGATGACGATGACGGTAATAATGATGACGGTAATAATGATGACGATGACGGTAATAATGAGTACATCCACAACAAACAACAACAACAACAAAAATGGTAGGTAAGTATTCAAGGTCTGACCAGCGTGTTGGGCTAATGCGTAGGTCAGACATCCGCTGAGTCGTAGCCACGAGACCCTCTTCTTCAATTGTCTCGTCTTTGTTGTTAATTCATTTATCCATCAGCTTCAAATCATGCGTAGCGTGGTCTCAAAACTTAGCGGGTGTGGTGTAGCGTATATGGACTAGTCCGCACGCAGTGACGCTTCCTTGATGAAACTGAAACTGAAACTGGCAATAATGATAGTAATGATAATAATGGTATAGATAATGGGAACAGTAACTGTTGAAGATAACGTTAACTGTTTTGGATGTTTTGCATCTCCTTATAGTGACCCGGCTTATTTCAAGCTCTCCCATGTAGAAGAACAGAAACTAAATGAGTTATGAACGATCGTTGATGGCTTCGAGTCTCGTTTACGAACCCCCTGCTGTGTGGTTTGTATATGTTCCATAGTTTTCGGAACAGTAACAATAATGTTAATGCTAATGATGCTGATTTCAATATCAACAACATTAATTGTAATAGTAGTAATAATGACAAAATAATGGTAATAAAAATGTTATCAATAGTGGTTATGGTAACAGAGATAAGAATATCCGTACTACTAAAAACAGAAAAGAGGGAAGAGAGAAAGAGGAAGAAGGAGGAGGGGAGGGTGAGGAGAGGAAGACCAAAGAGGAGAAGGAGGATACAGATTAAGGGAAAGAGGGAATCCAATAAGTGTATTAATAGTTATGACAATGAACATAAACATAATAATTATAGTGATGATACAATTTCAGGACAGTGTGTCATAGCTGTGAAAATAAACGTTACGCAGTTCTAAAGTATTCAAGTCGTGCGAACATTTCACAGCACGGAGAAGAGTCTGTACCCCTTTTCTTCATTCTTGTGATGCGAGGACCATTTTTCGTATCTGTCTTGCGGTAAACCTTTTGATGTTTGTCCGTTGAATGCATTAGTCTCACCGAGCCGTGGATCATGGCAGAAAAAGATGGTGGGTCATTTAGTTTCAGCCTTTGACTTCTTTTGGGATTTGAACCTCGATTTCTGATGTATACATACTTCTGGTTTTATCTTGGTTTCAGTCCGGGCTTTAGGGTCAGCTGGATTACAAATAAGATTGCATACCCACTAACTCCTACAGTAAAAGCATAGTTCCGTGGTTTCTTTACGAAATCAATCATTCTGATCCGCATGCTGTATGTAAGCCAGTCTTCGCAAAGGAGGGGGATGTCTTAACCTCATCTGCCGGTTTGTCTGTCTGTCTTAGGAAGTTGACCTACAAACTACCGAGCACCTTGATCAGTGATGACTTCATAGAATGTGGCCCAAGGACCATCCTAGATGCTGTCAGATGCTGGTGTGGATCCATGGTCAGGATCCAGACCGAAGCCGTTCTCAGTGTCAACCTCACCTCACCTCACCTCACCTCACCTCAGGCCCATAACTACAGAAGTAGTCGTTGGGGAAACCTGAGGACCGCAGACGCAACCTCCCCTCTCCATCTGTCTCTGTCAGCAGCCGCCGGCAGCAGCTCACGTGTATCGAGTCCGGTCCATTCTTTGATGTTCTCATGCCAGTTCTTCCGCTGTCTTCCTCTTCTTCTCCCGCCCTCGATGGTGCCTTGCATGATTGTTTAGGACAAGTTGACACAGAAATACCTGTTTGATGCTGACGCCATGTGGTGACAAGATGGTGGGCTGGCCAAAGGACGAACATATTTGATGAGATGAGGATCCATGCTGCAGATCCTGATAAAAGGGCGGATCTGGAATCGATTCATTTTGACGGGGATCTGCTTTCTCCCCAGTGCCTTCCTATGTGTTTTTGTTGTTCTGTCCTGTACATTGATCTGATCCTAAAGTGCATCTGGTAATGCACTGGGAGCTCTCACGCCACACACGAATCATGTTTTCAGAGAGAAAATTGGTGGAAATTAAAGTTCTGGTTCATACATGAACAAGATCGATGTATCAGCCTATATCTTGTGTGCTCGTCTGCCAATGCTTGAAAGTGGCAATTTTTGTTGTTGTTGTTCAGTCCTTTAGCAGCAAAAGCAAGAGAATGATTGCCAATAGCTCTGAAGACATGTTGGTCAGTCTCAAAACCTGAACTCCAAACTGTGACGTAAGTATTCAAAATCAATACAAGCTGAAAATCACTTTCCAATATTACATGGGTGCATATTATTGTGCATGTGCTTGGGTTACTTGAACGCGATATGTTTAGAAAATAACCGAAACAAAAACAAAACAACCATCCACCCGCGTTCATACATGGAAGGGGTAATATTGAAACCTGTTTTCTTTTCATGTGAACAACAATAAAAATGACAGACAACAACAGATGATGGACGTCTGAAAACGATCCGAGTCATGTCGACTGGTGCACCACCAGGTTGTTTAGCCTACAACCTGACAGGGGTTCACCACGTTCAGAGAGACGTCTCGAACCTGACAGGGGTTCACCACGTTCAGAGAGACGTCTACAACCTGACAGGGGTTCACCACGTTCAGAGAGACGTCTACAACCTGACAGGGGTTCTCCACGTTCAGAGAGACGTCTACAACCTGACAGGGGTTCTCCACGTTCAGAGAGACGTCTACAACCTGACAGGGGTTCTCCACGTTCAGAGAGACGTCTCGAACCTGCCAGGGGTTCTCCACGTTCAGAGAGACGTCTACAACCTGACAAAGGTTCTCCACGTTCAGAGAGACGTCTCGAACCTGACAGGGGTTCTCCACGTTCAGAGAGACGTCTACAACCTGACAGGGGTTCACCACGTTCAGAGAGACGTCTACAACCTGACAGGGGTTAACCACGTTCAAAGAGACGTCTACAACCTGACAGGGGTTCTCCACGTTCAGCGAGACGTCTACAACCTGACAGTGGTTCACCACGTTCAGAGAGACGTCTAGAACCTGACAGGGGTTCTCCACGTTCAGAGAGACGTCTAACCCCTGACAGGCGTTCACCACGTTCAGAGAGACGTCAAGAACCTGACAGGGGTTCTCCACGTTCAGAGAGACGTCTAGAACCTGACAGGGGTTCACCACGTTCAGAGAGACGTCTACAACCTGATAGGGGTTCTCCGCGTTCAGAGAGACGTCTAAAACCTGACTGAAGTTCACTACGTTCAGAGAGACGTCTACAACCTGACAGGGGTTCACCACGTTCAGAGAGACGTCTACAACCTGACAGGGGTTCTCCACGTTCAGAGAGACGTCTCGAACCTGACAGGGGTTCACCACGTTCAGAGAGACGTCTCGAACCTGACAGGGGTTCTCCACGTTCAGAGAGACGTCTACAACCTGACAGGGGTTCTCCACGTTCAGAGAGACGTCTACAACCTGACAGGGGTTCTCCACGTTCAGAGAGACGTCTACAACCTGACAGGGGTTCTCCACGTTCAGAGAGACGTCTACAACCTGACAGGGGTTCTCCACGTTCAGAGAGACGTCTACAACCTGACAGGGGTTCACCACGTTCAGAGAGACGTCTACAACCTGACAGGGGTTCTCCACGTTCAGAGAGACGTCACAAACCTGACAGGGGTTCTCCACGTTCAGAGAGACGTCTAAACCCTGACAGGGATTCTCCACGTTCAGAGAAACGTCTAAACCCTGACGGGGTTCTCCACGTTCAGAGAGACGTCTACAACCTGACAGGGGATCTCCACGTTCAGAGAGACGTCTAGAACCTGACAGGGGTTCTCCACGTTCAGAGAGACGTCTCGAACCTGACAGGGGTTCACCACGTTCAGAGAGACGTCAACAACCTGACAGGGGTTCTCTACGTTCAGAGAGACGTCTCGAACCTGACAGGGGTTCTCCACGTTCAGAGAGACGCCTAAAAGCTGACAGGGGTTCTACACGTTCAGAGAGACGTCTACAACCTGACAGGGGTTCTACACGTTCAGAGAGACGTCTAAAACCTGACAGGGGTTCACCACGTTCAGAGAGACGTCTAGAACCTGACAGGGGTTCTCCACGTTCAGAGAGACGTCAACAACCTGACAGGGGTTCTCCACGTTCAGAGAGACGTCTCGAACCTGACAGGGGTTCTCCACTTTCAGAGAGACGTCAAGAACCTGACACTGGTTCACCACGTTCAGAGAGACGTCTAGAACTGACAGGGGTTCTCCACGTTCAGAGAGACGTCTAGAACCTGACAGGGGGTCACCACGTTCAGAGAGACGTCTAGAACCTGACAGGGGTTCTCCACGTTCAGAGAGACGTCTAGTACCTGACAGGGGTTCTCCACGTTCAGAGAGACGTCTAGAACCTGACAGGGGTTATCCACGTTCAGAGAGACGTCTAAAACCTGATAGGGGTTGACCACGTCCAGAGAGACGTCTAAAATCTGAAAGGGGTTCACCACGTCCAGAGAGACGTCTAAAACCTGATAGGGGTTCACCACGTTCAGAGAGACGTCTCGAACCTGACAGGGGTTCTCCACGTTCAGAGAGACGTCTCGAACCTGACAGGGGTTCTCCACGTTCAGAGAGACGTCAACAACCTGACAGGGGTTCTCCGCGTTCAGAGAGACGTCAACAACCTGACAGGGGTTCTCCACGTTCAGAGAGACGTCTCGAACCTGACAGGGGTTCTCCACGTCCAGAGAGACGTCTACAACCTGACAGGGGTTCTCCACGTTCAGAGAGACGTCTAGAACCTGACAGGGGTTCTACACGTTCAGAGAGACGTCTAGAACCTGACAGGGGTTCTCCGCGTTCAGAGAGACGTCTACAACCTGACAGGGGTTCTCCACGTTCAGAGAGACGTCTGAAACCTGATAGGGGTTTACCACGTCCAGAGAGACGTCTAAAACCTGATAGGGGTTCACCACGTCCAGAGAGACGTCTAAAACCTGATAGGGGTTCACCACGCTCAGAGAGACGTCTAAAACCTGATAGGGGTTCACCACGTTCAGAGAGACGTCTAGAACCTGACAGGGGTTCTCCACGTTCAGAGAGACGTCTCGAACCTGACAGGGGTTCTCCACGTTCATAGAGACGTCTCGAACCTGACAGGGATTCACCACGTTCAGAGAGACGTCTAGAACCTGATAGGGGTTCGCCACGTTCAGAGAGACGTCTAGAACCTGACAGGGGTTCTCCACGTTCGGAGAAACGTCTAAACCCTGACAGGGGTTCACCACGTTCAGAGAGACGTCTAGAACCTGACAGGGGTTCTCCACGTTCAGAGAGACGTCAACAACCTGACAGGGGTTCTCCACGGTCAGAGAGACGTCAAGTCTGCTTCACGGAAGATGTTCAGCATGACACTGACCTCCGGATCATCGAGGACCACCAGACACCCTGCAATGGTGAACTCTGCACCGGGTACCGCCATCTTAACGACTCAGGGCAGATGCCTGGTGTGCGACAAAGAGCTTCCAGACCCACTCACCAAAGTTGTCTGTCCATCTCCTTCTATGTGAGCTTCGCCCCACCCCCATCCCCTCCCGTCTGCCCTGACCCCTGGAAGACGTTCTGTCAGAGTCAGCTGGATGTGTCCTATAGTGGTCAGATCAAGTCCATTCTGGATGACCACCCTCCACCAAGACGAAAAACCTCCACCAAGATGGTAAGCTTTAAGATGATAAGCTTAATGAAATGGTGCGCGCGCGCACCTGTGCGTGCGTGCGCGCGCGCGTGCGCGCGCGTGTGTGTGTGTGTGTGTGTGTGTGTGTGTGTGTGTGTGTGTGTGTGTGTGTGTGTGTGTGTGTGTGTGTGTGAGTGTGTGAGTGTGTGTGTGTGTGTGTGTGTGTGTGTGTGTGTGTGTGTGCGTGCGTGCGTGCGTGCGTGCGTGCGTGCGTGCGTGCGTGCGTGCGTGCGTGCGTGTGTGTGTGTGTGTGTGTGTGTGTGTGTGTGTGTGTGTGTGTGTGTGTGTGTGTGATAGTAAATTACGGGATTCAACCTAGTGCATTATAGTCCATTTCCCACACAAATGAAGACACAGCATTGCGACGATTTCTGTGTATGTCATTTTCTCGGTTTTGTATCAGGACATGTCATCCCTTCTAGACGTTGATCCGCCAACGTTATTTTTCATCATTCCTCTGTTACACCTCGGAGTTTACAATCGATGGCGTTTTGTGTGTGTGACTGTTTTTCATCAAATAATTGGTAAGACGGCCACGTTCCCCGCGCATTGTGTTGTTGAGTTTGTTTTGTTTTTGTCACTTGTTTTGCCATTGGTCTCATCGGCAGGCAATGGCGTACATTGCTATGAAGGATGAAATCGGATGTAACTTTCATGCAATTTAAAATGAAAAGTGTCATGCATGCATTCACACACAGGACCTCTGGTTATAGTCTCATTCGGAGCACTTGGAGGTTCATCTTTAGAGTTTGCACAGAAATCACTCTACAGAGCCACTCTGTAACGTGGGGATCTCCAGTGACGACCGATTCCAAGTCGTTTGGATCAAGAGATCAATCTTTCATCCACTTGGCGGATTAGGAGGGGCTAGATCTCCATTGGAGAGAACATAGAAGTGACTCCAAATATGGCGTTTCCTTGGACTTAGCGACCCCACGTGAGGACCGAACCCGGGACCCTCGGATGTACAGAACAGTATTAGACCAGTAGCAGAGTGAGGCGACTGTAGGCGGAAATATAAAACAAATTTCAAAAGTTATTTTTATAAGGCTCCGCCCCAAAACGTAGTCAAACGGATCACAAAATAAAACA